>OU342740.1:464500164-465100164 GCA_910589775.1 Avena eriantha
TGTCATTGAATGTCTGTTCTTCTCAGGAACCACACCCAGGGTCATTGCATGTGTGTTCTTCTCACAAACCACATAAGGATCCACCAGTGTCATTGCACGTCTGTTCTTCTAAACAAACCACACATGGATCCATCCAGTGTCATTGCATGTCTGTTCTTTTCATGAACCACACCCAGAGTCATTGCATGTCTGTGCTTTCCACAAACCACATATGGATCTACTAGTGTCATTGCATGTCTGTTCTTCTCATGAACCACATAAGGATCCACCTAGTGTCATTGCATGTGTGTTCTTTTCACAAACCATATAAGGATCCACCAGTGTCATTGGATGTGTGTTCTTCTCATGAACCACACATGGATCCACCCAGTGTCATTGCATGTCTCTTCTTTTCATTATACAGCCAGAGTCATTGCATGTCTGTTCTTCTAGACAATACACACATGGATCCACCAGTGTCATTGCATGTGTGTTCTTCTCACGGACCAAACCCAGTGTCATTGCATGTATGTTCTTCTCATGAACCACACCCAGTGTCATTGCATGTGTGCACATGGATCCACCCAGTGTCATTGCATGTCTGTTCTTTTCATGAACCACACCTAGTGTCATTGCATGTTTGTGCTTTCCACAAACCACATATGGATCCACCAGTGTCATTGCATGTCTGTTCTTTTCATGAACCACACACAGTGTCATTGCATGTCTGTTCTTCTCATGAACCACACCCAGTGTCACTGCATGCGTGTTCTTCTCATAAACCACATAAGGATCCACTAGTGTCATTGCATGTATGTTCTTCTAAACAAACCACACATGGATCCATCCAATGTCATTGCATGTCTGTTCTTTTCATGAACCACAGCTAGAGTCATTGCATGTGTGTGCTTTCCAGAAACCACATATGGATCCACCAGTGTCATTGCATGTTTGTTCTTTTCATGAACCACACATAGTATCATTGCATGTTTGTTCTTCTCATGAACCATACCCAGTGTCATTGCATGTGTGTTCTTCTCACAAACCACATAAGGATCCACCAGTGTCATTGCATGTCTGTTCTTCTAAACAAACCACACCTGGATCCATCTAGTGTCATTGCATGTCTGTTCTTTTCATGAACCACACCCTGAGTCATTGCATGTCTGTGCGTAACACAAAACACATATGGATCTACTAGTGTCATTGCATGTCTGTTCTTCTCATGAACCACATAAGGATCCACCTAGTGTCATTGCATGTGTGTTCTTTTCACAAACCATATAAGGATCCACAAGTGTCATTGGATGTGTGTTCTTATCATGAACCACACAGGGATCCACCCAGTGTCATTGCATGTCTCTTCTTTTCATGAACCACAGCCAGAGTCATTGCATGTCTGTTCTTCTAAACAAACCACACATGGATCCACCAGTGTCGTTGCATGTGTGTTCTTCTCATGAACCACACTCAGTGTCATTGCATGTATGTTCTTGTCATGAAACACACCCAGTGTAATTGCATGTGTGTTCTTCTCACAAACCACACATGGATCCACCTAGTGTGATTACATGTATGTTCTTTTCACAAACCACACATGGAGCCACCAGTGTCATTGCATGTGTTTTCTTCTCATGAACCACAGCTAGAGTCATTGCATGTCTGTTCTTTCCACAAACCACACATGGATCCACCAGTGTCATTGCATCTGTGTTCTTTTCATGAACCACAAATAGAGTCATTGCATGTGTGTTATTCTCACAAACCACACATGGATCCACTAGTGTCATTGCATGTGTGTTCTTCTCATGAACTACAGCCAGAGTCATTGCATGTCTCTTCTTTCCACAAACCACACATGGATCCACCAGTGTCATTGGATGTGTGTTCTTCTCATGAACCACACATGGATCCACCCAGTGTCATTGCATGTTTGTTCTTTACATGAACCACAGCTAGAGTCATTGCATGTCTGTGGTTCTCACAAACCACATAAGGATCCACCAGTGTCATTGGATGTGTGTTCTTCTCATGAACCACACATGGGTCCACTAGTGTCATTGCATGTCTGTTCTTTTCACAAACCACTGCTAGAGTCATTGCATGTGTGTTCTTCTCACAAACCAGACTTGGATCCACCAAGTGTCATTGCATGTCTGTTCTTTTCATGAACCACACCTAGTGTCATTGCATGTTTGTGCTTTCCACAAACCACATATGGATCCATCAGTCTCATTGCATGTATGTTCTTCTCATGAACCACACCTAGTGTCATTGCATGTATGTTCCTCTAAACAAACCACAGCTAGAGTCATTGCATGTGTGTTCTTCTAAACAAACCACACATGGATCCACCTAGTGTGATTGCATGTCTGTTCTTTTCACAAACCACACATGGATCCACCAGTGTCATTGCATGTGTGTTCTTCTCATGAACCACATCCAGAGTCATTGCATGTCTGTTCTTTCCACAAATTGTTCAAGGATCCACTAGTGTCATTGCATGTCTATTGTTTTCACAAACCACACATGGATCCACCCAGTGTCATTGCATTTCTGTTCTTTTCATGAACCACAGCTAGAGTCATTGCATGTGTGTGCTTTCCACAAACCACATATGGATCCACCAGTGTCATTGCATGTCTGTTCTTTTCATGAACCACACACAGTGTCATTGCATGTCTGTTCTTCTCAGGAACCACACCCAGGGTCATTGCATGTGTGTTCTTCTCACAAACCACATAAGGATCCACCAGTGTCATTGCATGTATGTTCTTCTAAACAAACCACACATGGATCCATCCAGTGTCATTGCATGTCTGTTCTTTTCATGAACCACACCCAGAGTCATTGCATGTTTGTGCTTTCCACAAACCACATATGGATCTACTAGTGTCATTGCATGTCTAATCTTCTCATGAACCACATAAGGATCCACCTAGTGTCATTGCATGTGTGTTCTTTTCACAAACCATATAAGGATCCACCAGTGTCATTCGATGTGTGTTCTTCTTAAGAACCACACATGGATCCACCCAGTGTCATTGCATGTCTCTTCTTTTCATGATACAGCCAGAGTCACTGCATGTCTGTTCTTCTAGACAATACACACATGGATCCACCAGTGTCATTGCATGTGTGTTCTTCTCATCGACCAAACCTAGTGTCATTGCATGTATGTTCTTCTCATGAAGCACACCCAGTGTCATTGCATGTGTGTTCTTCTCACAAACCACACATGGATCCACCTAGTGTCATTGCATCTATGTTCTTTTCACAAACCACACATGGATCCACCAGTGTCATTGCATGTGTGTTCTTCTCATGAACCACAGCCAGAGTCATTGCATGTCTGTTCTTTCCACAAACCACACATGGATCCACCAGTGTCATTGCATGTGTGTTCTTTTCATGAACCACAAATAGAGTCATTGCATGTGTGTTATTCTCACAAACCAGACATGGATCCACTAGTGTCATTGCATGTGTGTTCTTCTCATGAACTACAGCCAGAGTCATTGCATGTCTGTTCTTTCCACAAACCACACATGGATCCACCAGTGTCATTGGATGTGTGTTCTTCTCATGAACCACACATGGATCCACCCAGTGTCATTGCATGTTTGTTCTTTTCATGAACCACAGATAGAGTCATTGCATGTCTGTGCTTCTCACAAACCACATAAGGATCCACCAGTGTCATTGGATGTGTGTTCTTCTCATGAACCACACATGGATCCACTAGTGTCATTGCATGTCTGTTCTTTTCACAAACCACTACTAGAGTCATTGCATGTGTGTTCTTCTCACAAACCACACATGGATCCACCCAGTGTCATTGCATGTCTGTTCTTTTCATGAACCACACCTAGTGTCATTGCATGTTTGTGCTTTCCACAAACCACATATGGATCCACCAGTGTCATTGCATGTCTGTTCTTTTCATGAACCACACATAGTGTCATTGCATGTCTGTTCTTCTCATGAACCACACCCAGTGTCACTGCATGTGTGTTCTTCTCATAAACCACATAAGGATCCACCAGTGTCATTGCATGTATGTTCTTCTAAACAAACCACACATGGATCCATCCAGTGTCATTGCATGTATGTTCTTTTCATGAACCACAGCTAGAGTCATTGCATGTGTGTGCTTTCCACAAACCACATATGGATCCACCAGTGTCATTGCATGTCTGTTCTTTTCATGAACCACACATAGTATCATTACATGTTTGTTCTTCTCATGAACCACACCCAGTGTCATTGCATGTGTGTTCTTCTCATAAACCACATAAGGATCCACCAGTGTCATTGCATGTATGTTGTTCTAAACAAACCACACATGGATCCATCCAGTGTCATTGCATGTCTGTTCTTTTCATGAACCACACCCAGAGTCATTGCATGTCTGTGCTTTCCACGAACCACATATGGATCTACTAGTGTCATTGCATGTCTGTTCTTCTCATGAACCACATAAGGATCCACCTAGTGTCATTGCATGTGTGTTCTTTTCACAAACCATATAAGGATCCACCAGTGTCATTGTATGTGTGTTCTTCTCATGAACCACACATGGATCTACCAAGTGTCATTGCATGTCTCTTCTTTTTATGAACCACAGCCAGAGTCATTGCATGTCTGTTCTTCTAAACAATACACACATGGATCCACCAGTGTCATTGCATGTGTGTTCTTCTCATGAATTAAACCCAGTGTCATTGCATGTATGTTCTTCTCATGAACCACACCCAGTGTCATTGCATGTGTGTTCTTCTCACAAACCACACATGGAACCACATAGTGTGATTGCATGTATGTTCTTTTCACAAACCACACATGGATCCACCAGTGTCATTGCATGTGTCTTCTTCTCATGAACCACAGCCACAGTCATTGCATGTTTGTTCTTTCCACAAACCACACATGGATCCACTAGTGTCATTGCATGTCTGTTCCTCTAAATAAACCACAACTAGAGTCATTGCATGTGTATTCTTCTAAACAAACCACACATGGATCCACCTAGTGTGATTGCACGTCTGTTCTTTTCACAAACCACACATGGATCCACCAGTGTCATTGCATGTGTGTTTTTATCATGAACCACATCCAGAGTCATTGCATGTCTGTTCTTTCCACAAACCACACATGGATCCACCTAGTGTGATTGCATGTCTGTTCTTTTCATGAACCACACCCAGTATCATTGTATGTGTGTTCTTCTCATGAACCACACATGGATCCACTAGTGTCATTGCATGTGTGTTCTTTTCATGAACCACAGCTAGAGTCATTGCATGTGTGTTATTCTCACAAACCACACATGGATCCACTAGTGTCATTGCATGTGTGTTCTTCTCATGAACCACAGCCAGAGTCATTGCATGTCTGTTCTTTCCACAAACCACACATGGATCCACCAGTGTCATTGCATGTGTGTTCTTTTCATGAACCACAGCTAGAGTCATTGCATGTATGTTATTTCCACAAACCACATATGGATCCACCAGTGTCATTGCATGTATGTTTTTTTCATGAACCATAGTGTCATTGGATGTGTGTTCTTTTCATGAACCACACCCAGTGCCATTGGATGTGTGTTCTTTTCATGAACCACACCCAGTGTCATTGGATGTGTGTTCTTCTCACAAACCACACATGGATCCACCGGTGTTATTGCATGTGTGTTCTTTTCATGAACCACACATGGATCCACCTAGTGTGATTGCATGTCTGTTATTTTCACAAACCACATATGGATCCACCAGTGTCATTGCATGTCTATTCTTTTCATGAACCACACCTAGTGTCATTGCATGTCTATTCCTCTCATAAACTACATATGGATCCTAACCTTAGGAGAGCCCTAACCTTAGCCCCCCAATGGGTGGCCGTTTGACCGAGTCTTCTAGAAGGCACTCCCTAACACAGTTGTTCTGCTTGATGATTGTTACATACTGTTCGATCGGTGTGCTTGGACGATTGGGATGGTCTTCGTGAGAGCGATCCATGAGTAGGTTGTACTGCGACATGATTGTCGATGCTTGCGTTGGACAAACTAGCAACACCTGGCGCTCCCCCGTTGCGAGTGTCACGACTCACGAGTTGAGTGGGCCATATCCCTGTGTCACGTACCCATTACTTCTCTTCCTCCCCGTACTTCTCTTCCTTCCCCTCGAAGCCACTTTCCCCACTTCACTCCCATCTTGCCGTAGCCGCAAGCCGACGGCGCCTCCATCCCAATCCCCTCTCCGGTAGCCACCCCCTCCCCTCTCGCCATGGGTTCAAGGGGAGATGGCGAGGAAACGCGTCGTGACGATAGGGATGGTGATTTCGATGTGAGTCGTCTCATTTCTATCTCTATCATCTATGGCCAGTTATCTATTTTTTGAGCTAGATCTACTCTGTTTACTCATGCGCGTATGATGTGTTCGGCCAACCAGACGATGTATGACTCCGACTATCACGGTTTAGTGGATGAAGACAGTCCTCTGCTATGTAAACATGGAGATGTGCCCGCTAAAGTTGTAGCGTTCGAAGGACGAAACGCAGGCAGGAGGTTTCTACAGTGTCAAGGACATCGTGCAATGATGCAAGGCGGAAGTTGCGGTATTGTCAAATGGGTAGACCCAGAGAGGCCCAACTCGCTACAGAAAACGCTGGACAAACTATGGGATATGACTGTTGAGTTGAAAGAGTCCGTAGTCAGCTCACTTCTTGATAGTGTTGAGATGAAGCTATGGGACCCAGTTGACACGACCAAGCTTAACCGAGATCTCAGGAGGGCGCAAGACAAGGTTAGCAAAGTCGAGAATGAGAGGGACGTGGCGTTGGCCCTGAAGGCTAAAGCAGAGCAAGAACTAACTCAAGCAAGGAATGATCTTCACTAGGCCAAAGTCCTGCAGTTCAGAACTACGAGTATTGACAAGTGCATGAGGAAAAATACAGAGAAACAATTGAAGCTGTGCAAGGAAGATGCTAAAAGGAAGGAGCAGACTAATCAATCCTTGCTCTCGCAGGAAGATGCACATCGGGCTAAGATTAGGAAGATCAAGGAGATGTGTGATAACTAGTTCTATTTAGCTTGAGCTTCATGCCTTTTTAAGTTGTAATAGTAGTACTTGTTGACCTAGCGGTCTGAACTAGTGGTCCCGGAGTCCTGGGAGGAAAAAAATTGCTCTCCCGTTAGTCTGTCTTAACCCTGCATCACTTCCTTTTGTCTGATCATGGTGGTATTCTGACATTGGTGGTTTGTTTAAACGTAATCTACATGGATTGTGCCGCATGCAAATGGCACATCCACAATTTATAAAGTGGAAGCACGTACACCCGGTTAATGGAGATCCGGAAGCTTCGCCAGACGCAGGGGATGTAGGAGAAGGGAGGCGGTGAGATAGACAGGCTCAAGCGTCTGGCATTATTGGTTGCCATTGCTGTTTATGTTGCCATATCGTTGTGTGCAGCAGCTGAAATAAGTTGCTGCTTCGTGGAGTGTAGCAGCTTAAATAATTTATTTATGTGCCACTTACATTCCGTCGTATTTGGAGACCTCCTGTCCCTCAGCAATCGTGGAACCGGTGCTACGTGTTTTCAGATAGCAGTGGCACAATCACAATTTCGGATTCAACTACTGACTCCGGCGTTTCCAAACCCTAACTCGCGGTACATTTTACTCAGAGAACGTGGGTAGATTGTTCCGCCCAGCAAAATACCACACACAGAGCTCCAGAATTTAACCGAATTACATATATATGTTCAAGTTCAACACATTACTATGCATCTTTATTGCCAACAGCCTTCTTCTATAGCCTGGGTGCCAAGCCTTCACATCCACTAGCTTCTTCATTTCCTGCCTTCTTCCTCTTCCTCGGTGCCAATTTTCTTAGCTTCACATACTCTGCATCGACGGGACAATGGGCACCAGAATCGTGTCCAACATCATATTTCCACTCGTTTTTAATTTCTTCGGGCAGCAAAATGACTGATCCGGCAATCATGTTTCTAACCTTGTGGCGCTTCCTGTCAAAGAAACAGGACTGTTGCATAACTGCCCAATATCTACAGAGTAAATAAAACAAAAATTACAATTGAGCACAAACATGCGAACCCCAAGAGACTTTTGCTTACCGGGAGCTAATTGGGTTCGAGCAACCACCCTATCCAAGAATAGAAGGGCGACTCCCAGTTGCAGCACCTTCCACATCCATTACATCACATTTCAGCTCAAACATGCAAGCCGAAGCATACCTTTTCATCAACCCAATTAGCTGACTATCACATGTTAGAGGAACCATGATGCCACGTTTATCCATGAATCTGAACTTTGCAGTCTGCTTTGGCCATAATTCATCATGATTACCCAGAGCAGCAACCATACCAGATATAGTGCAGATCTACGCAGGCGCTTCTTCTATCGTGATACAATGGTCTCCATACCACTTGCCCTTAGAGTCGTACCTGAAGAGGCTTACCGTAACCAGGTAATGGTGATCCGCGGAGATCCCACTTGACAGAAAACTGTGGACAAAATATGTTTGTCAGTGTTGGGCTAACAAACGATTTGAGGTTCAGTAGCCAGCTAGCAGTTATAATTAGTGCGAATAACAAAGAGAAGGGTAGCTCACCCGCTTGTAGCCAGAACTTCTTCTTCCTTGGTAGTAGGATCTGCCATCCTCCGAGTTGCTCGGCTCGTCGGCAGCGGAGGTGGGCTAGAGCCTCGCAACGGTGGCTACGACATGCGCCATTGGAGCTCGGGATCAGCGACTGGGCGCAGCAACTTGGCGCCGGAAGTCAAATGTCCGAAGGGACCGTCCTGCCTGGAGGGTGGATTCCGACGCCGCCGGTGCCAGGGGAAAGGTGGGAATGGATTTGTGAAATTGGTCAACGCATCCAATCCACTTAGTTCCTCGATTTTCCTAAAAGGTTGCCGCGTTGGTGCTCGCGTCACGGACAGATGACTGACATGAGGGTCCCGACCGTCTACTTCACGGGGCAGTTTAACAGAATGTTTGAATTTGGCAGGGGTGAGACGAGTTTGCCTCGAAATGGCCCCTCTCAGTAGTTGGCGGCCCAACTTTTCGAAACGCGGCAATTTCAGGCAACTTAGGTACCGCCATGCGCTCGCCTGCGAACTTTGATACCGCAGACGAACAGGCCCGATGGAGACGCTCCCCAACTCCAGCAACCCCTCTCCCCCTCCTCCCTTGCGACCCTGGGGGTGGCATACGGGAGATGCGGAGTGTCCGTCGTCCTCGTCGCTGCAGCTCCTCTCCGGTCGCAGGTGGGATGGATCTTGGCCAGGCGGGCGTAGATATGGAAAGGCCATTCCTGCCCGTGGCGTCCCTGCTAATGGCTTCCTGCAGCGGGACATTATGAAGGCAAGGTCAGCTTGGTAGTGATGGGTGGAGGGGTGACACTGAGTTATAGATGGAAGATGACATGGCCGCAGCAGCATGACGGTGGAGCTGATAGGGCTAGGCCGGACCATATCTAGGCCTAATCGGCACTATTGTTGAGGGCAGTTCCCCTCCCATGGGTTATTGTGGCCTAATGCCTGCAGGCTTTTGTGCTGACCTACCAGGCGGCTCGAAGAGCTCGTGACTGCGCGGAAAACTCTATGACGAGCGTTATGGCAGTGGTGGTGGTCTCTCTCCTTGGTCATGTGGTTGGCGAGGAGCGGACTCTGTGGAACCTTGGTGTTCGAGGCGCTTCGGTTTTGACAGCTCCTAGATCGTGTGTCGGAGGCCTAACTCGGGGACGGTAGGCTCCTTGAGACCAAAGGGTGGTGATGGTTTTCCGGACGAAAGCTTAGTGCTTCGGCATCAACGACGGCGATGCCTACAGGTGTTCTTGGAGGTGCCGTTGTGGTTACCTCTTTCACGATAAGGCTCCGGGTGAAAACCCCTTGACCGTCGGTCTCAATGATGATGGTGCGTCGCGTCGCATCGTTACCCTCTTGGACTTGGGGGCGTCGTCGTGGAGCTATGGTTCTCCTCGGTGGTTCGGTGTCTTCAGTGGCAAGTTTTGGTCTTCCGTGTTTTTCTTGTTTTATCTTGATCTGCTTTGTAACTCCATCACCTTGTACCAGCTCGGCCGTGGTGGCTTTTCTTATAAAGCGGGACGAAAGACTGTTTCGGGATAAGGACTTAAGAGCGCGGTCACGTTGGTTGCGGCCAGTCAGTTGCTGGCAAACTTCATTCGCCCTCTGCCGTTCTCTATACGTGCTCAAACAGAGTACTGAACCGTGATTGTCTCACGGTCTACATAGCAGCCTCCTCGACTTAATTTCCCTATCAGCACAGCAGTGTGCTGCACTTTACGTACAGAAACACAAACTCTAACTCGTTAGTCACTGGCACTTAATGTGTAATCTACGCATCTTATAGTAGAGGATTATAGGCATGAGTAGCAAAATTGCAAGAGACCTCATTGGTGACTTGCTCAAATACGAGTCCCTGAGCGCGTCCTCAAGGTCGCCACCGTGCTTATGAAGGTGCCGTCGGTGACAGTGTCAAGGAGGCCGGCGCTAGCACTATCTTCCACACTAGTTCGAACAGATCATACTATGAATGGAGTAATTACTACCGCAGAGCGCAGAGACATCATATCGAGCTAATACATTACTCCCTCCGTTCCAAAATATAACATGTTTTAGCCACAGTAGGCTTCTATCCTAGTGTCAGAAGAGGAAACGTATCAGAAGATTCTTCTATCCTTCCATCTTCTCAAATTTGCAGCCACACTAGAAATCGGATCCATCTCTGCAAGCTCGGAGTCCATATTGGGATCAAAATAGATCCAATCTTCTGTCAATGAGCACATCTTGTCACCATAAAAATCGCAGGAACTGATAACAAATCCACTGGAAGTGTCGTGTTTTCCCTTAGCCATTAGCTTGTAATCCTCGTAGCACCCACAATATGCCTCATCATGTGGATGCACAATCTTTGCCCCTCTATACTCACAAGGGAAGCATCGAACTTGCATCAAAATAAACAGAAGGAATTAGATTTTTAAGAAAACAGATAACAGAGCACACATGTACATCCTATAGTATGTACCAACTTAGTATTTCTTAACCATACTTAATAAAAAGGTCGGAATATGTCAGCCTAGACAGTGTGACAATGCCACGTCATAACATATATAGTTGCTATCCTTCAGATACTGATTCCTAGTAACAGGAAACAAATGGCAAATTCGTGCAGTTGTTCTAACAAATCAACAACTCAGCTAGAGTTTAAATGCTTCTATGATATCTCTTACATCCATATTAGAACACTACTGTACACTATCAGCGTTTCTTATCATCATATGTATGTATCTCTGATCCCAGATGATGTGGAGATAGACAATGACAATTAGTATTATATTTATAGATAGAGAAACAAACGTAAAGTGCAGTTCATCAAATGAAAATTCAAAAGAAAATATCCACAATATCTATCAAGTGGCAGGGGTTCTTAAGGTGAATCGAAAGGAATGTTGTGATATGTACGAAATGCGCTAGAGATGGGGTGGGGGCAGAGATGCGGCTGGAGCGGGGTGGGGTTTGGGCTATTTTGGGAGAGAGCGAAAACGAGTGTCGTCGTTAGGGAACGATTTAAACGAAGACAATCACTTCAATCAATTTTTTGAAGCTAAGCTAATACATCATGTCGCATCATACAAAAGCAGAAATATGTCAAAAGATTCTACCCTCCCATTCTCTCAAATCCCTAGCCACACTAGTAATTGGATTCATCTCTGCAATCTTTGAGTCCATATTGGGATCAAAATAGATAAAATCTACTGTCATTGTGCACATCTTATCAACATTAAAATCACAGGCGTTGATAAAAAGTTCATTGGAAGTGCCGTGTTTTCCATTAGCCATTAGCTTGAAATCCTCGTAGCACCCACAGTATGTCACATCATGTGGATGCACAATCTTTGCCCCTCTAAACTCACAAGGGAAGCATCGGACTTGCATCAAAGTAATCAGAAGGAATTTGATTATTAAGAAAACATATAATACAGCACACATCTAAATCCTACAGTATGTACCAACTTAGCATTTCTTAAGCATTCATAATAAAAATGTCGCAATATGTACTTTCTATACTAAAACTTAATGTGATAAGTGGGCCTATACCTGCAACGAAATAACATATATATTTGCTATCCTTCTGTTATCATAGATTTTCTTAACAAAAACTTTAAGCATGCAATTTCAGGATACTGATTCTTCGATAGTAACATGAAAAAAATGCCCAATTCTTGTTGTTGTATCAATAAATAAAGACGAATTGGCAAACTAACAAATCAGGAACTCAGTTAGGCCTTGTTTACTTGTCTCGTATTTTTATCCACTAGAGTTTCAGGGATATGCAGGGATTTGGTGTTCACCCAATACTCTCCAATCTCCCAAAATACCTTTCCCCAAAAATACTCTATCTTAGAGGAGAGTTTTCAATCTAGACAAAAACAAGAAGGATTTGCGGGGATATGTCGGGATTATTCCGACCAAACCCGGCGTGGTAAACGGACTACGAGGATTTTGCGGAATTGGAACAATCCCCTACGATCCCCGTGAATACACTAGCAAATACGAGAGAAGTAAACAAGGCCTTAATAGTTTAAATGCTTCTATGGTATATCTCTTACAGCCCAATTAGGAAGCTATTGTACATTCTCGGTGTTTCTTATCATCATATACGTAAGAAAAATTCTGGTCATAATAAATAAAAAGTAATATATGTATCTCTGGTCTTCAGATTTTGAACTCCCAAAACGTCCTTATATTTAGGAACAGAGGTGGTAGTATTTGCAGAGAGAGAAGCCAAAGAAAAAATGTAGTTCGTTGAAAAAGCAATCAGTATTGATAACCAAAGCAAGGACCTAATAGCATTTCTCTGAATCTCGATAATAACTTAAAAATACCAGTATGTGAGAATAGGGAGCTGAAAGCATACCATTATCTATGCAAGAATACGATACAGGGATGCACCAGGATGGTCTACCCCGCATCTCTTTAACACTATTGCTACATTGAGCGAAGAATAGTTCTGGAGCAGAATTTGGTCCCTTGGCTGTCGCCAAAAAGTTCATATGGAAGTACTCAAATTTGGACTTCCACAAAGCGTGACCAACACTTGGCCCATCAGGTACCATAGGATTCACACCGCAAATGATATGAAGTTTATAGTCCACCTGTACATATCAAGGCATAAGAGGGTTTTAATCAAATGGAAGTAAAATGGTGCACGATAGAAATTAATAAAATCAAGAAAACAGATAACAGCACGGACCCCTTTTTGCCGAGAGTATTTCCTCAATGCCACATTGGCCTTTCTGGCAAAGAAGTTTTTGTCGCGCCTAAATTTTTCTCGAAACTCTGAAATGAACCTCTTCTGTTTTTTGCTCAAGATCTGTGAGCTTGAGGTCAACCCCAGGTTCAGTTTCTCCCCGGACTTGGTAAGTGGCATAACCACGGCGAGGCATTCAACTGCGCTGTTGGTGAGTGTGCCCTGCCGCAATATACCTAACAGCTTGGAAGACTCCATGTTGAAGGAAGACATGGCGAATTCCACTAGCGCGTCAGGGTCAGGGTGCCATGAAGCAACTTCCGCTTGCTTATAGGCATTGCTGAGGTGATCGTCCTCCTCACACACATCATGAGCATGCCCATGCTTTTTCGCTTTGCGGATGGCCTCGTGGACATCGGCATCACTGCTGAGCAGATACCAGAGGGCTTCCTGCTCCGTGAGAGAGGGCAAGCAGGTACGAAGGAGGGCAAGAAGGCCATACATGGAGCAGTATCCGATGCGTGCAAGCATGTCTGTGCATATCATGCCCACCTTAAATGGTACCTCAAAATCTTGAGGCGTGGGGAACATTGAGCCGTACCAGATGGTGTTGAGGATGATGTTGGAGACAGGATCCCTGGGCCCATAGCAATATCCACACTTGAGGAGGCTGGAGTGGTGACGCTTGCGCAGGCCAACCCGAGGCAGCTTGGCAAGTGCCTGTAGGTAGAGCCCATGAATCTTGCCGAGCAGCAACAGCTTCAATGACTGTGTGGATCTGACTGCCGACTCAGACACAAGACTACTGTGTGCCCTAATCCCCTCTATAGCTGTAGATGTCTGATCGATTCTCTTTCTCTTCTTGTTGTTCTTCTTACCACAAAGATCCAGTGATCTGTCCATGCTCATACGAGCTTGCCTGAGAACATCGGCGAGGCTAGGGTCTTGTCCAGCAAGAAGCGTAGTGACATCGATCTGGGGAGAGGCCATAACCATCGACGCCTTCACCAGGACGTGTGGTTTAGGATGCCTTGAAGACGCAGCGGCACATTCCAGGGCGACCTTGGTGGTACGGGATGCAATAATACCGCAGGCGAGCTCGTCATTGCGCTTGATGTTACGATCTCGCTCGATGAGGCGCACGGCGACGAGAAGGTCGGCCTTGGCCAGGCGCAGGTAGCGCAGGGCTACTCTATCCGCGAGGTAGCGGTAGTGGGAGGTCAGGAAGCTGACAAGACCGTACAGGGACCGCCGCGCGATGGTCACGCCTTCGGCCTCGTGAGGCGGTTCATTGAAGTTGAATTCGTCGGTGGTGTCGGTGATGATCTTGGAGAGGATCGACTCCCGCGTCTCCTCCTCGTCGGATCGGCCAAGGGGTATTGGGGAAGGTTTGTAGGCGATGGTGTTGGCGATGATGTTGGAGACTGGGTCGAGGAAGCCGATGCAGGTGCCGGCCTTTAGGAGGCGCGGGGCCAGCGAGGGCATCGGAAGCCGATCGAGCGCTGCCTTGTAGAAACCATGGATGCGATCAAGCAGAAAGCATATATCCTGCTTCACCCTCTCATCTGTGAAGCCTGGAGGACAGCCGTCGCCGATGCGGCGATCACGCTGGCCATGCATTGTCGAGCTGCTTTCTTTTGGCACCGGCGGTATATTGGTCCGGTTTCTTGTGCGCGCCGCTGCGGGTGGGGAAGGAGAACGGCGGCCGCCGGCCGTAATATTGGGGACAACAGCAGAAAACCTAGTTTTTTTTGGGGCTCCACGAGGGACGTCGTGATCGATCTGTGGACCCAAATTGTCTTTTCAGTTCGATTTTATGCCTCCTTTTTTACCCGAACCTTACAAAAGAACACGACATCTTCCTTCTCTACTCGGTTCCTCAAAACAAAACATTCGAAAAGATACATCATGCTCCCCGCACAAAAAAAAGATAGGGTAGCTGCATACTCCCTCCGTCTCAAGGCTTAAGGCCTATAATTTTTTTTTAAAGTCAAGCTATTAAAATTTTGACCAAATTTTTTAAAAAAAACTATCAAGAACTATGATATTATATAGATACCACGTAAAAATATGTTTCATGATGTATCCAAGGATATATATTTTATATTGTAAATATTAATATTTAAAAAAAAAACTTGATCAAACTTTACATAGTTTGACCTTTTTGAAAAAACATAGGCCTTAAACCTTGTGATGGAGGTAGTACTACTTTTTTTTAGCTAACCTTACGTATATTGTTATATATTGTTGAAAGATGTATTCCCTCCATCCAGAAATAACTGAGTTGGGTTTATCTAGATTCAAATGTATTGAGTTATTTATGTACAGAGATAGTATAATATCATGGCAGATTGGGTATGGTTTAGCTGACTCACTCAACGAGCTCCTGCTTGGCTAAGAAATGGAGTCCTGCAATTGTTGCCATAATCTAACCGGGGCAGTAGACGATTAATTAGTTGAAACATGTGAATACATGTTCGACAGTCTTATCAAGATACGATATTACCGGAACCAAGTTTACTTTGTTAGAAATAATTAGCAAAATCATTAGACCTATGTGTGATTTTAGATTTCCCTAAATCTCAAATTCCATGTGTGCGAAAGCCCATCTATGATACAATCCAAGTTGGTGGCAGCTCACATGTGAGTGGCAAGAGGAGTGAGAGCTAAAGTTTAGTCTCTCATGAAAAGTTGGAAAAGAGTTACACCACCTTATAAGGTAAAGTGTCTCGCCATTTTATAAGTGAGTGAGAAGAGAAGTACTACACGAGCTCTCAGACGACGACGATGCCGCCCACCCGGCTGCCTACTCATCTCGCAATCATGCGTGCGCGACGCGGTTTGCAGAATGAGCCTCGAGCCAAGTGCTTCTCAGGAAAACTGACGTGGGGTATCCACGGCAATATCAAAACTTGATGGACTATGGTTTCCGTGAAGGTGGTATGCACTGGAGACTTTGTCGTCTAAGAGACAAACAATAGGGATGCGAGTTTTACCCAGGTTTAGGCTCCGGAAGGAAACCCTACTCTTGCTTGTCTATTCTTGATTGATGGAGAAGCCGAAGGTTACAACGTCACTGAGATTGCTATGAGTAGCAGATTAGATCTACCATGTTTGTGGTGAGAGCTTCGATGCCATCCTCGGAGGCCCCTCCTAGCCCTTATATGGAAAGGCTAGGTCTCGGGTACCGTCTGAGTCGGTTAAAAGTTTTAATCTAGCTCTAAGATTTCCTAGTTTAGAAGCTTCTTCTTGATTGCCACGCCAGGATCCGGTGTCCTGATGGGCTTCATCTCACCCGAATTTTCATGGGCTTCAGGGATATTAACAAATCGTCACGTGGGCCTCTAGTTGGGCCAAATTGGGCATACTTATGTCAAAAACTGATGCGATTTTGACAAACGGGACAATAGCTAGTTTGTTCAGGTTGCTCCCAGATCGTGGACTACTGTAACCGATCCAAACTTGTGCAACGTGGACTCGGCCCATGTTATATCATGTACGTAGTTTTCCGAGTCGCTCTATATAAGCATGTGGGTCTTCCACCATGCAATATACCGAAACCAATCTAGAATTTTTTTTTCAGCCTCTCTGCTTGCGCCGCCATCGTAGTCTACTCTATCCCGAGCACTGGCATGCACTCGCGAACGAGAGAGAAGGTCTTCGGAACCACCCGTCCTTGTGATCCTGTATAGAAGAAGCCGAATAAGATTTTTGGGAAGCGCTCTGCGCGACTGTTCAAATTCGTCATCACGGAGCGTCTTCATGGTCATGAAGTCGGACCGCGTGCACGTCGTCTTCAACGCCATCTCCGTCGACACAATCTCTGCACCGATGGTGACTTCATAGACAACTGATTAGTATGTATACCGTGATCTGATCTGTTGTTATACTATGGTTGTTCTTGCTTATGCACTGCTACTATTCATATTGATTAGTACATCTAGTATGTTAGAGTTTCACATGATCGTAGTTGTTGTAATCATGATTTGTATTTAGTAATTAATTGTGGAAATTATGCCTAATAATTCAACAATCCAAGAACCTTATTATGGGTCCTAAGTTAAGCATGGGACACTTGGCCGATGCTGAAATGGATCATATGGGCACCTAGAGGGGGTGAATAGGTGCTACACCAAATTTTTATTCCTTTTTCAATTTTAGGTTTCACACAAAGGTAAATTCTCTAGATATACAACTAAGAGGAATTTTCCTATATGTAAACCTAACTAGTAAGCGACTAAAGGCAAAGTGAGTGGAACGAGGTAACCATAGTGGAGCATGCGGAGACATAAGATTTGTTTTACCGCAGTTCCTTCCTTGTTAAGGGAAGTATGTCTCCATTGGAGGGATGGGTTGTACTAAGAACACCACGCCATAATAGGCCTCACCCTCTTCTTCGATGAATCTCGCCACCAAAGACCTGATCCACCTTCCACTATTTGGCGCCCTTCTAGGAGTGAGGGAACTGGTGCCTTTACAACACTAGCGGGGCATGCATCCACAACTGAATTGGAGGCTCCTGTGATGACAACAAGCTGCCACAAGAACAAGTTAATGAATAACCAAAATTGAGATCTAGATATTTGCAAGAAATACTAGATTAAGAATCCTCCAAGTGAACATAGGGGAATTGAAGAGCTTGATTGGTGTCGATGGAGATCGAAGCCTCCTCCTTCGATTCCCCAAAGATCAGACCCTTCGACTGGTTGAAAGTGGAGATCTCGTTTTGGGATTGGATGAACATCACAACACTTTTTCAAATGAATCAAGAGATCTGATAGGAGGAGCAATTAGGAAACTAATATCAAATGATGAGTTAGAAAGATAGAATAAGTCATACCATCCATAAAGAAGTCCTATAATATAATGATAGCCACATTTTAGAACCCCAATATTGAGACTTCCAAGAATAACATCATGATGATACAAGCACATCGATAACTCTAGAATACCATAGAAATGAATCCAAAGATACCCATTGATAGATCCATAGAGGTAAATCCATAGTCTCATGACACAATACGGACCAACATAGTCTCACACAAACAAACCAAATAGCAAATACGAGAGTTCAACGCTAAATGGGCACAAGAGAGGATAAGAGAAAACAATAAAATGGCAAATGAGCTTGTGCCCGACCCATGCAAATCCCCTCGACACCTAATAGAACTACTTCTCCCCCTTTGGCATCGAAACACCAAAAAGGTAAAAGAGCGATGCTAGCATCCCGAGAGATCACTCCTCGCCCTCGTAACCTTCCTCGTCCTCATCCTCATCGTAGGCGTCCTCATCATCATCATACTCCTCATCCTCATCCCCATCATCAGCGGGTGGTAGGGTAGGCTCCCTCAGGAACAAGTGACGCTCGAGCTCACAATAGTTGGTGCCTGAAGTGTTCCACTGAGCATACGGAGCAGGAGCGGACGTAGTAGGAGTGGGGCCGGAAGCCCCAGAGACATGGTGAAGGATAACCTGCTGAGTGTGAGCCATATCATGGTGCTATCGGTATGCCTCACACTCTCCCTTGTGAGTATCTACCTGATGGATCAATGCACGGCGCCCTGAAAAGTGCTGGTGTGGTGTTGATGTAGAGCTCGTTGGGAAATCCAAGAGGAAGGTATGATGAGCACACTAGCAAGTTTCCCTCAGTTATGAAACCAAGGTTTAATCGAACCAGTAGGAGCAAGGAAACACCCCAAAGGTGTTACTAGTTGAGCTTTGCCAGGGCGCACTACCGGTGCTAGTAGCAACATGGGGACCTGCACAACACAACCACAGAACTTTGTCCCCAACTTGCGATGAGGTTGTCAATCTCACCGTGTTTTGCAGAAAACAAAGGATTAAACGTATCGAATGGAAAGAAGTAAAAGTTTGCAGAAAGTAAACACAAAGCAGTAAAAGATTGTAGATTGTATGTAAAGAAAAAGCACCGGGATCCATAGTTCACTAGAGGTGGCTCTCCTTAAGATAGATAACATGCTGGGTGAACAAATTACAGCGGGGCAATTGACAAACACCGAGAAAGCAATACATGCATATACTAATCATCTTGACTCCTCTGAGACTTGATTGGGCATTACAACATAATACATAGACCGCCATCCAACTGCATCTATGACTAATAATCCACCTTCAGGTTATCATCCAAACCCCCTCCAGTATTAAGTTGCAAGCAACAAATTATTGCTTTACGAACTGCGTGTAAAGTAAACAATACGATTGTTCTATGAACAAAGGATTGTTGTTTTCTCCCTAGTAGCAACAGCACATCTAGTACCTTAGAGATTTCTGTCACTTCCCCAGATTACCAGAGGCATGAACCCACTATCGAGCATAAATACTAACTCTTGGAGTTGCTAGCATCAACTTGGCCAAGATAGCTACTGACAATAGAAAGCATGCAAGATCACAAATAACAAAGACATGATAGAATTAATAATCAATCTGAAATAGCATCTCAATATCCATCGGATCCCCGCAAACACAGCATATATGAATTACAAATAGATGATCTTGATCATGAACAGAGCTCACAAGATCTAAACATGAAAGCACAAAGGAGGAGAACCATCCATCTAGCTACTACATGGATCCGTAGTCCAAGGATGAACTACTCACGCATCACACCGGAGGCTTGCATGGTGATGAAGAAAGCCTCCAGGTGAATTCCCCTCTCCGGCAGGGTGCCAGGAAGAGCTTCAGATCCCTCCCGATCTAGGGATGGAGATGACGGCGGCTACAGACTCTTTCGTGGATTTTTGATCGGGTACCTAGGGTTTTCGTCCCGAGGGCAACTTATAGGCGGAAGGAGAGGCCGAGGGGGTGCCGGGAGCCACCACAACACCCCCTGGCGCGGGCCAGGCCTGGCCGCGTGGCCAGGTGGTGTGGCCGGCCCCTGGCCCTTCTCCGTCTCGTATTCTGACACATGATCCCTTCCGGAAAAATAGGCACTTTGGCTTTTGTCCTGTCCAATTCCGAGAATATTCATTTTCTGACTTTCCTGGAACCAAAAACAGCAGAAAACAGGCAGCTGGCACTGTGGCTCTTGTTAATAGGTTAGTCCAAGAAATCATATGAAAAGTACTCCAAAGTTGGAACAAAACACAAGAAAGTGGATAAAACCAAGCATGGAACATAAAAAATTATAGATACATTTGCAATGTATCAACATCCCCAAGCTTAACTCCTGCTCGACCTCGAGTAGGTAAGTGATAAAAAGAAATAATTTTTGAGGTGACATGCACCATCAAAGTCTTGATCAAAGTATTTGCAAAACATTCAAAGCTGGGATCATAGTACTTCAATCATAACATGAAAGACAAAGTTCTAGCAATAAGAAAAGAAACTATGATGCAACATGAAAAGACACAAACAAAATATTCATGAAGAACAATGCTTTGCAAGACGTTTGTTTGTTTCACATAAAGAAACATAGCATAATAGTATTCAGCTTGTCCCTCAATAGAGTAGCAAATATAAATGCATAGGACACCTTCAAAGTTGATAAGAGTGACTAGATACAATAGTTTAAAACAAGCAATAACAAGTTATGCATCAATCAACTAGTCTTGGGACAATGCACATAGAACTAAGAATGGCCACTATGCTCTCAAAGTAGTGCATAAAGATAGAAGGTGAAGACTCAATATAATGGTGGAAGAAAGGCCTTTTGTAAAAAGAAGTATGGATTCAAGTCTCATAAAGAGCTTCCAAAAATTATGGTACTTGTAGCTTTCAGCTCTCATTGCCCCTATCATAAGCATCTTTAAGGTGATTAAGGTTAAAGTGACACAACTAAGAGGATATGCTTGGCAAGTTATAAACCGAAATCTCATGCCCCTTACTTACGAAGACCGATCCTCATGCTACTCAACTTCAGTCACGAGTAAGCTCTTGTCATTGTAAGTATATGTGTATCATTAAGAACCGCCAATAGGGTACCCCTTGCACATGATACGGGAGCTTTCCCATAACCAAAATGACAAGGCAAGCAGACAATGAGCATCTCAGCGATCTTTTTATTTGCTATTTGCATAGGTTTTTATTGAGGATGCTTCATAGAGTGCTCATTATGGTGATGCTGCAAGTTTCCACCATGATTAGGCATGGCTTAGGCTAGCGGCCCAGGCATTTCTCTAACACACATAAAAACTCCATGATCTTACAAGTTCCACTTTTATTTCACACCGCCGGGATCCGTAAGCAAAAGAAGTCAACGGGGTACAAAGTACAAGTGCAATGTTGAAAGCGTTCCCCATGAAACATGGTTCTGCTAATTTCAACTTATAAAGCGCAAGAATATACGCAACAAAGAAGGACCCAATGGTTCAAGTTTATTAGGGGCAAAAAGTAAAGTGTGCCATCAAGTTCGTGAGAGCTTTAATCTCTAGTTTTCTCATAACAAGTGAAAGGTAAACAAAAGCATGAATATACTTAGAATAGCATAAGCTAGTAGGTAGGTATGGTGGACTCTTTGGAATAACTTGGTTTAGGGAGTTGGATGCATGAGTAGAACTCATACTTTGTTGTGGAGGCTAGCAAAAGACTGGGAGCGACAAACTAAGAGAGCAATAATGGCCATAATCATGCAGAGCGACAAAACATCATTGATCAAAGCATAAAGTGATACTACAAGTTGAAAAATAAAGGATCATACAGGCTATGGTGACTTGAGATAGTCATAACATGGTGTGAGCATGCGCCAAGTCAACCCAAATAAAGCATCAAAGGAGAATACCACTATACTATGCTTTAATATGCTAAAACAACGCATGATTCATCCAAGGCACATTAAGCAATCACAATTGTTTATAACAAGCCATGCTACAACAAATAATACTAAGCATAAATCCAAAACAATATCAAGCATGGCATGACAAAGCATGGGACGCAGTCAAAAACAAGCTCTTTTTACCACATAAGTATGAACTTTCCTACTCTTTTCCAAACCAAACCAAACTATTTGCAAACCAAAGTATGAAAGAGGGGGTCCAACCAACTTATTCATAAAACTAAGAAAACCAAGAAAACTAAAAACTAAAACAAAAACGAAAAAAAAGACGCTCCAAGAAAAACACAACTGTGCATGAAACAATAAAAATGAAGCGTTTGGAAGAAACCTGGAATTTTATTGATGAAGAAGGGGATGCCTTGGGCATCCCCAAGCTTTGACGCTTGTACTTCTTAGATATTTCTTGGGTCGACATGCGTGGCATCTCCAAGCTTGAGCTTTAGTCCATCCTTCATCTCATTACTCATTCCTTCCATACACCTGAAATTTTTCCTTCATACAAAACTTCACACAATCTCATTAGCAACATTAGTGCACTTAAAATAAATAGGTCTCAAGGTTCAGTTCTAATCACCAAATAAACTTCCATTAGAACACTATATACTGTAGCACTTCCCTCAAAAAGCTCAATTTCCTAAAAGAACTCAAGAAGGAACTAACAAGAAGCAAATGCAGAAAATGGCAGAAATCTGTCAAAACAGACCAGCAGGTAAAGACGAATTTTTTCGAAGACCTTATGTTGCTCAAATCAAAAAGTGTTGAACTAAAGAAACTTATATAAGAACCTGGGGCAGAAGAACAAAGAATTACAGCTCAATCCGACGTACAGAGCTCTCTCAGGAATTTTTAGGGTGAAGCACAAAAATCTGTTTCGGGACAGCAACTTTCCCAATCATTACTTCTCTCTCATTAGAGGTTACTCTTGGCACAAAAAGCAAATGAAAAGGATAAGGAGAGGTTATTACAGAGGTAATAACTTCCAGGACTCATCTAAAACTCTTGGGATATCTCCCAACAAGTACTTTTCTTTAACGCCTTTAAGTTAGGCATAAGAAGCAAATAAAGAATCAAGTGTTCTCAAATGAAGAAGCATTAAGACCAAATTTTGTTTTCATAGGAGAAGCAAAAGAAATCTTTTCTCTCTTTTTAGGGAAGTGTTCTATACCTTTCTTGAGTGGGAGTTGATATTTAATGGTGCCTTCTTTCATATCAATGATGGCACCAACAGTTCTAAGAAAAGGTCTTACCAAAGTAATAGGACAAGAAGCATTGTATTCAACATCCAAAACATAGAAATCAACGGGGACATAGGAATCGTTAACCATAATAAGAACATCATTAAGACTCCCCATGAGTTTATTTTTAGCATTAGCATCAAGTGGGACATTCAAATAACAATCTTCAAGAGGAGGCAAATCAAGCATATCATAAATCCTTCTAGGCATAATAGAAACACTACTATCAAGATCACACAAAGCTTTGAAATCAAAGTCATTCACTTTCATATTAATGATGGGTTCCCAACCATCTTCTTGTTTTATAGGAATAGAAGCTTTATGTTTCATCTTTTCTTCTTTAATCTTTATGAGATCATCGGTAATGTGTTTTGTAAAGGCCATGTTCATAGCACTAGCATTAGGACTTTTAGCAAGCTTTTGTAGGAACTTAATAACTTCGGAGATATTGCAACCATCAAGATCAAAATCAACTTTATCATCTAAAGTAGTAGAACTATTACTAGCCTCAACACTAGTGGTGGTAATAGTAGAAACAATAATGTTTCTAGCAATTTCATCTTCTCTTTCCCACTTAGCATGTAATTCAGCTAATAGTCTAACATTTTCATCAATTCTTACTTGTATGGCATTAGTAGCTGCAACGGGATTCTCATTAGTTTTAGGTTTAGCAGCCATTTTATTCAAAGTAGATTGAGCTTCAACCAAAGATGCTATATTTCTTTCAGCATTAGAGAGTTTTTCCTCAATAGTTTTATTGAAAGCAGTTTGTTTACTAATAAACTCTCTAAGCATAACTTCAAGTTCAGAGGGAGCACTCTTATTATTGTTGTAAGAATTTCCATAAGCATTACCATTGTTGGGAGGATATGGCTTATAATTGTTGTTACCAAAATTGTTCCTATAAGAATTATTACCATAAGCATTGTTGCCAAAATTGTTATTTCTTATGAAGTTCACATCAACTTGCTCTTCCTGAGCAACCAAAGAGGCTAAAGGAACATTATTTGGATCAATATGGGCTTTCCCATTAACAAGCATAAACATGATAATATCAATCTTATCACTCAAGGAGGAGGTTTCCTCAACAGAATTTACCTTCTTACCTTCTGGAGCTCTCTCAGTATGCCATTCAGAATAATTAACCATCATATTGTCCAAAAGTTTTGTTGCAGCACCCAAAGTGATGGTCATAAAGGTACCTCCAGCAGCTGAATCCAAAAGGTTCCTTGAAGAATAATTCAATCCTGCAAAAAAAGTTTGGATGATCATCCAAGAAGTCAGTCCATGAGTGGGACAATTCTTTACCAAAGATTTCATTCTTTCCCAAGATTGAGCAACATGCTCATTATCAAGTTGTTTAAACTTCATTATTTCACTTCTCATGGATATAATTTTAGCAGGAGGATAGTATTTTCCAATAAAAGCATCTTTGCATTTAGTCCAAGAATCAATACTATTCCTAGTTAAGGAATTCAACCATTCTTTAGCTTTTCCTCTCAAAGATAAAGGAACAATTTCAGCTTAATAATATCACCATCTATATCCCTATGCTTTTGCATCTCACAAAGTTCAACAAAGTTATTTAGACGGGAAGCAGCATCTTCATTACCAATACCAGAAAATTGCTCTCTCATAACAAGATTGAGCAAAGCAGGTTTTATCTCAAAGAAAGTATTTTCAGCCACAGGTGGAGCAATAGGTGTGCTCATAAAATCATTGTTGTTGGTGCTAGTGAAGTCACACAACTTAGTGTTTTCAAGAGTAGTCATTTTTTTGGGTTTTCAAATAAGAAAGCAAACAAGTAAAATTAATTTTTTTGTGTTTTTGAAGAACAAAACAAGCAAACAAAGCAAAAAAGAAAACTAAGCAAAACAAAAACAACAAAGTAAAGAGATTGGTTATGAGGGACTCCCCTTGTGAAGATGTCCTTGACTCCCCGGCAACGGCGCCATAAAAATTCTTTGAAGGCGTGTAGTTGACGTGGGAGCTTCTTTTTCTTCGTTCCCCGGCAACGGCGCCAGAAAAATGCTTGATGGCTCAATGCACGACGCCCAAAAAAGTGTTGTTGCGGTGTTGATGTAGAGCTCGTTGGGAACCCCAAGAGGAAGGTATGATGAGCACAGCAGCAAGTTTCCCTCAGTTATGAAACCAAGGTTTAATCGAACCAGTAGGAGCAAGGAAACACCCCAAAGGTGTTACTAGCTGAACTTTGGCAGGGCGCACTACCGGTGCTAGTAGCAACGTGGAGACCTGCATAACACAACCACAGAACTTTGTCCCCAACTTGCGATGAGGCTGTCAATCTCACCGTGTTTTGCAGAAAACAAAGGATTAAACGTATCGAATGGAAAGAAGTAAAAGTTTGTAGAAAGTAAACACAAAGTAGTAAAAGATTACAGATTGTATGTAAAGAAAAAGGATCGGGATCCATAGTTCACTAGATGTGGCTCTCCTTAAGATAGATAACATGCTGGGTGAACAAATTACAGCGGGGCAATTGACAAACACCAAGAAAGCGATACATGCATATACTAATCATCTTGACTCCTTTGAGACTTGATTGGGCATTACAACATAATACATAGACCGCCATCCAACTTCATCTATGACTAATAAACCACCTTCAGGTTATCATCCGAACCCCCTCCAGTATTAAGTTGCAAGCAACAGATTATTGCTTTACGAACTGCGTGTAAAGTAAATAATACGATTGTTCTATGAACAAAGGATTGTTGTTTTCTCCCTAGTAGCAACAGCACATCTAGTACCTTAGAGATTTCTGTCACTTCCCTAGATTACCAGAGGCATGAACCCACTATCGAGCATAAATACTAACTCTTGGAGTTGCTAGCATCTACTTGGCCAAGATAGCTACTAACAACGGAAAGCATGCAAGATCACAAATAACAAAGACATGATAGAATCAATAATCAATCTGAAATAGCATCTCAATATCCATCGGATCCCCGCAAACACAACATGTTTGAATTACAAATAGATGATC
Source organism: Avena eriantha (assembly GCA_910589775.1). Classification (NCBI taxonomy): domain Eukaryota; kingdom Viridiplantae; phylum Streptophyta; class Magnoliopsida; order Poales; family Poaceae; genus Avena; species Avena eriantha. Next base: position 464,526,469 of record OU342740.1, read on the forward strand.
TTGATCATGAACGGAGCTCACAAGATCTAAACATGAAAGCACAAAGGAGGAGAACCATCCATCTAGCTACTACATGGATCCATAGTCCAAGGATGAACTACTCACGCATCACACCGGAGGCTTGCATGGTGATAAAGAAAGCCTCCAGGTGAATTCCCCTCTCCGGCAGGGTGCCAGGAAGAGCTTCAGATCCCTCCCGATCTAGGGATGGAGATGACGGCGGCTACAGACTCTTTCGTGGATTTTTGATCGGGTACCTAGGGTTTTCGTCCCGAGGGCAACTTATAGGCGGAAGGAGAGGCCGAGAGGGTGCCGGGAGCCACCACACCACCCCCTGGCGCGGGCCAGGCCTAGCCGCGCGGCCAGGTGGTGTGGCCGGCCCCTGGCCCTTCTCCGTCTCGTATTCTGGCACTTGATCCCTTCCGGGAAAATAGGCATTTTGGCTTTTGTCCCATCAATTCCGAGAATATTCATTTTCTGACTTTCCTGGTACCAAAAACAGCAGAAAACAGGCAGCTGGCACTGTGGCTCTTGTTAATAGGTTAGTCCAAGAAATCATATGAAAAGTACTCCAAAGTTGGAACAAAACACAAGAAAGTGGATAAAACCAAGCATGGAACATCAAAAATTATAGATACATTTGCAATGTATCACTACCCCCATGCACAGAATGTTACGCTGAAACCAATTGAGTTGCTTCACCTCACGGGCAACATATGGAACAGGAGGCTGATACGTTGTAAATGTATCTATAATTTTTGATGTTCCATGCTTGTTTTATATCTACTTTCTTATGTTTTGTCCATACTTTGGAATATTTTTACACATTTTCTAGAACTAACCTATTAACAAGATGCCACAGTGACAGTTGCATGTTTTCTGCTGTTTTTTGGTTTTATAAAAGCTAGTAAGGAAATATTCTTGAAATTGGCCCGGACAAAAGCCAAAGTCAATATTTTACCCGAAGCAACACGGAGTCCAGAGGGGAGACGAAGTGGCGCACCAGGGCGGCCACACCTGGTGGCGGCACGGCCTGGGGGGCGCGCCACCAGGGGGTGTGGGCCCCCTGGTACTCCACCGACCTAGCCCTTCCGCCTATAAAAGACTCCCGAGACAAAAACCCTAAGGACCCGATCAAAATTCCACGAAAGAGTCTGTAGCCATCGTCATCTCCATCCCTAGATCGGGAGGGATCTGAAGCTCTTCCCGGCACCCTGTCAGAGGGGAGAGATCACCCTGGAGGCCTTCTTCATCACCATGCCTACCTCTGGTGTGATGCGTGAGTAGTTCATCCCTAGACTACGGGTCCATGTAGTATCTAGATGGTTGGTTCTCCTCCTTTGTGCTACCATGTTTAGATCTTGTTAACTCCGTTCATGATCAAGATCATCTATTTGTAATCTTACATGTTGTGTTTGCGGGGATTCGATGAATATTTGTGATCTTGCATGCTTTCCGTTGTTAGTAGCTATCCTGGCCACGTAGATGCTAGCAACTCCAAGAGGGAGTATTTATGCTCGATAGTGGGTTCATGCCTCTAGTAATCTAGGGAAGTGAAAGAAATCTCTAAGGTACTAGATGTGTTGTTGCTACTAGGGAGAAAACAGCAATCCTTTGTCCATAGGGTTACTTTACCCACTTTTCTTAATGCAATTATCTGTTGCTTGCAACTTAATACTGGAGGGGGTTCGGATGATAACCTGAAGGTGCATTATTAGTCATACATGCAGTTGGATTACGGTCTATGTATAATGTTGTAATGCCCAATCAAATCTCATATGAGTCAAGATGATTAGTATATGCATGTATGCTTTCTCGGTGTCTATCAATTGCCCCGCTGTAATTTGTTCACCCAACATGTCATCTATCTTAAGGAGAATCACCTCTAGTGAACTATGGACCTCGGTCCATTCTTTTACCATCAATCTACAATCTACTATTTACTGTTTACTTTCTGTAAGCAATTACTATTTTCCACACAATACGTTTAATCCTTTGTTTTCAGCAAAACCGGTGAGATTGACAACCTCACTGTAAGTTGGGGGCAAAGTTCTGTGGTTGTGTTGTGCAGGATTCCAAGTTGGAAACAACACCTTAAAGGTGTTTCCTTGCTCTTACTGGTTCGATAACCTTGGTTTCATAACTGAGGGAAAACTTACTGATGTGCTCATCATACCTTCCTCTTGGGGTTCCCCAACGAGCTTGATATATTTTGAGTCATCAAGCCTTTTTTCTGGCGCCGTTGCTGCGGAGTCAAGGACATCTTCACAAGGGGAGTCCCTCATAGCCAATCTCTTTACTTTGTTTTTTTTTGCTTAGTTTATTTCTGCTTTGTTTGCTTGTTTCTTTTATCAAAAACATACAAAAATAGTTGTACTAGTTTGCTTCCTTTATGAAAAACACAAAAAATAATCCTTTTCTATAGTTGTCACCTCATTCTTTGCTCACCATGTTGATCCCTAAGTTCACCGTGAAAGACCTTTCTATAGGTAGTGGCTCCATAATTGGGAAAGATAATATTGAAGAATTCTTTAATCATGTTAGCAAGCATGAGGATATCGAGGATAGATCCCTAGCAGAACTCACTCCAAATTATGAAATTGCTGTAGCTTCTTTAGTTCACATGTTGGAAGTTAGGTTTATTAATCTTAACCCCATAATTCAAGTAATGTTTCTTAAACTTAAAGATATTGAGGATACTGAAAAAAGAGATTTCATTCTGGAAACTTTGCTTAAGGAATTCTATGATATAGCTAAAGAAGCTAGAAAAGTCTTCGATCGTTTTAATGTGCTAGGCTCATGTGTAGATGTTATTGGTATACGAGAAAAGATGGACAAAACCAAACCTAATGGGGAGGAAATTAAGATACCAATACCTTTTAAACTTGTAGGAATGCATGAAGCCTTAGAAAAGAATTTTGATTGGATTGTTCCTGAAAACCCGTTTGATGAAAATAGTGAACCCAAGAGCATTGAGAGAGGATCCTCTAGAACTTATTTGGATGAGATACCTTGCCTTGTTGAAGATAATTCTGGTATCGATCTTAATGCTTCTTCATTTGAGAATACTTGATTCTTACTTCTTATGCCTAGCTCAAAGGCGTTAAAGAAAAGCACTTATTGGGAGATAACCCAAATTTCTTTAGAAATATTTTGTTGAGTCTTGGAAGTTATTGCTTCAGTAATAACCTTTCGTTATCCTTTTTGTGTGGTTTTTGTGCCAAGAGTAACCTCTAATGAGAGAGAACTAAGACTTGGGAAAGTTGTTGTCCCGAAACAGATTTTTGTGCTTTGCTGAAAAAATCGTGAAAAATCTATGTATGTCGGATTGAGCTGAAATTTTTTGTGCTTCTGCCCTAGGTTGTTATGTAACTTTCATTAGTTCAACACTTTTCTATTTGAGCAATAGAAGGTCTTCGAAAACATCAGTTTTTACCTGCTGGTCTGTTTTGATAGATTTCTGCCATTGTTTGCATTTGCCTCTTAAATCTCTTTCTCTTTGAGTTATTGCCAATTCCTTGAACTTTTAAAAAGGAACTGCTAAAGTAGCTTGTGTTTTAATGGAAGTTTTACTTGTGTTGAAACTGAACCAAAAGACTTATTATCTTGAGTACACTAATGTTGCTAATGAAGATTGTGTGAAGTTTTGTATGAAGGAAATTTTAAAGTGCAGGGAAGAGTAATGTGATAAGATGAAGTATGGATAAAAGCTCAAGTTTGGGAATGCCACCAGTGTCACCCCAAGAAATATTCAAGAAGTACAAGCGTCAAAGATTGGGGATGCCCAAGGCATCCCCTTCTTCATCAATAAAAATCTTAGGTTCTCTTCCAAACACTTCATTTTTATTGTTTCATGCACAATTGTGTTGTTCTTGGGGCATCTTCGTTTTTGTTCTTAGTTTTCATTTGCTTAGTTTGCTTGAATAAATTGGTTGGACCCCCGCATTCATACATAGTTTCAAATAGGTTGATTTGGATTGGAAAAGAGTAGGAAAGTTCATGCTTATAAGTGGTATAAAAGGAGTCTTGTTTTTGACTGTGGCTTAGACTTTGTCATGCCATGCTTGATATTGTTTTTGCTTTATGCTTAGTGATTATTGCTATAGCATGACTTGTTACGAATAATTGAGATTGCTTAATGTGCCTTGAGAGAATCATGCGTTGTTTTAGCATATAAAAGCATAATATTGTGGTATTCTCCTTTGATGCTTTATTTGGGTTAACTTGGCGCATGCTCACACCATGTTAAGACTATACCAAGTCACCATAGCCTCTATGATTATTTAGTTTTCGACTTGTAATATCACTTTATGCTTTAATTAATAATGTTTTGTCACTTTGCATGATTATGGCCATTATTGCTCTCTTAGTTGGTCGCTCCCAGTCTTTTGCTAGCCTCCATACCAAGTATGAGTTCCACTCATGCATCCAACTCCAAATAAAACCAAGTTATTCCAAAGAGTCCACCATACCTACCTATTAGCATTTGCTATTCCAAGTATATTCATGTTTTTATCTACCTTCCGAATTAAACTTGTTATGTGAAAATTAGTGATTAAAGCTTTCATGAACTTGATGGCACACTTTACTTTTCTTGCACTTAATAAACTTGAACCATTGTGCCCATCTATGTTGCGTATATGCATGCGTTTTGTAAGTTTTGAATTAGCAGAACCATGTTATCATGGGGAACGCTTTCAACATTGCACTTTATTTAGTTGATATCATGTTCTTTTGCTTATGGATCCCGGCGGTGTGAAATGAAAGGGGGGCTTGTAAGGCTCATGGAGTTCGTATATGTGTTAGAGAAACACCTAGGCGGCTGGTCTAAGCCATGCCTAATCATGGTGGAAACCTGCAGCATAACCATAGTGAGGAATCTATGAAGCATCCCCTATAAAAAGACCTATGTAAATAGGAAAGAAAAAAAGAAAAAAAAGCCTATGCAAACAGGAAATAAAAGGATTGTTGAGATGCTCATTCTCTGCTTGCCTTGTCATTTTGATATGGGGAATCTTCTGTATCATCGGGCAAGGGGTACCCCGTTGGCGGTTCTCTATGATACACATGTACTTATAATGACAAGAACTTACCTGTGACTAAAATTGAGTAGCATGAGGAACGATACTCGTAAGCAAGGGGCATGAGATTTTCAGCTTATAACTTAACAAGCATATCATCATATTTGTTCACTTTAACCTTAATCACCTAAAGATGCTTATGCTAGGGGCAATGAGATATGAAAGCTAATAAGTACCATAATTTTTGGAAGCTCTTTATGAGACTTGAATCCCTGCTTCCTTCTATGAAGGGCCTTTCTTTTACTTTTATGTTGAGTCTCCATCTTCTATCTTTATGCACCTATTGAGAGAGCTTAGTGGTCATTATTAGTTTAATGTGCATTGTCCCAAAACTTGTTGATTGATTCATAACTTTGATATTTCTTGTTCTTAAACTATTTGTATCTAGTCACCCTTATGAACTTTGAAGGTGTCCTATGCATTTATGTTTTGCTACACTATGAGGGACAATATGAATACCATTATCATTATGTTTTCTATATGTGAAACAAACAAACATGTTTCAAAGCATTGTTATTCATGAATATTTTGTTTGTACCTTTTCATGTTACAACATAGTTGCTATTGCAGGGTTCACAGCATAGAAAAAAAATTCCTACGATGTGAACTATACGCCAAGATCTATCTACTAGATACAAGCAACGGGTGGATATACATCCATAGAGAACTTACCCTCGAAGACAACAAAGCTTTGTTAACAAGATGGAACTCATGGATGATGTAGTCGTACACTTGCCAATCTCAAGATCGTGATGAAGTCTAGCAGGTCCGGCTCTAGCACGTCCATCAGATCCAGCTCCAGCAAGTCCAGCACCACCAAGTCCAGCACCGCAAAGCAGCGGTGCATCCGTGATCACACACATGTCTGGTACCCCAACAACCTCCGTCCCTCGCTCCAGCGAAGTAGTGGAAGCAGCAACTCCTTTTCGGATAAAGCCACCGGGAACATGTATCTCGCTAATCCGAGACCATGAGGAAATAATACTAGAGGGGGAGAGAGATCCTTCACGAGGAGGTGTGAGGAAGAAGGGGTGTGAGGGTGGCCTTTTATAGGAGGAGGGGGTACCCCCTCCCCATGGCCGGCGCCCCATGGGGGTGACTCCTCACCTCCCCCATTCATGTGTTGGTAACCCCCTCCACATTAAAATGCCCCTTCACATTCTCTTTTAAAGTCTCCACTTTAAACGCATTAAATTTCTCCAAATTTAATGCTCTCTCATTTAATAAAACTCTTTTATTAATTTTATTCAGAATTTTGTTAATTACTTTAATTAACAAACATTCACATAAAACCCCCTGCAACATTTCAATATTACATGCAGAACCAATTTCAGCTATTTCACCCGAAACAGTTTCGGTGTCTATTGAAATAATTCCAGCGCTTTCTTAAATCTTTATCTCAAACACATTTGCTCCAAATGGTGTCGGTATCCTTTAAGTGTGTCACCCTACGGTTCGTGAATAATCCATACTGTAACACCCTCAAATCGGCCCTATGCAAGTTTTAGCGCTTCCCGCCAAGCCCGCATAGAAACGATTCAAGGACGCCCACCAGGCACTTTGTGTGGGTGGAAAACGAAGTAATACCATTACAGATCAGTCCTCGATGGGACCCACAGATCATATATATACAACAACGACTCCATGAGTCAAGAGTATAGATATAATATACAAAGATCCAAATCACCTTGTAAACGATAGAGCGTCCGACTACGGACAAGATGCAAATGGGGCTAAGAGCCCTGAAGAATACCAATGGCGTCCATAACCCTGCCTAGGCCAAGCCGGAAGGGTAACCCTGCTAACGACGTCGATCTCAAACCTGCTAAAACAAAAGGGGTGCCGACAAAGGGCAAAGGAAAAAGAGGAGCGTTAGTACTGAGGCCAGTACACGGCGAGGCTAGAATTCGGCGGCTCTCGCCTACATAGGTATGGTGGACTGAAGCGGCAGCGCAGTGGCACTAAACAACCTATAGAGACTCGGTACAACTGTCGGCTATTAGAGAGAGATAAGAAAGACATATTCGGATCCAACCTGATACTAACACCAAACAAACCCATCCTGGTATTTTCCCCTCGAGACCAAATGAGGAAGTCGGACCAAGGAACTCACGCAGTTGGCAATTTTACTCATTCCATTATAGTTGCAGCAATTACTAAACAGATATAGAAAGTAGGAGTCATCCTGATAGCATAAGTAGTGGGCAGTTTTAATCACCATTCCGTTGTAGTTGGAACATTTACTAGTCAAATATAATTGTCCTGAGGAATCCCAAACCCAACAGTTGTTGACACTTTTATCACATTCCATTGGAGTTGCAATACTTACTAGGAAGATATAGTATGACACAGATCACCACAGATCCACCAATTGTTGGCATTTTTAATATCCATTCCTTTATAGTTGCATCTGTTTACTAGTCACATTTTAATTCAAATTTATAGCACTACTTTAGTTATTCTTGTCTATGATCGAGATACTGTGCTCCAAGTCGTCCATAACCGCGGACACGGCTTTCAGAAAGTTTTACCCTGCAGGGGTGCACAAATAGCAACACACACTCGATCAACCTCGGAAAAACCAACTCAAAATAGGTAGAAGGGGAAGAGATGCTTGCCTGGGAAACACTGTCGGGGGTTCATATCCGGAGAACTTGTCGAATCTCACAACATCTCATCGGACTACTCCGCGAAGAAGCAAACACTAGAAGAAATACCAGATGCACTATTTAATATTACGGCAGAAGATCTGGCATGATCATAATATGATGCAGATGCGGTGCAATTAAGCGGTATTAAGCGGAACCGGGGTCCCGACAATTAATGAAATGATTCATGTTATTTAGCTACCCCGCAATTTTAAATGTTGATTTAACAGGGTGAAACATGGCATCGGTTCGCTACACAAATTTAAATGGAGTCCGGAATAATACAACAATATCCCGTATATAGACTCCATATTTAATTATGAGGTGAATCGGCAGAATGCCCCCAACCCACATGATATGCATGCGAGATGAAAAATTAATATGCAACAAGTTTTATATATAGCATTTATAAAATAGGGGCTCGAGAAAGGTTCACACATCTGGGTCGACGGTCTTGATGTTCACCGAGGGTCGAAGGGGTACGGTGGGATCGGCTTCGGATCCGTGAGGTAGACCTCAGTGTCTCGGCTTGGTTCCCGGGGTTTGTCCGGGTGGATGTCGATCTTGTCATCCCGAAGATCTTGACGATCTAGGTATACGGACGCGACACCGATTGTGAAGATCTTGAGAGTCTTGGACAGCTCTCGGCGCCAAGTGACAGTACTTGTTCCACCAAAAGGTCGCAAGGTCACAACGCTGTAGGCTCGCACAGGAGCAGCATCAACATGCCCACCAACCACCTTCCCATCTCTTCATCTGCAAACAACACCACCTACCCAACACAGCTGTCCAAAACCAAAGCGTCAAGGCCAGGTGTAGCTGCAGACTCGAAAACCGAAGGGGAGGAACTCACGAGCAGCGTTGCAGGGCTCGAGAAGACGAGGAGCGTTCACGCGGATGGAGGAGTTTGGCGGCAGAGGAGGTCCGCGGAGAGGGGCGCGGTTTGCCTGCGGCCGGAGAGGGAGCCCACGAGGTCGGGGTCCGGAGAAGATCACGGTAGGGTCGGCGCGAGGCGGCCAGGGACATGGGGGTCCCGCCCGGTGCTGGCGAGGGAGGCAGCGTCTAGGCGACCGCCGGAGCCAGAGAAGGAGGGGGGTCGTGGTCGCTGGAAGGAGGCGGCCTAGGCAGAGCGTCGGCGAGACTCGTGGACGGGAGGGAGGCGACGGCATTAGGCACAGTAGGGGCGCGAGGGGAAACTCTAGCGGCCTGAGAGGCCGGTGGAGGACGGACCGGTGGCGGGCGGAGGCGCGGAGCTCGGTGGTGGAGGGGCCCGAGGCGGTGACGGGGACTGGGCGGAGGACGTGCTCGAGGCCGAGGAAAACAAGGGGGCCGAACGGAGGGCGGCGGCCAGAGCGGAGGGGAGGGACGGCGGCGACGGAGGCGCGGGGCTAGCCCGAGGAAGGAGAGAGAGGGAGCGGGGTAGGTGGGGTGGGACCTCGCGTGAGGGCGTGTCGGGGGATGGGGACGTGGGCTTGGGGCGCGGGGCGAGCGACAGGTGGGGCCAGGGGTGGGATCGTGATGCACCTGGTCGGTACGGGGTAGGGCTGGCGAGGTGGCCGGCCTCGCGGGGATGCGTGCGTGCGTGGTGTCTGTCGGGGGTTGGTGTGGGCTGGCCGCGTGGTTGGGGTGGGGCCAAGGCGGGAGCGGGGCGGGGTAGGGGAACGCGGTCTGGGTGTGCGTTGTCGGTAGTGGAGGAGTGGGCCGGCTACGGGGTGGTTGTCCACCGTGGAAAGTGGGGTCGCGCGGGTGAGGTGGCCGGCTAGGGGTGAGGTGGCAGGCGGCGATTGGTGGGAGTGAGGTGGAGGGAGGCTAGGTAGAATAGGGTTGGGTAGAAATAGGACTAGATAGTTTAGACTAGGGTTTGGAGGTGGCCGGCCGGGCTTTCGGGCCTAGCGGGCTGCCTCCCAAAAATAAATTAAATATTTTATTATTTAAAACGGGGCTTTTGAAATCTGTTGGAAGACGAAACAAAATATTCCGGAGACCCGGGTTTTGGATTTGAAATAAAGATGGGGCATCTAGAAAATAAAACCAGACTTTTCGAAAATAGTTTTGTACAAACACATGCGTGATGACATGACGATGCTCAAATGCAATGTGGCATGATGACATGATCATGCGGTCATGACGATGCAATGCACCAAAAACAACGCGATTTTCTAGTTGTTTGCGGGATGCCACAATTCGACACCACTAACAAAGGATCTCGCCCTCGAGATCCGTCTCATGGTACCGGGAAGAAGGTCGGCGATCTGAATCTTCTCGCTTCATGTAGATCCTCGCGACACCACTAACAAGAGGTCGTTGTCCGTGATCGTCGAGAGGACACTCCGGTAACAAAGTTCGAAGGTAGAGGTATCAACAAATAAAGCCACCTCTAGCTTCTGTGGACGGAGTAAAATTGCTGGATCCACCGATTCAATATACGAAAGTGAATGATAAGAGTAGTGGGATGGTGATCAGTCCTTCGCGCACCCAAACCATTACTCTGCACACGAATAGGTGAATTATGCAACCAACCCTGGGAATCAGACTGTAGATCTCGACGAGTGAGGTTCAGAAATAAAGGAGTGATGCAGGCTCTGCATCGGATTTGGCGTAGATGATGTCGTCGCGTCGGAAAACACCGGAAGGCACAAACAAGGAACAAAGAATGGTACCACGGATAAAGGATCACTCCGATAGCATGAAGACCGGATGTAGAAACACCGTTACCAAAAGAGGAAGTGAAACCCTGAAGGTACGACGGAAACCCAACCACGAGAATTCCTGGACTCGAAGAAAGAGAAGAGAGCGGATACAAAACACACAGAGGTAAGAGAAGAATAGCAGAGGGTAAGGAGTAAAAGCAGACCTAATCAGATCTATCCAACCGATTTTTGCAAAATAGTTTTGACACTCTATATCGGCCGTTATCTAGGTTATACTACAGGCTGGATTTGTGGGGTATCGTAACTGCTGAGCTCTGATACCACTCTGTAACACCCTCGAATCGGCCCTATGCAAGTTTTAGCGCTTCCCGCCAAACCCGCATAGAAACGATTCAAGGACGCCCACCAGGCACTTTCGTGCGGGTGGAAAACGAAGTAATACCATTACACATCAGTCCTTGATGGGACCCACAGATCATATATATACAACAACGACTCCATGAGTCAAGAGTACAGATATAATATACAAAGATCCAAATCACCTTGAAAAGGATAGAGCGTCTGACTATGGACAAGATGCAAATGGGGCTAAGAGCCCTGAAGAATACCAATGGTGTCCATAACCCTGCCCAGGCCAAGCCGGAAGGGAAACCCTGCTAACGACGTCGATCTCAAACTTGCTAAAACAAAAGGGGTGCCAACAAAGGGCAAAGGAAAAAGAGGAGCATTAGTACTGAGGCCAGTACACGGCGAGGCTAGAATTCAGCGGCTCTCGCCTACATAGGTATGGTGGACTGAAGCGGCAGCGCAGCGACACTAAACAACCTATAGAGACTTGGTACAACTGTCGGCTATTAGAGAGAGATAAGAAAGACATATTCGGATCCAACCTGATACTAACACCAAACAAACCCATCCTGGTATTTTCCCCTCGAGACCAAACGAGGAAGTCGGACCAAGGAACTCACACAGTTGGCAATTTTACTCATTCCGTTATAGTTGCAGCAATTACTAAACAGATATAGAAAGTAGGAGTCATCCTGATAGCATAAGTAGTGGGCAGTTTTAATCACCATTCCGTTGTAGTTGGAACATTTACTAGTCAAATATAATTGTCCTGAGGAATCCCAAACCCAACAGTTGTTGACACTTTTATCACATTCCATTGGAGTTGCAATACTTACTAGGCAGATATAGTATGACACAGATCACCACAGATCCACCAATTGTTGGCATTTTTAATATCCATTCCGTTATAGTTGCATCTGTTTACTAGTCACATTTTAATTCAAATTTATAGCACTACTTTAGTTATGCTTGTCTATGATCGAGATACTGTGCTCCAAGTCATCCATAACCGCGGACACGGCTTTCAGAAAGTTTTACCCTGCAGGGGTGCACAAATAGCAACACACACTCGATCAACCTCGGAAAAACCAACTCAAAACCCAACGAGGCATTCACGACAAAGCGATCATAGGATTCAGAAATATTTCAGGGAGCCACCCCACTAAGCTACCCGCAACGAAGTTGGTCGGCTCCGGAACGGACCCAGGGTTTGCGACGACGGTTGTAAATGACTGGGAACCCGAAAGTGTGACTGGGATTGTCGATACCGCGAAAACGTGGCGCGATCCAAAACAGTACAGGTGCTCCACGCACAATATTAAATAAAGCAGTAACATGGCATAAGTACAGGATAGTAATAAAGCCCCAAACTACTTTGTGGCCCCAAGAAATAGAAATGAATCAAGCTCTGGCTCAGGGGGGGGTCCATAAGGCCTCCCGGATGTGGATAATGCGAATAGTCAAGGAACAGGTATCAAGTACTCGGGGTCCTACGGGACACAAATGGGCGTGGAAGAATCAAATAACATATATTGCCCACTGATGCCTCTGCATTAGTTATATCTAGCATTTTAATGGTTGTAATTAAAGTCATGATCATCTCCACCAATAAACATCTACCCGCATTCCAACAACTGTGGTACTCGACATCACGAGATCGCACCTGAGCAAGCAACTACGACTCGCAAGGCCAGCTATCTACCAAACAACAGGTATTAGGAGGTGTCCATGGCAATATAGAGGCTGCACAGGATATAACTTGTGCACGGAAACTAAAGCATCGCGACACGGATAGCAATAGATCAACATGATGAAATAAAGACTATAAATGCAAAATAGGTAGAAGGGGAAGAGATGCTCGCCTGGGAAACACTGCCAGAGGTTCATATCTGGAGAACTTGTCGAATCTCACAACATCTCATCGGACTACTCCGCGAAGAAGCAAACACTAGAAGAAACACCGGATGCACTATTTAATATTACGGAAGAAGATCCGGCATGATCATGATATGATGCAGATGCGGTGCAATTAAGCGGTATTAAGCGGAACCGGGGTCCCGACAATTAATGAAATGATTCATGTTATTTAGCTACCCCGCAATTTTATATGTTGATTTAACAGGGTGAAACATGGCATCGGTTCGCTACACAAAATGGAGTCCGGAATAAGACAACAATATCCCGTATATAGACTCCATATTTAATTATGAGGTGAATCGGCAGAATGCCCCCAACCCACATGATATGCGTGCGAGATGAACAATTAATATGCAACAAGTTTTATATATAGCATTTATAAAATAGGGGCTCGAGAAAGGTTCACACATCTGGGTCGACGGTCTTGATGTTCACCGAGGGTCGAAGGGGTACGGTGGGATCGGCTTCGGATCCGTGAGGTAGACCTCAGTGTCTCGTCTTGGTTCCCGGGGTTTGTCTGGGTGGATGTCGATCTTGTCGTCCCGAAGATCTTGACGGTCTAGGTATACGGACGCGACACCGATTGTGAAGATCTTGAGAGTCTTGGACAGCTCTCGGCGCCAAGTGACAGTACCTGTTGCACCAAAAGGTCACAAGGTCACAACGCTGCAGGCTCGCACTGGAGCAGTATCAACATGCCCACCAACCACCTTCCCATCTCTTCATCTGCAAACAACACCACCTACCCAACACAGTTGTCCAAAACCAAAGCACCAAAAACAACGCGATTTTCTAGTAGTGGTTTTGCGGGATGCCACACATACATGATCGAGACCCCTCTAAGATCAATAATCAGAAGCGGGACCTAGAGATCCATACTGACTCCTACACATTCAACGATGACTTCTATGATCGTGAGAACCTTTAACACTAGTAATTAAATCCCTTTGTCTCGCGATATATAACATGTCCGAGATTCGATCATCGGTATATCCATACCTATTTTGATCTCGTTGCCGACATGCACTCTTTTCTCGTTCCCGTGATATAACATTCTAGTGATCTCATCACTTGCTTGCAAGCTAACCAATGTGATATCACCGAGAGGGCCCATAGTATATCTATCTGTCATCTGGATGGACAAATCCCACTCTTGATCCATGAGCCTCTACATAACACTTTCGTAGCACTGAACCCACCTTTATAATCACCCTTTCACGGTGTGACGTTTGATGTTATCAAGATACTCTTCCAGTGTTAGTGATTGACATGATCTCATGGTCTAAGGACTAGGATTACTTAGTATGATGTTATAGCAATATAAACACAATGACTTTGATCGTAATGCTATACTTCGGATGAATGTTCATCACACCATTCCACTAATGTTGTGACCTCGTTATTAACAACATCCAATGTCCATGATCAGGAAACCTTGATCATCTTGTTAATCAACGAGCTAGTTTATAAGAGAGGCATAACTAGGAACTTCCCTTTTGCTTATTAAACACACATGTATTAACGTTTCCAAATTAATACAATTATAGCATGCAAAATAAAGATTTATCATAAACAAGGAATAAGATAATAACCACTTTATTATTGCCTCTCGGGCATATTTCCTTCAGTCTCCCACTTGCACTAGAGTCAATAATCTAGTTTGAAAAACTTTGCATATTGAACACCTATGGCTTTCTTGAGTTGCATATACGCGATTGCTAGTGGTTAACATAATCTCCGGATCTGACAGTTTCAGGTCCGTGTGTATTTGCATGTCTTTGTGTCTCTACGCATCACTCATTCTCAAATGAGATGGCATTGTATAAATTTGGTCCTTTGGTGAGACCTTTAGTTTGTTCGGGTTAAAATATGTTGATATTATTGTCATACAATATATCTTCATAGTATTAGCCCACTTTTAACCACACCTAGTTTGATAACAAACTACTTAACACAAATGACCTCCTTTGCTACTACTATAGCAGTCATATACTTAGCCTTTTGTTGTAGTATCCGTCACAATGTCTCAACTTTGGAACTCATCCAAATCCATCATGGAACATCCTTTCCATTACATTGTGCCACCCATAGTCTAAATTGAGATAATTTTAATTTGTATCTTGTGACAAAACTAGTATCAATGTAACACTTTACAATGAACTACCGTTAATTATTTGTCACTTATACATGATATATTCTTAGTTCTTCCAAAGCTCATAAGAATATCTTTACTATCGTTCAATGATCATCTTATGAATCATTCTGGTATGTTCTCATAATATTTAGAGCATAGGACATTCTAGATATATACATATCACGGTATAATCGATCAAAATCTTCATGTGATTTTACTCACCAAGTGTCGAGACACTTGAATCTTGATACAATCCTTTCCATGCAGCAAGAACCTTTCTTGTTGTTTCCATATTGAACCCTTTCAATATCTCATATATGTATGTCTGGCACAACCATATTAGCGCCTCAATCTATCCATATAGATATTGATGCCAAATATTCTGGTTTTTCCCAAGTCTTTCATCAAAATCTTATTTTAATGAAATTCTTAACTTGTGTCAATACAAGATACATCATTTCTAATCAACAATATGTCCTCTACATAATGTATTAGAAATTTGTCTCAGCGCTCACACTTAATTTCTTGAAAATGCAAGCATCTTCATCGTCTCAGATGAATTTAAACTCCTTTAACAGTTTCATCATGGTGAAGATTCCAACTCCGCTATGCTCACTTCAACTATTGAAGTTTGCATGCCCTTTTAGCACCCTTTGAATTAACAAAACCCTTCGAATCGTGTCTTGCACACGTCTTAGGTAACTATTCTATTAGAAGAACATTGTTTTTTTTGTTCTACTACCATACATCAAATTATATGTAGTGGTTGCTACATTAATCCGTCAAGCCAAAATATCGCTATGAAAGATCAAATCTTGTCATAGTCAACTCCTTGAACATTGCCATAAACTTCTTTACGATATGTCGACTATGTCACAGATGTTAAACATCCATGTCTATTTCTTTATAGATCCAAACACGACCAATAGGCTTCACGCCTTTCCTGAGGGTCTTCCAAGTTCATAAACTTGATTTCTCATGTATGGATAATATCACGGATTCTATGAATACTAGTCATTTTATGGAGTCAGGGCCCATCATCGCTTCTTTGCATGCAGTCGGTTCATCATTGTCAAAACAATAACGACTTGTTTATCAAATCTTACTATTTGATTCTTACCGACCCACACGGTTCAATAGGAACTCTAATCTCCGAAATCACACCCTTTGTAATCACGGGAGCCATGAGCATTGTGGCCGCCACCGGGACACTTTCCGGCGCTGCGCTACTTAGCACATATAGCTAAGGTTCAACAACCTTATCAAAGTTCTATTGTCCTCCCACTTAACTTTTCACAAAAAATTCCTTCTCAAGAAACTTGACGTTCCAAGCGGCAAACTCTTTTGTCCTCGGTGTTATGGAGGAATTCCCAACAAATTCTTTGAGATAACCTACAAAGACGTGCTTATCCGACTTTGGTTGTAAACATTTTACTTATGCATAGCATACCAAAATTTAAGAGAAGACAATTCGGGTTTTATCCCAAACCATAACTTATATGGTGTCATTTCAACGGATCACGATGGTGCTCTTTTCAGTGTAAAAGCGGTAGTCTCTAAAGCTTACATCCTTAAAACATAATGGCAGTTTTATAAATGACACCTTTGATCTTACCATGTCAAACATGGTTTGATTTCATCTCTCGAATATGCCATACTCCTATGGTTTATCGGGAAACACAAATCATGGAACAATTCCTCAAATCTTAGGTGTTTT
This sequence comes from Avena eriantha, assembly GCA_910589775.1. NCBI lineage: Eukaryota > Viridiplantae > Streptophyta > Magnoliopsida > Poales > Poaceae > Avena > Avena eriantha. The sequence goes on from OU342740.1 coordinate 464,542,965, forward strand.
GCTAAACATGTAACTCAAATTTCTTCCTTTATGATCGAATCATAAACACTTTTTCTTGTTACAATGATTTTCCACTTCATCTTGAAAGTCTTTGAACAATTTTCAAACGTTTCATACTTCTTCCTTATTAAGTAAATATATAGATATATTCACTCAAATTTCTGGAGAAAGCATATGAAGCAAAAAGATCCATCGCATATGGCTACACATAATAGACTACATACATCAATATGTATAATATCCAATAAGTTAGTCATCCGTTCCTCTTTGGCCTATGGACAGAGTTTCAATTATCTTGAGGAAAGTTTCACAAGCGTCAATTGATCAAAATCCAAAGACTCCAAAAATCCATCAACATGGAGTTTCTTCATGTTTTGTTTCCAACATAATTCAAACAGCAATGTCACTTCATAATTGATATTCCAATCATTTGTCTTACAACATTTTAGCAATAATGTTTATGGATGTGATTTCTCCAACTAGACTTGTAAAAGTTCATCCATCCTTTATGGAATACGGTAATTATTTGAACAACCATTGTTCTCATAATACCGGAACAAAATAACAATTATTAAAAAAAATCTTGAAGGCTAGGTTTGATGACAACGAAAAACACAATAACACTTTATTTGTTTTCGATGAACATCATCACTTATTCTCTTGCTAGTTACTTAGGCCATTGCAGTTCATGAATTGTGTTGTCCTGTATGACACTTCATACCAACCAATTCGGTATCCAATACCGGTATCCAATACCTAAGAACCACATTGTTTAACAAGCAAGGAATACAGCCATAACGTGTATATCTTCTATATACCTAAGTTGGACATCTCCAACCTTTTTCTTTTCTGCCAAATATTTTATAGATTCTCTTTTAGCAATTCCTTTCCAGAATCTATCAACATCAATAGTGGTGTCATTCACATGACACATAGTACAAATCGTCTATAGTCAAGTACTAACACCTTTGTAATTGCACTTTGGAGTGGATCACCATCATCAAATGTTTGGTATTCTTTCAAAAATCCATTCTTTAGTAATCTTTCAGTGTAGTAAACATTTTACTTACATATTCTATTCACCCTTATCATGATAACTTTCATGATCAAGCTACTATAGCCTATAAGGATGAATCATGAGTATAATATCAGTTCCCAAAACCTTTTTGGTAGATTAGGACGCCTAGAGTCTCCAACCTTCACAAATTCTCATACAATATGAGAACATGTATTTTGCTAAATTATACTCTATCATAATGTGACCAAAAACATTGTTTCAGATATCACAATATCTTCCACACATGATGGTTTCTGAAACAATTATTTCAGCTCCTAGATAACCTCGATATTAAAACAACTTTTGAATATCAAGAATCATGGAGGCAAACATGATACTTTAGATACTAACACTGGAATTGTTTACTCTTGGTTTAATATTATTTATTAAACTTCATGGAGTAAATAGAGTTTGCTGAAAGTTTGCAATAAGACTTCTAAACTTTGAATTGACATTCAAAACAATACGATATCAGTTCGTAAAGTAAATATCCAGAATTATATAGTTCTATTATCTTAATTAAGACTAAGCATAAGGTAGTAAACAAATGCCAATGATTACAACAAATTATGCAAATTCACTTTGATTTAGTTTATGACAAATTTGGTTCGACTAATCCAAATTAGAAATGAACTCCCACTCAAAAACGACATCCCTCGTGCCTTTTTGGTGATTACATGAACCAAATCCACTACACCAAGTCTGATCATCATGTGAGTCGGTGTAGTTTCAAAGGCAAGCATCTATATGGGCATCATATCAACTATATGACTCATGCTTAACCTTTCAGTCCATGTTCTGAGGCCATGTCTGTACATGCTAGGCTTGCCAAGTAAGAACCTTAGTACTCGCGTGTGTAAAATTGTCTTACACCCGAAATATGATCATGGATTAAAGTACACCCGATCATCACGTGATGTCTTGAAGCGACGAAACATAAACGGTGCGTACTTAAGGAAGAACACATTTTTATCTTGATATCTAAAAGAGGGATCATCTTATAACGCTACTAAAACGCCAAACTAGCAATATAAGATGTGAACATCATATGTGTAAAGTGAGATGATATGGTTCTTGCATTTGATCACTATCATATGCATCGTGGTATGATCTCTATCGTTCCTTTCTGTGTAAGGCCAAGGTTACACGTTAAGTGTGTTGTAAGTGTATCAACTATACATCAACTTACAACATTACCATATCATGACACAAGCCCAGCAACGATCTAAACTAGACGCCTCTAATTTATGAATTGCAAGTTTTACATGGTTTAGGGCTTTCGGAGATAGAACTGGTCTTACCTACGAACATGGAACCATGATACATTGCAAATGTATCTATAATTTTTGATGTTCCATGCTTGGTTTTATCTACTTTCTTATGTTTTGTCCACACTTTGGAGTACTTTTCATATGATTTCTTGGACTAACCTATTAACAAGATGCCACAGTGCCAGCTGCATGTTTTCTGCTGTTTTTGGTTCCAAGAAAGTTAGAAAATGAATATTCTCCGAATTGGACCGGACAAAAGCCAAAGTTGATATTTTCCAGGAAGATTCATGGAGACACAAGGAGAGCCGGAGAGGGGCCACAGGGTGGCCAGACCACCCCTAGGCACGGGTCCCTTCAGGCCGCGCCAGGGCATGGTGTGGGCCCCCTGGCTGGCCACCGACCTTGCCCCTTCGCCTATATATTCCTCCTGATGCAAAAACCCTAAATCATCAAGCCTCCAGCCACGAAAAGTTCGATAGCGCCGCCACCACCGAAGGGGAGATTCGGGGGACAGAAAGTCTCTGTTCCGACACCATGCCGAGACGGGGAAGTGCCCCCGGAGCCATCTCCATCGATCTCCACCGCCATCTCCATCACCATTGCTGATTCCCATGATGAGGAGGGAGTAGTTCTCTCTCGAGGCTAAGGGTTCTACCGGTAGCTATGTGTTCATCTCTCTCTATGCATGATCATATTGTGATCATGAGCTTGTAATCTATAGATCTACCTTGCTACTCAAGTGCTTTATTAGATCTCTGCTCTCCCCATGTGTGTGAAAGTGACATCGTGCACACCATGGTGGCACTTAGGCTAGAGATTACAAATACTTGTTATGAGTTATATTTGGAGTTGGATGTCTTTATAAAATTGTGGTGTTTGTTGGACTCATCTAGTACTCAAGGTGACAGTGTGGGGTTTTCTAGATGGGAAAGATCAACTTTGAGGTGTGATGTTATAGCCCTATCGTTGATTAGAGTGTCCAACCGGAGAGTAGTTAAGAGTAGTATCATGAATAGAATATATTTATATGAGAGTGTTCACTAGTGAAAGTATGATCCCTAGGCCTTGTTTCTAAACACTGAAGCACCGTTTGCTATTAGATCTATTGCATGTTTGCTTGATTCCATCTTTATTTCAGTTTGCCTTTAGTCTCTTCCATGCCATCAATCTATTTTCTATCACTGTTACCACTTATAATTATCCGTACCACTTGTATTTCACTATCTCTTCGCCGAACTAGTGCACCTATACACCTGACAAGTGTATTGGGTGTGCTGGGGACACAAGAGACTTCTTGTATCTTGATTGTAGGGTTGCTTGAGAGGGAATACCTTTGACCACTTCCTCCCTAAGTTCGATAAACCTTGGGTGATCCACTTAAGGGAAAACTTGTTGCTGTTCTACAAACCTCTGCACTTGGAGGCCCAACAACTGTCTACAAGAATAGAAGTGCGTACACATCAAGCTATTTTCTGGCGCCGTTGCCGGGGAGGTAAGGTAAAAGGTATTCACACCGGAGGATTAAAGAAGAAGAACCTCCCACGGCAAACGCCTATTTTCTAGCGCCGTTGCCGGGGAGGTATCATATCCAAATATTCTCAACACCTTCTCCACATAATGTGATTGCACAAGTGTAATCCCATTATTCTCAACTCTCGGTAGCTTGATGTTTAAGATAACATCAGCTTCTCCAAGATCCTTCATCTCAAAACATTGAGACAAGAAGGTTTTAACCTCATTAATCACTTTGTGACTTGTCCCAAAAAATAATTAGTATGTCATTAACATATAGACATAGGACAGCTCCCTCACCCCACCCATGGCGATAGTATACACATTTATCAGCTTCATTTACAACAAACCCCACAGATGTCAAAGTTCTTTCAAACTTCTCATGCCATTGCTTGGGAGCTTGTTTGAGGATATACAAAGATTTCATCAATCTACACACCTTTCTTTCTTGACCTTCTAGTACAAAACCATCAGGATGTTCCATGTAAATTTCCTCATCAAACTCTCCATTTAGGAAAGCCATCTTAACATCCATTTGATGAACGAGAAAACCGTGAGAGGCAGCCAGTGATAGTGGTACTCGAATTGTGGTCAATCTAGCCACATGTGAGTAAGTATCAAGGAAATCTCTGCCTTCCTTTTGGCTATAGCCTTTAGCCACAAGCCGAGCTTTGTACTTTTCAATAGTACCATCATCCCTAAGCTTCATTTTAAATACCCATTTACATCCTATAGGTTTACACCCATGCGGATGTTCAGATATCTCCCACGTTCCATTAGCCAAGATGGAATCCATCTTGCTTTGAACCGCTTCCTTCCAGTAGCCTGCACTCGGAGATGCAAAAACTTCTAAAATAGTAGTGGGAGTGTCATCCACTAGATGCACAATGAAATCATCATCAAAAGACCTTGTGGTCCTTTGTCTCTTGCTCCTTGTGGGAGCTTCATTGGCATCCTCATCCGAATCTAAACTCTCATCATCTGATTGTTCATCAGTCTCCATGGGAGTTTCAGGTTCAGGAATTGGATCATATTCCTTAGTAGATATGCTAGGCATATCTCTAATTGGAAATATATCCTCAAAGAATGTAGCATCTCTTGATTCAAAAATGGTACCAACACTCATGTCGTCCACTTCAGATTTCACCACAAGAAATCTATAAGCAATGTTGTAAGAAGCATAGCCAAGAAATACACAATCCATGATTTTCGGTCCAAGCTTACGCTTCTTTTTGATTGGCATATTGACTTTTGCCAAACAACCCCAAGTTCGTAAGTAGGAGAGTGTCAACCTTTTCTTTTCCCATTCTTCTAATGGAGTAATCTATTTATTCTTAGTTGGAACACGATTTAGGACATGACATGAAGTCAATATAGCCTCCCCCACCATTCCTTGGATAAACCGACAGTGTCTAACAAGGCATTAACCAAATTCGTTAGAGTCGGGCTTTTCCTCTCAGCAATCCCATTGGATTCAGGGGAATTGGGAGGCGGCCTCTCATGTGTAATACCATGTTCCAAACAAATCATTAGAAAAGTACTCTCCACCACAATCAGACCAAATTGTTTTGATCTTTCTTTTAAGTTTATTTTCAACTTCTTCCTTATAGATTTTAAAGAAATCTAAAGCCTCGTCTTTAGTTTTCAAGAGATATACATAAAGTACCTAGTAGAATCATCAATCAAAGTCATGAAATATATCTTTCCACCAGTTGTCAACACACCATTAATCTCACATAGATCTGAATGTATGAGCACTAGAGGTGCCAAATTTCTCTCCTCGGCAGGCTTGTGAGGCTGCTTTGCTTGCACACAAGCATGGCACTTAGAGCCTTTGACAATAGTGAATTTCAGAATTAAACTCATACTACAACCAAAATTAATATGACAAAGTCGTGAATGCCAAACATTAGACTCATTACCAGTAGTGCATATATGGTTCACTAAATCATCACAAAAGTCTACCAATGAAAAACGGAACATGCCTCCGCATTCATAGCCTTTTCCAACAAAGGTTCCATACTTAGACAGTACAACTTTATTGGATTCAAATACCAACTTAAACCCATCTTTCAAAAGACAAGATCCATTAACGAGATTCTTCTTGATAGAAGGGACATGTTGCACGTTCTTCAATTTCATGATCTTGCCTGAAGTAAACTTCAGATCTACCGTGCCAGCACCAAGAATAGTAGCATGTAACCCATTCCCCATCATGACTGGGGAATCTTGAGCCTGATAAGAGGTGAACATGGAAATGTCAGCACACACATGAACATTGTCACCCGTATCAACCCACCATTCCGTGGGTTGAAATACTGAAAGAACAGTAGGTAATAAATTGTCGTACCCAGAACCTGAAGTTCCTGCATCAGTATTTCCAATGACCATGTTGATAGATTTAGAACTCTGTTTAGCCTGACCCTTCTTGCCTTTCTTCTGTGGACAACGATGAGCCCAATGGACAATGTCGCCACACACACCCATCAATGTTCTTTCTTTTCCTTGTTCTGCCCCTTCTTCTTCTTGAAGTTGCTAGTCTGGCAGACTTTGTTATTTCCCTTTGACTTGTGGGAATTTGTTTGCACCATGTTGGTAGCATAATGTCCCTCGGTTCTACTAGTGTGTTTGTCTTTTGCCCTCGCCTTCTCTTCAACATCCAGAGAGTCAATGAGGTACTCAATAGAGAGCTCATGCCTATGATGTTTCAGAAAAGTGGCAAAGTTCCTCCATGAAGGGGGAAGCTTAGCGACAATGCATACTGCGACAAACTTGTCCGGAAGAACACATTTGAGGAGTCTGAGTTCCTTTGCCATGATCCGTAGATCATGAGCCTGTTCTACTATAGATAGGTTTTCAACCATCTTGTAGTCATGGAACTGCTCCATAGCATACATTTCACCACCGGCATCGATAGCATCGAACTTAGCATCAAGCGCATCCCACAGTTCCTTGGCATTAAGAATATGCAAATATGCATCAACCAACTTGTCTCCAAGCACACTAAGTTCGGAGCCCACAAAAGTACAGTGGCCTGCCTGAACGCTCTCTCTCTCTTCTTGAAGAGTAAGTGGACCTCTGTGAGTGCCATCTGCAAATTTTTCTATGCCCATAGTAGTAAGCCACAAGAGGGGTTTCCCTTGCCATCTCTTAAAATTAGCACCCATAAACGGGCTCAGTTTGAGCAAAGCAGCAAAGGCAGATGACGAAAATTGCCTAAATTAATAAGGTTTTTGGATTGTTGGAGTATTAGGAAATTTCCGCATGAGACTAATTACCGAAATCAACATGATGTAAGCACTAACAGATCTAAACACATGCATCCAAACAAGCCCATCTAGTAGATATGTAAATCTAGCAAGAACTAGTGCATATAGAGAGAGTAATAACATGTACAGGTAGACCGAGAAGGTCATCACTGCAGCAACACATTGGTCTTTGTCGTTGTCCCCCATGGTGCTGTTGAGGTCGTCGGTTGATGAAGAAGAACACGAACGGAAGCGAGAACTCGCGCCGAGATGCTCCCCAAAAACCTTATTGCCCATCTCCCGCTACAGGATCTCAACGAACGAGGTTTCGGAGGCCTACTCTCCCGGACATCCGTGCACGCAGTCACCGGGATGGGGAAGCCTAGAGAGCAGCACAGCAAGAGGAACACAACAAGAGAGGTAGAGAAAATAACCAGTTTCATCTAAATCTATTCCGTCTCTCCCTCTATAGCCTGGGAGGTGAGCCGACTGAGTCGCCACGCGGTGGAAGACAAGGACACGCGTCAAATATACACACGAATGTTGACACGTACCCAATAGCTGGTGCACCAATGCAAAAATTTAGTCGTTCACAAAACGAGTTTCTAACTCGAACTCGATTCAAGACACGCGACGCGTGTGCGGGAGAGGCGAGGCGGGCGGCAGAGGAGGAGGAGGAGTGCACGTGGACTCCTTCTCTTCTCATTCACTTAGTGGGAGTGAAATATCCCACCTTATAAGATGGTCCAGCTCTCTCCTAACTAGCAATGTGAGACTAAACTTTGTCTCTCATACATTGCAAATGTATCTAAAAAATTTGATGTTCCATGCTTGGTTTGATCCACTTTCTTGTGTTTTGTTCCAACTTTGGAGTACTTTTATTATGATTTCTTGGACTAACCTATTAACAAGAGCCACAGTGCCAGCTGCCTGTTTTTTGCTGTTTTTGGTTCCAGGAAAGTCAGAAAATGAATATTCTCGGAATTGGACGGGACAAAAGCCAAAGTGCCTATTTTTCCGGAAGGGATCAAGTGCCAGAATACAAGATGGAGAAGGGCTGGGGGCCGGCCACACCACTTGGCCACGCGACCAAGCCTGGCCCGTGCCAGGGGGTGGTCTGGCCGACCCCAGCACCCCCTCGGCCTCTCCTTCCGCCTATAAGTTGCCCTCGGGACGAAAACCCTAGGTACCTGATCAAAAATCCATGAAAGAGTTTGTAGCCGTCGTCGTCTCTGTCCCTAGATCGGGGGGTCTGAAGCTCTTCCCGGCACCCTGCCAGAGAGGGGAATTCACCCTGGAGGCCTTCTTCATCACCATGCAAGCCTCTGGTGTGATGCGTGAGTAGTTCATCCTTGGACTACGGATCCATGTAGTAGCTAGATGGTTGGTTTCTCCTCCTTTGTGCTTTCATGTTTAGATCTTGTGAGCTCAGTTCATGATCAAGATAATCTATTTGTAATCCATACATGTTGTGTTTGCGGGGATCCGATGGATATTGAGATGCTATTTCAGATTGATTATTGATTCTATCATGTCTTTGTTATTTGAGATCTTGCATGCTTTCCGTTGTTAGTAGCTATCTTGGCCAAGTAGATGCTAGCAACTCCAAGAGCTAGTATTTATGCTCGATAGTGGGTTCATGCCTCTGGTAATCTGGGGAAGTGACAGAAATCTCTAAGGTACTAGATGTGCTATTGCTACTAGGGAGAAAACAACGATCCTTTGTTCATAGAACAATTGTATTGTTTACTTTACACGCGGTTCATAAAGCAATAATCTGTTGCTTGTAACTTAATACTGGAGGGGGTTCGGATGATAACCTAAAGGTGGATTATTAGTCATAGATGCAGTTGGATGGCGGTCTATGTATTATGTTGTAATGCCCAATCAAGTCTCAAAGGAGTCAAGATGATTAGTATATGCATGTATTGCTTTCTCGGTGTTTGTCAATTGCCCCGCTGTAATTTGTTCACCCAGCATGTTATCTATCTTAAGGAGAGCCACCTCTAGTGAACTATGGATCCCGGTCCTTTTACTTTACATACAATCTACAACTGTTTACTGCTTTGTGTTTACTTTCTGCAAGCTTTTAGTTCTTTCCATTTGATACGTTTAATCCTTTGTTTTCCGCAAAACACGGTGAGATTGACAACCTCATCACAAGTTGGGGACAAAGTTCTGTGGTTGTGTTGTGCAGGTCTCCACGTTGCTACTAGCACCGGTAGTGCGCCCTGCCAAAGCTCAGCTAGTAACACCTTTGGGGTGTTTCCTTGCTCCTACTGGTTCGATTAAACCTTGGTTTCATAACTGAGGGAAGACTTACTGCTATATTCATCGTACCTTCCTCTTGGGGTTCCCAACGAGCTCTACGTCGAAAGTCGAGCGCATTAGTCTCCCACACAGCTCCCAAGCTGCCATATTATATGGGTTTTGAGATTTCAGGATTTATTAGAGTACATGGGCTACCTACATGGGCCGCAACCCATATACATCTAACAATCCCCCATCAGATCTCAGAGGCACATCATATGGCTCATTAGTTCCAATCACTGTTTAATATACCTGCAGTTCAGTGGAGACTGTTAAGTTGAACTTCCACCTAGACAAAGAGATACGCTTACTACAACTAAACAATGGACTATGCATTGAATTGTCAGTCTTATGCAGCAAGTTTCACTCAATGTCATTACCGGTACTTGGCTGCCATAGGCTACCCCTCGGGTGGAGCTTATAAGTCATACTCCTCGGTTTTTCATGAGCTTCCTAGAGATTCAGCCAAATCTCATACACTATGACCAGCAGTGTAGCTCATATAAGTGTGTTCTTTCAAGATCGCTCTATAGAACAGCGTCTTTGCTCCCAAGGAGACAAACATAACACATTAAGATGTAATCAACCTTCCTTATAGTATGCTATGAGAGAATTGCATTTGAAGCAGAGTGGGAGTTTTTAAAAGTTTCTCTCAACTCAGTTGTTTTGGTTTGTTTTCCTAGGTCCTAATTCACGGGATCTCCGATCACAAAGGTTAGGTTACCCCCTTAAAAACTCACGTGGGTCTCAAACTCATCTCCCTCGATGCATTTTCTTTCAAATTTCTTGATAGTCCTTTTATAAAAGGATCGGCTAGATTCTTAGCCGTTTGGACATAATCCAATGCTATAACTCCAGAGTTTCTGAGCTTTCTGACAGACTTCAATCTTCTCTTGACATGTCTTGAACTCTTCATATTGTCCTTATAACTGTTCACTTTGACAATCACAGTTTGGTTCTCACAGTTCATAAAGATTGCTGGTATTGGTTTTTCAACCATAGGCAAATCTGTTAAGAGTTCTATGAAACAGCGCCACCACCAAGATTGCAAGTATTGGTCTGCTTGTAAGACTTCCATGAAACAACGCCACCACCAAGAGTGAATATATATCCACTTATGGGCTTTAACTTATCAGCATCTGATATCCAATTTAAATCACTATAACCTTCAAGTACTCTTGGATACCCGGTATAGTGAATTCCATAGCTCATGGTTCCCTTTAGATAGCGCATTACTTTCTCAAGAGCATGCTAGTGATCATCTCCCGGGTTGGCCACAAACCAGCTAAGTTTGCTCACAGTCAACGTTATGTCAGACCAGATTCAGTGTATATTGATTTGTGCTTGACTACCAAGAAGAAAACAAGTTGGCGACTAGAGTAGTCTTGCAGATGCTTGGAAAACAAGAAGTGCGGAGTGGACAACGAGAGCAAAAGCAAGGATCTGGTGATAGAATTGGGGCGTGTGGAGGTGACTTGTGGCCAAAACTTTAAACGGGCTTTTGCCTATTTTTATTTTATTTTTACTTAAAAAACAATAAAAAAATTATTGTCATGTAAAGGACCAAAAATATTATTTATTTTAATTTTAAATAAGAAAAAGGCAACATATGCTTTATACATATTATACCGTGCGGATATTTAATCAAACAAAATATGGTGCTTAATAAAAAATACTTTTATGATTAGAACAATGCATGAAAAAAATGCATGATGATGTCACGATGATGCAATAAATAGAAATAGCAAGCAAATATAATTGAGGATATTTTCTAGGAATTACATGCTCTAAGGAAGAGTCGCCCTTGAATCAAATTGCGAGGAGCGGTGACTACCATCCTGGCATCGAGAAAATATCTCCCGCATTGACCAGACGCTCCATCGCCTCGAGCCTCGTTCCTCCAGTCACTGTAGAGGACGAAGTTGACCTCCCAGGCGAAACGGAACAGAGCCGCCAGATCTCTATGTCTCGCCTCGGTTCTCAGTGGTTGCCTCGCATGCCCCAATCACCGGAGCACCTCGAGACAGGGATTCCACAGGGGGAGGGCCTGGAGCTTGGGGATGGTGAGGTTTGGCGCCACCAATGTCCCAATCCACCAGCCAGAGGAGTGGTGGCTTGCCGAAGCGAGCTAGCACCGGGGCTGTAGAGCTTGGGGTCGAGAAGGGGAATCCCGAGCCGAGCGAAGCTTGTGCTGGATGGAAGGGGGACATGTCTTGGTCGATCTTGAGAGGATCACCCTTACAGACGTACTTTCTAGATCTCGCTACCTGCCATCACCACAAGAACGGAGACACAAACATAGTGCGACTCACCGCTAGACATGCACCTCCCTCCGGACGAATTCCATCGTGAGCTATGGAAACCGCCTTCCACTACCGCATCCTTTGTTTCCGTGCTAGCCTACGAGGCTGAGCTCATGGAGGAAAGGTCTGAACCATGTAGATTGACTTTGGCCATGGAAGATTATGTAATATTCCCAAACTGGCAGGGGCAAGATGATTTAAAAAGTATAGGAACGGGGAGAAACATTCATTCCTTTATTATTAGGTATCTATATCTATACTTGGTGGAATGGCGGGCTTCGCCCCGTCGCCTGCAATATGTTTAACATTTCGTTGTAGGAGCGGTTGTGGGTAGTAGAACGGTTTATATTTCTATTTTAGTAGGGCAGGGAGGATAGTAAGAAATTATCAAAGGGATTGTATACTAAATAAAAATGAAACAACTGGTTAACTAAAATAGTTTTGTAAATGTTTGAATCATTCTTTTAACCCAAAAAAATACAAAATTAAATTGCCCAACACCCACCCAAACCTACACTGAATAACAAAATCAGCAACCATTTGCCACCAAGATAGTTTAATCACAGAGACTATGAATCCAAAGACTATGAATCCAAAGTCTATCAGAAATAGATTATGAGCAATATATAGACAATGTATCACTGGTGGCATGAAGCTCTGGTTCTTCGACATCTCCTCATTTGGTTAAAGCTTAAGTGAATTACTCAAAGACAATGTAGTAGCTATGCATTTTGCTAAAGGGAAATTACAACGTCCATGGTGAGGTTGAGGTCGGCCAGGAGAGCACCGATATTCGCCCTTGCCACTTGGATCGATTTCTTCCATGCGTACCTAGCAGCCAATAACCGCGATCGATTCATTCCATGTGTAGCTAGCAGCTAAGCACCTAGAGGGATTCCTTCCATGCGGTAGCTAGCAGCCAAGCACGGATTAGTTCTTCTGCCATGCGTAGATATCCAACCAAGCATTTGATGTGTGCGTGTGACGGCGTAGCCGACGGCCGGCAGACGGATCAGGCCTGGGTGGCAGCAAGCATGGAAGGGCGCGACGGTGTGACCTACGGCCACAACCGGGGCTGGGCGGCAGCATGCGACGGTCGGAAAAGCTGCAATTGAGGAATACACATGGAAGAAAAAGGAGGAATATACCGATAGAAAAACAAATATGCTGCCTCACGGGTGTGTTTTGCGGTTTCTGTTTCGCGGGAGACAAAATCGGTCCGTAAAATACGTTTTTGCGCAGCTCGTAAATGTCTTTTTAGTTCGCGCGGATACGCTGTTTGCTAGAGATGGTTTAACTTGAAGGCCATCTGAAAATAATAAATTTGTCACTCACTCATTTTCTTTCCTCTTTGTCGCTAGATTTAGTATATTCTCGCGCATGCATGCATATATACGTATGTACGATTATCTTTATCCATCCAGCGGCAACGTGGTCTTGCCTCGCTGACGTCACGCATGGACTCGGTCGGAGTTTTGATTCGTACGGCCGGCGTGAGAATTCTCACCTAATCTCCCTACACTATCAAGCTAGCTACATACTGGCAGTGCGCGTGGAAGATGGTCTCGGAGCGCAGCCTACTCACCAGGCTTAAGTATATAGACAATTACTATTAAATTGCTTGGCGTACATTCCACAACAAATCCCGTCTTCCTTTTGAAGACAATTTTTTCCCTAATAGTTTAGAGAAATAACAGCACTTGCCACTGCTAAGTCAAATATGCAGTTCAGTAAAACTGCCTCGACCTAAGCTCGTGTGGCCAGAGCAGAGGAGGCAGGCCCGGTGTCGCGGAGGAGGCTGAATAGCGGCGGCTCACCAACCGGAGGAGGGAGGCGGTGCTTCGCTGGGGAAGGTGAGTGGTAGTACTAGGAGCTAGCGGATTCGAGTGGGCATGGCCTGCCCGCCGGTGGCGCACTGCTACTCATGACGCCCCTCTTTCCAATTCCCCCAGAGCCCCTGCCTGCCGCCGCCGGTTTCGCCTCCGACTAGGCCCTCCCTGTTGTATTGTCCTTCGGCCGGGTTTCCGCCCCGTTGAGTGGAGTTTGACTGTGGGAAGTAACATGAAGGTCGGATCTGGGTGAGTCCTCCCTGTGTCCGGGAGCGATGGCTAGCAAGCCACCAGGCCCAGATCGGCGAGGTGTTAATTCGATCATCCTGTCGAACTGTCCATTCTTAATTTCCGTTTGTTTGTAGTAGATGATTCGGAATTTAAGATATGTAAATTTTGAGTAGTGGTGGGGTTGGAGATTAATGGAGAGAGGGGAGGAGGAAGAGGGACCGGGCGCTGAGCATCGTTGCTGCTTCTAGGAGAGATGGAAGGGGATTGGTGGAGTCCAGCATCGCAGTGGGGTGGACGAGAAGGGGAAAGAGGAAGCCGTGGAAGTAGATCCTGCTTTGCTATGTGCTACTACTAGGAGAGAGACAAACATGCAGAGAGAGAGAGAGAAACTATTGCATTACTATGTGCTACACGTATTTTGCTATTTGGTGAATTGTTGTTTGTGCTATTTTGCCGACATAGTACGACAGTCATTGAGAGATTATGCTATTGCTTAAAAAAAATAGAATTTCGTTGATCTATCGGCTGTTAATGTATCATTTTTTATATAGATTGTTATGAACTATCATGCTCTCTACTTTTTCCCAATATATAATAGAATAAAAATTCTTAAGTACCAATATATAATAGAAGAAAAATTCTTAGGTAGCACAAAAGTCTAGTATCTGCATTCATTATGCTAAAACGAGATGCTTAAATATGAAGGCCCCGTTCGATTCACGGGAGAAGTGGAGGATTTTCACGGGTTTCTATTCCTTTGAAAACTTTTCCCATGGCTGCGTTCGTTTCAAAGAAAATAGCACGACCGGTTCCTATGAAAAGTTAAAGTTCGAAATGTTTGGCTACCCTATACTTTTTACAGGAAATCAAACATCTACCAGGATCTCTTACACCTGCGAGGGGAGAGAGCAATCATGCACAATAATCAGTATCATCATGCGCCCTGCCCGTGTAGAATCATATTTTTAACACATAAAAATTTCAATTACGGTGAAGTGCTCCGAACGCCAATGCATGTACCCTTTCCTTTGTTTTGTTTTCCTCCAGTTTACGGCTGCTGTGTTTCCTTATTCTTTTGGAATTTTCTGTTCCTATATTTTCTAGTCATGTAAACCGAACGGGACTGAAACAAGTTGATTTGCAAAATGAACCGGATGTATACAGACGCAGCTCTCCCTTGTATTTAACAAATAGTTGTACGATATTTTCAAAAGGATGGATCTCATTCCATGCCAAGGCAAAGCATGTTAGAAGAGGCATTTGAGCTGAAGATGTAGAGTTGGTCAATGGCAAAGGGAACACCG
Organism: Avena eriantha; assembly: GCA_910589775.1. Taxonomy (NCBI): domain Eukaryota; kingdom Viridiplantae; phylum Streptophyta; class Magnoliopsida; order Poales; family Poaceae; genus Avena; species Avena eriantha. The sequence goes on from OU342740.1 coordinate 464,558,030, forward strand.
TTGCATAATGTGGAACCTGGATATAACAATTGTTTCAGCAATGCCCCCAAAACATTTTTGTATTGCTCCGCGGCAACACGGGCATTTAGCTAGTAGATATAGTTTTCTAGAAAAGAACCAAAGATGCTGAACAATCCAAAGAAAAGGTAGATCCATCATGAAAGCTATTTATACTGCAATGGAATGTTAACATACATACCAATCGCTGCTTCAAGAAAATATGAAATTGGCATTATGACTCAATGTCACATCCAAAAGTATCGTGCAAGGAAGCACAAATACAATTACCAAATAGGGAGATGAAGGATATACAAGGCATACAACTCACTCTTGGAAGAGATCTATAGTAAGTGATGAGCCAGATTCATGCACATTATACAAGCGAACAAAACCATGTCACATGCCAGGGCCAAACGCTGAAATTCATTCACATGTACGGGTACGAAGAGCTTTTCATCTTCATCACCACAAGTTTCACCATTATTAGCAAAACTTAAGTCAGAATCGGTGCATCCATCATGATCTGAAAGGCCATTAGCAGCATCCTGAGCTTTTATTCCAGAAATCAATTGATACATGTGTATTTACATTTATGCATTCTACCAGATATTATTGTCCACAGAGCAGGCGCCAACACCCCTCCGCCATCCCGGCACCAAGCCGGACCGTCATCCGCGGGGCACCGCCACCAGCGAAGGGCCACCGCGGCGCCGTCCAAGATCTGCAGGGAGAAATCACGCCCGAACCGCCACCGCGGGCGCGGCTGCCACGAGCACCCACCTGCCGCCGCCTCGAGATGCCAAAGGTCGCCCCCGGCGCCGGCCGCCACCACGCCAGGCCACACCACCCCCTGCCTAGCAGCACCGCACGTGAAGAACCTGCAACCTCGCCAAGATCTTGGCCGAGTAAGATCTTGCAGCATTCTACCAGATATTCTTAGGACTATTAATTTTCATCATGCTGAAATAGCAAAGCCAGAAGTAAACTCTGGATATTATATCGGAAATGCCCAGCAGATGCACATCAGCTCAAAGAGGCGGAAGAAGGAAAGCAGGCAACATTCAGTAGAGGACCATGCTCCAATCCACAATTAACTATTACAAGGGTTGATTTTCAACACCGAGTTCGAATAGATAATATTAACAAATTACTACTTCATAGACATCATATCTCATCATACACAGCTGAAACATATCAGAAGATTCTTCCACCCTTCCATTCTCTCAGCTCCCTAGCAACATTTGAAATCGGATTCTTCTCTGCAAATTTGGAGTCCATGTTGGGATTAAAATAGATCCAATCTTTTGTCATGGTGCACATCTTATCAACATTAAAATCACATGCACTGATAATAAGTTCATTCCAAGTGCCATGTTTCCCCTTAGCCATTAGCTTGAAATCGTCGCAGCACCCCGAATATGTCGCATCATATGGATGCACAATCTTTGCCCCATTATACTCACAAGGAAAGCATCGAACTTGCATAAAAATAAACAGATTTTAGATTATTAAGAAAACACATAGCGGAGCAGACATCGAAACACATAGCGGAGCAGACATCTAAATCCTACAATATCTCCTACTTAGCATTTTTTTAATCATTGATAACACAAATGTCGCTATATGTATTTCTTTATTAAGACTGAATGCAATATGTGAGCCTCGGCTCCCCAGAGCAGCTTTTGTATGATATAAACAAGAGGTATGAGACGTAGAATGGTTTTGAGTTTATTTCATTGCTTAATTTCGGAATAACTAATCCAGGCATAATATAGCCTGGATTGCATCTGACTTGGAGGAAAAGAAGGAACTCCTAACTAACTCTTTGTCTAGCAGAATTCGTAATCTAAACTGACTCTAACTTATTTAAATTGCCTAACTAATCTTAATCCTGCAGGCGCTAGCTTGTTGCAACCACATAACATGTACATTATCAGTGTTTCTTATCATCATATATGTAAGAAACAATCATATCATGATAAATAAAAAGTAATAATGCAAGTATCTCTCATGCTCAGATAATGTGTAGATAAAAACCATGACAATTACTATTTATATTTATAGAGAGAAACAAAATAAAAATGCAGTTCTATTTGGCCAGGTCTTCTCGTTAAATATTGTACTGATGTATGTATCTCTAATGTGTACACAATCCATGGAAGTTCTATTGGCAGGTCTTCACATCTAAACAGAAAGATACACGGCATCTTTGTAGTGGCAGTAGTTCTTAAGGTGAAATCAGAAAGACATGTCGTGATCTGTATATGTATGTAAAAGCAATTAATATTGATAACCAGAATGTTGTTAATTACAAATGACAAAACGAAATCGCCACGAGATACCAGTGTGTGCATGAGGATAGAGACCTGAGAGCATACCATTATCTATGAAGGAATACTGTACAGGTGTGCAAAATGATGGTTTCTTCAGCTTAACTTTATTGCTACATTGAGCGAAGAACAGTTGTGGAGCTGTGAGAGCAGAATTTGGTCCCTTGGCTGTTGCCAAGAAGTTGATATGAAAGTACTCAAATTTAAAGTTCCGCATAGCGAGACCAGCACTTGACCCTTCAGGTACCCTAGGATTCACACCGCAAATGATATGAAGTTTATAGTGCACCTGTACATAACAAGGCAAAAGAGGGCAGCCGGCCGGTAAGTGGAAAAAAAAGATCTAAGCAAATAAGGAAATAAATTGGTGCATGTTATGTTAGAATTCAAAAGCAAGAAAACAAATACTGTAACATAAGCAAACGCACCAACCCCTTTTTCTTGAGAATAGTTGCTCAACACCTCATTGACCTAAAGAAGTTTTGGTCGTGCCTAAATTTTTTCCGAAATTCTGAAATGAATCTTTTCTGGTTTTTGCTCAAGACCTGTGAGCTTGAGATCGGTTGCTTCTCAGACCTTGTATGTGCCAGAGAAATAGCGAGGCATTCAACTGCGCCGCTGGTGAGTTTGCATTGCTGCAGTATAGCTAACACCTCCGCGGGCTCCATGTTCAAGGAAGACGTGGCAAATTCCACCAGCGCTTCAGGGTCAGGGTGTCATGAAGCAACCGCCGCTTGCCTATAAGCATTGTGGAGGTGATTGTCCTCCTCACACACAGCATGAGCATGGCCATGCTTTTTCGCCTTGCGGATGGCCTCATGGACATCGGCATCACTGCTAAGCAGATACCAGAGGGCTTCCTGCTCCGTGAGAGACGGCAAGCAGGCGCGAAGGAGGGCAACAAGGCCATACAGGGAGCAGTATTCGATGCGTGCAAGCATGTCTGTGCATATCATTCCCACCTTGAACCGTAGCTCAAACTCTTGAGGCGTGGGGAACATTGAGCCGTACCAGATAGTGTTGAGGATGATGTTGGAGATAGGATCCCTGGGGCCATAGCAATATCCACCCTTGAGGAGGCTGCTATGGTGACATTTATGTAATCCATCCCGAGGCAGCTTGGCAAGTGCCTGTAAGTAGAGCCCATGAATCTTGCCAAGGAGCAACAACATCAAAGACTGTGTGTATCTGAATGTCGACCGAAGCCTATTCTGTGCCCTACCACCCTCTATAGACCCCGTGGGCGTATATGTCTGGTTGCTTCTCTTCCTCTTCTTGTTCTTCTCCTTGCAACAAAGATCCAATGATCGGTTCATGCTCATACGAGCTTGCCTGAGACACTCGGAGAGGGTAGGGTCTCGTCCAGCAAGAAGCACAGTGAAGTCAATCTGGGGAGAGGTCAAAATCACCGACGCTTTCACCAGGACGTCTGGTACAGGATGCCTTGCAGACAAAGCGGCACATTCCAGGGCGATCTTGGTTGTAAGAGATGCAATATTGAACGCGAGCTCGTCTTTGCATTTCTTGTTACGATCTCGCTCGATGAGGCGAACGGCGGTGAGAAGGTCGGCCTTGGCCAGGCGTAGGTAGCGCAGGGCTTCCGTATCCGCCAGGTAGCGGAAGTGGGAGGTTAGGAATCTAACAAGACCGTCCAGAGACCGCCGGGCGATGGTCATACCGGCGACCTTCTCAGGGGATAGAGGAACTTCGAAGACGGATTTGTCGCTGGTGTCGGTGATGATCTGGGAGAGGATCTTGGACTCCGTCAGATCCTCGTCCTCCTCGTCGGACGGGGGAGGGGAGTAGGCGATGGTGTTGACGATGATGTTGGAGACTGAGTCGAGAAAGCCGATGCACATGCCGGCCTTGAGGAGGCGCGCTGCCAGCGCGGGCATCGGGAGCCGATCAAGCGCGGCTTTGTAGGAACCATGGATATGATGAAGCAGAACGCACATATCCTGCTTCAAGCTCTCATCTGTGAAGCCAGGGGGAGAACCATCGCCGATGCGGCGACCACGCTTGCCATGCATGTCGAGTTGGTTTTTTCGTCGCCGGCCGGATCTGGTGGCGGAGGGGGAGGGGGCGGCGGCTGCCGGCCGGTAATATCGAGGGGGGACGGAAGGAAAACCTAGGGCATACGCCTCCACGTAGGCCGATTGTGCAGACCTCAAAATCACATCGGGCTGGGCTTTGGCAGGCCGGGCCGACCCGTGGCCTGCGAAAGAAGCACGGCCGGACCATGGCGTGCCGGGACCGCGATCTCAAACCCGCCGGCGGAACCGACACGGCTCGTCAAGCCTGCAGCCATTAGGCAGGGGAGTCGAACTCACGACCTCTACCTTCAGCGACGAGAGCTTGACCAGCACACGACCGAAAGCTTTGTACTACTATACATTAAGAATCCGGCCTTTATTAAGAGTTATATAATTTAATGGACCAACAGAAAACATCATCAATCTCACGTGCTTCACGTGCCGCGGGCCGGCCCACCAAAACTCCGTGTCGTGCTCGGGCCGTGGGAAAGGCACGAGTGAGGACCCGGTCCAGCCCACGAGTTTGACGGTCTGCCAAGTGTCGTGTCATGCCAGGCAGTCAAATCCTATATACCGACCAAGTAAGCTTCTACCGTGCGTGGTATGGGCCGGCCCAGTTCGGCTTTCTTTTCTCCTATTTTTTGTTTCTATTTCTTTTTTAGATTCGAAAAGGTACAAATTTTAAAACGTTTAGAATTGTTCATATTCAAAATATATTTATATTTTAAAACTATTTAAATTTAAAAATAATAAGATTTGGAAAATGTTCATATTTGAAAAAAAATAGAATTTAAAAATTGTTTAGATTGAAAAAAGTTTGGAATTTAAAAATTAAAATTTCCAAAAATGTTCCAATATTTTTCGAAAACCTAAAAACCGACGAAAACCATTACTAACGAACAAAAAGAAAGTAAAAAAACAGATAAAAATCGGATTGTAAAACCACATTAAATGAGCCATGCCCCAAGAATTAGAGTCGAACGACTAGTCCACAAGTCATAAATGTATTGTCGACTCGGCTGGTCGATGCGACTTTTTTTTAGTCGACGAGTCGAACGACTGTCCTAGACTATTACAACTAGTAGCGACTCAAGACTTCAGGGACTTTTTTTTGAGAGACGATTTCGGGGAAATATCTGAGGCGCCTGGGAACCCTATTTACTCCCGCTCGATACGCTCGCTCCTCCCGCCCTCTCCATCTAGTACGAGGCCGCCGTCGCAAACCAGAAGCTGCCCGTCGCCACCAACCAGAAGCCTTCGGCGGCAGCGGCCAGAAGGACTGCGACGCCGCCCTCCACCGATTCCGCCCGTCTCCTGGATCCACCCTCTCATGTTGTGGCAGTTGTGCTCCTCACCTCCTCTCCTTGTTGTCCTCTTCCGCCGGCTGCAGCAGCCAGCAGGTAACCTCTCTCTCCCTTCCTTCTTCGAAATTGCTTTTTGGGTTTGATTTCTCCCCTCATCCTTATCTGATTTTCGTTCCCCTTGTTTCAATTTCAAGATCCCGAGGCCTGAGCTACCAGCTGCAATGTCGACGCCGCCACAGATTTATCAAGTTGTGTGTTCAGCTGCAGTTGCAGCTGAAGCTGATGAGCATTATGATCCATCCAAGAATCCTAAGAGGAAGCCACGCAGGAGCAAAGATCTAGGGTGGAAATTTGTTTTCTGGCCTGGTCTTGAGAACAAGCTGCTGCTCCAATGTACTTTCTGCAATAAAAAGGTCACATCAGGAGTCCTAAGGATGAAGAAGCACCTTGCTGGTGGTTCTATAGAGGTAGAGAAATGTCCAAAAAACCACTGAAATCAATAGGGAGATGCATGAGTACATGAAAACCAAATCATTCAAGTCCAACACCATCAACCTTGTTGGGGGTGAAGATGAAGGAGAAGAAGAGGAGGCTGAAGCAAGTCAAGCAAGTTCAAAGGCATCAAACACCACCTCTGTGAAAAGAAAGATTGTCTTTACTATGCCGGCACTAGCAAAGAGGCAAGGCAAGACAATAGCTGCTGAGATAAGGAAGACACCAGAGGAGGTTGTAGCTGAGAGGCATAGCACAAAGAGCACTCATTTGAAAATCACGGATTTTGGCACAAAGACGAAGGAACAAAAAGAAATGGTTGATGGCCATGTAGCTGAGTTCCTCTATGAAAATTGTCTTCCCCTCAATATTATCAACTCCAGAAGTTGAGAGATTCTTTTGGAGTCTATAGAACAGTATGGACCTGATTATATATCACCTTCTTACCATGATGTGAGGATACCACTTCTTGAGAAGTCAAAGCTCAAGACCGACGAACTAAAGGTGAAGCATCAAAAAGCATGGCAGGAATATGGTTGCACTCTCATGCCTAATGGTTGGACAGACATGAGCGGATGCCACTTGATCAATTTTCTTGCCAATAGTCCTGAAGGTACATTTTTCTTGGGGACTGCCAATGTTTCTTCCGAGTCAACTGATGCCAAGTTGGTAGCAAAACTGTTGAGTGAACAGATTGAGGTAATTGGGCCAGAATTGGTAGTCCAAGTGGTTAGTGATAATGGTTCCAATTACAAGGCAGACGGCAAAATACTAATGGAGAAGTATCCTAGTATGTACTGGACACCATGTGCTGCCCATTGTTTGGACCTTATGCTAGAGGATATTGGGAAGATAAAAGAGTTTAGTGATTGTATTGTTAAAGCAAAAAATAACAACCAGATTTATTTATGCCCATACCAGAATTCTTGATCAAATGAGAACCTTGAATGGTAATAAAGATCTTGTTAGGCCTGGAGAAACTCGTGTTGCAAGATCATTCCTCACTCTGGCTAGTATGTGGCAGCAACGCCAATATCTAAAAGCTCTCTTTGTTAGCACGGAATGGTATGCAAGCAAGTTGAAGATCACTGAACCAGGGAAGGCAGCTGAAAACACCGTGCTCTCTGTGATGTTTTGGCAATCGGTGGAGAATTGCATGAGAGCATCACAACCAATTCTTCAAGCTTTGAGTATTGTCAATGGTGATGAGATTCCAGCAATGCCAGAATTATGGGTAGCCATGGATGTTGCAAAGAAACATATAACTGAAGCCTTGTCGCAGAAAGAAAGCCTATTCACTCAAGTGCTAGCAATTATTAACAGGAGGTGGGACAACCATATGGAGCACAAGCTACATGGGGATGCACTGTTTCTTAACCCATGCAAGTTCTTTGCAATTAGAGAGAGCAATAGACGACTAGCTACACGGTTGCGTTCAATGTTCAATGATGCGTTATGAAAGATGGTGCCCGATGATGAATTACAAAATGAAATAAGCAAGTTAGTCGATGATTATGAGCGGACAGAAGGTGAATGTTTCACGAAGCAAATGGCAATAAGAGACCGCGAGAAAAAGAGTCCCCGTAAGTATATATGTTGTTGGCTTGTTGCTTATCTTTTTGGCTCTATGTTTCAACTTATAATTTCTGGTTTTTGTAGTTCTTTGGTGGGGTGCATATGGTGGCCTTGCTTATGAGCTTCAATCATTTGCAAAGAGGATCATTGGTCTATGTTGTTCATCGTGCGGATGTGAGCGCAATTGGAGTGCTTTTGCTCATGTAAGTAAATAAAAATTGGATGGTTTGATAGCTACTTGCAGTAGCTTCTCACACCATATTTTCTTTGAAGATCCATGCTAAAGAAAGAAATCGTTTGGAATACAAGAGATTGAACAAGTTGTCATATGTCTCATACAACAGGAAAATGATAACTAGGTTTCAGAAGTTACGAGAGCAAGGTTCCAAAGGAAAGAAGGCTAATGCACTTATCCTAGAAGAGTTTTAGTGGGACAATGAGTGGGTTGATGTCAATGTTGAACTGGTTTATCAAAATGAAGCTATTGGCAATCATGATTCATTACTTTGGTCCCATGTTGACGAGGCTGTTGGCGCGACAGAGGGTCTAAGTGGACGCAGTTTTCCAAGGAGGGCTCGTGGTGATTTCAGTGAACCTAGTCGGCCTCTCCCCCCTCATATTGTTTACACTCGAAGGTCAAATCTTCTTATCATTCAAGATTTGAGGCTGAGTTGGAAGCTGAAGATATTGATAGTGATACGGAGGAGAATGGTGAAGCCAATGAAGAATCTGCATGAGTGAATGAAATAGTTCCTGATTTCCATGTGAATATGGACCTGGACTGATTTGAAGGAGGCTTCAAGATGTGTTCCTGGTGGTGTTGAACTTGTGTCTTGTGGTACTATTGAACTATTTTATTTCCATGACGAGTCAGACTTTTATTTTGTAATTCAGACCACTTCTGTTGGTATTGTGTTGTCTGCTATGGACCTATTGTGTGGTCATGTGGAACATATTTATTTACAACTTCTCATATGGATTGATTAAGGAGTGCTGAACTGATTTATTTTGTGTGTAATTTTGAGTGTCTGAGAGTACAAATCTGATTGCTTTTACATTTTGTAGGCTGCTAGTTTCTGGAGAAGGAGAGGACATGGCCATTGGATACAATTGGCGGAGCCTCAGGTTCTTCATCTACTTCCCATGCTTTCAAAATTATTGTGTATTATTATGTGTACTACATAGTATATACTAGATATATTTAGCAAGTACATGTCGACTAGTCTAGTGGTAGTCTAGACTAGTCTCGATTAGTCTATGAGTTGGTACCCCAGAACGACTTGTCAACTCTTTGACTCATAATTCTTGCCAGGCCCATGGGGCGGGGGTTCTGCGGTCGGCCGTATACACCGAGGAGCCCCCAGCCAGGCACGCCATAGCAATATCCACCCTTGAGAAGGCTGATGTGTTGACATTTACGAAATCCATCCCGAGGCAGCTTGGTAAGAGCATGTACGATGCAAGGTGCTTAGGACGATGCTTAGAAAAATTAACTGGTTTTTCTTTAAACATCGGTGCTTATTTATACTAGGTAGATACCTAACTAAGCACCTCTTATATAGAAATAAGCATCAATGCTTTGTAAAATGGTTGGTTTATTTTTGTAAACACTCCTCTAAGCACCTCCCATTGTATATGCTCTAAGTCACGGCAAGTAGAGCTCGTGAATCTTGTCGAGGAGCACCATCTTCAATGACTACTATGTCTATGTGCCCTACACCCCTCTATGGACTTTGTGTTCGCATATGTCTGCTCGCCTCTCTTTCTCTTCTTACTATTCTTCTCCTTACCATAAAGATCCAGCGATTGGTTCATGGTCATACGAGCTTGCCTGAGAAAGTCAGCAAGGCTAGGGTCTTGTCTAGCAAGAAGCGTAGTGACATCTACGCTTTCACTAGGAAGTGTGGTCTAGGATTCCTTGCAGACAACACGACACATTCCAGGGCGACCCTGGTGGTTTGGGATGCAACACTGAATGTGGACTCGTCGGCGTGCTTCTTGTTACGATCTCGTTCGTTGAGGTGCACTACGGCGAGAAGGTCGGCTTTAGCCAGACGTAGGTAGCGCAGGGAAAACCTATCCGCGAGGTAGCGGTAATGGGAGTCCAACAAGCTGACAAGACCGTACAGGGACTGCCCGTGATGGTCACAACATCAGCCTCGTGCCGGGAAGGCGGCACTTCGAATTCAAATTCGTCGGTGGTGTCGGTAATGATCTTTTGGCGAGGATCCACTCCCTCGTTTCCTCCTCATTAGATCGGTGAAGGGGTATCGGGGAAGTGGTGTACACGATGGTGTTGGCGATGATGTTGGAGACTAGGTCGAGGAAGCCGATGAGCGTGCTGGCCTTCAGGAGGCGTGGATGGTGTCACCCAGCAAGGGCATCGGGAGCCAATCGAGCGCTGCTTGTAGAACCCATGGATGTGATCAAACATAAAGCATATATCCTGCTTCGCCCTCTCGTTCGTGAAGCCTAGAGGTAAGCCATCGCCAATGCGGTGATCACGCTTGCCATGCATTGTTGACTTGTTTGTTTTGGCACCGACGGTATGTTGGTTTGGTTTCTTGTGTGTGGGTGGGTGTGTGGGGGGAGGAGAAGGGCTACCGCCAGCCGGTAATTTCGGGGAAAACAACAGAAAACCTTGCTTTTGGGGAGACAACAGGGATGTCGTGATTGATCTGTGTTATCGAAATAGGCTTTTGGCCTGCTATATTAATATAGGAACCATGGTACAACCAACGATATTGCTAGGGAATCAGCACAATCCAGCCCAAATGAAAACAAAGAGAAAGAAAATGGAAACATATGCTAACATCGGGCAGATCAACAAAACGAAGATGACCCGCAACCATCGCACCCTCTGGAGTTGTCCCACCCCACTCCTAGCACTTCGAGTCATCGTGTATCAAGCAACACTTTCAGGAAGGAATGAACATCGATGATGTTGTTGCTTGGACTTGTCCTAGGGTTTCCCCCAATACACTGTGGGGAGTGGGGAAGAGGTACACCCGACGCCCTTCTAGAAGGTGGCACCTAGAGGTGTCACCACATCGGTATCGGATGAGCCGATGGGGATTTCTCCTAACCACCAACCCACCACTTGATCGATTGATCGTGCTCCACTAGACTTGCCGTCCACTCTCACATGCCATCCCGATCTTGTTGCCATCATCTCATCTCACTATGGCTACCAATGCGAGGCCTACTAGGCTAAGAGGAGAAACCAAAGGAAACGAGGGGTCGCATCACCGCAGCCTCACCACTACAAGAAATGTGACAACCTATGACCATTTGTTAGTGACCGTGGACAAGATCGTCATAGAGTTATGACAATTTTGCACCAGATGGTCATAGCGTATTTGGGTGGGTTAAAACCTAGAAAAATTAAGACGATTTTGCTAACATCGTAATTTCACAATATGATATCGTCATAGTCGATGGGAATTTCTCCTAACCACCAATCCACCACCTGATCGATCAATCGTGCTCCACCAGACTTGCCGTCCACTCACACATGCCAGCCCGATCTTGTCGCCATCATCTCGTCTCACTATGGCTACCAATGCGAGGCCTACCAGGCTAAGAGGAGAAACCACAGGAAATGAGGGGTGGCATCACCGTAGCCTCAACACTACAAGAAATGTGACAACCTATGACCTTTTGATAGTGACCGTGGACAAAATCTTCATAGAGTTATGACGATTTTGCACCAGATGGTCATAGCGTGTTTGGGTGGGTTAAAACCTAGAAAAATTAAGACGATTTGCTAACGTCGTAATTTCACAATATGATATCATTATAGTCGAGCTGATTCAGCATATGACCTTATTTTTATCCAATAATGACCAATTTAAATCGTCATAGCATCTAAACTATGATATATTAAAATGTCTAATTGACCACATCACCAATTCTACCTAGGTGTTATGCCTATGTGTCAATTTTCATATGCCCATGTGTCAATTGCTGCTGAGGTGCTCTACTAGGATAGTATTGGGACCCACGGTTGACTGCCAGCGTGGCTGGACCTGCCTACTGACCTGGCATGTGGGGCCAGCTAAGCTGACTAGGTGACACATGGACTCGCCAGCATGGCACTCAAGTTCTCGAAATAATCCAAAAAAGTGCGAGAAGGGGGTATCGAACCCGCGACCGCCCAAATAGCCGGTGCCGCTAACCACTACGCCACTTGATATTTTGTGTTGGACTACCACCATGCGCTCCTTTAACTCGATGGCATGGCCGGATCTTCAGCTTGGGCCGCAAACAGCTTGGCCGGTTAGCTTGTGCAAATACTTGGGCTGCTGCTAACAGAATGAGAAGAAATTTATGGTCCTTTTAACGTGAGAGGATAAGATGTGGATCCAGAATAACTTCGGCCCAAATCATATTTGGAAAAATCGTGTTTTTTTATTTTTATAAATGAATGGAACTAGTTATTTGAGTAATTTTATTGTACATTTTGCATACGATCTCAGATTGAGAATCTATGAGCAGTTTTTAGAAGCAATATTATATTATGAGTCTAAAAATGATTTATTTCGAAAAATCATGGGCATTAGGTCATGTACATGTAGTTCAAATCTGACTCACTTTTGACCGATTTAGTGGTAATTTGTCTTTTCACCAGGGATGGACGGAAAGGTTTGAGATACCTCAATTGGGATATTGTCCATGTAAGGTGTTCTAGTATTTTTGAAAATGGGGTGGTACCATTTTGAATTAACCATTTCGTGGTTGCTTCACAAAAACCCCGTTTTTTGCGCTCGGAAAATGGAAAACGGATTTTACGTGCGATGAAAAGGAAAACTTCCTCCTGCAACAATGTTCGCCATCGTAAGAGGCACATGCATGCATAATATGGGCACATTATCACAAACTATATCGTGATTCTGGCCATATCATTGGTCGTTGGCCTGAAAAGCTTGAAGGTTCTTATCTAAGGGATGAGCCTTGTTAAACTTTCGATGAATCTCTGATGAAACAACATATTGTGAGTCTAATGATTTTTGCAAAAAATATGGGCATTACATAATGTATCTGTAGTTCAAACCGGACTCACTTCCTGCCAATTCGGCAGACATTTGTCTTTTTCACCAGGGGTGGACGGAAAGGTTTGTGAAACCCTGGTTGGGACAAGTCTAGTATTTTTTTAAATGGGGTGGTACCATTTTGTATTCGTCGTTTGGTGTTGCTTCACAAAACGCCCCGATTTTGGCACTCCGAAAATAGAAAATGACTTTTTCGTGCAATCAAAAGGAAAACTTCCTCCTGCAATATTGTTTGCCATCCCAAGATGCACATGCTTGCACAATATGGGACCATTATCACAAACTATGCCACAATTCTAGCCATAACACTGGCCGTTTTACCCGAAAGCCATGAAACCTCGAACAATGATACATCATTTCCGGGAAGGTTTTTTCGAGATGCAATTGATTAACCAAGTTTCGTATTTTTTTGCAACTATGTCACATAACCTGATGTCACACGAAGGATTTACATTGTTCGGGCCATTTTTGAATTTCTTATGTCAAAATTTTCCCGTTTCAAACTATGGTCAAAAGATAGGGGATGAGCCTCGCTAAACTTGCATTAGATCTCTGAAGAAACATCATATTATGAGTCTAAAAATGATTTTTTTCAAAAAATCACGAGCAACAGATCATGTACATGTAGTTCAAACCGGACCCACTTCATACCGATTCGGTAGATATTTGTCTTTTTCACCAGGGATCGACGGAAAGGTTTGCGAAACCCCGGTTGGGACATTGTTCATGTAAGGTGGGTCTAGTATTTTTTACAAATGGGGTGGTACCATTTTGTATTCGCCGTTTGGTGTTGCTTCACAAAACGCCCTGATATTGGCACTCCGAAAGTAGAAAATGGCTTTTCTGTGCGACGAAAAGGAAAACTTTCTCCTACAACATTGTTCGCCATCCCAATATGCATATGCGTGCCAAATATGGGCACATTATCACAAACTATGTCGTGATTCTAGCCATAACACTGGTCGTTTGACCCGAAAGCCACGAAAGCCACGAACATAATAGGTCATTTCATGCATGTCTGACTTGTCCATGGTGTGCTATTTATTGGCTTGCTTATTGTATACTTGATAGCTAAATGTATTCTTATATTCCCCCATCACCCGGTAATTTTTTAGAAGTACCACTATACTCAACCAATTCTGTTGTACCTAGGTTAGAATATTTAGTGTTCTAATGTGATCACTGAAGTAGTTTGCTAACTAATTAAGTGTTCTTGCATGTGTAACTATACTTTGCGTGTAACTCTACTTTGCTGAACCTTTTGCCTGGAATATGGTGTTTTCCATTGTTCTTAGATGTCTGTTGTAACAAACTGCTGGGACCAGAATATTTGTTGTGCTTGCATGTGAGTACTTGGATGTCTGTCTGCAAATCAATGAAGGAGATGGTGCTTTCTATGGTCCAAAAATTGACATTGGTGTTTCTTTTTTACTGTTCTAATGTGATCACTGAAGTAGTTTGCTAACTAATTAAGTGTTCTTGCATGTGTAACTGTACTTTGCTGAACATTTTGCCTGTGGATCGTGCTACTTCTAGTGTCTCCTGCCACAGTTTATCTTGGTAAGTAGTAGGGGTACTACCTGGTATATTCAGTCAGTACCAATACATAATTTTTTAATCAGATGGTGGTACCAGTACTGACATAGAACTTGTTAATTTGGCCAGGTGGGTATGACATGGAGAAGGCGGCGTGGGCATATGATCTAGCGGCGCTCAAGTGTTGGGGCCTAACAAGAAGAAAAGCTATAGTATATTATTGTAACCATGTAACTATTGTAATCAACTATTGCCATTTGAAGTGTGTGATTTGAAGCGTTAGAGTTGTCATATTTATTGTATATAGTATGTGATTTGAACCATGGAACTATTTTAACCGACTTAACTATGGCTATTGTGAGAAGAATTTCATGTATTATTGCATTTATGAATAAATTGTTAGTTGATCAATTATTGTCAAATCGTGGAAGATTAACGAGTGGGACCTGTGAAAAATGAAACTAACATGTGGGACCTGCTGAAAATAAAAGGTTGAAAATGAAAAGAAATGAAATGTCAAAAATAAAAAATAAATTCCTTGAAAGGGCCAAGACCGGAAAATAAAAAGGCCTACATGTTGGGCCTGGCCCATATTGTTGGCCAGAATTGATATGAAAAAAGCATAAACAAACTGAATTATTGGGCATGGCCCATATAAAGGACATAAATGGACCGGGCTGATTGTGTGCCACGTCGGACTGGCCACGTATGATCTGACGTGGCTAGGACTCTCGCCCGTGACGATATTGAATCGTCATAGAGGTTATGACGATCCAATATCGTCATAGAAGGTTATGGCGATTTTGCTAAAATCATTTTTATAGTTCATTAGTGACTCCCAGCTTTCGACGATCTCAAAATCATCATAGAATCGTCATAAATTGACCATTATGACGATTCTGTGACAAAAATTGATGGTCATATATAGTCGGATTCCTTGTAGTGCACGGGAGGGACCAACCTCTACCGCCTTGCGGTAGTAGCCGACCGGACATAACAACAGAGGCACACCAAGCCTAAACAATCCCAGGCAGGCCCGTAAATCCATTGTCGCCGTGCTACAGCAGGCACGCTACCGGCGCCCCCAGTACGAGTAGTTCCTTCTCCAACTAGTTGCAAGCATCACCTGAGCCAGACCCGACCCAGCCCACCCATACCCATCTGGATCCCAAATAGGCCCAGATCTAGGAGGGGGCATGCCACCCACCATCGGTCCAGGTTCTTACCCGCCGCGAAGTGGTGACGTTGCTGCATCCCTGCCTCCAGGAGCACCGGGCTCGTCACCGCATCTAACCGCACAACCGGACTTGAAGACGCCCCGCACCTCCTCCTCGTCAAGCGGGTATAAACGAGGAGTCGCCGCTGCCGGCACCGCGCGGGCCTTTATTGGGTGCATGCCGGCGATGGCGGAGGGGAGGGTGAAGGCGCGATCGTCCACTCACGAAAGCATGTGGTCACGTGAGTTTCTTTCACGGGAGCGAGCGGTTCCCTCGTCCTCACCTCCGCGCTCCCTAAGCGATGCCCTAAAGGCCTTTGGGGAGCACCACACACAAAGTCACGCCCAGTCGCAATCCCCATAGGCGTGTTTTGTCTGGTGCAACCCAATAGCCTATCCAACGCTCCCACCCCACCACTATACCATCGGGTGCCTTCTGGGTGTGCCGGACACAATGCGCGCACCGCGTGGGCCTGTGTTGGATGCAACCAAACCCCTGATTTCCTCTCCTTTCCCTCTTCCTGTCTCCCAACCCCGCCAAATCGCTAGTTTCATGTCGATTGGTCGCCCGCCCTGCCCGCCCTACCACCCCCTATTATTCAGAAGCACCTACCGCCGTTCTCAAAGCCTTCTTCAGTGTTCGTCTGTCAACCAGGTACTCACGACGACCTCACACGCTCACCTCACCCAGAAGGCGCTTGAAGGTTTGCCTAGTTGCGTTTGTTCGCAGTTTTCTGCACGCGGTCACTAGTGATCACCCTTGCAAATTTGTGACCACGAAGTGCGTGCCGTGCAGGCCATGGACAACAACGACGAGCTAATGATCCAGTCGTTCATGAACGAGGAAACCGAGACCAACAACGATGAAGAGGACCACTTGACCATCCTTGCCTTCCTATTGCAGCTGGAAGCCGACCAGCTGAAAGTCGACACTCCCAAACATGGCGGCTCCTCTTTAGAGAGAAAGAAGATCAAGCCAAGGAAGAGGATGGAGGGGCATACCATGATATACACCAATTACTTCGCCGACAACTCAACATACACGGCGAAGGATTTTCTCCAGTGCTACAGGACAAGAAGTGTTCATGTGCCTTGTGCATGGTGTGAGAGGCTACGATACCTATTTCAAGCTGAAGAAGGACGGCACTAGCACGATATGGTTTTCCTCAATCCAGAAATGCACGGCTGCCATGAGGTTGTTACGTATGGAGCTCATGTAGATTCAAAGGACGAGTATTTGCGCATGTTTAAGTCCACAACCATAGGATCCATGTACAGATTCTGCATGGTGGTGGTCATAGTTTTTGGAGATTATTATTTATAGGCCAAATGCAGAAGAGACACAATGGATCATGTCACAGAATAAAGCTAGATGATTTCCTAAGATGCTAGGCAGCATCGATTTCATGCACTGGTCATGGAAGAATTCTCCCTTTACTTGGCAAGGTGTATACAATGGGCATCATGAATATTGCAGTGTCATACTTAAAAGCGTGGTTGATCATGACCTATAGATTTGGCATTATTTTTTTTGGCATGGCGGGATCTCACAACAACATCAATATGCTGCAGCTCTGCTGTTTGCAAAACTTATTGAATGGCATGTTCCCCTTGCAACTATGAGATCAATGGCCACCCTTACACGAAAGAGTACTATCTTGCCGATGGCATCTACCAAAAGTGGTAGATATTTGTGAAGGCAATCACCGACCCTCTAGGCCCGGCAAAGTCTCACTTTTCTACACGGCAGAAGGCTTGTAGGAAGGATGTCGAACGGGCATTTGGTGTGCTCCAATCTCGATTTGCTATAGTTAGATACCCTACTCTAAACTAGTCTCAAGATTAAATGTGGGAGATGATGAATGCATGTGTGAGCATGCACAACATGCTCATCGAGAGTGAGCGAGAACACCCAGCTGCACCAAACAATCTTCCATATGAGTGCATGAGTCCTCTTGCAAATATTGATCACCGGGTGCCGGCATATTGTGTCAACTACGTCGCAGTGCATGCGGAAATTCGTGACCAGGTTACTCACCTTAATCTGTGAAACGATTTAATCGAGCATTTGTGGAGGCTCAAAGGAGAGAGGCATTGCCCCGTAGAAGAAGAATAAAATTTTATTTTATTTTATTGTATCAATTTATTGTTTAAAGTTCTATTTTTATTTGTTCAAGTATGTTTGTAATAAGATTGAGATTTGAATTATGTGTTTAACTATTTATATTTGCATTACAAATTAATATAAAAATAGTCGAAAAATCGTTTAGAGAATTCGCGGCTATCCCTAAAGACATCGGTTCCCGCCGGTGCTTCCCAAGCGAAGCGAGCAATCCGGCGCTCAGCTGGAGACGCTCTTAGCATTTCCGATCTGTATACGTGGACACAAATTGTTTTTTCAGACGAATACGGTAGTGGCCGTTTCTGCAGATGGCATGAGCTCCACTGCAATCATCATGTTAATTATGGGCTGAAGAAAACAGAATCGAGTACAACTGAGTTGAGAAATCGTTTAACATTACCAAATGAAGGTACGGCCTCAGAGCCACTGTCGCTGGTTGCAGGCATCCAGGCAGTCAGTTGCTAGTTAACTCTTTCGCCTGCTGCTGTTCTCTATACAGATCAAATACAGCCCGAACTCGTTATTGATTAGCACCTACATAGTAACGTGCACTCCCTCAGTTTTAAAATATAAGATTTTTTAATTTTGCGAAGCTAATCTATCTAAACCCATTTTAGTACGTAGGTTCAGAGAGATTTAGAGTGAACCTACATACTAAAAGGAGTCTAGATTTATTAGCTTCACAAAACTAAAACATCTTATATTTTAAAACGGAAGGAGTAATATATTTTGGGGCACCTCCCAGGGCTACTGCAAGCACCTAACCTCGACACAGCACTTTGTAGCACCGCAGGCCTGCTATTCGCAGGTTTCGGGGATGCAGGTCAGGTGCCACCCCCTCGGCGTGAGTCCGTAGTGACGAGTAGGGATGCAGAAGTGGGACAAATGGGATCCTAGTTTTAGACCCTCAGACTAACTCTAAACTAAGTGGGAGAAGTGGGACAAGTAGGATTTAACAAATCTCACTTATCTCACTTAATTTAGAGTTAGTCTAGATGTCTAAAAGTGGAATCCCACTTGTCCCACCTCTGCATCCTTAGTGGCGAGTTGGCGACGCGGGGGCGATGCAGTGGGCGTTAGTGCAGTTAATCTTTCCAAGACGACTAAGCTCAGGTCCTGATAATTCCTTCCTTCCAAAAGATTTAACAATCTAATTTGTTAAATTGAATACATAATAGATCACAACTAAAAGTCCTGCATATGCTTACACTCCCTCCTTGCCACAATCTAGTGCGCCTCAGCTGTTTACGTTTTTGCTGAAATCTATGCGTATTCTCAAAACTGGTGCTAATCTTCCAAGACTACCCCTCCGCAAAGCCCGTTGTTAAAAGTGAACAAGCATAGTTGTCACACTGTGGAATGATGATTCATGTGATTTTCCAATTCTTGGGTACCTTGGCGACTTAGTCTTCATGATCTGCTCACAAGGCATTCCGTTTCTTTTTTTGCCAGCAGGGATGACTTCAAACATAATTCTTCGCTGTCAGCAATACATTATGTAGTACATTCAAATACTTTTGAAGTGAACAGCAGGAGCACTGCTTTATGCATTACAGAGGGGGTGAAAACCCATATAAGTATAGGCTACAAGGCAAAGCCAAAACAGAGAAAGAAAAAACTGCTATACAGGTTTAATAGCCAAATGCCGCTTTGAGCTGGGACAAATCCTCTCTTCCTTTACTAGCAACCCCTCTCGGGAACATTTTCTTGACCTTGAAAATCCTAAGGTTTCGCTCGTTCCAGATATTCCAGATCACATGCGCTGCAGCCGATAAACTCTCTCTTTTAGCTTGACCCCTGCAGCTAGATTGAATAAGATGCCACCAACTCATAATTGATCTTGCGGTCCCTGTTGTCTGCATCAGTATGTATTGCTTCCTGTTCTGAAAATTCAGTCCAAACCTCCGTCGCATAATGGCATTGAAAGGCCAAATGAAATTCTATTTCCAACGTTTGATCACATAGTCTGTTTTGCAGCAACAACCGCATAAAATATCTGATCTTCCCTTCAGCTCTCAGCTGCCAAACCTTGGCAAGGTCAGCCTTATCGATCTGTCCTACAAACTGTATCTCATATGCGGAGGCAACTGAATAAAGGCCATCAGTTGTAAGGTTCCAGGTCACCGGATCAGGCGGTGTTACCAAGCTGAACATCTTGTATTTTCCCCCATAGCCGAATGAACCGATCCAATTCAGTTTCAGAATTCGTTCGTTGCAGACCTCGCATCCATGCACCATTTGTCAAGGTGGCTTTGACTGTAAGCTTTTTCCTAAAGGCGAGCTTGTAAAGATCAGGGGCTAAATGCTCCGGCGCTTTGGCATTTAGCCATGCATTCCTTTCCAAGGCCGCTCTTGGCTATCCCAACCAGTGGCGTAGACAGGCCCAGGCTATAGGGGCCTTGGCCTGGATCGTGTGGGTGAAATCCTTCCTTAATTGTAGCCATATTTACATGACCTGATACATTTAACTACTGTAGCAAGGCAGTTGGCTCGGGGCTTGACTCCTGGCTGGCTACGCCACTGATCCCAACTGAACCATTCCCATCGCAGGCGAAGCGCTCTTCCGGATAACTCAATGTTCTTAATTCCCAGGCCCCCATATTTTTTTGGCGAGCAAACTTTTACCAAACATTTTCCTCCACTGGTTTGTTCCTCAGCATTCCAAAAAAAACCTCTTCTTAACTTGTCAATCTTCTTTATGAACCACTTGTCAGCTGGGAAGGCCGTTAGGTGGTAGACTGCAATTGAGGTGATGTCTGAATTAACGAGCAACAACCTTGCCGATCTGTCCCTTAATTTCCCTTTCCATACTTTGAGTTTGCTTGCAATCTTGTCCAAGATGATATGTAATTCAGATCTGCTTGGTTTCTTTAAACCTAGGGGGAGCCCTAAATAATTGCAAGGAAAAATCCCGTGATTGCCTCCAAAATCAGCCAGAACCTGGGATTTGTCTAGCTCACCACATCCAACGAAAAAAGTCACACATTTTTGGATATCGATTCGGTGCGCAGTCCGGAAGCGTCACCAAATAGATTTACAATTACCTTCTACAGCCCTTATATCCGCAGCATGGGGTCTTCTGAAAATTGCAGCATCGTCAGCCTAAAAACTTGCCCTCATCCTAGCATTGTTCCTAGCGAGGGGGGCTAAAAGTCTTTGCTCTGTGGCCAGCAAAAATAAACGCTGCAGCGGTTCCATCACGAGAATGAAGAACATGGGGGGTAGAGGAAAAATGAAAGCAGGCAACATTCAGTAGAGAACCAAGCCAACCATTCCATATGCTTACATGCTACAATCCACAACTATTACAAGGGTTCATTTTCCATTTAATTTCAAATAAAGACATCATATCAAGCTAATACATTATGTCTTAACATACAAAAGAAGAAACATTTCAGAAGATTCTACCTTCCAATTGTCTCAACTCCCTAGCCACACTAGAAATTGGATTCATCTCTGCAATCTTGGAGTCCATATTGGGATCAAAATAGATAAAATCTTCTGTCAGGGTGGCCATCTTATCAACATTAAAATGGCAGTAATTGATAATATGTTCATTCTTAAAGCCGTGTTTTCCAGAAGCCATTAGAATGAAATCGTCATAGTACCCACAAAAGGCCTCCTCATGTGGATGCACAATCTTTGCCCCGTTAAACTCACAAGAGAAGCACCGAACTTGCACCAAATAAACAGGAGGAATCAGATTATTAACTAAACAAATAATAGAGTACTTCTCTAAATCTTATTGGAGTTAACATTTTCAAGTTATTGGTAATACAAGTTTCGCAATATGTACTTCTACACTAAAACTTAATGCAATATGATCCTACACAGTGCTACACTGCCACGTCATTACATATATATTTTGCTATAAACACACTATTTCTGGATATACATACTTGCTGATTCTTCTATGCTAACATCAAAAACATGCCCAATTCTTGTGGTTGTACAAATAAATAACAAAGGAAAAATGGTAAACTAACAAAGTGAACAACTCAGCTAGCCTTTAAAGACTTCTAAGGTATTTCTTGCAACCATGTACACTATCAGTAGTCTGATTATCTGGAAATTACTTATTATCTTCATAGACGTCTTAAGAAAAATCGTCATATGAGGTGTAGATAAACCATGCCAATTACTATTCATAGAGAGATAAACAAAAAGAAATGCAGTTCTATTTGAATCGGCACACACTTGTTATATGTATGTAAAAGTTATCCCAAATGATAACACCTAGTCATGTTTTCCTGTATGCTGTTAAATGGCAGAATGAATTGCCTGTGTACATGAGAATAGAGAGCTCAGAGCATACCATTATCTATGTAGGAATAGGATACAGGAATGCACCAGGATGGTCTCTCCCGCGTCTCTTTAATACTATTGCTACATTGAGCGAAGAACAGTTCTGGAGCTATCACGGCAGAATTTGGTGCCTTGGCTGTTGCCAGAAAGTTGATATGGGAGTACTCAAATTTGAAATTCTTCTTAGCGAGGCCAACACTTGACCCTTCAGGTACTTTCGGATTCACACCGCAAATGGTATGAAGTTCATAGTGCACCTACACGCAACAAGGTACAAGACGGCAGCAAGCCCATAAGTGGAAAAATGATTTAAGTAAATTGGTGCAAGTTGGAATTTAAAAGAAAGGAAACAGAGAAGAGAAGCAAATGCACCAACCCCTTTTTGCTGTGAGTAGTTGCTCAACACCGCATTGACCTTTCTGACAAAGAAGCTCTGATCGTGCTTAAATTTCTTCCGTAACTCTGAAATGAACCTTGTCTGTTTTTTGCTTAAGACCTGTGAGCTTGAAGTCAGCTGGTTCAGCTGCTCCTCGGACTTAGTACGTGGCAGAGCACTGGCGAGGCATTCGACTGCACCATTGGTGAGTGTGCCCTGCAATATACCTAACAACTTGGCAGGCTCCATGTTCAAGGAAGACATGGCAAATTTCACCAGTGCGTCAGGGTCAGGGTGCCATGAAGCCACCGCCGCTTGCCTATAAGCATCGTGGTAACTGTCAGACAAAGCATGACCATGCTTTTTTACCTTGTGGATGGCCTTCCTTACATCAGCATTGCTGCTGAAGAGATACGAGACAGCATCATGCTCCGTGAGAGAGGGGAAGCAGGTGCAGAGGAAGGCAACAAGGCCGTAAAGGGAGCAATATTCGATGCGTGCAAGCATGTCTGTGCATATCATGTCCACCTTAAACTGTAGCTCAAACTCTTGAGGCGTGGGGAACATTGAGCCGTACCAGATGGTGTTGAGGATGATGTTGGAGACAGGATCCCTGGGGCCGTAGCAATATCCACACTTGAGGAGGCTGCCGTGGTGATGCCTGCGCAGGCCATCCCGAGGCAGCTTGGCGAGTGCCTGTAGGTAGAGCCCATGAATCTTGCCGAGGAGCAATAGCTTCAACGACTGCGTGTATCTGAATGTCGGCTGAGACACAAGACTACTATGTGTACTACTCCCCTCTATGGACTCTGTGACCCTAAATTTCTGCTGGCTTCTCTTTCTTTTCTTCTTGTTCTTCTTCTCCTTACCACAAAGATCCAGTGATCGGTACATGCTCATATGCCCTTCCCTGAGAAACTCGCCGAGGCTAGGGTCTTGCCCAGAAAGAAGCATAGTGCGGTCAGCCTGGGGAGAGGCCATAATCACCGACGCTCTCACCAGGACGCCTGGTTTAGGATGCCTTGCAGACACAGCGGCACATTCCAGGGCGACCTTGGTGGCACGGGATGCAATACAGAACGCGAGCTCGTGGGTGCGCTTCTTCTTACGATCTCGCTCGATGAGGCGCACGGCGGCGAGAAGGTCGGCCTTGGCAAGTCGCAGGTAGTGCAGGGCTTCTGTGCCCGCGAGATAGCGGTAGTGGGAGGCGAGGAAACTCACAAGACCGTCCAGCGACCGCCGTGCGATGGTCATACCATCGGCCCTGTGCTGGGAAAGCGGTACCTCGAACACGAATTTGTCGTTGGTGTCGGTGATAATCTTGGAGAGGATAGACTCCCGCGTCTCCTCCTCGCCGGATCCGCAAAGGGGTGTAGGCGATGGTGGTGTTGGGGGAGGGATGTAGGCAATGGTGTTGGCGATAATGTTGGCGACTGGATCGAGGAAGCCGATGCACATGCCAGCCTCCAGGAGGTGCGGGGCCAGCGAGGGAATCGGAAGCTGATCGAGCGCTGCCTCGTAGTAACCATGGATGTGATCAAGCAGAAGGCATATATCCTGCTTCCGGCGCTCAATTGCGAAGTCAGGGGGGCAGCCGTCGCCGATGCGGCGATCACGCTTGCCATGCATTGTCGCCGATGCGGGCGGAGAAGGGGAACGGCGGCCGGTAATATTGGGGAGGACAGTATAAAAACCTAGCTTTTGGCTCCCGTGGGCGCGTGGTCCCGGTAATTTTTTTTTCTAGGATACACCCTAGAGGTGTACAAAACATATAAAAGGAGCTGCCGACGGTGGTAGCTCCCCTACGATCTAAGCATACTCTCCCAATAACAACGCGTCCACCGGCTCCGGAAAGCCAAACATCTTGGACCGGAACAATCTAGCTAAACACCACTGGTGGTAGTCGCTCCGGATCTTCGTCTTGATGGTCGCCACAGCCGGGCGTGCGCCGTTGAACACCACATCATTGCGGTGCCTCCAGATGCTCCAAAAGACCAGGATGATGCTTGTCCAGAGGTCGCGCTGGTGTGCTTTCGCACAAGGTCTCGTCGTCCACCAGACAAGCAAGTCCGAATCCGCTGCGGGCATCCACTGGGATTTGTCCCATCGCCGCAGCGCCCAATCCCAAATCTCCCGGGCCACCACACAACCAATCAGGATGTGTTGAATGCTCTCTGGCTCCTGGTCGCAGAGCGGACATCTGGGGGGTCGCGGGAGCTGGCGCCGCTCTAGACGGTCAGCCGTCCAGCAACGGTCTCTCGAGGCTAACCAAGCGAAGAACTTACAGCCATGCGGGGCGCGCGAATGCCAGATCTGGGTGGCGGCCGGAGCTCGGGTGGAGCCCACAAACAAGGCGCCATACGCCGACTTTGCAGAGTACACCCCATCTTGTGACCATCTCCAGGTCAGCACATCTTCGCTCTCTGGGTCGAGCCTAATCCCCGCAAGCGCATGCCATAGGAGGAAGAATTCGGGCACCGCCGCTTCCCCGAAGTCTGGACCACAGTCCCTCAGCCAGGTCCCGTCCAGGCCCTCTCGGACTGATCGAGCCCTTACCTTGCTCAGGGGGATCCCCGCAAGGAGGATCGGGGTGATCTCCTCAACCATGCGGCCATGAATCCACCTGTCTTGCCAGAACTTAGCTCTCTCCCCGTTGCCTAGGGTGTAGCATGTGGCAGAGTGAAAGAGCTCCATAGACTGTCGCGGGAGTCCTAGGTCGAACTCCGCCCACGACCTATCAGGATCAACCCTCTGTAGCCACGCCCAACGGCACCTTAAAGTGAAGTTCATCAAGCGGAGGTTGGGAATCCCAAGACCGCCGACATCCTTCGGCGAGCAGACCTTCTCCCACGCCACCAGGCAATAACCACCATTCGCCTCCCTCCTGCCCCTCCACAAGAATGCCCTAACAATCTTGCGGAAGGCCACCAGCGTCTAAGGGGAACATCCAGTGACATAAGAGCATGCACCGGGATGGCCGAAAGCGTGATCTTGACTAGAGTGGTCCGCCCTCCCTTGTTCATGAGCCCCGCACACCATGGCTGCAGTCTGTTAGCCGCATTATCCACCACGAACTGTAGTTGCGCCTCTATCGGCTTGCGGAGGCCCAAAGGAAGGCCCAGGTATTTGCAAGGAAAACTGCCGACCTCGCATCCCAGGATACTGCGGGCGAGCTGAACCTGCTCTGGAGAGCACCGTATCGGGTGCACCGAGCACTTTGCCAGGTTGGTGTGCAAGCCTGAAGCCCCTCCAAAGTCCAACACTATCGCCGCATAGGTGTGCAGATCCAAGGGTGTGGGTCGCACAAAGGTGATGACATCATCCGCGGAAGTGCAGTGACGGAGTCCACCGGCCACCAGCTCCGACAGGAGCCCCTCGGTCGTCGCCCGCTCAAAGAGCCTATATAACACGTCCATCACCGCGTCAAAAAGGAGTAGGGAGAACGGGTCTCCCTGCCTCAGCCCCTCTGGTTATAGATAACCACTCCAGGAGAGCCGTTCACTAGGACCCGCGTCGAAGCCGAACTCAACAATCCACAGATCATGTCGATCCATCTCTTCCCAAAACCGAGTCTGGCTAGGACCTCAAGCAGGAAGGCCCAATCCACGATGTCAAACGCCTTGGTGATGTCCAGCTTCAGCATGATCGTCGCCTTTTGGAGCCACTGAAGCTTCTTGGCTGTGTCTTGCACAAGCTGGAAGTTGTCATGGATGCAATGGTCCCTGATGAAAGCACTCTGATGGGGGCCTACCAGCTGAGGCATCCTGGGCGTTAGGCGAGCCGACAGTGCCTTAGCCACTAGCTTCACCACACTATGGATTAGGCTGATGGGGCGAAAGTCCTTGACTTCCACCGCATCTGCATGCTTTGGAAGTAAGGTGATCAACGCTTGGTTCGTCGCGTGCAAACCCCGCGCGTCCCCTTCCCACAGTGACTGGAAGGCCGCCAGTACATCGGCCTTGATGATTTGCCAACATGAGATGTAGAATCTTCCTGTGAAGCCATCGGGCCCCGGGGCCTTGTCTAATTCCTGGTTTCGGATGACACCCCAAACCTCCTCTTCCGAGAACGGAGCCTCGAGCTCAGAGAGGTCGTGCTGCACCAGCCCCAAGAAGTCCAAGTCCAGGGCCGATTCCTGCTCCGGACATAACCCCAGCAGTTGCTCATAGAAAGATTCCACAACTTCGGTCTTGCCCTGCTGGTCCGCCACCAACACCTCCTCAACCTTGAGGTGGGCAATAAAGTTCTTCCGTCTCCGGTGGTTAGCTTGGAGGTGAAAGAATTTGGTGCAAGCATCCCCCTCGCTAAGCCACAGAACCCTAGACTTTTGTCGAGAAATCGTCCTCTCAAGTGAGGCTAGGCCCAACAACTTCTTCTTGAGAAGCCTCCGAAAGGCCTGCTCGCTAGCAGAGAGGTCCCTCGACTCCATAGCCACATCCATCCTCAAGATCAACTCATTGGCCAACAAAATTTGTCTCTTGTTGCTACCGACGATTCTATCACTCCAGCTGGTCAAGGCCTTCGTTGTGTCCTTGAGTTTCGCCGCAAGCCTCATAAACGGGTTAGCGACCTCCACCACTGAAGCCCAAGCATTCTCAATGGTCTCCATGAACCCATCCACTTTGGGCCAGAAAGCCTCGAAACGGAAGCGCTTGCCGGTTTTGAGTTGGGCGTTGAGATTGAGAAGAAGCAGGCAGTGATCAGAAGTCAAAGAGCCCATCGCCGAGAGGAAGGAGGAAGGGTACCTCATCTCCCGGTCCACAGTCGTAAAGACCCTGTCCAGGCACTCCATCGTGGCATGGGCCCTCTCGTTCGACCACGTGTAGCGACGACCATTGA
This sequence comes from Avena eriantha, assembly GCA_910589775.1. NCBI lineage: Eukaryota > Viridiplantae > Streptophyta > Magnoliopsida > Poales > Poaceae > Avena > Avena eriantha. The sequence continues at coordinate 464,585,209 of OU342740.1, forward strand.
GGTAGAGCTCCTTGAGCTCCAGGGAGGCCAGAGTCCTCCTGAACTTAGCCATCATGTGCCGGTTAAGGTTGGAATTGTTCTTGTCCGCCGCGTCAACAATAAGGTTGAAGTCATCGGCAATCATCCATGGGCCTAGATGGAGCGCCCTCACCTCCACAAGTTCCTGCAGGAACATCCGCTTGGCAGCATCCCCTTGGGGGCCATAGACCCCGGTGAACCACCATCCTCCTGACCCTAGGGACTCAACCCATGCCGTGATGGCATTGGTGGATATATGGGGGTTAGACAGGACAACCATTGTCGACTTCCAGGCGAGAAGCACCCCACCACGCGTGAGGAAGAAAAACTCGTCGAACTGTCTCCCAAGGCAACGATCCACAGTAGCCCGGGAAACTACCTGAAGTTTGGTTTCCTGCAAGCATACCACACTAGCTCCCGAGAGCGAAACCACCTGGTAAATTGCGTCACACCGAGATAATTGGTTCAAGCCTCTTACATTCCACACCAGGAGAGAGAGGAGGTCCGACATTATTATTATTACAGACAGACGCGAAGCAACGAGCCAAACAGGCAATCTCTAGACCATAATGGCCTCCACACCGTCCTCGTCGAACGGCAGCGCCTCAGGCGTCCAACCAAAGATGGCGAGGCAAGCTGAGAGGCTCTCCTGCGCCAGGGGCTCGTCGAAGAACTTGAGATATGCCTGTAGGGCCTCATCCCCGATCACTTCACCCTCCCGGGCGGCCAAGCTGCACCATTAGAGCCTTCTGCTGTTGCGAGACCGATGTGCCCGGCGCGAACCTGCCAGCTACCCGACGACTGCGTCGCAACACCGCCGGCGGGACGCGCTTGCACCGGGGCCTCCTAGGAGCTGGGTGCAGAAGCAAGGCCTTTTTATGCGCCCGACATCGCTCCCGGAAGCTGGCGAGCCGCTCGCTGTCTCCAGCCGAAGTAGCGCCAGCCCCGGCCCTTCCCGCCCCCGACGAGCCCCTGGGAGGACTCGCCCTAGCCGGATTAGGTGTATCCTGCCAGGTGCCGCCAGCGGTGCCCTCCTCCCCTTGGGTTCGAACTGGAGGAGGAAGGAGAACCTCCACCGCCAGTAATAAGGAGTGCGGGCAACAGACGTTGTGATCGATCTGTGGACGAGTTTTTTCCATTCCATAATAAGTGTCGGCCATCTAGTACAAAGTTTGTACTAATTAGTACAAAATAAGCGATAGTTATTATGGATCGGGTGGAGTATATGATTGTCCTGTTTACTGGACTTATTTTTACGAGTAAATAAACTTCATTAACCAGATTGCACAGCAATATCGCTGGCAACTAATACAGAGACGAGTTCGGGAGCAACATCCTCCCAGCCAGTACAAAACTCCTCACTAGGTAGGCCATATTGAGAGGGAAAGAGTTACTTTATTACAGTTTCGAGCGATAAGTGCATGTACGAGCGGATTCAGCGTGAAGCCGATTTCACAGCCACTCGTTTCGGTTGGAACCTGGACCCGCCAGCTTTGGCCTTTTTCTAGATTTCCTTCCTCATATGTACTAGAAACTAAAAATGGTGTGTGATTTATAAAAGAAATGCAAATTAATTTCGTTTGCATATTTGACTTTGTCGTGACGAGCTCTTCAAAACGAGTCTAATTTTCGATATAAATTCTTTTATGTAAAAACAGTGGAGCTATAGAGTCCTTTGTTATATGTCAATAAGTCCGGATAGTAGGTTTTATAGAGTTTTTCTATTTTACGAACTAGATCTTTAAAGTACTTCCCGATAGTTTTAAAGAGTACATACGAGATTGTATAAAGTCCCTCTACTTTACGAGGGAATCTAGATAAAAGAGGGTATACAGTCCGGCTGGTCCCGCATAGGACTCCATAAAAAATGAGTGGCTCTCGCAATCAGCTCAGCAAAACGCGGGTTCAATTTCGAGAAGCATAGTGGAAAACAAACGACTCTAGGTCACGAACGAAATTGCTGCGAGCTTCTTTCACGAGCACTCCAATAGTAGATGATAAATCGTACTTCGCCGTTTACAACACTGAGACCAAAGTCTGAGAGTCAGACTCAAAAACAACTCGGTTGAGGTTCAGAGCAGCTGCTCCCTCTGTTGCCACAACACAGGCCTCGGCCTCAGCTTGCAGTGTATTACGTACATTCTTTGGTTTCCTGCTATGAATTCTCCTTCATCCGATCTAACGACAAAACCCCATGCCCCTTCTCCTGTCTCCTTTACAAACGCTGCGTCAAAGTTAACTTTCACATGATCATGGCTCGGCTTCTGCCGACCTGTCCGCTCGCGGTTGCAGGTGGAGCAAAGTCTAGAACATGATGTTGGATTATGTGACAGACCTCAGTAGTGTTTCTCTCTTTCCCTTCTGAATTTTTCTGTTCCTGGTAGTCCACCAATCCATAGCAGGACAAGAATAAGGTTCCTCTTCGCTAGACTATATGAGCAGATCATCTCCACCATCTGCTTTGGGTTCAGAGGTTCTAATAGCTTCAACCGGACATCCTCCAAAAGAAGACTGCGCCACACAACCTTCACCTGCTTACATTTGAGGAAGAGGTGGCCGCCATCTTCATCTAGCCGATTGCACTTGACTTTTGGACGCTGCGCAAGGGGGACGAGCTCAGGATAATTAAACGAATCCTCGTCAATTGGTGTCCGATTCTACTTGTTCATGCTCCAAAAAAGGCCAGGTTATCCACCCATACCTTCAAGCCTTCCCAGCCGTATATGATAAAAGAACTACGGATTTCTCCTAGCAAAAAGGAAAGTGCTATATGGATTTCTGACACATCGGAATTCTTTGATAGTGTACTCTTTTGAACATGGCTAGCTAATAATCTTAGTGATTATTGTGGAAAACATAGAATCCCTAAATTTTTTGTTTCGTATTGATCTGACCCTCGCGGGGTATATATATAGGAGTACAAAGAGGGAGGTAGACTTGGAGTACAATAAGATTATCTAGAATCCTAGTCTATCTTTAAAAAAATTATAGAAAACAAGTAGCATGATAAGGTATTTAAAGTATCCATGTAGTTGCAAAACATAAACTTAAAATAAAAAGAAATGGTCATACTGCTGCCCAGGGCCTCAATCAAGCACTGGTCATACTGCTACCCAAACACAGCGATGCAGCCTCCTTAAGCGATTACCGGCCGATTAGCCTGATCTACATCTTTGCCAAGCTAGGGGCGAAGGTGCCGGCATCAAGGCTGGCCCGAAGACTTGGGGCCCTAGTTGACCTGAACCAATGTGCCTTCATCTAGAAGCGCTGCATACATGACAACTTTATGTTGGTTCAGCAGACAGCACGCCTACTTCATAGACTGAAGGAGCCATGTGTCATGCTAAAGCTCGACATAGCTAAGGCATTTGACTCGGTTTCATGGACGTTGTTATTCGGGGTGCTGGGGAAATCAGGCTTTGGCCCTAGATTCCACGAAATGGTGGTCATTCTACTCTCGACAGCAAGCACCAGGGTGATGCTCAATGGCGATCCAGGACCCCCGATCTGGCATCGGCGGGGCCTGAGATAGGGAGACCCCTTGTCAACAATGTTGTTCATGCTATTCATTAACACGCTCAACATGGTGTTGGCTAAGGCCTTGGAGTTTGGGATGCTCAAGCGCATTACATCCCAGGACCTGGTGACGTCGGTTTCCCTCTATGCTGACGACGTGGCGATTTTTTGCCACCCGGATGAGCCGCATGGAGCTCCAGGTGGCACCCTTCCCTATCAGGTACCTGGGGATCCCCCTATCCCTCCGGCAGTTGTCTGCAGCATCGCTCCAACCGCTGCTAGATAGCATTGTGAATCGCCTGCCAACTTGGAAGGCCTCCATGATGACTAAGGCTGTGCGCCTTACCCTGATCAAATCAGTGCTAATGGAGATCCCCTTGCACCAGATCATCGTCTTGGCCTCAATAAGCAGACAAACAAACAAATCCAGAAGATTGTGAGGAGTTTCTTGTGGGAGAAGGTGAGCAAACCCAAGTGCTATGGCGGCATGGGGATACCTGACCTGGCCCGCCTCGCAATTAGCCTGAGGTCTCGCTGGATCTGGAGGATGTGCACTAACCCGTTGCAACCTTGGCGCAGCCTGGACATGCGTTTCTCCAAGACGGAGCTCTAGGTTTTCAACGCATCCACTACAATTTCTGTAGGTGATGGATATGTGGCTCTTTTCTGGTTGGACCGATGGCTCGACGAGAAGACCATCGAGGAGACAGCGTCGGAGCTCTTTGTGATGATCCCCAAGCACGCTAGGAAGCGTCGCACGGTGAGAGAGGCGTCGGTGGAGCGGCGCTGGATCACTGACATTTAGGGCCCGATCGGTCCACTGGCCCTATGGCAGTATGTCCAGCTATGGGCCCGGGTTCGTGACTTGGGGCTTTCGTAGGAGCTAGATACCCTCCTTTGTAAATGGACGGTCGGCGCTCAATACACTGCCAAGTCTTTCTATGAGTTCCTCTTCCAGGGATCGATCTCTTCGAGGTCATGGCAATTGAACTGGAAAGTATGGGCCCCTCCCCGAGTCAAATTCTTCACTTGGCTTGCTTGTCCAGACCGCTATTGGACGGCTGAGCAGCTAGCGAGACGGGGTCTGACTCACCCTCCGCGCTGCACCTTGTGTGACCAGACAGATGAGACCATGACCCACCTCTTGGTGGATTGTTCTTTCTCCAAGGCAATCTGGCATGAGTGCTATCCTGGATTCGATCCACGGCCACTCCACCGGACGGACAAGACGACTTCGTGGACTGGTGGCTGCAGGCTTCGCGCTCTACCCCCGGGCTACGTGTAAGGGGACATCCTCGCTAATCATGCTGACGGTGTGGTGGATCTGGAAGCAGCATAACACAGTTGTTTTCGACAATGCGTCACCTAACATGGGTAGTCTACTCATCACAATTCGGACCGAGGCTCGTTCATGGGCTGCTGCCGGTGCGACTGGCCTTCAGGCCTTGATCTCCATGGCCCCATAGACCTAGTGGGTTGAGTTGTGTGGGTGTTAGCTCTTTTGAGCTAGTGGGTGTTAGCTCTTCTGAGATAGTGTATATACTTGTACAAAACTCTCTTTTGCCTATCAATGAATCGAAACGCAAGGCTTTTTGCGTTTTCGCGAAAAAAAGAAAAAAACAACTATACAAAAAACTGAAAATCATAAACAAATAGGAAATTAAAAGTATAAATATAACAAAAAAAGAAAACCAAATAGGAAAAAAGAATGAAAGAAAATTGTACTTAAATATAAAGCGGTTATTTAAACCGAGGGAAGTCTCCTAGAGTGTTCTATAGTGTGGTGGCTCCATTAGGAAGCACCCTCTGAAAGTCATGTGTGCCTCCATGTGTGGTTTTGATTATTAATGACAATCTTTATGGACTTATGTTTGCATTGAGTTTTACTTATAGGATTTTTCCATAGGCAATGCTTGAACCATATGTTGGCTTCAAGGTTGGGAGAAGAAGAAAGTGAAAAAGATCAAGTGATGACCAAGATGTTCAAGGAGTAATCCAAAGATTGGTCATGTGAGAGTTGAGCATATGGCAAGTGTGTCTTGAAGAATAAGATGGAGTGATATCTCTTGTATACCTTCAAGATACCAACATGATGAAGAAAGAAGAAATGAAGTGCAAGTTCAAGATGAGCCATCTCGAAGATTCATTTGCTTGAAGCTTGCCATCCTATGGTGCTCATGCATATGTGAAGATGTGCTCAAAAGAGAAGCTCTACCATAATGGAATATGTGGGAGCAGTTTGCAAGTCTTCACCAAGCTAGTACAATCAAGAAAGGTGGTCCATATTGAGGTAGACAAGATCATCGTCATCAAGCTCAAGTGGAATATGTTCAAGGCAAAGGTATGTTCTTGATAGGGTTTCTTTCTTTCCGATCTCGTGGTGTTAGATGGAGAGACCGGTTTATAGGATAGATAGTCGTACTATCAAGAGGGGATCTCGAGTGAGCAACTTGATCATATCCTTTGGAGAGAGTTCAAACCTTTGCATACTTGGCATCATATTTCTTGGTTCTTATTTGGTTCGTATCTATGAGAGGATTTAGAGCTTGTGGTAATCTTCATGACAAGCTCAAGTTCATCGAAAACGAATTTCATATGCATTCTCTATTGCGTTTTCAATATTGGAGGTTTTACCGGTTCTCTTTTATAGACAGGTTAAACCTATCATCATTTGGTTATATCCTCCTGATACCTTCGATCCGGATTACGGATGTAGTATAGCTTCTTTTTCCCTAGTAGACCTAGGTTATCGAATCCTCGGGAAGCGAATGCGTAGTGAAGTTACTTTAACGGACCTTCGGGAGTTTTAGAATTCCTTTTGTGTTTTCACTAGACCAGTAGTTTGCGTCTTTTTGTTGTTGTCAATGATGGAGAGAGAGAGCCTAGGGTGTTCGGTTTCACCTGTAGCTGTGCAAAACATCTTATGGAAATAAAAGATAGAAATAAAGTATGTGTGTACTTGTTAGAGCAAGATAAATTATATGTGGGCAGTGCATCCATAATTGATATTGCCTCCGCAACCGCTTATAGCAATAACCTATTAGTCTCATCCATAGAAGAAACAGAACTAATGATATGCATAGTGATGTCACCGTTAATCCCAAGCAAATACCTCACATACAACCGTACTACCCCTTCTGTCACTAGGGTTCCCAACCTGCAGATTAGTCATCACTCATACTCCCTATACCTAGCTCAACCCTTGGGGTCTTGGGTACCTGACAAGTCCTTGGATTGAGCCAAGAGAGGATACAATAATCATCATGTCATACAAACTAATACACGATCCCATCTATGATAATTCACATGCACAATTGCTACATGGCTAGGCCGAAGCCCTTAGCCCAAGGAGAATTACTCACACATAGAGATGAGATCAACAATCGCAAACATTGTAATAAAAATCATAAGATTGATAGCAATAGTCTTACAATGTCGCCAATCGGAGAAAAGATCTACTATTACAAGTGGTGGAATATGGCTATGGAGATGGGGAAGGGTTTGGAGATCTGGAGGCGGCTGGTGATCTGTGGCAGAGACTTCTGGATGGTGCGAACTCTGTTTTCTCGTCGCCCGAGGCTTCTTTATATAGGGGTCCCTTCATGAAAGTTGTTCTGTTTGACCTAATGGTGGTGATGCCAACTATACGACCGGAGCTATACGGTCATGATTTTTGCTTCGGCTGTATAGTTGGTCGTTAAAGCGCCTGCCTCCGATGTAAGGCCCCTGGTTTCTTCTGGTAGTTGGAAATATCGTATCTTTGACTTTAATGTAGTGATTCCCTCCTTCAAACGACATTATCTACGCAGGAAAAAATACAAAAGAAAGGATTGCATACCCCTCTGAATATTAGCATTAGTGGCAGGGTTTAGAGAGATATTTCATCAAGAATATGACTAATATCTAGTTTAAATGTGGACGTTAGATGGCCATATTTCAGAGCCATTAACCTCCCCAAGCTTAAACTTGATCGTCCCGAGCAAGAAAACCAAAATCAAAAAGGAACTCAGCATTTAAACTGAAATAACGAGATGGTGATCTTACTCATGATTAGTAGTCTCATGTTTCCTCCACTTTATAAGTCTGAAAAACTTCAGCATAGATAGAGCAATGGCAAGCATATCATATGGGTTTCATGCATCCTTATAGTGTAGCAAAATTATTGTAAGCATGGATGATTCAAATGAGTAAACTTTTTCCATGTCAAGTAATCAACTCATAGGCTTGCCTTTGAACAGTAAAGTATAATCATGTAAATTAAGAGTGTGAGAGTTGTCATAAAAAGCATATATACTAGAGTGTCTCAAATCTCCCACATCAATAAATCAAGACTTTTCAAGCACTACTTTTCTATTCATTGTCCTTCAAGAATTTCAGTTTTTAAGTAATTGAGAGCATGCCAAAAAATTATTTAGTTTTTCGGGCTGTGATGGACACTCGTGGCATCACTAAGGTTTTTATTCCTTTTACATAATGATTTCTCATAATAGCCACAGGAGTGATTCCATCATGATTACAACTACCCGGGAGTGCCAAGAATCTTACTCACTATAGCATTGCTACTACGAGTGTTTAATCAACTCATAGCCGAAATCTAGGAGTTTCCTCCATTAAGATCGTCCGTAGGCCAGCGGAGTTGTTGGCATCCCATGAAGTTTGACACGCATAAAGTTATTGTTGGAAATATGCCCTAGAGACAAATAGTAGTAAGGACTATTATCATATTTCATATAGTTTATGATTAAGTTTTATATCATGCTATAACTATATTGAGTGGAAACATCAATACACGTGTGATATACAAACAACCAGGGGTTCCTAGTGAAACTCTAGTCACTGGTTCATTGGTCAACGGATGATCATGTTTACTGATCATGTGGCATTTATGCCAGTTGGAAATGAGGTCATCTCATTCGGAGAATGAGATGATGAACCAATACCCAACCTAAACATCGTGACCCGATCATGTCACGAAGTTCAAGTTACGATGATTAGAAATGGATCCTCATAGACTATTCCTTAGACCGTGAGGCTATATCAATCACTGTCTCCTGAGAGTGCTTAGATAGCATCAAACGCCATCTGGTAAAACAGTGGTTATAAAGGTGTGTTTAGGAATTCGGAGGAAACCGTAGAGGCAATATATGTCAAGAGCGGGATTTGTCCATCCATGTGATGGGAAGATACTCAAGGGCCCACTCGGAGAAGTTATATCCAATAGCTGCGCAGCGTGTGATTAGATCACGAGGATATCACTTGTCGGAACGAGTTAAGTAGCATTGTTCAGTAACGAGATTGAACACGGCATGGTGATGTCATTGATCAGATCTCGGGCAATGCAAGTATCGAGTGACAAAGGGAATAATACACGACTGTCCCGGTTCAAATGACGAAAGATCTTCGTGGAACGCACAGGGGTCACATGGCCATCCAGGTCCCTCTGTCGATCATTGGTGCGGGAGTGTCCCGACCATGTCTGGAGTGTTCCCGAACCGTGGGGTATCACGCTTAAGGGCTTGATGATGCTTAGAGAGTGTTTATAGGATCGGTAGAATCACCGAAGAAAAGAAGAGAGAAAACCGGAAGGGTTTCGGTAAGTCCGGAGGATGTCCGGAGTGGAGGTGGAAGGTGTTCCATGGCCACGGAGGTTGAATAATATGTGGATGAATGTTAAATGTTGATTTAATCATTTATTCATATTTATTTAATAAAGAGAAAAATCAATTCAATGGTCAAAGGCTTAATGGGCCAATTTCCGGAGGGAGAGGGCCCATTAGGAGAAAGGAGAGAGGGAGAAGGGGCAAGGGGGAGGCCGGATGGGCCTAGGCCCCTCGCGCGGGGCCCACTAGGTGGCCGGCGGCCACCTCCTCCCCCTCCTCTCCTTTAGTCCCACCCCGGGACTTGAGGGGAGGTAGTACCTCTCCTCCCCCTATATAAAGTGGGGTATTTGGCCTAGAAAAATACACCAATAATCAATAAAGGTCTCCCCACTTTTGGGAGGACCTCTAATTGATATTTTGTCTCTCCCCCTCTCTCTCTCTCGTGACCATGGTCCCAAGGCTGGACTGCATGAGCGAGAGACATCTTCACCGCAGAGCGCCGTCGCGCTGCGGGATTCAGATCCGGGAGCTCTACTTCCACAACTATTGCTGGATCAGGGAAGCGGGAGTCATCGTCAGGCACCGGATGTGTGTAACTCCCCGCGAGATGTCGTACTTGAGGCACTCAAGTCATTGGAGCTAGAAGGAGCGCAAGGACTTCATCACGACCTTGAGGTCGGCTTCGGCTCGTCTACATCAACCACGCTCTCCTGAGCGTTGACAATGATTTTCGGTCTTCGAGGGTAAGTTCGCGAAAATCCCCTCCCGTTACTGTATTACTAATAGATAGGTCCTGGCAGCTTCAGGGGTTCAGGGGCGTAGAGTAAAATTTATTGTTTTTATGTGCGGAACCCCTACAGTGGTATCAGAGCTAGATCTATGCGTAGTAATGCTAGTACAGGTAGAACACACGAGATGTTGCGTGTGGGGGTTGATCTTTTAGTTGTTACCCTCCCACATGTACTTGTGCATACCGCAGTAATGCTTGATGAAGCGGCCCCCAACCGACTTTACGCATTCATTCACGAGACTGGTCCACGCTTGACATACGGCTTGTGCCGTATAAAGTGGCCTAGGGGGTGTCTATCTCTCTCGCATTAGGTTGTATGCCATTTGCAACGGAGGGCCCCAAAAGGGGTGTAGTATAGACAACTACTTGATCAACGTTGTGCTGAAAGTTCGTAGGTAAGAACGGTTCTTGTGTGAAGCCCATTCAGCCACGTAAAACATGCAAAGATAAAGTAGAGGCGTCTAACTTTGTTTCGCACGGGGCGTTGCTTTGTGATATGGTTGTGGCAAAGGTAAAGTAATTACCTTTTGTTGCGTACTAGTAGATAGTCACAGAGGTGACGGACTACCAAGCCGGAATGACACCGGTAACCTAGTGTCTACGACGCCGGAACCCTGGCGCTAGAACCCGGTGACGGCAGATGGAGATCACGACGTGAAGGACCATATCACATAGCATTTACATTCAATGTTATTGTTTGTATATCTTATTGTGTGCTAGTATTATATACTCGACAGTAGCCTAATAAGATGATCCCTGTTAAAATAACCAACGATTGTGTTCCCCCTTAGTGTGCACCACCAAGAAAGTTCTTCGGTATGAGGCAGGCCATGATGATCGGGTGTCAGACATATCTACATTCACATACAGTGGGTGCAAGTCATGTTGCACAGCGAAAAAACTAAGGTTGAGTTGGCGAGCCTAGCATGTACAGACATGGCCTTGGAACACGGATGGTCGAAAGATCGAGCACGAGTCGCATGAATGATGTGACCGACGTTTAGCGTCCACCCTTGAATCCACATTGATGGCCGTGATGATCGGGGGAGATGTGGCTGATAGGGTTCGTGTTATCACTAGGAACCCTTTTGGGGATAGGTGTTTCTGAGCGGAGTTATTATTAACTCATTTAATTATAAACTTAGTCTAAATTCCTTTTGCAATTATAAATGTAGATGGCTCACCATGAATCTTACTTTGAGATTGAGGATTGGGTAAAGGGTGAAAAACTTAGACTTGATGGATCCAACTTCCCTAGTTGGCTTGTGCGCCTAGATGATCTCCTTACTAGGAATCATGTGGTAGACTACATATGCCGCACGATGGATTTGACTGAGCTAGACTACTATGAGACCCCACAAGAGCTGGTAGACCGTTACTATCATCAAGAGATGTCCACCTACATTCAGATAATAACACGTTGCGGATGGTAGATGAACTACATCCGCTCATGGGTGATCTTGATCCATATTCGATGGTGGATCAGCTGAGAGCAGAGTTCATAGGCCATGTGCGCATGTGGAAGCACGAGCGGCTTGGAGAGTTCCTTTCCATTCAGATGGAGGAGCATACATGTCTGAAGGGTCACTTGGAGCGCATGCTTGATGCACACACAAGACTGGTTCACTTCGTGGATTACAGGATGGCTGATCCATTTGCGCTAGACGTACTGCTTCGGTCATTACCTCCTAGCTACGAAGGACATGTCCGGAGTAGCATCATGAGTGGTGATACGGAAGCATTGGACTTCATGAGTTCATATTACGTTTCCGGAACGTAAAGGTTGAACCTATCACCGGTGAGGTCATCGATGACAAAGGTATATATTTGATATACAGTTTTATAAATGTTATAATCTTGCAAACACATTGCAGTGTTAAGTATATCTGATACTTGTTCTGTTTTACTGAAAACAGGTCCTTCCGCATGAGAGGTGCTTGCTGGAGAGGAGGTGACGTTGCGTGTTGATCGCGAGCATGATGATGATGGCCGACGACAATCTCCCTCGACATTTATCATTTAGTTTGTGTTTTAGGATGATTATTGTAATCAAGAGATTGTGAACTTCTTTAGGGTGTCTCACACTTCGTGAGACGGTTATTCATATGAGTTTGTAACAAACAGTTGTTCTGCTTTTATGAATGATTTCTATTCGTGTTCATCTCTTGTTTGATTATGTGTGAATTATCCTTGTTGTTTGAAACTAACTGATAATGCATGAACATTTGTAAAACATTAAAATGCCTTGTTTAATATACCCAACTTAATGATATTTCATTAATGAATGAAACCATTGTTTGAATTCAAAGTTATGTGATAATATGTGAAAGTCATTCGATTTCTTGTCACATATGAATCATGCCTAAGTTCGGCAAAATAACTTGAACACCGTGTATTACTTGAATACGAAGTGCTTAAAGAATTGTTAAAGAAAATACATATTCGATGTATTGTGTTTTAACGAAAATGGTAATTATCATTATATGATTGTTTAAATGTGTAAAGAAGTTTACCAAAGGAAACATGAATATGAAACTGTTTGATTTGATCAAAGTGTTTCATTAACAAAGTGTATAAATATAAAAGGGAATCCAATTACTATGATTTGATCAATAGTAATGAAATTCGACTTTATAAGAATGGCATAAAAGTAATTGTGGAAATGCAAAGCATTCTGAAACGTCAGAATGTAGAGCATCACAATGTGATGTTAGATATCAAAGGGAGTTGAATAGAAGGCACCAAATAAATCGTTGTAGTGTAGATGTATAGACCATTGGTTAGAAATAGTTAGCACTCAATTAGAATTGGTAAACCATTTGAATTCGTGAAAGTTTTGGGGTTATTCGATATAACCAAAACAATAACGAATAAGTCCTTGTAGTGTATTCATTGGAAACTCTGAATATAAAACCCATAGCTCAAACCAAAAGGAAAGCAAAACTTGTATTGCTTGGATTTTGGTACATTCTTGAGAAAGCCCACTTCTGGTGATGTCTCTCAATTATGAAGCAAATGGAAAATAGTGTAAAACATGATGAGGTTTCAAAACCCTGCATCAAAGTGTTGAGAAGCGCAACGGACAACGTTCCTGAACGATTCTCTTCACAGAAGGAAAGAATCAATGATTTTGATCATTGTGTTTTTCCCCTCCACTATTGTTTTTCACTATATGAAGTAGGATTCAAAATGTAAATTCATATCTTGTATGGAGATATTTGTGAATCACTTGTCATGATTCTTGGAATATGACATACCTACGAACTACAAAGGAAATAATGGTAAACTAAATTATGAGAAATCCTAGAAGCAAAATTCCCTTGAGATTAGAAAGCAATTCATTTCCGAATCTCACAAGTAAAGGGGTTTCTTGAATTTTCCCAAATGACTACAAAGCCATAGTAGGAAAAAGGGGTGAATGACAAAAGCACAATTTGTCAAGTATTGGATGAATTCAAATGAATTTGATTCAAGTGTGCTAAATGTCTAGTGGATTTAAAACTAGTAAAGTACTAGTATCTCATAGCAAATCTCCAAGTTTGATATTTGATCAAAAGGATTTTGAAGTTATTCAAAATAGTAAGGAGCAATTTGCATAAAATTGAGTGGGAGCTTTGAAATTCTTCCTGAAACAATATGTGATAAGTGGGAGCAATATAAGACTCAAATTCAAATATGTAGGAACATATTTTGAGTGGGAGCTTATAGGAATGATTCTTAAGGGTGTTAAGAATGAAAACGCAAGTGCTTATAAATAATGATTTATAAGGTGTAGAAGTTAATAATAGGTGTATTATGATATTATGTAGTATTCCTTAAGTGATTCTGAAAAGGGTTTCAGAATAGAAGTTAATTAAGGAACTAGTCCTTAATAACTCAAATTAGGAATAGTGTTGAGTTTAGCATCAATGGTTGAAAGAAAGAAAAGGATGATCGTCATCTACTATGTTGAGACATAGGTTCTATCTTAGAAACCATGATGATAACTTAGCATAATATGTAATCCAAATAAGGAACGTTTGAAAGTGATTAAGTTCGAATCACAGAACGTTGAGATAAGTTTCTCCGCAGTGTCTAGTAGAGAACTGTGGACACATTTTCCAAATCCATAAAGGATAACATATCTTAAAGCATAAAGAGTTATGTTATAAGGGAATATGTTGGAAACTCCCGTTGATACCAATCAAAGTCAAATAGGAAGCGAGGTGAACAAAACATCGAAAGTTGCACAGAGTGCACTAGTGTTTTGATGAGTACATTTATAATAATAATAAGAGTACCATCTAAAGTGTTGTATAATGTTATGGCGGGGCTAGTTCGCTTTTAACATAGAATGATGTGTCCCAGGGCACAGTGCCCATGAGAAAGCCCTCGAGGTTGATCTAACGTCACTGTAGGCTCTTGGAATCAGGCCTCATTCTGCTGCCATAGCGACGATGCATACAGAAAGATGCTATCATGTGATGATAAAGTATTAATGTCAATCAAGGTGACATTAATAAGTTGCAAAGGATTTGGGACTGTAAAGTACAGACCCAAGACTCAACCTCTTCCATGAGCAAGCATGTTCAGGGTATCGGTAACATGGTGCCAATGACTGAGAACAAAATGCAGCTAGTGTATTTGTACTCTAGTGCAAGTGGGAGATTGTTGGAAATATGCCCTAGAAACAAATAGTAGTAAGGACTATTATCATATTTCATATAGTTTATGATTAAGTTTTATATCATGCTATAACTGTATTGAGTGGAAACATCAATACACATGTGATATACAAACAACCAGGGGTTCCCAGTGAAACTCTAGTCATTGGTTCATTGGTCAACGGATGATCATGTTTCCTGATCATGTGGCATTTATGCCAGTTGGAAATGAGGTCATCTCATTCGGAGAATGAGATGATGAACCAATACCCAACCTAAACATCATGACCCGATCATGTCACGAAGTTCAAGTTACGATGATTAGAAATGGATCCTCGTAGACTATTCCTTAGACCGTGAAGCTATATCAATCACCGTCTCCCGAGGGTGCTTAGATTGCATCAAACGCCATCTGGTAAAACGGTGGTTATAAAGGTGTGTTTAGGTATTCGGAGGAAACCGTAGAGGCAATATATGTCAAGAGCGGATTTGTCCGTCCATGTGATGGGAAGATACTCAAGGGCCCACTTGGAGAAGTTATATCCAATAGCTGCGCAGCGTGTGATTAGATCACGAGGATATCACTTGTCGGAACGAGTTAAGTAGCATTGTTTAGTAACGAGATTGAACACGACATGGTGATGTCATTGATCAGATCTCGGGCAATGCAAGTATCGAGTGACAAAGGGAATAAGACACGACTGTCCCGGTTCAAACGACAAAAGATCTTCGTGGAACGCATACGGGTCACATGGCCATCCAGGTCCCTCTGTCGATCATTGGTGCGGGAGTGTCCCGACCATGTCTAGAGTGTTCCGAAACCGTGGGGTATCACGTTTAAGGGCTTGATGATGCTTAGAGAGTGTTTATAGGATCGGTAGAATTGCCAAAGAAAAGAAGAGAGAAAACCGGAAGGGTTTCAGTAAGTCCGGAGGATGTCCGGAGTGGAGGTGGAAGGTGTTCCATGGCCACGGAGGTTGAATAATATGTGAATGAATGTTAAATGTTGATTTAATCATTTATTCATATTTATTTAATAAAGAGAAAAATCAATTTAATGGTCAAAGGCTTAATGGGCCAATTTCCGGAGGGAGAGGGCCCATTAGGAGAAAGGAGAGAGGGAGAAGGGGCAAGGGGGAGGCCGGCTGGGCCTAGCCCCCCCCCCCCCCCCCGCGCGGGGCCCACTAGGTGGCCGGTGGCCACCTCCTCCCCCTCCTCTCATTTAGTCCCACCCCGGGACTTGAGGGGAGGTAGTACCTCCCCTCCCCCTATATAAAGTGGGGTATTTGGCCTAGAAAAATACACCAATAATCAATAAAGGTCTCCCCACTTTTGGGGGGGGACCTCTAATTGATATTTTCTTCTCCCCCTCTCTCTCTCTCTCGTGACCGTGGTCCCAAGGCTGGACTGCGAGAGACATCTTCACCACAGAGCGCCGTCACGCTGCGGGATTCGGATCCGGGAGCTCTACTTCCGCAACTGCTGCTGGATCGGGAAAGCGGGAGTCAACGTCAGGCACTGGACGTGTGTAACTCCCCGCGAGGTGTCGCACTTGAGGCACTCAAGTCGTTGGAGCCAGAAGGAGCGCAAGGACTTCATCACGATCTTGAGGTCGGCTTCGGCTCGTCTACATCAACCACGCTCTCTTGAGCGTTGACAACGCTTTTTGGTCTTTGAGGGTAAGTTCGCGAAAAGCCCCTCCCGTTACTATATTACTAATTGATAGGTCCTGGCAGCTTCAGGGGTTCAGGGGCGTAGAGTAAAATTTATTGTTTTTATGCGTGGAACCCCTACAGTTATACCATTCTTATGATTAACAAGTCAAACTTTGGCATGCTCACAAAAACCGCTAAACATTAATTCAATCGAATAAATCTTTTCAAAGAGAGCTATCAAGTCAATCAATATTTTCAGCGGTGTTGAGTATCTCTAGCAATAATCCTTCAAGACTAAGCACTACAACACCCATTCCTTCAATTGTGAGACTTTTTCTTATTACAATTGTTTAGCAATTTTAGGCAAGACTTGGTTAATTACGAGAGCTGGAACAAAACATACCCAATTAAATACCCATGCAAACGAAAATCTTACGACAATACAAATACTCACTCCACCAATATAATATATCAACATTTACTACTAACTAGCATGGGTCTCTCAAATTTCAAAAGTGGGGAGTCATAAGGCATACCTCTCATGTTTGGTTCCACTTCTCTCTTCCTTTTTTTATTTGTTTCTTGGAAACTCGAAGTCGACCACTCCCTTGCAAATATATGAAGACCTAGAGAGGGAAAGAAAAGGAAGAGGGAGAATAAGGAAAAATGGAGAAATCTTTTTGTGATTTTTAAGAGAGGAAAAATAAAGAATAGAAAATTGGTGGTAAAACTCGGCTAGAAAATTTCGAAAGAAAATAGAAAGAACTAAAGATAAAGTGTTGGAGAAACCAACACGAGTGCTTATAAACTTAGATAAAAAAGACAACCTCTAAAATAAATAAAAGGAAATGAACGCCACGTAAAGATACATGAGGAAATTTCCCCAAGCCTAGGCTTTTGCAAGCCCTGGAAATCATTGTGGTGGCGAGAAAAAGTCATTACTCCAATTCGTGAATTGAGTTGAGAGGTTACTTATTGATTTTCGGAGGTTCAAATAGAGGTTGTGCATCCTCTCCACAGTTCCTCCAAGTTCTTGGAAATCTTGGTATGTGGCGAACCGGGTTTGTGGATGCTCCTCTTGATAAGGAACTTCTTGCTCCTCTTCTTGGTCCTCATCCTCCTCCGGAATCTCTTCCTCGGGCTGGTGTTGCTCAACCTGTGAATCATATAGAAAACATCCTTCCTCAATAGAGAAAATACCATTAGGCATAGGAGCAGGGTAGATACGCACAGCTCCAGCAATATGCTGGTAATAAACACCACCTCTCCTAGTGAGCATTCCACAGGCTCTCAAAGTGGAGAAACCAACACGTGTCTCACCTAGTACAGGTTGGAACTCACCTAGGTCGAGGCCTAGGGCAGTGTCAAACACGGTGATAACGCCTCCTCCTATGATTGTCCCTTGGCTTTGGGAGACTTGGTTCTCCAAGTAGCGCACAAGGATGGCGCCCAAGTTGAGTGACAAGCTGCAGTTGATGTAAGCAGCCTTTGCGAGGACTAGGATGTCCTCCTCGTTGAGTCTCGTGAACTCATTACGTGCCCGCAAAGTGTTAGCAATAACATAGAACAAATAGTGAATTGCAGGATGTTAAATATTCTTCCTCTTGTTCACTCTACTAGTGAAACTCATTCCATTATAGTATTAATCGGGGGAAGGTCTTAAGCCAGTAAAGGATGCGTGTAAAGCATGAATATTATTGTTTGGCAAATTAAAACATGCACACCATTCATCTAATGTTAAAGTGTAGTTGTTGTTCATCAGACAGAAAGAAATAGTATCCTATCCTTGCCATTGTTTAACGGTGCTTTGCAATGAACTAAGCAATTCAATGGTTAAGCGGTGACAAGTAGGTACATCATTGTACACAAAGTTTTGTAGGCCAGCTCTATTGCAAAGTAAATTAAAGTCATCAGTAATACCGAATTGGTTCATTATGATGGGGCAAGCCCACTTGGTGGCCTTCACTTCGCGGTTCTTGATCCTGTTGAAGCGATCACGATGGGCCTCATTCTTGAACTGTATCCACATGCGTTCCTGAGCGACAGCCTGAGAAGCGCTAGCGGTGGCATGAGCACAAGTTTGGCTCCTTGTGTTCATCATCTAAAACATTGAAGAAAGGCAAAAATAAAACTTTTTGATCCATGTATCATATTCCTCATCATAGCACACTAAAGAATTCTCCTGAAAATAATAATCTAGGCAAGAAAATCATGGCAATTGGTTCATAGTAGGTCTCACCCTGGATTAATAATGACAATAGATCGAAGTTGAATTTGCAAAAAGTAATTGGGGATCGGAGGAGAAACATACCGTAGATCACTTGTGTGCGAGGAAATCAAACAAAATTGAATAGATATAGAGATCCCTTGAGGTTTTGAGAGAGTTTGGAGGTAGAAGAAAGAAAAGGATTGAAATTTTGGAGTTGGGAGTACCTTCCCGTGTGATTTTGTGGTCGGACACAACTATATGGGCGTAGCTATACGGTCAGGACAATTTGTTCCGGCCGTATAGTTGGCATTTTTTCAAAAATTTAGGTTTTCCTCCTGGCGGCGCAGCTATACGTACACAGCTATACGGGCAGAACAAAATGTTTTGGCCGTATAGTTTGTCATTAAATTGTCTGTCCCTGTGAAAGAAAATTTGCAAAGACATAGATATCTATACGACCGGAACTATACGGCTAGAATTTTTATTCCCGCCGTATAGTTGGTCGTTAAACTCTCAGAACATATGAACAAAAATTGTACGGAGGCATTGATATCTATACGACTGGAGCTATACGACCGGAGTGTTTTATTCCCGTCGTATAGTTGGTCATTAAACTCTCAGAACATATGAAAATAAATTGTACGGGGGCATTGATATATATACGATCGGAGGTATCCAGCCGGAATTTTTTATTCCCGCCATATAGTTGGTCGTTAAACTCTTAGTACATATTACAGAAGAATTTTTAATGGCAAAGATATCTATACGACCGGAGCTATACAGCCGAAATTTTTATTCCTGTCGTATAGTTGGTCGTTAAACTCTCCGTGTGCGTCAAAAATTTTATGTTTGTTCGTAGACTATTTATTTTCCTGTAACTTAGTGATATACCTTGTTTTTGACAAAAAATTGACAATAAATATTGTCGACCAACAATAGCATGAATAAAGCAGAATTTCAAGTACTATCGAACTTCTTCTCCTCGAATGGAGTTTTCTAGCACTCTTTATTAAACAAAAACTTAAACTAAAACTAAAAACTTAACTCAAACCTTTATTTCACATGGGTTGCCTCCCATGGAGCGCTCTTTTATGGTCAATAGCTTGACCTTGATGATACTAACTTGGGTAGATGAGTGGAACACCCACTCCAAAGTAATTGGCCTTCAAAGTGATGGCCTCCTTTTTGTCATGCTTGGCTTTTTTCTTCCTGGGGAAATGAATAACAAAAGGATAATGCGAAGGCAATTGCAGCTTCACGTTCCCTTCATACAGATTAATCAAAGCCTTAATAATTCTTAGGACAGGATAGCATAATATAATAGGAGCAGTAGCATCTTCAGTAATGTCAACAATAGCGAAATCAATAAGAGCGGGACAACCTTTAATGTATACTAAAGTGTTCTCTTTAATTCCTACAGCTTGTTTGTAGGTAGAAACTGCTAGATGCAATTTTAACTCAGTAATTTCAAAGGAGCCAAGATTTAACTTGTTAAAAAGACTCTTCAAAATTGTTGAGACGCTTGCACCTAGATCACAAAGTGCAGCTATCTCATTGGTTCCAGTTTTAATCTTAATAATAGGCTCAAATATGTCATCTAGTTTAACACATAATTTTTTAGCAATTTGCTTGTATTCTTCTTCAAGCTCACGTACCTTTATTGCTACTTGATTGACAAAATGTTGGTACATAGCTTCCTCACTACCTTCACTTACCTGAATCATGACGTTGATCCTTTTTACAAGATCTTCAACGGTGTAACTTGGTGAAGGACCATTACTATAATCAAGTTCTTTAGGCTCCTCCCTTTGGATCCTCATCATTTTGAGTTCTTTAATAGGATTGGGCTCAGCTTTACCTGCAAATTTAGCTAGAATGAGAGTTTGACTCTCGGTTATCTTACCTAGATGTGCCTCAATGATCCTTGTTCTTTCTTGCAGGGCCTATAAATCATTTCTTAAACTAACAGCTTGGTTAGATAATTTACCAAGCATAGCATCATGGTTCTCCATAATTTTAACTAGAATATTATTTAGTTCATTTTGTGAGTCTATGAAAGACTTAAGTGTTTCCTGGAGACTACCATTACTATTTCCCATATTATTATTAGAGTTACCTGCAGGGCTAGCACAGTGTTTCTGAAAATTAGGATTGTAACTCTTCTTCCAAGCAGGATTATAATCATTACGAGCTACGAAGTCTATTTCTTTAATATTTGTTTCGGGGGCGGCTCTTACCTGAGTTTCCTTACCTTTTACGGCTAGTATGAGCTCATCCAACTTACCATTGAGATCTTCGTTCTCTTGTGGTGAGTGATACGTCCATTTTGCATCACTATTCTATATCATAATTTACTGTTATTCATCAATATATTTCATATTAAGAGATGATACTTATGTTATTTCACCTGTTTTTGCATGGTTGATGAATTTTGAAGGATGGACGGCTAAAGTCAGGATTCTGATGGAAAAGGCACTATTTGGAGGCAAATTCACGAAGATCAGAAAATCCTGGAAAATATATGGAAAATCATATTTTTCGAGAAGACGAAGGATGCCAGAAGGGGGAGCAGAGATGGGCCACAGGGGGCCCACACCACCCCCTGTTGCGGGCTAGCCCTGGCCGTGCCACCAGGTGGTGTGGCCACCCTGGACCACCTCTAGCTCTGCTCTTTGGCGTATATAATCCTCCCGAAACCCTAAGACTCGGGGAGAAACCACAGAAAGATTCCGCCGCCTCTGCGGGGCAAAAAACTGCACAGGGAGAAAGAGCTCTTCGGCAGGCAGAAATCTACCGACGAAATTCCTTCCCAGAGAGGGGATATCGTTGCCATCAACACCACCATCAAGCTGGACTTCATCGGGATCATCATCATCTCCATCATCATCTCCATCATCATCTCCACCAGCACCATCATCACCACTTCATACCGCTGTAACAATTGGGTTGAATCTTGCATAGTTCTTAGGGGAAACTTTTCTGGTGTTGATTACTTGTTGTAGTTGACGCTATTGAGTGGAACAATTGAGTTATTGTTATGTTCAGATTGTTACTTATCATTATTTCATCTTTGATCTTGATCCATATGATGTCTCATGAGTACTTCGTTAAATTCTTGAGGACATGGGAGAAGTCATGTTGTTAGTAGTGGAATTGTGTTGAGAAAGATTCAATGGTTTGTTATTTAAGTTGTGGTGTTATTGTTCTAGTGGTGTCATGTGAACATAGAATACATGACACTTCACCTTTATGGGCCTAGGAGAATGCATTGTGTATTTGTCTACTAATCGTAGGGGTTGCCGGAGTAACAGAAACCTGAACCCCTTTAGGAAACCTTTGCACAAGGGAGTGTAGGATCTCAGAGTTTAAAGCTGTGGTTAGGTTTCTATCTTAATTATTTTCTTGTACTTGCGGATGCTTGCAAGGGGTATAATCACAAGTATGTATTAGTCCTAGGAAGGTGAGTACATTAGCACAGGTTCACCCACACAACACTTATCAAACTAAAGAAGATTAATCACCTATATGAAGCGAAAGCACTTGATGATATTCCCGTGCGTCCTCGATGACTTTTGGTCATCTTAAGTAATACAACTAGCTTGTCCTTTTATAAAGAAAGGATTGGGCCACTTGCTGCATATATTGTTATTGTCTTTTATTTACTTGTACTTTATTTATCTTCATTATCAAAAACCCCTAAAAATCCGTTTGCTAAGTATTTACAGAGAATTCCTGCCCCAAGCCACCCATCAACACCTTCTGCTCCTCGGGGGGTTCGACGTTTTCCATATAGAGTTTTGCGGCGCCGCCACCACCAGAAATCGCGATTCAGAACCAGAAACTTCGTTCTAGCACCCTGTCGGCACGGGGAATTGGAGGAGATCATCGCCATCATCATCACCATCGCTTCTCCATCAACCATCCATGATTCCCCCATCCATCAGTGAGTAATCCCCCACTATAGGATATGGGGATGGTAGGGATTGGATGAGATCGTTCATGTAATTGCATCAGATTGTTAGGGCATGGTGCCTAGTATTTATTAGTGCTTTTTGACTTTGTTGCAACTTGTTATGCTTAATGCTTGTCACTAGGGCCCGAGTGCCATGATTTCAGATCTGAACATGTTATTCATTCATGATGATAGTATTGTTTATGATCTTACCTACAAGTTGTATACACATTATTGTCCGGAACCAAAGGCCCCGAAGTGACAAGAATCGGGATAACCGAAGGGAATGGCTGTGATATGAGGATCACGTGTGTTCACGAAGTGTTAATGCTTTGCTTCGGTGCTCTATTAAAAGGAGCACCTTAATTGCCAGTAGATTCCCTTGAGGCCCCACTGCAACGGGCTAGCAGGACAAAAGATGTTGTGCAAGTTCTCATTACGAGCACGTATGACTATATATGGAACACATGCCTATGATTATTTAGTACTTGGATGCTTTACCTTATTTATCTGCAAATGTCCTATATCTTGATTGTTATATGAATTGTCTTGTCCATGCAACGCCCATCCATACATCCATATGCCTACGGTGATTTAATCCTACTGTTTACTACAATTGTTACTACTGTCTTTACTTTTACTACTGTTATTACTTTGCTATTGTTACTACAAAACTGTTGCTACTGATAAAACAACTGCGAGCAAGATTGTTTCCAGGTGCAGCTGAATTGACAACTCAGTTTTTAAGGCTTATAAATATTCTTTGGCTCCCCTAGTGTCAAATCCATAAATTGGGTTTTACTTCCCTCAAAGACTGTTGCGATCCCCTATACTTGTGGGTCATCAAGACTATTTTCTGACGCCATTGCCGGGGAGTGAAGAGTTATTAGAGAGTGGAACTGGTGAAGGAAACTTCTACTGTGAGTATTGTTTACTTCTGTTAGTTACTTTATTTCAATATGGATAATTCACTTAGTTTCTTATTTCGTAATGCTACTACCACTGCTAAGGTAGTAGATGAACCACCACCTGCTGAAAAATGATACTTTTAAGATACCTACAAGAATTGTTGATCGTGTTATGGATAACTACTATTTTGGAGATGGAACTGTCCATCCCGGTGATCATTTTCTCTTTATACACGAATTATGCGGGTTATTCAAGTGTGCAGGTATTACAATTGATCAAGTCAAGAAAAAATTATTCTCATTATCACTGAAAGGAAGAGCTGAGGAATGGTACAAGCTGCTGAAGAATGGTCAAGCTCTTGAATGGGAGGAAGTAGTACCTCTCTTTTATTCAAAAATTTATCCTCCTAGTGAGATTCATAAAGATCAGAATCAAATATACAACTTTTGGCCTCGTGATGGAGAGAGTACAGCTCAAGCTTGGGGGAGATTGAAGTTACTAATGCTCAAATGTCCTATTCATGAGCTCTCTAACAATATTATTATCAACAACTTTTATGCAAGACTTTCTCTTCATGACAAGGATCTATTGGATGCTTCTTGTGCTGGATCATTTACACGTATGGAAGAAGAAGCTAAATGGGATCTTCTAGACCGTATTCAAGACAATGTTGAAGCATGGCAGAATGATAAAGGAAGAAAGTCAGGTATAAATTATGATTCTGAATGCATTAAATCTTTTATGAGAACTAATGACTTTCATAATATTAGTAATGCTTATGGTCTAGACTCTCAAGCTATTGCAAGTTATTTTAAAGCTTTTGCTTCTTATATTGAAATTCCTAAAAATAAATGGAATAAGTATCATGAGCCATATAAAGATATTGCTAATTGTGTTCCTACAAGAGATACCAAAGTTTATATTGCTAATCATATTTTACCTGAACCTTACATTGAGAAAATTCCTTTCCCAGTTAAGATAAAGGAACATTCTATGATAGCTAGTATGGTTAATGAAAGTACAAATAAAGCTGTTGAACCTGATGAACAAATATGTTGAACCTATAGTAGCAAATGTGAAAGACTTTGTCACTAAATATGTAGAAGATGGACACACTATCCTCTGTAAGGACACTTCTAATATTGTTTCACAAAGTAGTGTTATGAGAGCTAGTGTCCCTGTGTTTTCTGTTAGGATAAGTGATCGTTGCTACAATGGTTCATGTGATAGTTATATCGTTAAATTTATGCATGATACTGAAATTTATTATAAGAGAGGGAAGATTGTTCTAATGCATCTCAATAATATTAAGTTTCCTCGCTTTATGCTGAAAGTCTTTATGTTCCACATGTTTTGCATTCCTATGCTAGTAGCCTCTGGTTTCAACAATTTATTTTCTAACAAAATTCCCTTGCATAGGAAGTGGGTTAGACTTAAACATGTGTATTTTTGCTTCTTGATGCTCTCTTTTACTTCAATTCATAATCTTATGTGAGCATTATTGAAACTATCATGCCCATCTTAATGGCTATAAAGAAAGAGCTTTTTCGGAGACAACCCAATATATTTTTGCTTTCAGTTTGTTTTTGGTTATTTGAGTCTTGGAAGTTATTGCTTCTGCAATAACCTCTCATTATCCTTTTGTTTGGTTTTTGTGTCAAGATCAGCCTCTAATGAGAGAGAAGTAAGATTTGGGGAAGTTGTTGTCCCGAAACAAATTTTTGTGCTTCACTATAAAAAAACGTGAAAAATCCCAAAACGTCGTACTGATCTTTACATTTTTGTGTGCATGCCCCAGGTTATTATTTAAATTTCGTTAGTTTTGCACTTTTTGATTTGAGCAACAGAAGATTTTCGAAAAAATTGATTTATACCTGCTGGTCTGTTTTGACATATTTTTGCTACTCTTGCATTTTCTTCTTATATCGATTTCCTTTTTGAATTCCTTTTTGGGATTTCGGAATGAGTTGCTACAGTAGCTTATGTTTTGATGGATTTCAGTTGAAATTAAACTTAAAAGGTTTATTACCTCGCTTGCACTAATGTTGCTAATGAGAATCGTGTGAAGTTTTGTGTGAAAATAATTTCCAAGTTGTAGGAGAAAATGGTGTAATAAGATGGTGAATGGTTAAATGACTCAATCAATATGTTTAAAAATATGAAGATATTGATGTTATTCAAGTGGTGATTCCGAAAGAATTTATTAAATGCCAAGTTCAGAGACTTGCAGAGTCCGTTTTCGAATAGGTAACAGTTCCCTTAAGAAAAGGTCCACGAAAAATCTGTCAATTTGTATTTTTGCAGTTTTTATCTAACAAGGAAAGGAATGAGTCGAAAGAGGGATGGAAACGGAGCCCGGGTGGCTCACACCACCCTGTGGCGTGGGCCCACCTGGCCGCGCCACCAGGGGGTGTGGCCACCCCGAAGCCCGTCTCCGACCTGTTTTCTCCTAGTACCTTCATTTTGTTGTTAAACTTCGTAATATATAACCCCCCGAATCCCTCGAGGTTCGTATATCGTGTTCTTGTGTGTTTTAGTTTCGATCTGTTTCTGCTAGGAACTATTCTTAAAAGTTTAGAAGCACAATGGTCCCTGCCAATGATAAGGGCAAGGAGCCTACGGAAGAGGATCTCCAAGACTCTGAGCAGGAGAAGGAGATCCAGAGTGAAGTTTAAGAGGAGGCCAAGGAAGACCAGCATCCACACACCAGCACCACCATTGCAAGAATTGGAGTGGTGGAAAATCCCTCCAAGTTCAAAAGGACTGCACAGATGTCCATCGGAGGGAAGGTTTCGCATCATTGCTTGGCTTCACGGTCACCTCCTCCACGCACCAAGAATCCCTTCCATACCATTATCCATGAGCAGCAATTCCAGAATATGCCCAAGGAGAAACTACCCTCCAATTGGGATATGCCTTGTTCTAACCATGCAGGAAAACAAGACTTCAAGGAGTGAGAGTGGGAAAAGAATCGCAAGAGCTGTGATTCACAGCCCGACATGATCATGAACCACATTGAGCACAATTCGGAGTTGTTTCGTACTCTCACCTTCGAGATTGAGGAATTGAGGGAATTGATTGAAAAGCTCATCGAAAGAACACCACCACCACCGAAGGAGTAATTCGTCATCAGGTTTTGGCATCCCCTTGGTTTGTTCCAAGCTTGGGGGAGTGCCACGGTATCACATCACTATCTTTTATCTGTTTACCTTTTAAGTAGAGTCATATCATGAATATAGAAGTTACGTATATGATGGTTTGCATTATGGAAGTATCCCCCCTCTAGTTAGATATCGATGTATCCCTTGGTGTGAGTTGCCGTTATGGAATATTAATGAGAAGTTCTATCATTCACTCTTTTGCATATCTTATTTTAGTTTTCAATTTCAGTTATATGATTGATCTTGTTGTTAGTATTGGTATCACTTTGGGATCATTAAGTAAAATTAGTTGGTTTTGGGAAACCTGGCTCGGTCAGTAGCAACACTATTATGAGAATTGAATGAAAAAGATAAAAGTACTCTTAAGAAATGTAATTTCATTATCTTTCTTTCTTGATTTGCTCATAAGCTTAGTATTCTCTAGTTAAGATCGTTTGTTCTTCCAAGGAAGATTGCATGTTTGTTTTATCACTTGTATGTTTGGTTGTTTCCTTCAATTCTTATACTTGTTACCCAGCCTTGCTAGCCAAAAACCTGTACTGAGAGGGAATGATTCTCGTGCATCCAATCCTTAAACCAAAACCTATGACATTTGTGTCCACCATACCTACCTATTAGCATTAATGCTATTCCAAGTAAATTCATGTTTTTATCTACCTTCCAAATTAAACTTGTTATGTGAAAATTAGTGATTAAAGCTCTGACAAACTTGATGGCACACTTTACTTTCTTGCACTTAATAAACTTGGACCATTGTGCCCATCTATGTTGCGTATATGCTTGCACTTTATAAGTTGTGAGTTAGCAGAACCATGTTACCATGGGGAACGCTTTCAACATTGCACATTATTTAGTTGATATCATGATTATTTTGCTTATGGATCCCGACGGTGTGAAATAAAAGGGGAGCTTGTAAGCTCATGGATTTTGTATGTGTGTTAGAGAAACGTCTGGGCGGCTAGCCTAAGCCATGCCTAATAGTGGTGGAAACTTGCAGCATAACCAAAGTGAGCAATCTGTGAAGCATCCTTAATAAAAACCTATGCAAATAGCAAATAAAAAGATCGCTAAGATGCTCATTGTCTACTTGCCTTGTCATTTTGATATGGGAAAGCTTCCGTATCATCGGGCAAGGGGTACCCCATTGGTGGTTCTCCATGATACACATGTATTTACAATGACAATAACTTACTTGTGACTAAAGTTGAGTAGCATGAGGTCTGGTACTCGTAAGCACGGGGCATGAGATTTTCAACTTATAACTTGTCAAGCATATCCTCATATTTGTTCACTTTAACCTTAATCACCTCAAGATGCTTATGATAGGGGCAATGAGAGCAGAAAGCTAGTAAGTACCATAATTTTTGGAAGATATTTATGAAACTTGAAATCCCTGCTTCCCTCTGCGAAGGGCCTATATTTTACTTTTTAGTTGAGTCAGTAAACCTATTCTTTCTATCTCAGCAAGTATTTTGAGTTGTTGTGTTTCATTCATTCATATGCTGATTTATTCAATCATGTTTCTTATGTTCTTTGTTTCGCACACTTCTCTTATCTTAGTGAATATTACTTTGAAAGCTATCATTGAAAACCCCATTATGTTTGAACTCCTACAAATTGTTAACTATTCTTTGACCAAGAGCAAAGTTTGCCATTACCAATTATGATTTACTTTGTGTATCTTTATTGTGTTTCCCTTTACGTATTGCAAGTTAAGTTATATAATAGTGAGTTGTCTTCTATTATGATTTATGTATTGATGAATGTGATGCTTCTGGTCCATATTCTTTTATCGACACTTCACTCCATAAACCTGAGGTCATGTTTACTGAGCTCAGTTTTCGATTGGGGACAAGCGAAGTCTAAGCTTGGGGGAGTTGATATGTCCATTTTGCATCACTATTCTATATCATAATTTACTATTATTCATCGATATATTTCATATTAAGATATGATACTTATATTATTTCACCTGTTTTTGCATGGTTGATGACTTTTCAAGGATGGACCGCTGAAGTCAGGATTCTGATGGAAAAGGCATTGTTTGGTGGCGAAATTTGCGAAGATCAGAAAATCCCGGAAAATATATGGAAAACCATATTTTCCATAAGACGAAGGATGCCAGAAGGGGAGCAGAGATGGGCCATAGGGGGCCCACACCACCCCTGGCACGGGCCAGCCCTGGCCGCGCCACCAGGTGGTGTGGCCACCCTGGCCCACCTCTGGCTCTGCTCTTTGGTGTATATAATCCTCCAGAAACCCTAAGACTCGGGGAGCGACCACAGAAAGATTCCACCGCCTCTGCGGGGCGGAAAACTGTAGAGAGAGAAAGAGCTCTCCGGCAGTTAGAAATCAGCTGGGGAAATTCCTTCCCGGAGAGGGGAAATCGTCGCCATCAACACCACCATCAAGCTGGACTTCATCGGGATCATCATCATCTCCATCATCATCTCCACCAGCACCATCATCACCACTTCATACCGCTATAACAATTGGTTTGAATCTTGCATAGTTCTTAGGGGAAACTTTCCCGGTGTTGATTACTTGTTGTAGTTGATTCCATTGAGTGGAACCATTGAATTATTATTATGTTGAGATTGTTACTTATCATTATTTCATCTCTGATCTTGATCCATATGATGTATCGTGAGTAGTTCGTTAAGTTCCTGAGGACATGGGAGAAGTCATGTTGTTAGTAGTGGAATTGTGTTGAGAAAGATTCAATGGTTTGTTATTTAAGTTGTGGTGTTATTGTTCTAGTGGTGTCATGTGAACGTCGACTACATGACACTTCACCTTTATGGGCCTATAGGAATGCATTGTGTATTTGGCTACTAATTGTAGGGGTTGCCGGAGTGATAGAAACATGAACCCCCGTTAGGAAACCTTTGCACAGGTGAGTGTAGGATCTCAGAGTTTAAAGTTGTGGTTAGGTTTCTATCTTAGTTACTTTCTAGTACTTGCGGATGCTTGCAAGGGTTATAATCACAAGTGTGTATTAGTCCAAGGAGGGTCAGTACATTAGCACAGGTTCACCCACACAACACTTATCAAACTAAAGAAGATTAATCAACTATGTGAAGCGAAAGCACTTGACGATATTCCCATGTGTCCTCGAGAACGTTTGGTTATCTTAAGTAATACAACCGGCTTGTCCTTTGCTAAAGAAAGGATTGGGACACTTGTTGCATCTATTATTATTGTCTTTTATTTACTTGTACTTTATTTTACTACATTATCAAAAACCCTAAAAATCGGTTTGCTAAGTATTTACAGAGAATTCCTGTCCCAAGCCACTCTTCAACACCTTCTGCTCCTCGGGGGGTTCGACATTTTTCCAGATAGAGTTCTGCTGCGCCGCCACCACCAGAAACCATGATTCAGAACCAGAAACTCCATTCTAGCACCCTGTCGGGACGGGGAATTGGAGGAGATCATCACCATTGCTTCTCCATCAACCATCCATGATTCCCCCATCCATGAGT
The DNA here is from genome assembly GCA_910589775.1 of Avena eriantha. Classification (NCBI taxonomy): domain Eukaryota; kingdom Viridiplantae; phylum Streptophyta; class Magnoliopsida; order Poales; family Poaceae; genus Avena; species Avena eriantha. The sequence goes on from OU342740.1 coordinate 464,615,147, forward strand.
GAGTAATCCCCCGCTGTAGGCTATGGGGATGGTAGGGATTGGATGAGATCGTTCATGTAATTGCATCAGATTGTTAGGGCATGGTGCCTAGTATCTATTAGTGCTTTTTGACTTTGTTGCAACTTTGTATGCTTAATGCTTGTCACTAGGGCCCGAGTGCCATGATTTTAGATCTGAACATGTTATTCATTCATGATGATAGTATTGTTTATGATCTTACCTGCAAGTTTTATACACATTATTTTCTGGAACCAAAGGCCCCGAAGTGACAAGAATCGGGATAACCGGAGGGAATGGCTGTGATATAAGGATCATGTGTGTTCATGGAGTGTTAATGCTTTGCTTCAGTGCTCTATTAAAAGGAGCACCTTAATTTCCAGTAGATTCCCTTGAGGCCCCGTGATACGTCCAAAACGTATCTACTTTCCCGAACACTTTTGCTATTGTTTTTCCTCTAAACTTGTGTGATTTGGATACAACTAACAGGGATTGGCGCTGTTTTCAGTAGAATTACCTTGGTGTCTAGTTTTTGTGCAGAAAAGCAACTATCAGGAAAAATCCCGGAAAATATGCCGAAAATCCTATTTCACCAGAAGACTCACGGAGCTAGAAGACGAGACGAAGTAGGGCCACAAGGGGCCCACACCACCTGGCCACGCGGGCCAGGCCACGCCTGGGGTGGTGTGGCCACCTCGGCTGCCCCCTTGGCCTCCCTCTTCGCTTATAAGTTGCCTCTTGACCTAAAAACCAAGGGGGGTTCGACGTTTTTCTAGAAAGAGTTCCGCTTCGCCGCCACCACCAGATTTCGCGATTCGGACCCAGAAACTCCGTTCTGGCACCCTGCCGGGACGGGGAATTGGAGGAGATCATCGCCATCATCATCACCATCGATTCTCCATCGACCATCCATGTTTCCCCCACCCATGAGTGAGTAATACCCCGTTGTAGGCTATGGGGATAGTAGGGATTGGATGAGATCGTTCATGTAATGGCATCAGATTGTTAGGGCATGGTGCCTAGTATCTTTTATTAGTGCTTTTTGACTTTGTTGAAACTTGTTATGCTTAATGCTTGTCACTAGGGCCCGAGTGCCATGATTTCAAATCTAAACATGTTATTGATTCATAATGATAGTATTGTTTATGGTCTTACCTGCAAGTTGTATACACACGTTGTTGTCCGGAACCAAAGGCCCCGAAGTGACAGAAATCGGGATAACCGGAGGGAATGGCTTTGATGTGAGGATCACATGTGTTCACGGAGTGTTAATGCTTTGCTTCGATGCTCTATCAAAGGAGCACCTTAATTGCCAGTAGTTCCCATGAGGCCCCGCTGCAAACAAGCTGGCAGGACAAAAGATGTTATGCAAGTTCTCATTGCGAGCACGTATGACTATATATGGAACACATGCCTATGATTATTTAGTACTTGGATGCTTTATCTTATTTATCTGCAAATGCCCTATGTCTTGATTATGAATTATCTTGTCCATGCAACGCCCGTCCATCCATCCCTATGCCTACCGTGCTTTAATCCTACTGTTTACTACAATTGTTACTACTGTCTTTACTTTACTACCACTGTTACTTTACTATTGCTACTACAAAACTGTTGCTACTGATAAACTGCTATGAGCAAGATTGTTTCCAGGTGCAGCTGAATTGACAACTCAGTTGTTAAGGCTTATAAATATTCTTTGGCTCCCCTTGTGTCAAATCAATAAATTGGGTTTCACTTCCCTCGAAAATACTACGATACACCCCCTATACTTGTGGGTCATCAAGACTATTTTCTGGCGCCGTTTCCAGGGAGCATTGCTTTATTTATCAAGTTCACTTGGAATCACTATTATTTGCTGCCATTCATCCTCATGGCTAAGTCTCGTGATGGCAAGGTTCCTATTTTACCATCCACTACAAGAAGAGGTACGGTTCTGAACACCTCTATTGCTCTTGATTCACCATCTGTTATGAGTAAGCTCCTTACACCACCACATACACATGCTACACACGCTGCTACTACTGTTGAATTTGAAACTTCTGATACTTATGATGCTGCTTCTACTGTGCTTGATAAGAGTGGTTCATTAGGTCCTTTCCTAGATGCTATGATTGCTAGAACTATAGCTGGAAATACTGAAACTCCTAATGAAGACACTACTACACATGTTAGTTCACTTGAGTCTAGAGAGAGCTATGATATTGAAGATGGTTATATAGAGATGACAGATGAATTTATTAAAGAATGTCAAAACACCCATGATAGGAGTGTTGTTAAGAGTCTCCTTGAGAGGCGTACTATAAAACCAAAATTGTCTCCTAATGCTAAGTTTGCTACATCTCCCATAAATATTAAAGATAAGGACTATGATTTCTCTCTTGATCTATCTTACATAGCTATTGTTGAGAAAGAACCTTTTTGTGGGACTAAGAATGAAAGTGCGGTAGCACATATGACTGAGCTTTCTACCATGAGTGGCCTGTTTTCTGATGATATTAAGATGCGCACCAACTTTGTTGCTAAAATTTTCCCTTTTTCGCTGAAAGGAGAAGCTAAAACTTGGTTTAATAATTTACCTCCTGGATCTATTGATAGCCCTGATTGCTTGATTAGTACTTACCTGCAGAAATATTTTCCTCGTAGTGCTAGACATGCTATTTTGCAAGAAATTTTTGATTTTAAACAGGGAGAAAAAGAGATATTGCCTGAATCATGGGCAAGGTTTTGTGCTTTGATTCATGCACAGGCTGGATGTCCATTACCTAAGAATGAGCTTCTTGATATATTTTATAATGGACTAACTGAAGAATCTAGGACATACCTGGATAGTTGTGCTGATTGTGTTTTAGGAATAGGACTCCCAAGGAAGCTGAGGAATTAATGGCTAAAATAAGCAAGAATTATGAAGACTGGACTCCTCCTGAACCAGCTATACCTGAAACAATTATACCTGAACCAACTATCCCTGCGCCTACACCAACATCAAAGAAGAGGGGAGTTATTGAACTAAATGATGAAGTGATGAAGGAAGCTAAGAAATGTCTCAAGGAGAAGGGAATTAAAGCTGCAGATGCCAAGCATTTACCTCCTATAGAAGAATTATGTAAGACAATTCCCCACTCATCCACTGTTGAGGTACACTCTCTCCAACATTTTGATGAAGGTGATATCCCTTACTCTAAGCCTTCTGATCAATGCTTAGAAGAATTCGATATTTGTATTGTTAAGCAAGATAACTTTAATAAAAGGGTGCAAAATCATTTAATGGAAAACTCTAGAGCTATTGTTGAGTTAAAAGATTTTGTGGAAAGAACCTCTAATGATGTTAAAATGCTTGTTAAACATTTTCAAATGGTTCAAACTCAAATTGATCACCTTATTAAAGTACAAAAAGACTTGCTAGTTAATGCTGCTAAAGAAAAACATGCTTATGAAATTAGAACTAGAAGTGGTGCTGCTACCCAGGGTCCTCTATATCCTGAGGGGCGTCCCAAAAGAATTGAGCAGGATTCTCAACAAGCTGAAAATAGTGGTACTACTCGTAAGAAAAGAAAAAAGAAACATAAAACTATTGAAGAACCTCCTGAACCTACTAAAGACCCTAATAGTATATCGGTCTCTGATGCTGAAACTGAAAGTGGTAATGAAGAAAATGATGTTCCTGATAAAGAAAAAGTTGAAGAAGAACCCGAAAGGCACACTAAGAATACTAAATACACAAAAAAAGATTTTGTTGCTAAGAAACATGGTAGTGAAAGAGAGCCTTGGGTCCAAAAACCTATGCCTTTCCCTGATAAGAAACACAAGTCAAAAGAAGACGAACACTATAATAAGTTTTGTGAGTTGATGAAACCTTTATTCTTGCAAATTCCTTTGACTAATGCTATTAAATTGCCTCCTTATTCAGAGTATATGAAGGATATTATCTCGAATAAAAGGAAGATCCCTAATGAAGAAATTTCTACTTTGCTTGCTAATTATTCCTTTAATGGTAAGGTTACAAAGAAGCTTGGAGATCCAGGGATCCAACTATTCCTTGCTCTATTAAAAATAGTTATGTTAGAACTGCTTTGTGTGATTTGGGAGCAGGAGTTAGGATCATGCCTTTTCTCTTTACAAGAGACTTCAACTGGAAAAACTGATACCAACTGATATATCTTTGCAAATGGCTGATAAATCTACTACTATTCCGGTTGGTATATGTGAGGATGTACCTGTTCAAGTGGCTCATAATTGCTTGATATTAACTAATTTTGTTGTGCTTGAAATGCTTGAAGATGATAATATGTCTATTATTCTTGGGAGACCTTTTCTTAATACTGCAGGAGATGTTATTAATTGTAATCAAGGAAAGGTGACTTTCAATGTTAATGACAAAGAGCATACTGTCTATTTCCCTAAGAATATTGATAGGACTTATGGGTTAAATTCAATATAACATGTTGAGGGCATTCAAGTTGGAGAAATATATTGTCCCATACCTAGAGAAAAATATGAAACTATTATGATTGGGACCATTGCTATCAAAGTTGAGGTAACATAATCATTAGTGGAATGCAAAGTTTTGTTTCATATAAAATTGTTTTGGTAATAAGACCTGATCAACCTTGTTAACAAAGGGATTTTAATGAACAAAACAATGTTTTCACCATGATTATCTCCGCTTACTTTTATTTTATCTATTTTAGTTTTTGCATTCGCTTAGTTTACTTTTCTGTTGTTAGTTGCTTGCATTTTAGAGTGTCTTAGAACTTCTGAAGTTTTAACCTTGTTTTGTTTTTGCATCATTCTAGAAACTTTTTCTGTCAGAAAATCATTCATCTATACCTGAAAATTGCTCAAAAATAAAATGTCTCGAAAAATTCCAGAAAATTCATATTAAATTTTTACGTGAAAAAGGGGCAGAGAAGTAGGGGCACCATGCAGGCATACCAATTGGTGGCGCGGCCAGCCGAGGGGCGCGCCTGGCCATGGTGTGGGCCACCCCTGGTCCTCCACTCACTCTCTCACTTGCCACTGCTTCCTCTCTCCCGAGAAAACACCAGCTCTTTGCTCGAAATCACGTTCTTGCTATTCTTGCCCACGATTTTTCGATCTCCTTGCTCAGCCCATCTTTGCTGCTGAAATTTGGAGCATTTGTTCTCTGGTATGTGACTCCTCCACTTGTCCAAGTAGATTTATGTTTAGTGGTTTATATCTTGAGTATTTTGCTGCTGTAGGTGCTAGGTTTTGAGAGCTTGTAAGCTTGTTCAATGCTTAGAGATATTGTTTTGATGCATGTTTAGGCCTCTTACAAGTCCCTATGAGTAGTGCCCTTCATTATGTATTCACTTTGTAATCACTTGTGTAATGGATGTTTAAATTTCAGAATAGAAGATGAATGAGCATCAACTCAACCAACATGAACTGAGGGTGCCTGAGGTTATGAAGGTCACCGAGAGGAGGAAGTTTTTCCTTCCATCTATCCATGTTTCGAATTCATGGGGGTTGCAGGAATTTCCTAGGACTTCCATAACTTAGTTGCTAATGCAGGATTGGAGCACTTTGTGGAAGATGAACCCTGTCAATTTGTGAAACTAACTATGTCTGTAGTGCAGGACTTTCGATTTAGTTACTCTTTTCCTAACCCCATGGTCCACTAAAAAATTTACAATATAGCTTTCGACCTTCCTCTTGATGACTTTTGTGCAGCTATTAAGGTACCTCAGTGGGGATCGTGTGGAAGGATTAAAGAGCGACCTGCACCACTGATGGACTTGTATGCGGAGATTTGCCAAGGGAGCAGCTTCTCAAAGGAGAGTGGGAAAATCCGTAACATTCATCTCCCATCTATTTGCTATTTTGCTTACTTTATTGCCAAGTGTGTTCTCGCTAGGAAAACTGCTAATAAGCTATCATCATATGATCTAGCATTCATCTCAGCTGCTTTAAAATGAGATAGGACTTACAACTTGGGTGCCTTGATAGCTTTCCGTCTTGCTGCTAACCGCGAGAAAGGTGGAATTTGTGGAGGCCTCATTGCCTCTCGTTTATTAGCTTTGCATGGTTTAGTGCCTCATCATCTAGACCTACAGTTTCCCATAGAAAGGCTAGATCTTAATTCCATGATACATCATAATTTGTTTCTTCTTGGGACAATTTGAGTGAGTTGTCTTATGAAATAACCTTTCTCATGGCTGGTTGGAGAAAGAGTAAGTCCGAGCGATTTGTTCTTTTGCCTGCACCTGTTTTGTTTAACCTTGACACCAGGGTAGGATGGTCACTCACTGAGGAGGAGCTGGACTTGGGAGAGCTCTCCCAATAGGAGCAGGATACTAGAAGGGAGGTTACAGATGAGTCGGTCCAGCCCTCAAATGAGGGGGAGTCTTCATATCAGCAGCCTACCTATGATTGGGGAACTTCTTCTTCCTCCCAAGGGCCTAACCACGATCATTCTTACAATGACCCGCCTGCTTGGAACCCTTACTCGTATTTGGACTGATACCCACTTAGCCCAAAAGCCTAAGTTTGGAGGGAGGTACACCGACATCACACTCATCTCCATATCATGTTTCGTCGGTACTTTGTATATTCATGTTTCGATCTCTTTTTAGTTTTCGTTCTTTCTTTACTTTTGCTTTCTAAAACACAAAAAAGACCAAAAATATTTCTGTTGTTTCTCTTTGTTTGCTTCTTCTTCTTTTTTCCTTGGTTTGCTTTTTTCCTTTTAGCTTTGTCTTAATTATTCAAAAAACCCAAAAAGATTTTGCTTTGCTTGTTCTTTCTTTTGGTTCTTGTCTTTAAAAATTAAAAACACCAAAAATATTTGTTGTTCTTCTTTGGTTTTGTGAAGTTTGTTGCAGGGTTCAGCAGTCCTTAGTGGAATTTGGTTTCATGTTATTATTCAAGCCACACAAGTGAAGGGCAATAATGAGGATTAATGACAACTTGAGGTGTACTCATCATTGTGGGCATGCTTAGTCTGTTCATGTAGGGTGTATGTTATCTATGGATGCTTAGTAGTTCTTGCTTTCTTATGATTAGCTGTAGCTCGCTAATAGTTCGTAGCTTGTCATATGAATGTTTGCTTGCATTGCTCTATTCATAACTTGGTATGACACTGTGGTATCCTCCTCTTAATGTTTCACTTGAATTGACTTGGCACGTGCTCAAGCATGCATATGACTGAAACAATAGTCAATTAAGCCTCGATGAATTATTTTGCCTCAGGGGTCTTGAATCACTTTCATGCCATGATTAGTCATGTTCTGATGCAAGCATGATTATGACAGTTATTTCTCTCTTATTTGTCGCTCCCTTACTATTGCTAGCCTTCACTTGCACTGAGTTTAAGCTTTACTCGTGTTTCCAACTTCCTAAAACCAAATATTGCCAAAAGTATCCACCATACCTACCTATTAGCATCATTTTCTATTCCGTGCATGCTTACTATGCCTTGTTTTCTTCCGAATAAAATGTTTGCTTGTTATGAGAAAGTTAGTTAGTAAAGCTCTCACGAACTTGATGGCACACTTTACTTTCTTGCACTTAATAATCTTGAACCATTGCGTCCATCTTTGTTGCGTATATGCTTGCACTTTATAAGTTGAAGTTAGCAGAACCATGTATCATGGGGAACGCTTTCAACATTGCACTTATTATTCCATTGATATCATGATTCTTTTGCTTATGGATCCTAGCGGTGTGAAATAAAAGGGGAACTTGTAAGATCATGGAGTTTGTATATGTGTTAGAGAAACGCCTGGGCCGCTAGCCTAAGCCATGCCTAATCATGGTGGAAACTTGCAGCATAACCATAATGAGCATTCTATGAAGCATCCTCAATAAAAACCTATGCAAATAGCAAATAAAAAGATCGCTGAGATGCTCATTGTCTTCTTGCCTTGTCATTTTGATTATGGGATAGCTCCTGTATCATATGCAAGGGGTACCCCGTTGGCGATTCTCCATGATACATATGTACTTACAATGACAAGAGCTTACCTGTGACTGAAGTTGAGTAGCATGAGGTTCGGTACACGTAAGTAAGGGGCATGAGATTTTAACTTATAACTTGTCAAGCATATCCTCTTAGTTGTGTCACTTTAACCTTAACCATTTAAAGATGCTTATGATAGGGGCAATGAGAGCTCAAAGCTAATGAGTACCATACTTTCAGCATTTGGAAGCCTTTCAAACTTTTCAAAACCCTTTTTCATTTCCTTGTTGAGTCACCACCAATTCTACGAGCACTTTCTTGAGAGCATAGTTGTCATTCTTAGTATGATGTGTTTGTCTCAAAACTGGATTAATTATGTTATGACTTTGATGCTTATATCTTTGATATCTTTACTTCTAGTCTTCACTTGAACTTCAGAGGTGCCTTGGCATTTATGTTTGCTCTACAATCAAAGTCAAGCGATATACCACTCTATCATACCCTGTTATGAGCATTGCAATGTTGCTTATGTTTATGTTTTATGCTACTTATTATTTTTGAGTTGGAATCTCTTCATAGCTTGCAATGACTATTAAGTAAACTTAGTTGCATACCCTTTATTATGAATTGCCTGAGTAGTTGATCATATGCTGAGAATATATACATTTTATGAAGCAAATGTGTTAGTGAAAGTTTCTTTTATCGCACTCAGTTTTCAACTGAATTGCTTGAGAACAAGCAATAAGCTAAGCTTGGGGGGAGTTGATACGTCCAAAACGTATCTACTTTCCCGAACACTTTTGTTATTGTTTTTCCTCTAAACTTGTGTGATTTGGATACAACTAACACGGACTGACGCTGTTTTCAGCAGAATTACCTTGGTGTCTAGTTTTTGTGCAGAAAAGCAACTATCAGCAAAAATCCCAGAAAATATGTCAAAAATCCTATTTCACCAGAAGACTCACGGAGCCAGAAGACTAGATGGAGTAGGGCCACGAGGGGCCCACACCACCTGGCCGCGCGAGCCAGGCCAGGCCGTGCCTGGGGGTGGTGTGGCCCCCTCGGCTGCCCCCTCGGCCTCCCTCTTGGTTGGACCCAGAAACTCCGTTCTAGCACTCTGCCGAGACGGGGAATTGGAGGAGATCATCGCCATCATCATCACCATCGCTTCTCCATCGACCATCCATGTTTCCCCCATCCATGAGTGAGTAATCCCCAGCTGTAGGCTATGGGGACTGTAGGGATTGGATGAGATCATTCATGTAATGGCATCAGATTATTAGGGCATGGTGCCTAGTATCTTTTATTAGTGATTTTTGACTTTGTTGCAACTTGTTATGCTTAATGCTTGTCAATAGGGTCCGAGTGCCATGATTTCAAATCTGAACATGTTATTGATTCATTATGATAGTATTGTTTCTGGTCTTACCTGCAAGTTGTATACACACGTTGTTGTCCAGAACCAAAGGCCCTGAAGTGACAGAAATCGGGATAACCGGAGGGAATGGCTTTGATGTGAGGGTCACATGTGTTCACAGAGTGTTAATGCTTTGCTCCGGTGCTCTATTAAAAGGAGCACCTTAATTGCTAGTAGTTCCCTTGAGGCCCCGCTGCAAACAGGCTGACAGGACAAAAGATGTTGTGCAAGTTCTCATTTCGAGCACGTATGACTATATATGGAACACATGCCTATGATTATTTAGTACTTGGATGCTTTATCTTATTTATCTGCAAATGCCCTATGTCTTGATTGCCATATGAATTATCTTGTCCATGCAACGCCCCTCCATCCATCCCTATGCCTACCACGCTTTAATCCTATTGTTTACTACAATTGTTACTACTATCTTTACTTTATAGCGTTGTTACTTTACTATTGCTACTACAAAACTGTTGCTACTGATAAATTGTTGTGAGCAAGATTGTTTCCAGGTGCAGCTGAATTGACAACTCAGTTGTTAAGGCTTATAAATATTCTTTGTCTCCCTTGTGTCGAATCAATAAATTGGGTTTCACTTCCCTCGAAAATACTGCGATACACCCCCTATACTTGTGGGTTAATACCCCGCTGCAACGGGCTGGCAGGACAAAAGATGTTGTGCAAGTTCTCATTACGAGCACATATGACTATATATGGAACACATGCCTATGATTATTTAGTACTTGGATGCTTTACCTTATTTATATGCAAATGCCCTATTTCTTGATTGTTATATGAATTGTATTGTCCATTCAATGCCCGTCCATCCATCCCTATGCCTACCGCGCTTCAATCCTACTGTTTACTGCAATTGTTACTGCTGTCTTTACTTTTACTACTTCTATTACTTTGCTATTTTTACTATAAAACTATTGTTATTGATAAAACTACTACGAGCAAGATTGTTTCCAGGTGCAGCTGAATTGACAACTCAGTTGTTAAGGCTTATAAATATTCTTTGGCTCCCCTTGTGTCGAATCAATAACTTGGGCTTTACTTCCCTCAAAGACTATTGCGATCCCCTATACTTGTGGGTCATCAGTGAGACAGAGTTCACCTTATTTGTGTTTGATCTTTCCACATTTCATTGGGCATGGTTGTCTTGCATATTGTCTAGTAGCTGCTTTGCTTCGGTAATATGTTTACCCATAAATGTTCCTCCAGCTGCAGTATCAAGCATAGACTTAGATACAGGATTAAGGGCATTGTAAAATAAATGGAGGATTAACCAATCTTCCATCACATGACTAGGATAGTTTCTTAGGCATTCTTTCATCCTCTCCCATGCAAGCGCTAGTGGCTCATGCTCTTCCTGTCTAAAGCCAGTAATATTAGATCGAAGTTGCATAGTCTTTGCAGGTGGGAAAAATTTAGTCATAGGTAAAGAAGTACATCCTACCCATGATGTAATAGTATTTTTAGGCAAAGATAGCAACCAGTCTTTAGCTCTTCCTCTTAGAGAGAAAGGAAATAGATGCAATTTGACTGCGTCAGGGTCATCGTCTTTTATACACATCATATCACATATTTCAGTGAAAGTATTCAAGTGCATACCTGTGTCTTCAACAGCAGAGCCTCCAAATTGATTCTGTTGAACCAAACTTAAGTAATGGGGCTTAATTTCATAGTCATCAGCATCGATTGCTGGCTGAGTTATAGGAGTACGCAAATAATCATTATTGGGAGTAGCAAACTCCCCAATCTTCTTTTCAGCCATACTTCCTATGTTTTGGGGTTTTCTTAGATAAAGAATTATAACGGTAAAAGCAAGAATTTAAAGACTAACTAATTTTTTGGTTTATCAAATAAAGACTGAAAGCAAACTAACAAAATTAAAAACAAGAATTAAAACTAGCAAGGTTCCTAATAACCTCACTAGGGTAGCTATTGCTTCCCCAGCAACAGTGCCAGAAAAAGGGTTGATACCTTCGATCCGGATTATGGATGTAGTATAGCTTCTTTTTCCCTAGTAGACCTAGGTTATCGAATCCTCGGGAAGCGAATGCGTAGTGAAGTTACTTTAACGGACCTTCGAGAGTTTCAGAATTCCTTTTGTGTTTTCACTGGACCAGTTGTTTGCGTCTTTTTGTTGTTGTCAATGATGGAGAGAGAGGGCCTAGGGCATTCGGTTTCACCTAGAGCTGTGCAAAACATCTGATGGAAATAAAAGATAGAAATAAAGTATGCATGTACTTGTTAGAGCAAGATAAATTATATCTGGGCAGTGCAACCATAATTGTTATTGCTTCCGCAACCGCTTATAGCAATAACCTACTAGTCTCATCCATAGAAGAAAGAGAACTAATGATATGCATAGTGATGTCACCGTTAATACCAAGCAAATCCCTCACATATAGCCGTACTACCCCTTTTGTCACTGGGGTTCCCAACCTGCAGATCAATCATCACTCATACTCCCTATACCTGGCTCAACCCTTGGGGTCTTGGGTACCTGATAAGTCCTTGGATTGAGGCAAGAGAGGATATAATAATCATCATGTCATACAAACTAATACACGATCCCATCTATGATAATTCACATGCACAATTGCTACATGGCTAGGCCGAAGCCCTTAGCCAAAGGAGAATTACTCACACATAGAGATGAGATGAACAATTGCAAACATTATAATAAAAATCATAAGATTGGTAGCAATAGTCTTACAATGTCACCAATCAGAGAAGAGATATACTATTACAAGTGGTGGAATATGGCTATGGAGATGGAGAAGGGTTTGGAGATCTGGAGGCGGCTGGTGATAGGTGGCAGAGACTTCTGGATGGTGCGAACTCTATTTTCTCGTCGCTCGAGGCTTCTTTATAGAGGGGTTCCTTCACGAAAGTTGTTCTGTTTGACCTAACGGTGGTGGTACCAACTATACGACCAGAGCTATATGGTCGAAATTTTTGCTCTGGCCATATAGTTGGTCGTTAAAGCGTCTGCCTCCGATGTAAGGCTCCTAGTTTCTTCTGGTAGTTGGAAATCTCATACCTTTGACTTTAATGTAGTGATTCCCTCCTTTAAATGACATTATATGTGCAGAAAAAATACAAAAGAAAGGATTGCATACCCCTCTGAATATTAGCATTAGTGGCAGGGTTTAGAGAGATATTTCATCAAGAATATGACTAATATCTAGTTTAAATGTGGATGTTAGATGGCTACATTTAAGAGCCATCACCTCCCTTGGTTGACTATGATGGTTCCCTGCACAATCTTGTTGAGTTTTTTCCCCTCCTTAAAACGAGCCCAAGATCATCAAAATCGGAGTCCGGATGCAAAAATTATGGTTGTTTCGTATTGTTGTTTCTGTCAGTTTTGTCTTGGCCGGAATGTTCGGGGTAAAAACGCCGGACACTCTGGTATCGCGCAGAAATCTCAGTTTTCAGTCGTATGGTTGCCATTCTGTATGCCATATCGGAAACCACCCGGAAATTGGCCGGAATGTCCGGCCCGCGCACTTCAGAGCTTCGACGGTCGGATTTTGGAGGACCTATATAAGGGGCCCTTCTTCCGCAACAGTTTGATACCCATTCTTGCAATTTTTCTCCTCCATTGTTGACCTTCTTGAGCTTGCTATCCCTCAATCCCTCATATGATTCTTGCATATTCTTGAGGGATTTGAAAGAGGAGATCTAGATCTACAACCCCACCAATCAATCTCTCCTCTAAGTAAGGGGAACATCTTCGGATCTAGACCTTGGAGTCTTTTGTGGATTTCCTCCATTTTTCTTCCTCTCTTAGTCCTCCATAAGATTTTGTAGCTTTGGTGGAATTTGGGAGTGAAGGACTTGAGCACTTCTTGTGTTTTTTCCATTGCATTTGGTGCATCGGTTTGAGTTCTCGGTGAGGATTCGATTGGGTAAAAGGTGAGAAGCGTTTTACTCTTGGGTTCTTGGAACCCTATAAGGTTTAGTTGTATTGCAGGTTTGTGGATTTCTTGGGGCCTCCAATTAAGTTGTGGAGATTTCCCCAAGCTTATTTGTTGGGAGCCTCCAATTGAGTTGTGGAGAAGTGCCCCAATCTTGTGAGAGGTTCCGGATTGCCACCGACAAGTGCACCAATAGTGGAACTGTGGAGTCCCGTTGGGGTGAGATTTATCGGAGAACAAGGGAAGCCTTTTGTGGCTTTGGTGGTTTGAAACCACCCCCTCTCCAAACGAGACGTACTCCATTGTTGGGAGGAACTCGGTAAAACATCGTCGTCTCCGCGTGCCTCGGTTATCTCTATACCCGAGCTCTTACTTATGCGCCTTACTTTGTGATAGCCTTCGTGCTTGAAGTCTATATCTTGCTATCACATAGTTCTTGTCTTGCTTAGCATAATTTGTTGGTGCACATAGGTGAACCCTAGTTGTTCTAGGTTTTATGCTTGACAAAGTAAACGCTAGTTTAATTCCATCTTTGTTGAGCCCCTCTCGTAAAAAAATTAAACCGCCTATTCACCCCCTTTCTTGGCGACATCCGTGATCTTTCACCCTCCTATAGGGAGAGCTCATGCAATACACCTAGAACCCGCCACATTATTGGTGGCATCATTACATTAACTACAATTAAAAACATTTAAAATACTTTATCTCCACTATTATTGCAAGTAGAATCCGCCACCTCATCAGTGACATGGAAGGAGAACAGTGTGACAATAATTACCCGTTGAGTGAAAAATCGTCTAGATTGCCCCTTTCAGATGCTTTGGACCCTAGTATTTTGATATGTGTCCATTAGGCTAGGTATGAGGTGACTACGAAGTTCGAAAATATTAGTACGGGAAGAAGAAATGGAAATGATGGACAAGATAAGTTTGGAAACCCTTGTTCATGGCGACATCCAATCTTAGGATATTTTGATGCGGTCATATCTGACAAAAACAAGACAAATCTAAATTGGGGTAAAACCATGTTTAAATTCTTCTAGATAGGATACTTCGGTAGAACTTCCACTAAATGTGGTAATGTGTGTCACAAAGGCACAGTTACAGAGTAAAAAGTGGAATTCACTCTTAATAACCCGAAAAAATGAGAACAATGTATGTATTTTTTTTTTCGTTTCACGGCCATCAGCGCCAAACTTCAGATATGGTGTAATTTGATTTTATGCTATTTGGTCATTACATGTCCTATTTTTACTTGGAAACTTCGTCCACAAACAGTTTATGGTCCCAAAATTGTAATGAGGATGTGTTTCATTTGCTGTATTGTTGGACAACATTTAATGGCATAACATAGTTCTATCTGAACAGCACATTTATTAGGCTTCTTAGTGAGACTAAAAAAAAGCTGACTAAAATTTCTCATGTGGGCTAGGACATTCTGGTCAGCAGTTTCATGTGGCCGGTAAGAGTCAATCCCACTTCACATGAAACCCCAACCTACAACAAGGTACAAGCACTATTCCCATGCAACCACTTCCCCAACGCAATCCCAACGCTCTATAATTCACACAAAACTACCCATCCTCACGCGGCTCTTCACGCATATCTAGCAAGTAGCGAACCATGAGACATGCAACGTTCCTCTTCACACAAACCACTTCCTCACACGAAGCACGCCATTGCCATGCATCCCCATTAATTTCTCCGATGCTATAAAATCCCGACCACGATAGTAGCCAATCGCTCGATCATATCGACAATCAGATTGCAGAAAGGAGTAGGATATATTCTAGGATGGCAACAATGGCGGCTTCCGTTGCTGCTTTCTACGTCGCGCTGCTGCTGGCTTCCCTCCCCAGCGCCCACCCGGCGCCGGTTCCGCAGACGACCGGGCCGTCGATATCCAGCTGCAACACCGAGCTCATGCGGCTCCTCCCCTGTCTCTCCTTCCTCGACGGCAGCGCCGCCGTGCCGGCCGACACGTGCTGCGCCAACCTGGGGAGCGTGGTGCACGACGAGCCGCTCTGCCTCTGCCACGCGCTCAACCAGTCCGGCTCCGAGAGGTTCCCCGTCAACGTGAACATGTCGCGCGTGGTGGAGCTGCCTCTCCTCTGCCGCCTCGACCTCCCGTCCGCCGCCGGCGCCTGCGCAGGTAAACCATTCCATCATGCCGTCTTCATTCTCTGTGACTGCGTTAATGTTTTCTTCAGTCTGGGATCTGCTACTTACTGATTTTTTTTCTTCTCTCTGAATAACTATCCTGAAGGGCTTCTTCCAGCGGGACCAACGCCAACACCGCCGGTGAGCACGCCACACCCGACCGTGAACTCCACCGTTCCATCCACGCCGAGGCCAGTGCCACCGACGCCACCAATGACGACTGTCTCACCGAGCACTACCAACCAGATGTCGTCTGGATACAGCAGCGGCTCCAGGCTGCTGGCTGGTGCCATTTCTGTCGCACTTGGTTTCATCGCCCTGGCGTCCGCTCTAGCTTTCTGAAGAGATCTTCTAGATTTGCTTCCAGTTAGAGTCATGTCGTAGAGAAATTTAGGCGTTCTGTCATGTTTTTCTTAGCATCTGTAACAGCAAAATGATGTAGGGGTTGAAGGAGTGACATGTCTGTCTGAATAAGTTGTTTTCCACTGCACATTGATAACTGAATTCTCGTTCCGAACAGGCACTCTTGACAAAACAAAAACCTGGGCAGTAAATGCAGTGGCCAGAATGCGCACAATTCTTTCAAATGTATACCAGTCAGTAGTTCATAAAGCAATATGATGAACAAATCACAAGGAAAAAATAATATACCGCAACCAGCTAATCACCTGACCCCTTTTTCTCATCTAAGCACAAGAGAAGTTTAGGTGTTCTCTAGTGTTTCCTTAGCATCTGTAACGGCAAAAGAACTTAGCAGTTGACAGAGTGACATGTTCATCAGGATGTCTGACTGAATAAGTTATTTTCCACTGCATTTTTATAACTGAATTCTCCTTCCAACAAAACTCTTGACAAAACAAAAATCTGGGCAGCAAATGCAGTTTACCAGGATGCGCACAATTCTTTCAAATGTACCAGTCAGTAGTTACAAAATCCATATGATCAACTAATCA
The DNA here is from genome assembly GCA_910589775.1 of Avena eriantha. Lineage (NCBI taxonomy): Eukaryota > Viridiplantae > Streptophyta > Magnoliopsida > Poales > Poaceae > Avena > Avena eriantha. The sequence goes on from OU342740.1 coordinate 464,631,529, forward strand.
CATGGAAAAAAAATACAGCGCAGACAGCTAATTGCCTAACACTTTTTCTCATCTATAAGCACAAGAGAAATTTAGGTGTTCTGTTTTCCTTAGCCTCTGTAACGGCAAAAGAATGTAGAGGTTGACGGAGTAACATGTTCATCAGGATGTCTGTCTGAATAAGTTCTTTTTCACTGCATTTTTATAACTGAATTCTCCTTCCAACAAGAACTCTTGTCAAAACAAAAATCTGGTCAACAAATGCAATGTACCACGATGCACACAATTCTTTCAAATGTATACCACTCGGCAGTTACAATCATATGATCAACAAAAAAATTAGAAAAAGAAAATACAGCACAACAGCTAATCGCCCTAATCCTTTTTATCTTGTAAGCACAAGAGGTAGGCAACAATACCAACAACTGGGATAAACCTAGCTACATTCACAAACTCTGTAGCTTTTGGTTTCACGTTCTGAAGATTGTCTCCAATCAACCATGGCTGGAATATCGAGTATAGCAATATGTCCCAGAGAAACGCATAAGCAAGCCGCTCGGTGAAGACATAGTCCTGCGCGTACTGCCACCGGTCCGAAATGCCTCCAAAGTCGGCATCTGCACGGCCGAAGAAAGCCCAAACAATGGACAAAATGCAGACCAGGCCACCAGTTATGCCTACAACTGATGCACCTCTCACCATAAGGGAGCTCAATTTTGATGTCTGAGGTGGAGGCTGGTCCTTATCAGGATCGTTGAGTCGGATTGCCATGTAAGGAATCAAGAAAGCTACAGGAGCAAAACAGGTGTTAGATAAACTGAACTGTTCCGCTGATTTATGCTTGGGTCAAGGGAGATCACATACTATTTGTGAGGAACATCTGACAGCCCCACAAGATGTCGAGCGATCCCTTGTACCGGTCCCTCCTAGCATCCGTGAAGAGAAGGGGTGCAAACAGCAGAGTCCAGGCGATCACAAAATTGAACAATCCTTCGGCCATCTAAGCAAGCACGATTGAATTAGTACACACACTGTATGTACCACAATACCACAACAGCGGTAGTAATGTCTCAGTTTCTTACCGGGTGAATCACGGGGGATTCAAGCAGGTGAACTCCAGCTACACTGCCCAGCAAACTCACCAACAGAATCAAGGCCGCAATGCTGTGAGTTTCCTATTGATGTACATTCAGAAATTCTGAAATTTGGGCGTACCGGAGTTGATCAAGGGCAGGATGAAGAAGAAGTTAAGCGACAGGCCGACAAGGTCAGTGATCGTGGCTTGCGATATAGCCCACACCGGGTCGCCCTGCATCACGATGCTAATCAGTCAATGATTGCTGAACATCAATGCTAATTTCTGCAAGTATATCGGGGATTGGAAAAAAAAAGGAACCCATTACTATTCGGTAGTAGTACTCCAGTTTACAGAAGCGAGTGTATCGACATTAGATCAAACTGAGCATTCGGCGTGCAAAGAAGAGTGAATATTTGTGTTCGATACGCACCGGAGCGTACGGGAGAAGGAAGAGCCAGAGAATGTAGGCGGCCTCGGCGCCCCACAGCGCTCCCTGAAGCAGCACGCGCGTGCCCTCTCCGTCACTCGAGGATACCTCGCTTCCCCCGCCGCGACGCTTGGCCGCGCACGTCGGAGAGGCCCGTGCCCCTGCTCGCCGCACCAAGGGGGCGGTGCCCGCAGGGGACCAGCCAGGCGAGACTGTCAGGCGCGCTGCCGCGCGATAGGAGAGAACAGGAGGGGCAAGAAGCGCGAGGCGTTGCGAGGAGGCAGCGCTGCAGAGGAGGAGAGGGAGGGATGGCGCGGCCATGGTCGCCGGCCGATTAGGTGAGGGCGGGCGGAGCGGAGATAAGCGCTTTTGGACGGGCGCGTGGCGGTGGCGCACGGCACAATTGTTTGCAACGAGTTTGTGTATACGTGGCCTTCCTGGGCACGCCATACTGCAAAGACATTAGAAAGTGCGGTGGTGCCCGTGAATTTTGAGTTTATAAAAAAAATACTTCCCGATTTCATAATTTTTGCTGCGATTGTAGTTTAGATTTAAATTAAAACTACAACAAAATTATAGTCCCTTCGTTTCAAAATATAAGATGTTTTAGCTTCGGAAAAAGAGTGTATCTAGATTCCTTTTATTGTGTAGGTTCACTCCAAATCTAGATGAACCTACACAGTAAAAAATGTCTAGATACATTCATTTCATAAAGCTAAAACACCTTATATTTAAAACGGAGGGAGTAGAACGGAAGGAGTATGTTTTCTAACTCGATCATATCAAAATAATTCTACTTGAGCGCCTGACTTTACATCAGATAATCCGAATCGCTTATAGATGCATGAACCATTTCCTGCGGATTTTCGATACCCTCAAACTCCCATTATCTTGTCACTCCGTCCGAGAAACCCCTCGAACTCTGTCCTCCCGAGCGATCTCCTCATGACCACCTCTTAATAAATCTCCACTCTCGCAAGTGCATCGACTCATCTCTCTCTCTCTCTCTCTCTCTCTCTCTCTCTCTCTCCTCTCTCTCTCTCTCTCTCTCTCTTCCCTGTAGAATGGTGGTCGAAGAGTTACCACACTGTATGGTGCGATAGTGGAATAAAAGTCCGTGCACCAAATTAGGGAGGACATGACTATAGAGAATGTGATGCAACTCGTCCTGTGGACGCTACTACATCTACAACACCAAGTCCCACAAGTGGACCAATGACCCCAAGCTCGCTCTCAAGTCACCCAAGAAGATGGACAAGAGCAGCCGACTCTAGGACTGGAGTCTTCCCCGTCATCACCCCGGAGTCTCCGCTGCCCAAGCCCTAGAGTCTCCGTCTTCCCTCCGCTCGAAGCACGGCTGCAAGCCCCTAGACTCCATCCGGAGTCTCCGACCGCTCAACCGGAGTCTCCGCCCCGGACCGAGTCTCCAGCCCGACTACACAAAAGTCTCTGGCGTAGGCGATGATGGGCATGCGCACCTAAAGGTTGGGCCACGACCCATGCACCCCTCTTATCCTTACAAACCTTAGGTTTATCCCCAAACTACCCCTTGTTAAGTGGTTGGCCTATATATAGAGCCCCTACCCCTTATTGTAACCCTATGCATAGATGATAGACTAGAAGACAATCTTCTTGTGGAATCTCTCTAGTTTTTCCTCATCCCCTTACAAGGGGGTCGACTATCGTCATCAACCTCGTTAGACTTTGCATAGTGCATCCATCGTCGTACAAGGCCTACGTTTGCGAGTGTGTGAGCATAGATGTCAAGACCCTCTCTAAGGTGGTCTTCCCTCTCCACTTGGGATTGATGGTGTGTGAACTACACTATCTTTGCGAGTGTGTGAACTACACTATCTTTGCGGCCAATGAACACCTATTGAGAATAGTTTCTCCTATGATTGCTTGGGATTTGAACATTTGATACCTTGTAGAATTCCGAGCAAAAGTTGTGAGCGCGCTATCTTATATTGTTATCTTGTGTAGTTGTTTGCACAAGAAAGAGGCAAGCGAAAAAGAAAAGAGTGATAGACAAAGAAAAAATATAAAAATAAAAATAAAAATAAACAAACAAGTGCCTCATATAATAGGAAGCGCAAGCTCGATGAACATCATATGGGTGTGATAATTTGTGCAAATCTTGTAGCCCGCCAATTTTATGCAATTGAACTAGCGTCTCTCCTTACACTTGTGTGACACGAGCTTATAGTATTCGCTAGGTAATATTTTGGTTCTTAGCTCACCTTTATCTGTCGCACAAGTCCCATTTATTCCATCATGTGTGTTTCCTTGAACATAATTCATTTCTTGTGCATTGACTTGTTTGGCTTTGTGATGATCATGTTTATTTACTTTCCATTATACTAACTTGATTTCGGATTGTTTCTTTGACATGCTACTTTTCATACCTATCAACCATAACCTTTTGTGTGTGTTGTGTAGATGGGTTTAGGTTGCTTTGTCACTTCACTTTGCTTGGTTTTTGTTGCTCTCAAGTGTGGCCACTTGCATGATACTATCTTATAAGGTAAAGTAAGGTTTGACGTTGTTTCTCGAACACCCACTACTACTTCCATATACACCACTTGGTCTTGTGAATCATGTCTAGGAACTCCAGAAGCAATGAGGAGGTATATGAAGAGTCCATGATGAGCCACCATGACTATGACTCCACAAGCATGGAGCACTACACCGACAATGGCTCCACATGCTTGGGTGATATAGAGTACTACAATAACAATGACTCCCAAGCATGGAAGACTTCAAGAAAGACAATAACAAGCTCCTCAAGTCGCATAAACCACGAGTGAACTCCAAGTTCCACCATCCAATGAACGCGTTGGAAAGCACCATCGACAAGTTCAAGAAGGACATGAACGACAACTTCACCAAGAACATGAGCATGCTCGCCAAACCTAACGAGTAATGCTCAAGAAGGCACCACCATCACAAGAAGAGTGCCAAGGAAAATGATTATCATCGCGAGCGTCATGTGGATGACCAAGTGCTTCACCAACATAAACCTTCGACAAGGCACTCCATTGACCTCCGTCGACACTATCACCATAAGGCACTTTCCACTACTAGTTCCACCACCAAAAAGTCACCAAGGGAAAGCCTTCTTCCACACGATTAAGCTTCAACAACAAAACTTCAAGCCCATGATGAAGCAATAAGAAGGAGCCTAAGGCATCTCTGCCTAGAGCACTACCTAGAGGACAATGAAGCAAACCTTCTTCCACACCATCAAGCTTCAATGCCAAAACGTCAAGTCCAAGATGAAACATCCAACTACAAGAGCTTCAATTCAACTTCTTCTCCAAGAACGTCAAGAAGGTAATACAAGCAAGAGACAGACCTCTACTTAGCCAAGTTGGACAAGGCCATCAAAAATATGACTCCCCATGAGATAGAAGAAAATTAGTTGCTTTGCAAACAATTGGATGCAATGGCGAAGATATCATCAAGGACCAATACTTCATTATGAGTGCCACCTCCACAATGGCACCCAAAGTACAAGATGGTGACAAGGTTGAGAATGGTGAGCATGAGAATTTCCCTTCACCAAAGGAGGCTCATGGAGTTGAGAGAACCGAGCATATCCCTATATGTTTGAGTGATGATGTGGTACCAATCCTATGTGAGTATGAGAGCCACTTAGCTAGCCCACTTGAGTGAGAGCAGGAGTGAGATGAGTGACTCCACCATATGTGAGACTAAGTGCTTCCACTTTGAGGGCATGAGTGATACACCGAGTTAGTTGAGAGTGGTAGTTGATAGGTGAAGTGAGACCATTTCAATTTCTAACGACTTACCCTCTACCTCTAGTGTGTTCTCTTATGTTGTGCTAGGTTCCATGAATGAAGAAGTGCCAAGCCTCGAAGCAATGTTGCCTCAAATGGAGAAGATGTACATTGTGGATGAAGACGATGCTAGGCCATGGCTACATAAAGAAGACGAAGTTGCCCACATGGAGTCCACTACTACCACAACACCCACTTCATATGAGAGGTATGAACAAGGTAAAAATAAGGGTGTTGATGATGCCATGATCCCACTAGTGGACATGATGACTTGTGATGATTGGCATGCTATGGATGATATTTGTGATATTGCATATGATTCATTCATATTTTCATGTGATACTTTGCCTTTTCATAATGTTGAGCATGCGACATTATTTGATTTTTATGATGTTGTCATAGACATGCCATTCTACAAACGTTTTATTTACCCTACCATTGCTTGCAATATAATGAACAATCACTCTCTCACTTATTTTGCTTGCAAAAATAATTACCATATGGTTTGTATTGATATTTCCCCCATAGCTTTATCATGTTTTGGAGATTTTGATAATTGCCATGATAAGCATGTTCCCCGCTTGCATATTCACCATGCATCTATTTTACAATTGATTTACAGTAATGGTGATGTGCACAAGAAAAGATGTGTCGTGATGGATGATTTGTTTATCTACCATGCACACACATTCTTTATTTTTTCTATGTTATGTGTAGGTACCCTCACTATATTGTCAACTTCGGTTGAGAACGAGTTGATAAAAAAAGCTCTTGAAGAGCATCCCCCACGTGAGTTCAAGATCGAACCAAGCTCTGATACCTTTTGCATGCTTTGCATCTTTCATGTTGAAAAATTGCTATTTCCTATGGTTTGTTTGCAAGCATGTTGATGGTATTCTTTTACCTTATGACAATTGTGTTTCTTTATTATTGAATATCGATGCTTTGTGTGTTGCAACAAAAATGTTGAACAATTTCTCTTTCCGGTGTTTTGTGTGCAATCATGATGCCACTATGAGTATGCTCTGTCATGAGAGATTCCAAGCATCTAGTATAGTTGTTGCAACAAACATAAGGAACATTTACTCTTTCCTATGGTTTGTTTGCAAGGATGTTTCTTTTGCTTCCACTTGTGATACTCATATTTCCATGATCTTTGCTTTTGATGATTTGTGTATGGCATCCAACATATTAAACAATTTCTCTTTACAATGGTTGGTTTGCACACTTAATGATGTTGCTTTGGATATCCTTCCTCGTGTGTTTTTGCCAAATTCTCCTATTGTTGCATCAAAAATGTTGATCAATATTTTAGTCAATTTCTTTGAGTGCCACACTAAGACATTATATGGAGTTTTTGAGTTCCCACATTTGGATGATGTTCAAAAGAGTTTCATGCATTGTGACCTTCCTTATGCATTCCATTTGCTATACATGTATTGTGTTAATAGTGTTGTGAACAATAGTGGACGTGCCACAAATGACATGCTCCTCTATCACACATGGAAATATTTTTCTTGGTCTTTGTTGTGTGAAGGTACAATTGCATATGTGTCAACCTCTATGGACCATGAGTTGACAAGACAAATTGTGGAGATTTACCTATGGATGACCTTCAACGAGCTATCTTTACAACCTAAGGTGACTTCCTTTTACTTAAGGGCTAATTCTTTAATCTTTCATGAATTGGCTACTCTTTGAGTGTTGCTTCGCTTTTGTTGTGAGCTTTGTAGGCTTCCTAGAAAGTGAATGAACATTGAAGAGTTTCCACATCAATCTTCTTGGGGATGATTACATGGTGTACCCTAGGATCAAGAATGTCTCTCGGCCTCCTCTACATGGTGATGAGCGTATAGAGTCTAGGATGACTCTTTTCGAAGGCGGGGGGAACTAATGCAACCTGTCCTACGGATGCTAATACATTTACAATTCCAAGTCCCCCAAGTGGACCAATGACCCCAAGCTCGTACCCAAGTCACCCAAGAAGATGAACAAGAGCAGACAACTCTAGAACTAGAGTTTTCGTTGTCATTGCCCTGGGGTCTCCGCCTAGACCGGAGTCTTCGCTACCCAAGCCCCGGAGTCTTCGGCCTCCCTTCGCTCGAAGCCCGGTTCCAAGCCCCTACACTCTATCCGGAGTCTCTGACCGCTCAACCGGAGTCTCCGGCCTGACTACACTAGAGTCTCTAGCCTAAGTGATGGGCCTACACGCCTAAAGGCTAGGCCACGGCCCATGTACCTCTCTTATCCTTACAAACCCTAGTTTTATCCCCAAACTACCCCTTGCTAAGTGACTGGCCTATATATAGATCCCCACCCCTTATTGTAACCCTAGGCATAGATGATAGACTAGAAGACAACCCCTTTGTCGAATCTCTCTAATTTTGCATCATCTCCTTACAAGGGGGCCAACTATCATCATCAACCTCGTTGGACTTTGCATAGCTCATCCATTGTTGTAAAGGCCTATGTTTGCGAGTGCGTGAGCATAGATGTCAAGACCCTCTCCAAGGTGTTCTTCCCTCTCTACTTTGTATTGACGGGAGCACGTTGACCAATCTTTCCTTGCGAGGATTCTATCGGACCGGTGGCCGCCGGTGGGAGCAATTGGCCTTGTATCATGTTGTGTTGGTGTGTGCTCACTGTGTTCTTCGCGAGGTGTGTGTTCGCTTCCGCTACCTTCTCCCTTTCCCTCGCGTTCTCCCTCAATTTGACCAAGATATCCGTGAATATCGGCCCACCCTTGAGGTTAACCCTTATCATATGGTATCATTAGCTTTTGGTTGCCACGGATTTCTCATCGATTTTGTCTTTTCCCCATAAATTCAAAAATTCCACCAAAAATAGCCTAATTTCATTTTTAAACCGATCTGTGATTTGAGTGAGTTTGCGTAGGTTTTGATCTATGGATTACTTGCTAAAATTGTTGATCTACTTTCCCTGCGTTCCCATAGCCTAATTCCTTGATTTTCCCCTCATCAGTTTGAGGTTTTGGTTTGAGTTTTTCAGCCTAGAACGCGTCACGGACGAGTTCTTGATGTCCTGGAATCGATTGGTCCTGAGTCTCCTCCCCTAGGCTAGAGTCTCCGCCATAAGTGACTCCAAGCTGGATTCTCCGCCCCTAGAGGCCAGAGTCTCCGCCCCTGTACCAGGGGCTTGCACCAGAATTCTAGCAGCAAGCTGTTTTGAGCATGACTTTTGCATTTGAATTCGTATTTTGGTGCTCTTTAGCTAGTTTCGAAGAGGAGAAAGATCTATACATCATCATCAAAGTTGTTCATGCTATCTACTTCATACAAATTCCATGAGCAAGGCAGAATACAACAATAATTGGTGAAGACCAGCGATGAAAGGTACAAATATTCCGCGACTTCTCCCCACTTGCATTCCTTTGTGAACTACAGTATCTTTGCGACCAACAAACACCTACCGAGAATAGTTCCTCCTATGATTTATTGGCCTTTGAACATTTGATACCTTGTAGAATTGCGAGCAAAAGTTGTGAGCGCGCTATCTCATATTGTTATCTTGTATAGTTGTTGGCACAAGGAGAAGGCAAGTGAAAAAGAAAAAAAAAGAGTGATATAAAAAGAAAAAATAGAAAAAGGAAAATAAAAATAAAAATAAAAAAGAAACAAACAAGTGACTCATAGAATATGAAGCACAGGATCGATGAACATCATATAGGTGTGGTAGTTTGTGAAAATCTTGTAACCCACTAATTTTATGCAATCGAACTAGCGTCTCTCCTTGAACTTGTGCGATACGAGTTTATAGTCTTCGCTAGGTAATATTTTGGTTCTTAGCTCACCTTTATCCATCACACAAGTCCCATTTATCACATTGTGTGCGTTATCCTTAAACATAATTCCTTTCTTGTAGATTTACTTATTTGGCTTTGTGACCACCGTGGTTCTTTTACTTGCCATTACAATAACTTGATTTCAGATTGTTTATTTGACATGCCACTTTTCATACCTATCCACCATAAGACTTTTGTGTGTTTTGTGTAGTTGGGTTTAGGTTGCTTTATCACTTCATTTTGCTTGGTTTTTATTTCTCTCAAGTGTGCACATTTGCATGATACTATCTTTCAAGGTAAAGTAAGGTTTTATGTTGTTTCTCTAACACCCACTACTACTTCCATATACACCACTTGGTCTTGTAAATCATGTCTAGGAACTCTGGAAGCAATTAGGAGATATATGAAGAATCCATCATGAGCCACCATGACCGTGACTCCACAAGCATGGATCACTACACCGGCAATGGATCCACATGTTTGGGTGATATGGAGTATTGCAAGAACAATGACTCCCAAGCATGTACGACTTCAAGAACGACAACGAAAAGCTCCTCAAGTCGCATCAAACACGAGAAAACTCAAAGTTCCACCATCCAATGAACATGTTGGAAAAGCACGCTCGACAAGTTCAACAAGAACATGGATAACTTCGCCAAGAACATGAGCATGCTCGACAAACTTAACGAGTCATGCTCAAGAAGGCACCACCATCACAAGAAGAGTGCCAAGGAAAATGATCATCGTTGCGAGCGTCTTGTGGATGACCAAGTGCTTCACTAACATAAACCATCGACAAGGCATGCCATTGACCTTTGTCGACACCATCACCATAAGGCACCTTCCACTACTAGTGCCACCACCAAAATGGTACCAAGAGAAAGCCTTCTTCCACGCCGTCAAGCTTGAATGACAAAACTTCAATCCCATGATGAACAAATATCAAGGAGCCGAAGGCATCTCTGTCATTGATGTTGCAATGATCATTGACCCAGATTTGTCTCTTAAAGGTGATTTTCTCATGTTGCAAATGTGTATGTATGCTATGTTGCACACATTAGTTTCTCACGTTATCAGTATCTTGACATATTTCACTATTCATGTTGCAACACATTCGATGGGATGCACCACATTGCTACTCAAAGCAGATCCAACGACAAGAAAAAAAATGTTTGCTTGTGGTAGACTCATGATGCGGTGGAAACTTAAAGCGGAACCCCATGGTGAGGAGGGACGGTTTTAGGGGATAGTGTTCTCACCCCCTATGTCTGGGAATTTCTAGGGTAAATCCCAAATCCTTTGTGGGGTCGGGCGAGAGCGGCCCTTCTGCGTCGCATTCCTCTTGGGGCCTCGTGTTCGTTGTACCCTTGGTTGGAGTGACTCATGGAGGGAGTTGGCCGTCAGAGGAAGCGAGTTTCTTCTTGTCTTCGGCAAGATGATACGGGTCCCTTAGGTCGGCATGGATGTCGGGGCATAGGCTCTGAGTTTTCGCCTCTCTTGTGTCGCGTTGATGTGCTCGGTGTAGGATTTGGACGGTTGGGAGGTTTTGCCATTGACTCGTGTAGTGTGTGGCCTTGGGGCAGGCGTGTGGCATCGTGTTGTGTCGGTTTTCTCTCAGTTTTTCTTATAAAGTTGCAAAAAAATATCAAACCATGCATGAGAACTGCACGTAATATATTAAGGAAGGGAAAGCCTAGAAAGGCAAAGGTTCACAATCACGAGCATAGAAACCCATAAGAATACAAAATAAATGAGAAAGAACAACACGACCTGCGACGACCTCTCTTGAGATGGCAAACAACTTGAGTCATATGCATAGACATAGAACGGAAGAAGGAAGAAGAAACGACACTTAAGTTGCCAACAAAATGAGACTCCCCGAAGTAGCAATGTCCCAAAGCTTCGCTTTGGCTTTAATTTGCCCGATGATGATTTGAATCGGTTTGAAGGATTTCTCGAAGACTCGGCAGTTCCTTTCTCGCCATATCGACCAAGTGGCGAGTACGACCAGTGAGTCAAAACTTGTCTTTTCAGTATGTTGAAGGCTGGTCCTCGCTGATTGCCACCAAATTCGGAGAGACCTATCTAAAGGTATCACTATATTCTGCAATCCAGCCCAGTTCAGAATGGATCCCCAAATAATATTGATGACCGCACATCCAATGAAAAGATGTCGCCCATTCTCATCCGATGCATTGCAGAATACACATTTCTCAATGTGAGGTAGCTCTCTCTTAGCTAATCCATCAGCTGTCCAAACCCTCCCTTTGGTTATAAGCCAAACTCCTATTTTTTTATTTGACAGGAGCCCAAGCTTTCCATATTGCCTTCATGAGCTCGCTTAAAGTTTTTGTTTGAAATTGTGCTTGGTAAACTGATTTGGTTGTAAAAGTGCCTTTCGAATCCCACGATCACCTCCATTTATCATCCACATTAGGTTATAATTGGATGGAACCGACTTCCTCCCGAATTTCCAAAACCTTATGGAACATGCCGATTGTAATAGGCTTCTTGAATCCTCGGTCCATCTTGCATCCATGATTGCTTGATCCATAGTCCTTCTTGCTTTAGTTAACGGTTTAATGGTGTTGAATATTTTCGGTGCAATATGCTCAATGGATTTCCTGTTTATCCATTTATCTCTCTAAAGGAAAATTCTTTCTCCATTCCCTATTACCACTTTTGCTGCTGCATTGAAGATGTGACGAATCCGATCCTCCTTCGGTGTTGCGGGGGAGCACCACGGTTTCATCTCCTTGGCTCTCAGATTCCATGCCCACCTTACGTTCAAGGCAGTGCTCATAACTTTGAAATCTAAAATTCCCAAACCACTTTGAGGCTTGGGATGGCAAACTGTATGCCAATTCACTAAGCATTTACCCCTCTCAACAAGCGTATGTGCCTTTCCAAAGAAAGGCTCTCCTGATTTTATCAATTGCTTTAAAAACCCAGGGAGGAGGGTCCAACGACATTAGGTGAAAATTGGATATTGCACTGAGGATCGATTGCACCAAAACCAATATGCCACCTTGTGTAAAGGTGTAGGTATTCCCTTGGGCAAGCCGTATACAAATTTTGTCAATCAAAATATGGACATCTTTTTTGTGTGCCTTTTTGTAGTGGAGTGGTAGTCCTAAATAAGTAATTGGGAAGTTGACCATTCGGTAATTCAAAATAGTACTGATTTCCTGAGCAACATAATCATCATCGAAGATGGATGATATAGAACTTTTGGACATATTGCATTTAAGACCGGAAGCTTCTAAAAAACGTCCAAAAAAGATTTGACGAGATGTGCTTCACTGCGATTTGCCCTTAGAAAAATGATAACATTGTCGGCATAGACCGACAGATGTTGGGGTATATTCTGTCCATTCGGGAAAGAAGCCAGGGGACCGCTTTCTTCGGCCTTTTTAAAAGGGGGCTCAGGACATCCATGACTAAAATGAAGAGCATGGGGGAGAGGGCGTCCCATTGCCTTAAATTTTCCAATTCACTTCGGTTATATCAATGGAAACGGCAAGCCTCTTGTCTGGTTTAAAAAGATTCCCCCAACTGACACCTTGCTCAACACTTGGAAGTGCATAGTCTAGTCAGAGAGACCCATCATGTCGCCCCCTCCAGGCGATCGAGGATGCCTAACCCTAGCCCTCCGCCACCTCCCCTCCTCCTCCTCCTCCACCCTCCTCGTCGCCCCCGGAGGGCCGCCGGCCAAAGGCGCGCGGCTCCGAAGAAGGGGGTGGCGGGGTTGGTCCCCACAACTCTCGTGTGGAGGTTGGGAGGGCCCCTCCCGTGCTTGAGGGCATCGGTATGCCAGGGCGACGGACCCGAGTGGTGTTGACGGTGTTGATACCTTGCTAACGTATCTATAATTTTTGATGTTCCATGCTTGTTTTTTATCTACTTTCTTATGTTTTGTCCACACTTTGGAGTAATTTTATACACTTTCTGGGACTAACCTATTAACAAGATGCCACAGTGCCAGTTGCCTGTTTTCTGCTATTTTTGGTTCCAGGAAAAAGTCAGAAAATCAATATTCTCGGAATTGGACCGGACAAAAGCCAAAGTCAATATTTTACCGGAAGACTTATGGAGCCAGAAGACGAGACGGAGAGGGGCCACAGGGTGGCCACACCACCCCTTGGCACGGGCAGCCCTAGGCCGCGCCAGGGCATAGTGTGGGCCTCCTGGCTGCCCATCGACCTTGCCTCTTCGCCTATAAGATGCCTCCCGATGCAAAAACCCTAAAGAGAACAGCCTCCAGCCATGAAAAGTTCCGCAGCGCCACGCCATAGAAGGGGAGATTCAAAGAACAGGAAGTCTCTGTTCCGGCACCCTGCCGGGACGGGGAAGTGCCCTCGGAGCCATCTCCATCGATCTCCATCACCATCTCCATCACTGTTGCTGATTCCCATGATGAGGAGGGAGTAGTTCTTCGTCGAGGCTAAGGGATCTACCGGTAGCTATGTGTTCATCTCTCTCTATGCATGATCATATTGTGATCATGAGCTTTGTAATCAAGTAGATCTACCTTGGTACTCAAGTGCTTTAATAGATCTTTGGCTCTTCCCATGTGTGTGAAAGTGACAGCGTGCACACCATGGTGGCACTTAGGCTAGAGATTACAAATACTTGTCATGATTTATATTTGGAGTTGGATGTCTCTATGAAATTGTGGTGTTTGTTGGAACCATCTAGAGCTCAAGGTGACAGTGTGGGGTTATCTAGATGGGGAAAGAGAACTTTGAGGTGTGTTGTTATAGCCCTACCATGGATTAGAGTGTCCAACCGGAGAGTAGTTCAGAGTAGTATCATGAAGAGAAGATATTTATATGGGAGTGTTCACTAGCAAAAGTATGATCCCTGGGCCTTGTTTCTAAGCATTGAAACACCGTTTGCAACTAGATCTGTTACATGTTTGCTAGCCTCCATCTTTATTTCAGATTGCCTTTAGTCTCAACCACGCGCCATCAAAGCTATTTTCTGGCACCGTTACCACTTATAATTATCTATACCACTTGTATTTCACTATCTCTTCGCCGAACTAGTGCACCTATACACCTGACAAGTGTATTGGGTGTGTTGGGGACACAAGAGACTTCTTGTATCTTGATTGCAGGGTTGCTTGAGAGGGGATACATTTGACCACTTCCTCCCTGAGTTCGATAAACCTTGGGTAATCAACTTAAAGGAAAACTTGTTGTTGTTCTACAAACCTCTACACTTGGAGGCCCAACAACTGTCTACAAGATTAGAAGTGCATAGACATCAAGCTATTTTCTGGCGCCGTTGCCGGGGAGGTAAGGTAAAAGGTACTCACATCCTCCGGTGTGAGTGCTCGAAGTTATTTCCTTTAGATTCTACAATTTTGTCTTTTTGTTTCTTCTTTTCACTAGTTAGGCTTAATGGAAAACAACAACAAAATTAGAGAGCTTTTTAGTATTTTTCCTAAGGTAGAACATGAATTGTCTGGAAAGAAAATTTAAAACCCCATGGAACTTTCTTTGCATGCTAATAGCAATGTTATTAGTATGAATCTCTTGAACACCTTTGTTACTAATGCTATGGAAACGGCTAAGCTTGGGGAAGTTAGTTTTTATGAAAATGATCTTTTTAGTTCCCCAGATTTAAAGAAGAAATTTTGCTCTGATGATACTGTATCTCCCATGTGTGGTAATTCTAATGATACTTGTGATATTTTAAATCCACATACTGAAAGCATCCCTTTTAAAATACCTATAAAAATTGTTGAACGTGTTATGAATAACTGTTATTTTGGAGATGGAACTGTCCATCCTGGTGATCATTTACTCTTTAGACACGAATTATGCGAGTTGTTCAAGTGTGCAGGTATTTCAACGAACCAAGTTAAGAGGAAGCTATTCCCTTTTTCACTTAAGGGCAAATCAAGGGAGTGGTATGAGCTACTAGATGATCCTTATCATTTGGAGTGGAAGGAACTTGAATCTCTCTTTTACTCTAAATTGTATCCTCCTCATGAAATTCATAAAGATAGGAATTACATTTATAATTTTCATCCACATGATGGAGAAAGTATTGCCCAAGCATGGGAGGGATTGAAGTCACTAATGCTCAAATGTCCCATTCATGAGCTCCCCAGTAATGTTGTTATTAATAATTTCTATGCAAGGCTTTCAGGACATTACAAGGACTATCTAGATACTTGTTTAGAGGGATCCTTCACAAGTAAGGAGGTCAAAGCTAAGTGGGATCTTCTTGAAACAATTCAAATCAATACCGGAGATTGGGATAACGGCAAAGGTAAAGAACCAGGTATAAACTATGAGTATGACTGCATTAAGTCTTTCGCGGAAACTGCTGATTTTCAAGAGCTTACTGCTAAATATGGTCTTAATCCTCAAATTCTTGTTGATTGTTTTAAAGCCTTTTCTTCTCATATTAATGCTCCTAAAGAAAAATGGGACATGTATCATGAGCCTTTTAAAGACACTTGCATGAAAAATAAAATTGTTATTAATGATAACAATAAACATGCTCAAACCTCTGAAAATACTATTTATTATAAGCATGCTATTTTTTTTGGAATACATAGACCTTGTGAGAATAATAAAATTGAAGAATAATATTGTATCACCCACAGGAATGAAAAAACTAGAACGTGGTATAGGGCTCTAAATGATTTTGGTCAAAAAGTGTGTGCCCTCTATCCTTTTATTTGTGAACTTTGCTTTGAAGTGGGTCATTTCAATTTTCAATGCTCAAGCCATAATAATAGCCCTTCTAATCCAATGAGTACTGCAAGTTTGTATTGTGATGACATGATCACTCCTAATCAGCATGATGAACTTACATTATTTTTGGGATGTGAAGAGTTATCAGGAAAAACCTCTTTGGTAGATATGGCTGCTTTTGATATGAACAGTGTCCTGCATGGTTGTCATGTTTATTGTGTTGATAACTGCCACACAAATACTTACATACAAAATATTATAAAAGATGAGGTTTTACCAAAATATGATAGGACTAATATGTGTTTTGATCTTATTAATGAAAAGGAGGAATCCTCCAAAGTTTCTTCTATTGTCTCTAACAATAAACCAGGGTATATGGAGAAGCTTCCTTTCAAGCCTCTCCCTCCTAAAGAGAAGAAGAAAAAGAAGAAAAGGAGGAGTAAAAGGAGAGAGGAAACGGTATTTTCCCCTAAGCACATTGCTCCTATTATAGTTTTTGATGAGTCCGAACTCAATGATGTTCCTATGCATGTTACCTATAGTAGTGATCATGATTGGGAAAAACACACTACTTTTGATATTGAAAATCTCTTCGGTACCAATTCTGAAAATGATGATATTAATAATTATTGTACTATTAGTGTTATCCATGTTCCTTCCAATGATGATATGTTTACAAATGAACACACTTTGGAAGATAACTATTCTATTGCTTATGATGATACTATACCTCCAATATATGATGATTGCAATGATGAATATGATATTTTCAGTCCACCTACTATTGAGGAGAAAATTAATTATGATTACAATATGCCTCCTATATTTGATGATTATGGTGATAAGAATAATAATGATAGCTATTTTGTTAAATTTACTCCCACTACAATTAATAAAAATGACTATGTTTATGTGGGGAGTATTAATTATTTTATGCATGTGGCTCATGATAAGAATGTTTCATATGATAGTTATATTGTTAATTTTATTCATGATGCTACTGAAAGTTTTTATGAGAGAGGGAAACATGGTTTTATGCATCTCAATAATATTAAGTTTCCCCTCTTTATGTTGAAAGTCTTGGAGTTGCACTTGTTTTGCTTTACTATGCTTATTGCTTTGTGCTTTCATGACTTGTTTCTTTACAAGATTCCTATGCATAGGAAGTGGGTTAGACTTAAATGTGCTTTGAATTTGCTTTTTGATGCTCTCTTTTACTTCAATTCATATTTCTTATGTGAGCATCTTCTCAAACTATCAAGCCTAACTTAAACGCGTTAAAGAGTTTTAGTTGAGTCTTGGAAGTTATTGCTTCAGTAATAACCTATCATTATCATTTTTGTGTGGTTTTTGTGCCAAGAGTAACCTCTAATGAGAGAGAAGTAATGCTTGGGAAAGTTGCTGTCCCGAAACAGATTTTTGTGCTTCACCGTAAAAATTCGTGTAAAATCTCTGTAAGTCATTTTGAGGCGTGATTTTTTGTGCTTCTGCCCCAGATTGTTATATAACTTTCGTTAGTTCAATACTTTTCGATTTGAGCAACACAAAGTCTTCGAAAAAATTGGTTTTTACCTGCTGGTCTGTTTTGACAGATTTCTGCCATTATTTGCATTTGCCTCTTTGAGTTCTCTTTGTCACTTGAACTTTTTAAAGGTTGTCACTTGAACTTTTTAAAGGAAGTGCTACAGTAGCTTGTGTTTTAATGGAAATTTTACTTGTGTTGAAACTGAACCAAAATACTTATTATCTTGAGTATACTAATGTTGCTAATGAAGATTGTGTGAAGTTTTGTATGAAGGAAATTTTCAGGTGTAGGGAAAGAATGATGTAATAAGATAAAGAATGAACAAAAGCTCAAGATTGGGGATGACACCCCGTGTCACCCCAAGAAATATCCAAGAAGTACATGCGTCAAATCTTGGGGATGCCCAAGGCATCCCCTTCTTCATCAATAAAAATCTCAGGTCTTTCTAGACACTTCGTTTTTATTATTTCATGCACTATTGTGTTGTTCTTGGAGTGTCTTTGTTTTTGTTTTTAGTTTTCTTTTGCTTAGTTTTCTTGAATAAATTGGTTGGACCCCCTCATTCATGCATTATTTTTCAAATAAGAGTTGTTTGGATTGGAAAAGAGTAGGAAAGTTCATGCTTAAGTGGTAAAAAGGAGCTTGTTTTTGACCGTGACTTAGACTTTATCATGTCATGCTTAATATTGTTTTGGATTTATGCTTAGTGGTTTTTGCTGTAGCATGACATGTTATAAACAATTGAGATTGCTTAATGTGCCTTGAAAGAATCATGCGTTGTTTTAGCATATTAAAGCATAGTATTGTGGTATTCTCCTTTGATGCTTTATTTGGGTTGACTTGGCGCATGCTCACACCATGTTAAGACTATACCAAGTCACCATAGCCTCTATGATCATTTAGTTTTCGTCTTGTAATATCACTTTATGCTTTAATTAATGATTTTTTGTCGCTCTACGTGATTATGGCCATTATTTCTCTCTTAGTTGGTTTATCCCAGTCTTTTGCTAGCCTCCATAACCAAGTATGAGTTCCACTCATGCATCCAACTCCAAATAAAACCAAGTTATTCCAAAGAGTCCACCATACCTACCTGATGGGGATATGCCGAATGGGGTGTACCCAGCAGGACATTCCGGTTGGGCCAAAGGGTCTCACGAGTGGGCCTGCATGACGGCGACTAGAATGCGACTAAGATGAAGGCCCGACGACTGGAGACTGGAGGCCCAGAAGCGTACCAGAAGCCTAGTCGGATTAGGTCAAAGCCTCCGAATCCATATCTTGTTCGGTTGTAACTTGTAAACCCTAGCGAGGTGCCTCATATATAAACCTCCCTAGGGTATCCTCAGTGAAAGGGCATGTATGCCCCATGTGTGGTTTTGGTAATTAATGACAATTCCTATGGACTAATGTGCAAATTGAGTCTCACCTATAGGTTTTCCCATTGGCATCGCTTGGACCATGTGTTGGTTTCAAGGATGAAAAAGAAGAAGCATTGTCCAAGGGCTTTGTGCCTATTGGAATCAAGTAGAAGAAGAAGATCAAGTATGTCTTGAAGAAGAAGAAGAATAAGAAGATGGAGTTCCTCATGGCTTTCTTCAAGACATCATCATCAAGAATTGATGTGCAAACTCACGATGCACCATCTCTAGAAGATCTCATGCTTGGAGCTTGCCTCCTCGGCGTTCATGGAGTGTTGAAGACAAGGTCAAAGAAGAGGTTTCCCCATGGAGTATGGGGGAGCCATTCGAAAATCTTCATCAAGCAAGAGCAAGCACGAGCAATCAAGAAAGGTGTTCCATCTTGAAGGTGACAAGATCGTCTTCATCAAGCTCAAGTGGGATGCTCAAGGCAAAGGTATGATCTTGATAGGGTTTCTTATTTACCGGTCTCTTGTAGTGTTGGGAGACTCGGTTTAGGATAGATAGCCGTACTATCAAGAGGGGCTCTCGAGTGGGTGACTCGTTCGTATCTTTCGGAGAGAGCTCAAACCTTTGCATACATAGCATCATCTTTCTTGGTTGTTGTTTGGTTCTTGTCCATGTGAGGATCTAGAGCTTGTGGTTATCTTCATAATAAGCTCTAGTTCATCAAAAACGGATTTCCCATGCATATCCTATTGTGTTTTTGATCTTGCGGATTTTCCGGCTCCACACCTTGGGAGGTATCTCACATATATATTCATGGTATTTTCTCCCATGGTGATATCCAATATTTGCAACAAAATTGATTTCCTCTCGTTTGGAGTTCGGATGCAAAAGTTGTGGCATTTCTGGTTCTAGAGTTTTTGCCTGGCCGGTAGTTCCGGTGGGCCACCGGTAGTACCGCCAGGGCAGTTTGCCGCCGGTAGTACCGGTGTTAATTCTGGCCCAATTTCCTGTAACCCCGTTTTCGCTCCAGTATGCTCTCTGCCTGGTCTGCACTATTTGACGGAACTTCGGGCGGAATCTTGGGTTGTAGTACCGGTGACCCACCGGTAGTACCGGCCGGCCTCGTTTTTGTGTTCGTTTCCACCTTGTTTTTGGACCGTTGGCTGAGTGCCACCGGTAGTACCGGCCACCCACCGGTACTACCGGCCGTGCGCGATTATGTGGGTAACGGGCCGATCGGGGAGCCCTTTAAAAGGAGCTCCCCTTTCCCCTTCGGCCCCAACTTGCTTTTCTTGGTTTTGCCCTTCTCTCTCTCCTCCATTGTTGACCTTGAAGAGCTTGCCCTCTCCCCTTTCCGCTCCTATGATTCTTGCATCTTTTTGAGGGATTTGAGAGAGGAGATCTAGATCTACAAGCCCCACCAAGCCAAATCCCTTCTTTGTGAAGGAATCCTTGGGATCTAGATCTTGGAGAGTTTTGTGTTCTCCTCTTGTGTTCTTCCTCCCCTATTCCCCCAATAGCTTTTGTAGCTTTGGTGGAATTTGAGAGAGAAGTACTTGCCTCTTGCATTTGGTGCATAGGTTTGAGTTCTCCTCGGAGATTCGGCGAGTTCAAGCCCTTGGGCTTGTTTCTCTTGGGTTCTTGGAACCCTAGACGGTTGTGTGGTTGGATTGTTGACCTTTTGTGGTCTTGTAGCCTTTTGTGGCATTGTTGCCTTTTGTGGCTTTGTAGCCTTTGTGGCATTATTGTTGGGAGCCTCCAATTGAGTTGTGGATATTGCCCCAATCTTGTACGGGTTCGGTGACCGCCCTCAAGTGTCCCATAGTGGAACGTGAGTAGGCCTTTGTGGCGAGCTCACGGGAGAATAGGGTGAGCCTTTTGTGGCGTCGGTAGGTTGCGTGCCTTCGCATCTTGGGGTGAGGCCTTGTGTGGCGTTGGGTGAGCATCGAGCCACCACACCTCGAGGTGAGCCACTTGTGGCGTTCGAAGTACATTGCGCCCCCGCACCTCTCCAATGGAGACGTAGCTTCTTTGGAAGTGAACTTCGAGAAACAAATCATCGTCTCTGCGTCCATCGGTTATCTCTCAACCGAGCCCTTTACTTATGCAATTTACATTGTGATAGCCTTTGTGCTTGAAGTATTATATCTTGCTATCACCTTGTTGCCTATCTTGCTTAGCATAGGTTGTTGGTGCACTTAGTGAACCTAGTGGATATAGGTTTTGGCTTGATAAATTAAACGTTAAGTTTTATTCCGCATTTATTAGAGCCTAAACCATAATAATTTTAAAACGCCTATTCACCCCCTCTAGGCGACGCCCATTTCCTTTTCACTCAGGACTTACGTTCCATCATACACCCCTTCAAGCAACTCACTGCTTAGATGCCGAGCTCACCACCCCTATAACTCGCTCTCCAACAATCTAATCTAGCAGGAGTAGGTCTTTACCCTCCGGGAGGCTGAACCTGGGTAAACCCATGTGCATCCGCCCCCATCTCGCACCACAGATGGCCGCCAGCTCTCGCCCCCGATTCAATCAATCGCTGCCTACTGCAGCGACTGTCGTGGCCATTTCCACGACAGTGGCGCCCGTCCTTGTTCTTAACCTTGTGGTCAACCTTGTGGTCAACGCCGACAGTGGCTCGCCCTTGATGATGACGAAGGATTTGCAGCGGCGCACGATCATTCGCGCCTCCATCTCGTTGCTTGGGAGGATCTTGTGCTCGAGGAAGGCGACGTATGGTGTCATCCAGTAGCTAGGCTCCACAACCATGTCGACTAGGGCCGGCTCTTGTTGCAGTGGTATCCCAACATCGATCTCCTTCGGTGGGCTGACTGAAGGTTTGTGGATGATATCGAGGAAGACGCCTGCTGGTGGCGCTTGTCGGGCCGACCCGATACAGGAGAGGGTGTCGGCCTCCTTGTTCTTGTGGCTGTCGATCCACTTGACGGAATAGCCGTCAAAGTGTTCTCCCAGCTGGTCTACCGCTTGGCGGTACGCGATCATTCTTGGAGAGACGGCGTCGCATGTTCCAGCGACCTGGCCAGCGACTAGGTCGGAGTCGCCATAGCACCGTAGGCGGTTGATGTTCATTTGCTTCACGGCTCGCATGCCGTGGAGGAGGGCCTCGTATTCTGCCATGTTGTTGGTGCAGGGCTTGAAGTTGAGGTGAAGCACGTATCGGAGCTTGTCCCCTTTGGGGGAGGTCAGTATGACCCCGGCCCCTGCTCCGTCGGTGTTCTTCGAGCCATCGAAGTGTAGCGACTAGTAGTGGAGATATGGTAGCTTCTCCGGCTGCTGTGCTTCTTCCCAATCTTCTAGGAAATTAGCTAGGGCTTGTGACTTGATTGCTTTGTAGGGCTCGTATTTGATATTGTGGATGCCGATTTCCACGGCCCACTTGGCGACTCGCCCAGTCACCTCGCGATTGCGTATTATGTCTTGCAGCGGTGCGGATGAGACCACCGTGATTGGGTGCTCTTGGAAATAGTGGGGGAGTCAGTGCTGAGCTCGGAATACCATGTACACCAGTTTCTGGTACTACGGGCAGCGTTGTCGTGAGTCCGTTAGAACTTCGCTGATGTAGTAGACAGGGCGCTCCTTGCCCTCCTCTGGCCGTTCGACAACCATCACGATGTTGACAACTCGTTTGGAAGCTGCCACGTTGTAGCACCCCGCTACAACCACTACTAGAGAATCGCTGTGTTTTTGTTTTGTGCATCATCATGACCGCATGCTCATGTCATCATGCCACATTGCATTTGAGCATCATCATCATCATGCATATGTTTGTTTAAAACTATTTTCTAAAAGCCTAGTTTTGTTTTCTAAATATCCTGTGTCTTAATTTCAAATAAAAACTCCGGTCTTTTCTAGGCCTTTTATTTTCCTAGAAACTATTTATAAAAGCCTCTCTAAAAATAAAAATCTTTTTAGGGGGAGGCAGCCGGCCAGGCCTGAAGGCCCAGCCAGCCATCCTACTACCCCATATATGAAAACCCTAAACCTACCTAACCCCAGTCCCGCGCGGCACTCCCTTCCACCGCCGCCGTGCACCACACGCCAATCGCCTGCACCCTGGCCCCACCTCCCGCTCGGCACGCTCGCAACGCGTCCTGCATGCAGTTGTGCATCGCTCGCTCGCCCGCGACCCAGCCTACCTCGCTACCGACAATCCCCACAGCGTCCGGCCCCACCCATCACCTCGGGATCCCCACCCACCAACCTTGTCCTCCTCCTCGATTCGGATCCCATCACACGCCTCGTCCCGCGCCCGTGACCGCAGTTGCCTCCCGAGCCGCCGCCGCCCTCCATGCTCCTCTGGCCGCGGCCGTGACCACCGCCGCCAGCGGGCCCCTCCTCTTCCGCGCCTCCTCGCATGGCGCCGCGGCCTCGAGCCCAGCCATCGCCGTCGCGGACGACCTCCGTCTGCACCGCGACGTCGGCCCGCCCGAGCTCGACACCACCGCGAACCCTGTCGCCGACCTTCCCTGTCCTCGCTGCCCCGAGCCCCGCGTGCGCGACCTCGACGGCCGCCGCCTCTCCCCGTGTTCCTTGCCGCCCCGCCCTTTTTCCCCTAGAGCATCGCCTCTTGCCGCCCTCACCGCGAGGAGCTCCGCGTCGCCTCTGCTCGTGTCCCTGCAAGCCTCGCCAGGCCCTGTCCCGCGAGCGCCGTTGGTCCTCTCAGCGTCTAGCGCCGCCCCTCCCCTTTTTCCTCTAGCCCCGGCCCCTGAGCCCGTCTTCCCCGTCAAGGTTAGCACCGCATGTTGGGGCCTCTTCCTCTACTCTGAACCGTGCCCCTGTCCGTGCAGCTTCGATGGGCG
The DNA here is from genome assembly GCA_910589775.1 of Avena eriantha. Classification (NCBI taxonomy): domain Eukaryota; kingdom Viridiplantae; phylum Streptophyta; class Magnoliopsida; order Poales; family Poaceae; genus Avena; species Avena eriantha. Next base: position 464,655,049 of record OU342740.1, read on the forward strand.
CCTCCTCTTTCTCCTACAGGTCGCGTGGTGCCACCTGCCGGTGCATCCTCGTTGAGCTCCCTCTGCATCCTCCGGCCGCCCGACCTGTTAGCCGCCTCCTGGCAAGACTCTGCCCCCAAGACGCCATGTGCATCTTCCCCATCAGGCATGTTGCTCATGTTCAGTTGGTGTGTCATGTTGCTCTCTTCTCCTGTCGTGTCATGGTGCTAGTGCGGTTTCAAGGTGAGATACATATGTGGTGTGGTGTGGTGGATGTGATGGTATGGTGGTGATGTATGAAGATGGAGATGCCATCCGAAGAATAACGAAGCCCCGCTATCGACCCTGAACAAGTTCGTCATCGATCACCATGACGCCAAGGTCGCCTACACGGAGCGACAAGACCGCCCACTCGGAACCGAAGACCCCAATCTCGGAGTCCGAAGGCCGACCCTCTAGACGCCAAGTTCTTCTTCCCGGATCTGAAGACCGATCCTGCCAAGGCCCCGAACCCCATGGAACCCTCGGAACGACAAGTTCTCCATCCCGGAACGCCAAGACCTTCTCCACGGGTCCAAAGCCCCGACCCGAAGCCGAGATCGAACCCCGTCAAACCCCGGAACCCCAAGATCTTCGATCCGAGAAGTGCGACCCCTATCTATCCCGTCCCTATTTTATAATGACATATGTTTGTCGCATATTAAATTGTCCATGATTGCATACATATTGTGGTTGTTTGGGGGTATTAGATGATTCACCTAAATTAAATATGGAGCGCATATGTGGGCTATTCCAGTCTTATATTGCCTCCATTTAAATTCGTCTAGCGAACCGATGCCATGTTTTTCCTTGCTAAGACAACCTATAAATTGCGGGGTACCAAAATAACATGAACCTTATAATTAATTATCGGGACCCCGGTTCCTCTTAATATTGTCTAATTGCACCGCATCTGTGCCATGCCATGAATCATATCATAAGCATGCCGAATCTTCTGCCGTAGTATTAAATATTGCATCCGGTGTTTCTTCTAGTGTTTGCTTCTTCGCGGATTAGGCCGATGAGTTGATGCGAGTATCAACAAGTTCTCCGGATATGAACCTTCGGCAGTGTTTCCCATGCGAGCATCTTCCCCTTTCTACCTATTTTGCATTTATAGCCTTTACTTCCTCCTATTGATCTACTGCTATCTGTATTGCGATGCTTTAGTTTCCGTGCACCATTTATATTCCTTGCAGCCCTATATTGCCTTGGACACATCCTATTGCCTGTTGTTTGATAGATAGTCGGCCTTGTGAGTCGTAGTTGCTTGCTCAGGTGCTGCTTCGTGTCGTGGTTGTTCCACCGATAATTGGAAGGCTGGCACATGCTTAATGGTGGAGATGCTTAATGGTGGAGATGATCATGACTTTAAATACAACTATTAAATTGATGGGATAACTAATGAAAGAGGTACTGGTGGGCAATATATGCTTTTTGGTTTTTCATGTCCACTTGTGTCCCGTAGGCCCTGAGTACTTGATACCTATTCCTTGACTATTCACACTATCCACATACGGGAGACTCTATGAATCCCCCTTAGCCAGAGCTTGATTCATTTCTTATTTCTTGGGGCCACAAAGTAGTTTGGGGTTTTATTACTATCCCGTACTTATGCCATGCTTTACTGCTTTATTTACGATTGTGCGTGGAGCACCTGTACTGTTTTGGATTGCGGCACGATTTCGCGGTATCGACAAGCCCAATCACACTTTCGGGTTCCCAGTCGTTTACAGCCGTTCTCGCAAACCCTGGGTCCATCTCGGAGCCGGCCAACTTCGTTGCGGGTAGCTTACTGGGGTGGCCCCCTGAAATATTTTATGAATCCTATGATTGCTTTGTCGTGAAAGCCTTGTTGGGTTTTGAGTTGGTTTTTCCGAGGTTGATCGTGTGTGTGTTACTATTTTTGCACCCCTGTAGGGTAAATCTTTTTGAAAGCCGTGTCCGCGGTTATGGACGACTTGGAGCACAGTATCTCGATCATAGACAAGCATAACTAAAGTAGTGCTATAAATTTGACTTAATATGTGACTAGTAATTAGCTTCACTACAATGGAATGGATAATAAATGTGCCAACAACTGGTGGAACTGGTGTGTATCGTGTCATGTTATACCTGCTTAGTAAGTATCGCAACTCCAATGGAATGAAATAAAAGTGCCAACAACTGCTGGGTTTGGGATGTCACATGCTAATTGTATCTGACTAGTAAGTACTGCAACTACCACTGAATGGTTAACTAAAACTGCCCACTACTTATGCTATCAGGATAACTCATGCTATCTATATCTGACTAGTAAGTGCTTCAACTATAATCGAATGAATAAAACTGCAAACTGTGTGAGTTCCCCGGTTTGACTTCCTCGTTTGGTCTCGAGGGGGAAATGCCAGGATGGGTATGATTGGTGTTAGTATCATGTTGGTCCCGAATAGGTCTTTCTTATCCCTCTCTAATAGCCGACAGATGCATCGAGTCTCTATAGGTTGTTTAGTGCATGTTGCGCTGCCGCTTCAGTCCACCATACCTATGTAGGCGAGAGCTGCCGAATTCTAGCCTCGCCGTGTACTGGCCTCAGTACTGACGCTCCTCTTTTTTCCTTTGCCCTTTGTCGGCACCCCTTTTGTTTTAGCAGGTTTGAGATCGACGTCGTTAGCAGGGTTACCCTTCCGGCTTGGCCTGGGCAGGGTTATGGACGCCATTGGTCATTTTTCAGGGCTCTTAGCCCCATTTGCATCTTGTCCGTAGTCGGACGCTCTATCGTTTTCAAGGTGATTTGGATCTTTGTATAGTATATCTGTATTCTTGACTCATGGAGTCGTTGTTGTATATATATATGTTCTGTGGGTTCCATCATGGACTAATGTGTAATGTTATTACTTCGTTTTCCACCCGCACGCAAGTGCCTGGTGGGCGTCCTTGAATCGTTTCTATGCGGGTTTGGCGGGAAGTGCTAAAATCTGCATAGGGCCGATTCGAGGGTGTTACACACGTAGACGAGCATTGGATCTTTGTCAACTGGTGCGGCGAGTAGTGGAGCCGCGAGTATCACTTCTTTTAGTGCTTTGAGTGCATCGTCCGCCTCCACGTCCCATTGGAACATGGGGTTCTTGCGCATCAGGCGATAAAGAGTCATGGCCTTCTCGCCTAGTCGGGGGATGAAGCGACTGAGAGCCGCGACTCGCCCGGCCAACTTCTGGACGTCGCGTAGGCACTCGGGTTTTCCGAGTCGCGCGATGGTGTCGATCTTGGTGGGGCTGGCTTTGATGCCTCGCTTGGAGACTACGTATCCTAGTAGCTGTCCGGTGGGGACGCCGAAGGTGCACTTTCCTGGGTTCAGCTTGATGTTGTACCTCCACAGATTTGCGAAGGTTTCGGCCAGGTTAGCAGCAGGTCCTCTTGGCGGGTGGATTTTACCACCACATCATCGATGTAGACGTGGATGTTGCGGCCAATTTGGCTCACGAGGCACTCCTGCATGCATCTTTGGTATGTGGCGCCGGCATTCTTGAGGCCGAACGTCATGGCCGTGTAGCAGAAGGCGCTGAATGGCATGATGAACGTCGTCTTCTCCTCATCCTCAACCGCCATCTTGATCTGGTTGTAGCCGGAGTAAGCGTCGAGGAAGCACAGCGACTCTGATCCCGCGGTCGAGTCGATGATCTGATCGATGCGCGGTAGGATGAACTCCACCTTCGGGCAGGCGCTGTTGAGGTTTGTGTAGTCGATACACATTCTCCAAGTGTTATTCTTTTTCAGGACCAGGACTGGGTTCGCCAGCCACTTAGAGTATTTTATTGGCCGAATGAAGCCTACGGCTAGTAGGCGTTGCACTTCTTCGGCGATTGCTCGACAGCGCTCTTCATTGAAGGGCCATAGCGACTGCTTCCCTCGGGACACCTGGCATGTCAGATGGCTTCCATGCAAAGATGTCGCAGTTCTCACAGAGGAACCCGATGAGCGCGCTTTCCTATGTGGGGCTCATGTGCGCCCCGATGGTGACCGTCTGGCTGGAGTCGCCTAGGGCGGGCTCGACGGTGCGGGTGTGCGTGGTCGCCTCGAACGTGGAGTTCGCGGCGGTTGGCTTCTTCAGGATGGTGGGGTCGTCCTTGTTGATGTTGCCCACGTATTTCGCGAGCTCCTCCGCGTGGTCGGTCTCCACGGCGATGACGACATCGGCGAGCTCGACGCCTTTGTCCTCGCATTCCACGGCCATGTCAGGGTCGCCGTGGACAATGATGATGTCGCTTGGCCCTGGGAGCTTCATCATGTTGTAGGCTTAGTGCGGGGTCGCCATGAATTTGGTGAACGCTTGGCGACCCAGGACGCAGTGGTAGGGGCTGCGGAAGCTCACCAGCTTGAACACAATCTTCTCCGTGCGGCAGCTTGCCGGTTTGCCGAAGGTGACTGGCAGCGTCACTTTTCCGATCGGGTACGCCTTCCGACCGGGGACGATACCATGGAAGGTTGTCAGGGTTGGCTCGATGGCTGCTTCTAGGAGCTGGAGCCTCTTGAACGTGTCCAGGTACGTGATGTTGATGGAGATCTCGCTGTCCATCAGTGTCTTGGGCAGCCAGTAGTCGGCCACCTTGGGTCTGACCACCAGGGCGACTCGCCCTGGGTATTCGATTCTGGGCGCATGATCCTGGTGACTCCAGGTGATGCTCTGCTCGGACCAATTGAGGAAGCAGGGGACGTCGACTTGGGTCACCGCATTGACGGTGACCGCACGGGCGAGCACCTTTTTCTCGCGCTTGGTGTCGAGCCCGGTGAAGGTGTGTAGTGAGCCGACTGCGTGTCCGAAGCCACTGGCGTTGCCGTTGTCCTTTAGCGGGTTGTTGTTGGGGTCCTCTCTTGCTCGCCTTTCCTTTTCGATCTCTTTGAGAGAGTGGCAGTCCACGGTGGTGTGGGTGGCGGGTTTTCCCTCCCTGCTGTGGTAGATGCAGGGCTGATTGAGCAGGGCAACGGGGTCGAATTTCGGTCTTGCCGCATTGTTGGCGCGGTAGTTTCCGCTGTTGCGGGAATTTCCTCCGTCGCGACGGTAGCTCTTGGGGTCATGTTGGCCGTAGCCGGTGTTGGCGACGAAGTCGACTCGCCCGTCAGTGCGGCGCTTGCCGGTGATGCGGGTGTTGCTATAGCGCATGTCACGCAGGCGTCTGCTATCATGGATGCTGGTGCGGCGCCTTCCTCCTGATTCATCGTCGGAGTCTTGGTTGGGGTCTTCCTCCGCGTAGCTCTTGGCGATCTCGAGGAGGTCAGGGATGTTGTCGAGCGTTCCGTAGACCCGCTTGATCTTAGCGACCAGGGGTTCATACCGGCACGCGTTCTTGAAGTAATGTATCGCCGTGTCCGGGTGGATGCCGGAGGCATTGATCCACAGCTCCTGCCACCTTTGGATCCAGTGGCGGGTCGACTCGTGTTGTCCTTGGATGCATCGCTCTAGGTCTTCGATGGTGGTGGCGCGGGTGTAGGAGCCCTCGAAGTGCCTAACGAAGGCATCCCGCATTTCCTCCCGGGAGTCGATGCTGTCGGCGGGGAGAGTGTTGATCTACTGCCATGTCACACCCTCCATCATCAGGCGGAGGTAGCGAGTGGCGAGTAGGTCGGTGTGGCCGGCGATTCCCATCGCCACGAGGTATGTGTCCAGCCACACCGCTGGGTCGTATGTTGGATCATACTTTTTGATCTCTTTGGGTGCCTTGAAGTTAGCGGGGTACTTTTTCCCCTCGGATCATAGGCCCGAAGCATTGGGGGCCGACTCGACTGAGCGAGCCCCTGGGTTTGGGGTTGCCGCGGTTGCTGAGGGTGTGCCTGAAGTCGTTTGGCTGGCATGCCCGCCAGGCCTGGTTGTTGACGATGTGCGTGTGGGCGTCGATGGGCTGCTTGTTGGCAGTGACCGTGTTGTTTACCGGTCGTGGCTCGTTGGTGGAGAGTGCGGGGTTGGCGGCCCGTGGCTGCGGTGGTGGGCAGGTCACGGCATTGGCGATGGTGAGGTGGCCACTCGAGGCCGCCCTGCTTGCTGAGGAGCGGGAATACATCCGCCCCCGCGGTTCAACTCCCGCAGCTTGTTGCTCGACGGACCTAGCGCGTAGGGCCTTGGCATACTAGATCTGCAGCGCGCCATCTCCCTGGATGTCGAGGTTGGCGACCGCGGCGTCGGCCGCGACGACGTTGTCCATCGGGGTGGAGTAGAGTGGGAGTCCGTTGGCTTCACGGGCTTGTGGCGAGATGATGATCCGCGGCTGGTCCGGCGGGGGCGCATGGCCAATGGGTGGTGGAGGGGCTCCAGTCGCCGGTGCGCCGGGTGGTGGTCTGTTGCTTCCACCTGGTGGCGCGTTCTCGCAGTATTGGCGTTCAGCCGCGCGTGCGGGGTCGCTTTCGTCATTGAAGTTCAGGACGCGGCCCTGGACGTTGGAGTTCAGGCGGGTCCTGATGCGGCGCTGGTAGTAGAGTGATAGCTCCCGCGCCGTTTCCCGCTTGAGGCGATATTTCTCGCGCTCGGCGAGCTCGTTGCACTGCGCCTCCGCGAGTCATAGGCGGGCCTCCTCCACCTCTGTGGTCGTGGAAGTCGGCGGGATCGGTGTGGAGAATGGATCTGGCGGGGCGGCCGTGCTTCCCTCCATGTAGATCGTGTTAAAGCGATTGGATCTGGCGCGGAAGTCTTAGGCGACTCCGAGCCGGAATCAAAGTCGAAGATCCCGAGGATGGAGGAGTCCTCGAAATCCTCCGGGTTGGAGACTCACGTGATGGAGTCTTCTCGTGATGTCACGGTGATAGATCCGTCGACCGAGACAGGGGTCGTGGAGTCAGAGTTGTTGTTTAGGGCCTCGTCATTCATGGCGGCGTTGGTCTCGGCCGCATTGCTGGCGGCCGAGTCGTACTCGGTGACGAGGCTCCTGATGGAGCGGACCTGCTCCTCCGAGAGTAGATCGCGGTGCGGCAGCGATCCGCCTACGATCACCGTCACTGCTGGGTCGACCGTGCCGGTGAAGCCGACGAAGAGGTTGATGGAGTCGACCGGCATCACCGCGCTGTGAGTGACCGGGCGTGACACCGGGATGTAGCTGCTGGGCAGGATCTATAATATCCCGCCGATGGCGATCATGCGGTCGGTGGCGAGTGTTCAATCGATCGGCGAATAGGGTCTCGCCACAGAACTCAGGTCAGTCCTGCTATGCCCCACGGTGGGCACCACTGTCGTGGAAATGGCCACGACAGTCGCTGCAGTAGGCAAAGATTGATTGAATAGGGGGCGAGAGCTAGCGGCCATCTGCGGTGCGAGATGGGGGCGGATGCACATGGGTATACCCAGGTTCGGCCCCTGGAGGGTAAAGACCTACTCCTGCTAGATTAGATTATTGGAGAGCGAGTTACAGGGGTGGTGAGCTCGGCGTCTAAGGAGCGAGTCGCTTGAAGGGTGTATGATGGAACGTAAGTCCTGAGGATGCCCTAGGGAGGTTTATATATGAGGCACCTCGCTAGGGTTTACAAGTTACAATCGAACAAGATATGGAATCGGAGGCTTTGACCTAATCTGACTAGGCTTCTGGTACGCTTCTGGGCCTCCAGTCTCCAGTCGTCGGGCCTTCATCTTAGTCGCTTTCTAGTCGCCGTCATGCAGGCCCACTCGTGAGACCCTTTGGCCCAACCGGAAGGTCCTACTGGGTACACCCCATTCGGCATATCCCCACCACTACCTATTAGCATTTGCTATTCCAAGTATATTCATGTTTTTATCTATCTTCTGAATTAAACTTGTTATGCGGAAACTAGTGATTAAAGCTCTCACGAACTTGATGGCACACTTTACTTTTCTTACCCTTAATAAACTTGAACATTGTGTCATCTATGTTGTATATGCTTGCACTTATATGTTGGGGATTAGCAGAACCATGTTGTCATGGGGAACGCTTTCAACATTGCACTTGTACTTTGTACCTAGTTGATATCATGCTCTTTTGTCTATGGATGTCGTCGGTGTGAAATGAAAGGGGAGCTTGTAAGTCCATGGAGTTATGTATGTGTGTTAGAGAAATGCCTGGGCCGCCAGTCTAATCCATGCTGTCATGGTGGAAACCTGTAGCGTGACCATAATGAGTTGTCTATGAAGCATTCTTCTTATAAAAAAAGAGTCAGATATTGAGAGAAAAAAAGAGATATGAGAAAAGAGGAAAGAGAGAAAGAGAGAAAAAAGCACCATTTTCCCATGGTAAATAAGAAGATTGGTGAGATGCTCGTTGTCTGCTTGCCTTGTCATTTTGATATGGGGATTCTTTCGTATCATCGGGCAAGGGGTACCCCGTTGGCGGTTCTCTATGATACACATGTACTTACTATGAAAAGAACTTACCGGTAACTAAACATGAGTAGCATGAGGAGTGACCCTTGTATTCAAGGGACATGAGATTTCCAACTTATACTTTGTCAAGCATATACTCCATAGTTTGTTCACTTTAACCTTAATCACTTCAAGATGCTTATGATAGGGGCAATGAGAGCTGAAAGCTAATAAGTACCATAATTTTTGGAAGCTCTTTATGAAACTTGAATCCCTACTTCCTTCTATGAAGGCCTTTCTTTTACTTTTATGTTGAGTCTCCACCTTCTATCTTTATGCACCTACTTTGAGAGCATAGTGGCCATTCTTAGTTCTATGTGCATTGTCCCAAGACTTGTTGATTGATGCATAACTTTGATATTGCTTGTTCTTAAACTATTTGTATCTTGTCACTCTTATGAACTTTGAAGGTGTCTTATGCATCTATGTTTGCTACTCTATGAGGGACACGCTGAATGTCATTATGCTATGTTTTTTTATGTGAAACAAACAAACGTCTTGCAAAGCATTGTTATTCATGAATCTTTTGTTTGTGCCTTTTCATGTTGCAACATAGTTGCTATGTCTTATTGCTAGAAGTACTATGATCCCAGCTATCAATGTTTTACAAATACTTTGATCAAGTTTATGATGGTGCATGTCACCTCAAAAATTATTATTTATTTTTATCACTTACCTACTCGAGGACGAGCAGGAGTTAAGCTTGGGGATGTTGATATGTTGCTAATGTATCTATAATTTTTGATGTTCCATGCTTGGTTTTTATCTACTTTCTTATGTTTTGTCCACACTTTGGAGTACTTTTATACACTTTCTAGGACTAACCTATTAACAAGATGCCACAGTGCGAGTTACCTGTTTTCTGCTGTTTTTGGTTCCAGGAAAGTCAGAAAATCAATATTCTCGGAATTGGACCGGACAGAAGCCAAAGTCGATATTTTACCGGAAGACTTACGGAGGTAGAAGACGAGATGGAGAGGGGCCACAGGGTGGCCACACCACCCCTTGGCGCGGGCAGTCCTAGGCCGCGCCAGGGCATGGTGTGGGCCCCTTGGTTGCCCATCGACCTTGCCTCTTCGCCTATAAGATGCCTCCCGATGCAAAAACCCTAAAGAGAACAGCCTCCAGCCACGAAAAGTTCCACAACACCGTCACCACCGAAGGGGAGATTCGGGGGACAGAAAGTCTCTGTTCTGGCACCCTGCCGGGACAGGGAAGTGCCCTTGGAGCCATCTTCATCGATCTCCACCACCATCTCCATCGCCGTTGCTGATTCCCATGATGAGGAGGGAGTAGTTCTTCATCAAGGCTAAGGGATCTACCGGTAGCTATGTGTTCATCTCTCTCTATGCATGATCATATTGTGATCATGAGCTTTGTAATCAAGTAGATCTACCTTGCAACTCAAGTGCTTTAATAGATCTCTGGCTCTCCCATGTGTGTGAAAGTGACAGCGTGCACACCGTGGTGGCACTTAGGCTAGAGATTACAAATACTTGTTATGATTTATATTTGGAGTTGGATGTCTCTATGAAATTGTGGTGTTTGTTGGAACCATCTAGATCTCAAGGTGATAGTGTGGGGTTATCTAGATGGGGAAAGCAAACTTTGAGGTGTGCTGTTATAGCCCTACCATGGATTAGAGTGTCCAACCGGAGAGTAGTTCAGAGTAGTATCATGAAGAGAAGATATTTATATGAGAGTGTTCACTAGCGAAAGTATGATCCCTAGGCCTTGTTTTTAACATTGAAACACCGTTTGCAACTAGATCTGTTACATGTTTGCTAGCTTCCATCTTTATTACAGATTGCCTTTAGTCTCAACCACGCGCCATCAAAGCCATTTTCTGGCACCGTTACCACTTATAATTATCTATACCATTTGTATTTCACTATCTCTTCGCCGAACTAGTGCACCTATACACCTGACAAGTGTATTGGGACTGTTGGGGACACAAGAGACTTGTTGTATCTTGATTGCAGGGTTGCTTGAGAGGGGATACCTTTGACCACTTCCTCCCTGAGTTCGATAAACCTTGGGTAATCCACTTAAGGGAAAACTTACTCATGTTCTACAAACCTCTGCACTTGGAGGCCCAACAACTGTCTACAAGATTAGAAGTGCGTAGACATCAGGCATCGACCTGCGGCAGGTAGCGGCCGGATGGGTGCTCTCCGCCTCTCTCGGTCGCGCGGGTGGCAAGGAGGCGGCGGGCGGAAGCCCTTGCTCTAGATCTGAAGGTGAGGCTCCCTGGGCGCCAGGATCGGCTCCCTAACCCACTTTGGAGCGCGGCGGCACCGACTCCTAGTGCTGGGTAGGTGGGGTGCTATAGGGGCGGGTACTGGGGGAAACCCTTGGCCGCGGTGGGCCACGACGATGATGACGCCTCTAGTGCCGTGCTCCTTCTTGAGGGCTTCGTCGAGGTACCGTCCTTCTCTACCTCTCCGCGTGGGTGCAATCTCTCGTTCCCTGCTCGGACGGTGGCGGTGGCGCTCGTCGTTCCCCTTCTTGGAGGCCCCGTCTTGGGGGCTGCAGTGAGATGCTTGAGTCCTGTGTTTGGTGGTGGTCGTGACAATGCTTCTTGTCCGGCGATGATTGCCCCGTGTGTCTGGCAGGTGCCTGGCGTGATGCTTTGCTGCTCCAAGGCCCTTGCTTGCTGGCGGGTCGACGCCCTCGAGCCTAGGTGAGAGGGAAAAGGGTTCCCCTCTACAGCAGCAACGGTGCTTGGCCGGCGTGCGACCTCGCTACGGTGGTCCTGTCCAACAGCGGAGGATGGTTGCTTATCTTTGGTCGTCTTTTCTTTGGTGCTCCTTCGTCCAGCAGCCTCGTCGCGGTGCCGAGGCATCTCTGGTGGTGGTGATCTCGTTGCATCATCTTGGTGGCCTCGTCTTCTCCCCGGCTACCATGGTCCCGTTGTGTCGTCGTGTTCTTGGGGAAACTTCTTCGCCTCCCGACGGTTCGGTGCCCTCCAATCCCGGGAGAGGAGCAAGGGGTCCCTTCTCCGGAGGCTAAGACGGCGGAGGACGGGCCTTGGTGTGTCCCGTTGGCGCAGTTGGTGGTTCGCAGCGGTGTCTTCCTTGACCTCGGGCTCCCTGGTGCTCTCGGTGTCGAGTAGTGGCGTAGGGGTTCCAAGGTGTGCTTGTTTTGTCCATCTTTTAGGTTGCCATTTTTGGCATTATTAATTTAACGCAGGACCAAGGCCGTAAGTTTAAAACTGACACCTTGCTTACCGCTATTCTTCATTGATCTATGTTGCAACACGGCATGGATAAGATTTTATTAAGTCCTCTATACTAATACTACATACGCACATATTCTCAAAAGAAAAGGAAAAACGCACATCACTGAAACACCATGTATCGTTGGCATGCGACGACATTAATTTGGACACTCCGCGGTAGCAGGTCACCCTCTAAACTGAAGCCAACGAACTTTGGGCGATTCGACAATCAAGTAGGCACGCCATTAGTTTGACACCCATCGATCTTACATGAAGCTAGCTAGCTAGAGCCGTAAGATGATCCTTCAAGAGTAGAACTGGAACGTGGAGGCGTCCTGGATGATGCTCCTTAGCCCGCCGATGGTGGATACAAGCATCAGCAGCACACCAACGACGATGCAACCCTGCAGCGAAAAACGGAGACCCAGTCAGAGAAAATTGACGCAAAAAATTCTGATTGGAAGATGTGAACTCTGTCAGTTCATGTGTCAAGGAAATGCATGTACCCAGTTGGCGAACCAGGACGCGCTGAACCTCCGAGGCTTCTTGATCTTCAGCCACAGGATGCAGGGAAGCTGCAGGCAGGGGTAAGAATTCATGAACTTTAAGCTCGGACAGAGGTTGGAAAGGTGGCATGTAGGCGACATGTTGGGGCTTACGAAGAAGGACGTGGGCGTGAAGCCGAAGCCGCCGAAGAAGCCGAGGAGGTCGCCGAAGAACGGGAAGGTCACCGCCGCGAACAGGGTGAGCGCTGCAAAGGCATGATCGGTTGATTCATGATCGAACAGGGTGAGCGCTGCAAAGGTATGCAGTTGATTAATCTTACCGACGTAGGTAGATCGAGCCACGAGGCGCAGGAGCACCCCTGGAGGAACCCTGAACTTGGTGGTCAGAATTGTTTCGATGCTCTCGAATATCGGCATGGCGTACACCTGCAGGTACGTAGGCTGGTCAGTTCCGTGCGTTCAACAGTGGCTCAGTGCTTCAGTCAGCGTGCCATGATGCCGGGACAGGCGTAGTGCTTCTTGACTTAGCAACCTGCTAAAGTACATTGTTGGGGCCGAAAGATTCGGTGGCCACCATACAAAGCTTTCTTTATCTTGAAAATGGAAGGTTTCTTTGAAGGTGACCATGATTCTTTCTTTTGTTTTTATATGGCCGTGCTGTCATGTTATCCATGCATGAATAGATGCGCGCGCACCGCTATGTTATGTGGGATTTGTCTTGATGATTAGTACTGTACCTGATAGCTCCCGAGGACATGGACGACCACCATCATGTTGGCCGCCGCGACGAGCCAGGGCGGGCGCTCGAGGGCCACGAGCACGTTGTCGCTCACTCCCTGGCCGAACGCCCAGTACCCGATGAACGCGACGGGGAAGTAGCACGCGGCGGTGACCATGTACGCGGCGACGGTGCCCTTCCACATGGGCAACCTGGACGGCTTGGTGGGCGTGGACGGGATGGTGGCCTGGATCTCCAGCACGACGCCGTGTCCCGCGAACGCGAACGCCACCTGGCCGAGCGCGCCGCACACCCGGAACGCGGAGTCCGCGGCCGTCCCCGCCGTGCTGTACGCGTAGCTGACCCCGGCCACGGGGCCTTTCGCGAGGCACGCCGCCCAGGATATGGTGGAGTAGCTGAGCGACATGACGGCGGCGGCGAGGGAGATGGCGGTGATGGAGTTGAGGTCCCGGAGCTGGGAGAGCAGGAACTGGGAGGAGCCGAAGATGCAGATCCAGTAGGACTGGTGCAGCGGCGCGCAGCTCGGGCACACCACCTGCGCGAACTTGTGCAGGCAGTTGCCGCCGGTGACCATGTACACCACGTCGCACCCCACCTGCACGATCAGCTGCTGCGGGACGACTACCCACAGGCCGAGACGCGGGCCCAGCGCGTGCGCGCCCAGGTCGCGGTACCGGTCGAAACGCACGCCCGGCACGCACTCGTGCATCTCGATCAGGAGACGCAGCGTGTACAGCGTCATCACCCACGCCAACAGCAGCGCCACGATCCCCGGGCCCCTGGACATGTGCATGCACAAGAAACAGTCAGTCAGTCATGGGCATGGCACGCGCGCACGTAGTACGGCAGCTAGTAGCAAACTTAGTTACCATCCGAGGTGAGCCATGGCGTACGGCAAGCTGAGCACGCCGGCGCCGACCATGGCGGTGACATTGTGGAACGTCACGTACCACCACTTGGCGCGGCGGGGCGCGGCCTCGGTCTCGCCATCGACAACCTGATGATCACCAAAAAAGACACCAGATGTTATGATGCATGGTAAGCTCGGTCAGGATATGTTTTGATCATGTCTGATACTACTACTAGTACAAGCCTTTGGTTCTCCCAGACCTTAGGAAGAACGACGTCCGAAGGGGAGACCATGGTCAGCGAAGATCGATGCAACGTCCGGCTCGTCGCTGCCACTGCCACTACAGAACATATGCAACTTGCAAGCACAGAGGGGTGCGTATTTATACCGGTACCAGCTCAGCCAGTGGGTTCTTGGCAGTATCAAACTGTCCATCGAACTATCAACAAATGTCAGTGCCTGCAACTTGCGACGCGGACAGAAAGCTAGATGCAGATCATTAGTCAGTAAGCATGATTAGGTGCCGAAACAGAAAAGGAGCGGCTTCGGTTCACCCGGGAAATATCAAACTTATCGCGGTCTCATAAGAGGCGCAGAATAGATCCTAAGGAATCTCGGTGCCCTCGTTTCGAGCTAGGTCGATGTATAAAAATCCTCAAAAACGAATATTTGATTTCCTGCTTTTTTTTATTATTTCCTGCTTGTTGTAGGGGTGATGATTATTTGATGGCATGTCAGTGGATTATTTGGCCATATGTCCAGGTCGCACGAGAAAAACTTTGGTGGCGGCTTTAGAACAATTTCCCGTCTAAATTCCGGTGATGGGGAAGTTAGTGCCTAAGTAGCAAATCAGTCCTACTCGATTGACGGGATTTAGGTTAGGTACAACAACCAAAAGAGGTGGCAGAACTAGAAGGAGCTCCGGTCTTTTTGGCCGCTCCCCAAATCCCAATGTTTCACATGCATCCCACAAAGTGCGTTATTGTTTAAAAAAATTCTCGGGCCCAGGTTCGAACGAACACGAGAGATGGACAATTTCGAGCAGATCATCGTAGCACAATATGTAGTATGATTAGGCATCACGTAGTAGTATCGGCCATATGATATTACAATATGATATTATCTCTATAGTGCATTATAAAATGTGGTAGTACCATAATACTAGTATATTTTAATTTGTAGAATTTTAGAGTAAAAATTATGTACAGGGTTTACTTTTCTTTAGGATTTTCGCTTTCTACGTGTAATGATACTGTATCTATCTACGACACTCTAATCATCTCTTCCTTCATTAATTATTGTGTTCCGTCATATTTTTGTCAACATAATATACATAATCCAGTTATATACTCTTACTATAGCTAGCAAAATCGACTGGGCCGTCACTGTTATGTGCAAACCAATCCGAATCAGGCCCAGTCAGGATCAGGGCGGGTTTTAGTTTATTAACAGGCATGTTCAGGCTAGGCCTACATGGACCAAGAGGCCCAAAACCTAATACTAGGGTCCGAGACTCAGAGTAGTATTATGTTTTTCCTGGAGTACTAAAACAATTGCCATTCTCTCAAAAGAAAAACTAAAAAATATGCCCCAAGAAATACGGATATTCACTTTTCAAAATGTCAAAAATTCAAAAAACAAAATCCGCATATATATTAGAACATTTTATGTTGGTTCACAAGATTTTGGGATGAAAGAATATTTTATGTGTCGTGTATAAAAAAGACAAAATGTGTCACACAAATACGACTATTCACATGACATTTTTTGTCTTTTTCATACATGACACATAAAATATTCTTTCATCCCAAAAACATGTGAACCAACATAAAATGTTCTAATGTATATGTAGATTTTTAATATTTTTTAACATTTTAAAATATGTTTTCTTATAATGGGTGCATTGCCGAATTACCGTCTCCAGAAAAATAGCTTTACGCTTTTTATATTCACTAAAAATGTAGTACTCCTACATTAAGTTTTCAAATCCCTTCAAAAAAACTAGTGCAGTACTAGTATACGCTTCCTCCCCTAAAATAATAAGTATGCCTTGCTATCATTGTCCTGTGAAAATGTAGTATCTGTCGTCGTCGTCACGACGAAAAGGTAGTATCCGCGTCAGTATCCATTGTACAGAAGTCTTTAAGAAATTATAACAATATATAAAATCTGCTGCAGTTGACGCGTGAATTGTTCTTCTGTTCCTCGCAAGAGCAATAAAATGTACTGTACTTGAGTAACCCCTAAGTCCTAACACATGATTAGATAAACGGTGGTGCTATCAGCCATCAGGGGTTTAATATCACTGAGCTTTCATGATCAGCCGTATAATTAGACTAAGACAAGGAATCAAAATAGTTGTTGGTCAGCATACTTGTTCTCGTTTTGCAGGCTTGCAGCTCGGTAACGACGGCGACCCATTACCAGCCAACATGCTTCTCCCCATATTTCATCCATGAAAATTTGTATAGTAGCCGTTGCGTAGTTTTCGAGATGGGGCAAAAAAATGTCTGAAAAAATTAAGAGGACAAAACGTTGAGGGTAGAACTAGATCATTACGATTGTAAACAATACAAACACGAGAGAGGAGAACACATATTTGCTACATGGTCTTTATAAATACTCCCTTGCTCAGGAATATAAGAAGTTAGTACTGCACAATTTTCTCATATATTGATTATAATAACATCTTACATTACGGGATGGAGGGAGTACACATGCTTGTTATCGGTCCGCAGTCTCGTCAAACATATGTCACTAGATGTTGCAGGCTGTTATTTTCCTCCTTTCTTCCGTTTCTCTTCCTTGAATAAAACACCTAAGCTTGCATGTGGCACACATGTCCAACTTGAAAGCGACTCCAATTATCTTCTCCACACAATTTCAGTGTCAAAATTTTGTTTTATAGTTACGAAAATATTCAACATCCAGATTTTCTGACAAGATCAATTAATTAAGGCAAACTCCCAACTATCTTGAAAGCAAACTTGAGCAACACGAAAATTCCAAGTAAATCGTGAATGCATTTAAGATGCACCACAAAGCTTGCCACCGAGATCAACAAGGTCAATAAAGATACATGTGCCTCCTATATCTACGGTGCATTTGAGAGTGGAGGTGTGCTTTGGTGTCCTCCCCCTCCTTCCAAACTTAGGAAATTGAAAACACAAAGAAGACCAGGATTGACCAATATTCTTTCGGTTCGGAGGGCATGAAGGTATATCAGCCAATCCTAGTCGTCCTCGTGTTTTTAATTTTCTAAGCTTGGGAGGAGGGGGACTGGGAGGAGGGGGAGGACACCGGAGCAAAAATCATGAGAGTGAACATGGATCACCTCTTCCAACTGACCAACAAGAAAAAAGGATCTATGCCCCGCGTACCAGCATTACTACACGAGACAGGGGCAACCACAACTTGTCAACAATGAAGTTACACACACTCGCTTGTACCAAATATGTGTAAGAAGGAAATATCATCCCAAGTTCCCAACCATAACATACTAATAGTAACCATATCGCAAACGTCAAAATGATGCCGCCCAGGCACATTGTTTATACGCTAAAGAAGCTACTATCTGAGAATGAAGTGATATTATTGTGAAATACATAGAAGAACAATAAAAAAAGTGGTTTGTCTATCACCAATTCATCTCCTAAAATTTTGGTGATGTATGTGCGAATTATATAATGCAACGCGAGGCTAATGGAGTAGGTCGACGTAAGGTAAATATTGTAGGTGATCATCACCATAAATCTATAATGTACAAGCATGCGGGAACCACTTGCACGATTTATCTCTTCGAATAAGCTCAAGGTTGCTCATAGGGACATGGTAATACTCATCGATAATAATCATGGAAAATATGCGAAAGCATGGGGTAGACGTTCTTGTACCCTTTGGTGTGCGATTAGCTCAAAGTAGCACCTCCCTACATAGACAACGGTGACTTATCTCACTTGATGTTTAACATATTTTATGTGTAACCACCAGTTTGAAGTACTTCCTTCGTCTCAAAATAGATGTCATAAATTTATCAAAATTTAGATGTATCTAAACGATATTTAGTGTCTATATTTATCTAAATTTGGACAAATTTGTGACATCTATTTTAAGATGGAGGGAGTACTTAATAGTAAAATTCCATAGAAAATGAAAAAATATTTTTTTTCCGTGCGATATGAAACATAAGGTTTAAATCAAACTAAAACCCTGTGGGAACAAAAAATGAGAAAATTCCACCAATACATAAATAATCATCATGAACAACAAAACCTAGAGCACTAACAATAGTAAAAACTTACAAATAGGTCTTTGGACCACCTTGCAATGACTACAAACACTAGCGCGAGCCAAAGACACGATATCGTCCCCGTCCCTCCATCATCAGAGTCGGGCAAACCTTGTCATGATAGAGCCTATTGTAGTACATAGACATGAAGTCGTCGTGTTAAGCCTATAAAGGACTAGTGCACCAGAGCAACAGCCATTGACAATGACGACAATCGTATATTGAAAGAGATTGACCTAAAACCACACAACGAATACGGAACTTGCCAAATCCCAGGGGTTCCATCGGACAGACAACTCCATGCGACTTTGTCGGCACTAGAGACACCATCGAAGCGAGGATAGGATGTGAAAGACCTAATTCTGGCTTCAGAATATAGCAGTCATCCTACCATCCTGAAGAACACTAAGAACAAACTTAAGAAAGAACGTAAACCCTCCTGCCGATGAGGAGCCATGGTTCACCAAACTTTTAGGATGTTTCATACGAAGGGGATGAAAGCCTAAAGGGTTTTAGGATCGCCCTCACTATTGTCTCTTTCATGCCCCCGTAGTTATCATTTCAACCCGATCAAAGTAGAATTTGAATTTTACTACTCTTTTCCATCCATAACAAGTCTCGCTCATCTAGTACTAAGTTAGTAGGGGAATGAATCGAATTCAATTAGTAGGAGCCAAGAATGAGGTGTATTATATTTGTACCGTCATCCAACGTGGAGAATTTGGTGTTGGCCCTGGCAACTTCACCACATGACGGGAAAAAAGTGAGTTGCCATCCATCGCAAACTCGAAGATCTAACGGCTATGGTATGTTCGATCTATCTCTGTGGAACTAAAATCTTAATTAATGTTTGTTTTATATTTCCGAAACGGAGGGAGTATATTTTACGGAAAATCTAGACTCAGATCGGTCGGCAAATATCAAAACTTGGCGGACTATTCAGACAAGTACCGTATGCATGCACTAACTACTTACATCAGCATTTAATGCACAAAACCGAATATTTAAAAAGCTTTGTACCTCAAACCGCGTATCCGATTGAAAATCCGTTTTCACCGTTAGGTTAGTCGCGACGAGATCTTCGCAACTAAATATCATCTTGATATGTTTCGACGAAGAAAATTTTGGACCAAAAAGTTACCCACCCCTAACATGTGAGTTATCCATGTCATAATAAGTAAGTTATCCACAATATAACATATAAGTTATCCACCATATAAACGGGTGAAGGAGATATGCCCTAGACGCAAATAATAAATAGGTTTTTATTGTCATATCTCAATTAGTTTATAATAGTTTCATATTGTGCTATAACTGTGCCAAGTAGAAACATTGGTACAGGTGTGGTATGAAACAATCAAGTCCCTAGTAGCCTCTATTCATACTAGTTCGTTGGTCATGAAGATGATCTGGGTTTAAAGATCATTGACATTTATGCCGACTGGATCATATCATTGGAGAATGATGTGATTGGACATTCCTCGAAGAATTGCAACACGATCAAGTCATATAGTTCATTGTTGCAACAGTTATACCTAGACTCCTTCTCCTTAGACCGTGAGCTCATATTAATCACTGTTTTCCGAGGCTGCTTTGACTACATCAACCGTCATCTAGTAATACGGTGGACATAAAGGTGTATGTTGGGTATTCCAAAGGAACAATTGATGACATGTGACAGCAAGACCGGGATTTGTTTACCCACATAACAGGTAAAGATACATACGGCCGGCTTGGTGAGATTACATCCACAAATGTTGTAACATGTGACTAGGTCACGGGGATGTAATATCACGGTAACAAGAAAACATAACTTGTTGTGAACGAGATTGAACAAGGTATGGGATACCAACGATCGGATCTCGGACAAGTTGTATCGAGAAACAAAAGGAAGAGGATACTATATTTAGCGGTTCAAACGACATTGTCATCAGGAATGCATAGGGGTCACATGGACATCCCTGGTCCCTCTGTTGATCATTGATTTAGATCATGTCTAGAGCATTCCCGAGCCATGAGAGGATACACTTAAGGGTACGATGAGAGCGATCATTCGTAAGACGGAATCACAGTAGAGAAAGAGAAAGCCGGAATTGTTCCGTAGAAAGATCTGAAATCGTTCGGAGGCAATCGAAAGGGAACCGAAAGGTGTTTTAGGTCAAGACGGATGTTGTAATATGTATTTACATATTAATTAATGTAATTAATATTAAATATAATATTAAAATCTAATTTGAAGGGTTATTCTAGTAATGGGCCAAACTTCCTAGTGAATAAAGGCCCATAAGGGAAAACCGAAGAAGGGAAGGGTCAAGGGCCAAGGCCTAGGCGCCTCAAGGGGCCCACCCAGCTAGCCTAGGGTTGTGTGTGGGGTGGGCCCCACCCCTGGCCGGCTGGCCCATGAGGCCCATGCGCCTCCCCCTCTCCCTTGAATAGTCCCACATGGGAAACCCAAAGGGGAGGACGCACCCCCTCCCCCTATACAAAGGGTTGCCCATGGGTGGGATTAAACACCAATATTGGGAGAAGTCCTTTGGTTGACTTCCTCCTTCCCTCTCTCTCTAGTCCTTGTGACCATGGCCCCAAGTCTGGGCTGTTGGATCAAGGCACACCTGCAGTACGCTGTTGCGCTGCAGAGATTCCTAGCCGGATATAAACTTCTGCACTCTCGGCGGGATCGGGGAGCCGGAGGTCTCATCGTGCACCGGATGTGTATGAAGACACGAGGCACAACACTTGGGGCGCTTAAATGTCGTGAGATGGAGTTGTTGCACGATGAAGATCAAGAAGGAACAAGGGGTGACCTGTGAGGAGCTTCGCGACCTTGAGGTCGGCTACGAGTACGACTACATCAACCATGTTCCCCGCGGAACGTTAACCGGGTATGGTCTACAAGGGTATGTATTCTATACGCATTGGCCGTTACCGCATTACTACATAGATAGATCCTAGACTGTTTCTGGGGTTTCAACGTAGGAATTTTTTTGTTTTTCGCACCGATCCCTAACAATGGTATCCGAGCCGATCTATGCATAGGAGTGTTGTACGGCCAGTACGCACAAGTATTGTGCGGGCATTGATACCTTAGTTGTTACCCTCTAACGTGTACTTATTTATATCGCGGTATTGTTTGATGAAGCGGCCCGAACCAACCTTACGCGTATTCATACGCGAGACTGGTTCCATGCTCAACATACGGCTTGTATCGTATAAGTGGCTAGCGGGTGTCTGTCTCTCATTCGGTAGTTGATATAGCATTTACAACGGAGGGCCCCGAAAGGGGTGTAATAGGGACAACTGTCGAATCCATGTTGTGGTTGGAAAGTTCGTAGTTTAGAAACGGTTCTATTGCGAAAGCCCTAACAGCCACGTAAAACTTGCAATATATAAAGTAGAGGCGTCTAACTTTATTTTGCAGGGGGCATGTGATTATGATATGGCATTGGTCGATACGAAGGTAAGGTGTTTACTTTTCTGTTACTAAGTAGTATAGTAATAGTCATCGTTTCGATGGACGACCTGGTGGAGGCATCGTGGACTTGGCGTCAAACCAAGGGCACGACGGAGATCATGTCGGAGCGCTCGATGGAGATCAAGGCGCAAGAAAGACCATATCATATCACATTATACATATGATGTTGATACCAGTTTTTACATCTTATTGTGTGCTAGTATTTAGATACTCAATGGTAGCAAATAAGATGATTGTTGGGGATATATTTTCCGGATATCCTCACAGTTCCTCACTGACCAGGGTGGCCCACTTCGGGTTAGAGCTTTGCTTCACGGGCGGCCCAGTCAGGGAGAAGAGATGGAGTCCAGTCCGGCTATGGGAAGGCCCAGAAGACTTACCGACTTAGGCCCGTAGTGTTACTTATAGTTCAAGATGTACTCTGTAACCAACTCTTAGTCGTAGCCAGACAGATCTCTCCTGTAAACCCTAGGCCGGATATCTATATAAGCCGTTCTAGGGAGAGCCTTTAGGGCAACACTCTAGACCCTCAATAGTCTACAATCTCAACTCGCATAGGCGAACCCTTGTAACCCATATTCCGGCTCTGCCGTATTACTGGATTGCTAGCAGGAGTAGGATCCGTCCAAAGCCGGCGGATTCAAACCTAGGTAAACTTTTGTGCTCACCGTCCCGGAACACCGTACGTCTCACACCCCTCTCTTCCACACGCCTCGAGGACCCCCTCATGGCGTACTTGTCATCAATCCGACGATAGTTGGCGCCCACCGTGGGGCAAGTGAGCTTCGGATCTGCGTTCCGAGCGGAATCTGCAAGAATCGGAATCAACGAGACTATCGTCGTCAGTCGCATCCTCTACGCCAGCGATGTCCCTCTCATCGTAATCGACGAGACGTGCATTCCGGCTAGGGAGTCCGTGACCACCTACACCATCATGTACTTTGGCGAGATCAATGTTTACATCGGTTTTGCTGAACCTGTCCCACCCACCCCAGCGGTGATGATAGAGGCAGAAGAATCTTTTGGGTCCCCTTTGTCCGCAGAGGCGGCAGAGTTCCGGATCTCAGAAAACCCTAATCCCACCTAGGCTGCACCAGTTGCGGAGATAGTGGAGAAATCCGAGCCTGAGGAAGACCTAGCGGTCCAAGTCGAATCTGGAGTGGATCTCCTTGGAGAAGCTGAATCCCAGATCGACCCACCCGCGGAAGTCGAAATCCAGGAGGAGCATATCAACGACACTGATTCCGGCTCTGATGACGCCGAGACAGACAGGCCT
This sequence comes from Avena eriantha, assembly GCA_910589775.1. Classification (NCBI taxonomy): domain Eukaryota; kingdom Viridiplantae; phylum Streptophyta; class Magnoliopsida; order Poales; family Poaceae; genus Avena; species Avena eriantha. The sequence goes on from OU342740.1 coordinate 464,677,753, forward strand.
TTCCTAAGGTACACACTACGACGTATGATACTGCAAGGCGCAAGCGCAGACGCAATTCTCGAGACCATCAAAAGTTTCGACGAAGCTGATCGCGAAAGCCGCGGGGACCTCAGGAGGAACGCGTCGCACTTCGTCGGATATGTTGGATCCGGATCCGGCTCTGCCGATGCTGGAGAAAACACCGACTCTGTGCTGGAGGCAATTGGAACAAACGCCGACGTACCCGCATCCTCGGATGAATCGATGACGTCAGTGGACTTCCGAAAGTTCTCCGCAGAATATGAAGAGGAGTATAACTCCAAAGCTGCAGAAGAAGAAGAAGCCATGGATGAAGGATCAGGGGAACACTCTCCCAAAGCGCAGGATGACATGGAAGTCGGAGATAATCCCGAAGTCCAGATGTCCGAAAGTACCGATCAGAGCTTGACTCTAGGAAACGGACCCAAAGCCGTCTTTGCTACCGACGCTGCCAAGAAGGCAAAGAAGAAGAACAGGAAGAACAAGACCCCGGCAAAAGACCCTCTGACGGAGGAGGTGATTACCGAGGAATATGAGGAAGACTCGGATGGAGCACTTATCCTAGACGAGCCAAAAAAAGAAGAATTAGTGGATGGACACGTGATCACTGAAGGTGCGCGTAAACTCATCGATGCTGCATTAACCACACTTATTCCTACAGCTGCAGAAGTTACTGCTGAAGAGCTGGACGAGAGGGCGCGGGCCCTAGAAGCGCGTCGTCAAGTACTCCTCGATGAAGCCAAAAACATTGAGGAGGAAAAGAAACGCATAGCATCTGCGGGGAAGTACAACTCCAGGCAATACCAGAAGACCAGGAAGCGTCACACCAATGACAACCAATTCCCGTAGATCCACGCCGTCCTTTTCAGAGATGAGATGGAGAAGCCTCGGAAAGATAGTAAAGGAGATTGGGTATATCCAACCCCAGTACAGAATACCATGGCAGCGCGAGAAATTCTATCGGCTAATCTAGGACCGGAGGAAATCCAGTTGGGAATCAAACTACTCAACAAAGGACTAGAGCAGCAAAAGGTCGCCATGTCAGGAAGCCAAAAACTGGTCTCGGATTCCAACCAATGTCGCACAGATCCGGCATGGGCTGACGTAAGACTCCATCGCATTACGGAGCAGCATCATCGCCCCGAACACCGGGAAGACAATTATTCGAGAACCGGATCATCAGGACAGCATCACAGAACTGCGCGTGACTAGAGCAACATCGCCACAACGGCTGAACAAGAGGCCATTGCTGCACTATATCCGAGAAATCCTCCCTGACGAGAGTCGAACGATCGAAGGGAGAAGATAAAGAGAAACATCGGGAGGAGGATCGTCAAAGAATGCCACCTCCTAGACATGCAAGCCGTCCGGCTGAGCCTCACCGTAGTGGGAACGGCGAACGAAGGAACGACGGAAACCATGCCGGCACAAGCCGGCAGGGGGATCGTCGTAGTGAAGACCCTCCCCGAAACCGGAATAATGACACTCCGGACGGAGGCCGGCGATCAACCGGAAACAATCCAGCTGCCCCACCCTCTCCACCAAGCAGTCATCACAACGGCTCTCATGGGGGACAAGGAGGATGACGTGGCGGAGGAGGTGGTGGCAGAAGCCGAACCGGCTCCAAGGCACCGCAGCCACAACCGACATTCGGGACAATCTCTATCCCCGAACGATGCAAGGCACATGATCAACTCCAACATAGAGGCGTGGTGCTACGAAAACGATAATATCTACGTGGGCCCAAAATGGTTCGGACCACGCATCAGAGCTACAAGATTCCCGGAAGGATTTGCTATCTCAAGGCATATCCAAGCCTACGACAACATTGCTCGACCAGATACCTGGCTACATGATTTTTTCCTAGCTTGCTGCATCGCCAAAGGCGGAAACAGCCTGGTCGCAACCCGATATCTCCCACTTATGTTGCGGAAGACGGCACGATCATGGCTCAATGAACTTCCGGAGAACACCATCCATAACTGGTATGACATTCAAAGTTCGTTCTTTCGAAATTTTGAAGGCACATATCGGAGGACCGTACGGTCGGAGACCTACAGCGTTGCCCCTAGAAAGCCGGAGAAACTTGTCGGGATTACCTCGGACGATGGATCGACACCAAGAACTCCTGTGAAGGAGTAAATGATCAAACTGCGATTGAAGCTTTCATTGCAAGTCTCCCAATTGGTCTACTGCGCCATCGCTTGAAGTGTGACAAGGTCACTGATTTGGGAGATATGATAGAAACAACGAGCAAGTATACGGATGCTGACGACGATGCAGAGAGATTGCTCAATGCCCTAGCTATGCCTCAGTCGGCAAAACAACCAAAGCAACAAGCTCAGAAGCACAAAAATACCTCAGAAGAGAAACCCAACGCGGAAACGGCAGTAGTCACTGCTACTTTCGGGTCTGGAGGACGAGGAGGACGCGGCGGAGGCCGCGGTCGTGGCCATGGGACTTCGAGGGTCCAACGTAGAGGAGACCAGCAACTAGGCAAAACCTACTCTTGGGCCGACATTGCCAATAACCCATGTGTGCATCACTTAGATGCCAATGGGGGCTCGTCCCACACCAACGTTGAATGTCATTTCAATGACGACATCAAAAGAGATGACACCGCGGGCGACAAAGCTAAGCAGAAGAAGGGAAAGAAGAATCCTGAAAAAGTTAAGGAGACCAAGGAAGATTCCGACATGGAGGAAACTGATGCTTCAAACCCCAAGCCGGAAGGGAAGAAAAAATTTCCGACCAAAAAAGACACTTATGTCACCTTCCTCGGATCTCAACCAGCAAAGGTCAAGAAAGCAGTTCTACATGAGCTCAATGCAACAGTTCCGGCTGTCCCCCAATTTCTGGACTAGTCGGAAGTGGCAATCACATTTGACCGCGCTGATCATCCGCCTAAGTTGCACAGGCGAGGAAAATATGCCTTAATCATCAATCCACTTATTGACGGTTTTGGTTTCTCCAAGACCCTCATGGACGGTGGTAGCAGCATCAATATTCTCTATGTCGAAACGCTATGCCGGATGAAGATCTCGGAGACCCAGCTAAACCACAGCACTGTGATTTTCACGGAGTTGTCCCAGGAAGACAAGCCAATTCCCTGGGAGAAATCACTTTGGATGTTACCTTTGGAACTCTAAAGAATTATCGGACGGAGGCACTTTCCTTCGAAGTGGTTCCGTTCAAGAGCGCGTACCACGCTATATTCGGATGTCCGGCTTACTGGGCTTTTATGACACGTCCGTGTTACATTTACAATATGATGAAAATTCCAGGTCCCAACGGCGTAATCACTATCAGGGGAGACCCGAAGAAAGCGCGAGAGTGCGAGGACCTTTGCTCAAGCCGTGCGGCACGCCCAGGAGTACCAAGAGATCAAGAAGAGCATAGATCCGTCCGAGATGCCCGCAACGAAGAAGGAGGTGACAAAGCCAAATCTGGAGTTCAAGGCATCAGAAGAGACGAAGAAGACGCCGTTGAAGGATGATGACCCCTCCAAGGTGACCCAGATAGGCGTAAGCCTAGATAGCGCATAGGAAAGCGCGCTCGTCAAGTTTCTCCAAGCAAATCAAGATATCTTCGCATGGCATCCATCTTACATGACCGGAGTACCTAGGGAACTTGCCGAGCACTCTTTAAATGTAAACCCGAACGCTAAACCCGTCAAACAGTCCTTACGACATTTCGGCGATGAAAAACGTAAGGCAATAGCTAAGGAACTAGCACCGCTCGAGTTAGCCGGATTCATAGAAGAGGTCATCCACACTGAGTGGTCGGCCAATCCTGTAATGGTCCCTACAAAGGACACCACTGATTTAAGGATGTGTGTTGATTATACTTCCTTAAACAAGGCTTGTCCAAAAGATCCGTTCGCTCTGCCTAGAATTGATCAAGTTATCGATTCTACGGCAGGCTCGGAACTCCTCTGTTTTCTCGACGCATATTCCAGTTATCACCAAATCCGGATGAAGGAATCTGACAAAGTAAAAACTTCGTTCATAACCCCCTTCAGAACCTTCTGTTTTGTTACGATGCCCTTTGGGCTGAAGAACGCAGGAGCTACCTACCAGTGCACGATGCAGCCTTGCCTCCATGACCAACTCGGACGCAATGTACATGCATACATGGATGATATTGTGATGATGTCCAAAAAGAAGGAAACGCTGATTTCTGACTTGGAGGAAACGTTTGCCAATCTACGAAAATACAACATCATGCTTAACCCGAAGAAATGTTTCTTTGGAATACCAGCCAGAAAATTGTTAGGTTTCATCGTGTCTCAAAGAGGCATAGAGGTGAACCGGGACAAAATCAAGGCTATACTCAATATTTCTAGGCCAACTCGACTGAAGGACGTACAAAGATTAACTGGTTGCATCGCTGCGGTCAGTTGATTTGTAAGCCGGCTCGGTGAAAGAGCCGCACCATTATACAAACTCCTGAAAAAGACCAAGTATTTTGTTTAGACTGACGAAGCTGAAGCTGCACTACAAGACCTGAAGAAAGTACTCTCATCTGCTCCTATCCTTGCAGCGCCGGAACCTCAGGAACCGATGTTGCTCTATCTTGCTGCGACAAATAAGGTCGTTAGTATCGTCATGGTGGTGGAGAGACCGGAGGAAAATCAGGAACACCTGGTGCAGCGTCCGACTTACTTTTTCATTGAGGTCCTGACTGAGTCAAAACAGCGGTATCCGCACTATCAAAAGTTGGCTTACGGTGTTTTTCTAGCATCTCATAAGTTACGACACTATTTTCAGGAGCACCCAATTACCATGGTGAGCACAGCTCCCATGAGAGATATAATCAACAACAGTCGCCATAGGACGCGTCGCCAAATGGGGCATAGAGCTTTCAGCTTTCGATATTGAGTATAAACCCCGGACAGCAATCAAATCTGAAATCCTTGCCGACTTTGTCGCTGATTGGACAAAGACGAAGGAAAATATGACCCTCCCTGAGTCGGAATATTGGACCTCTACTTTGATGGGTCTAAGGCTCAAGGGGGCTCGGGGGCTGGCGTGGTACTCAAATCACCCCAAGGAGATAAACTTCTATATGTGTTGCAGATCCACTTCACAGCGACAAACGATATTGTTGAGTATGAAGCACTGCTGCATGGAATCCGAATTGCTAAGGATATTGGCATCCGACGTTTGATGTGTTACGGAGATTCGGATCTTGTTGCTCAACAAGTGTCAGATATCTGTAATGCAAATAAACACATGGCAGCATATAAAGCTGTCGTGGATGATCTATCTAAATCGTTCGAAGGCTTTGAGGTTCAACACATCCCTCGAGCAAAAAATGAGGAAGCAGATGCACTATCTCGGACAGGCTCTGCGCGGAAAGAGGTCCTGGATGGCGCTTTTTTAGAGCATCTCAAAGTTCCCTTAATAAAGGGAGTAGATGAGGAATATCCGACCAAATCCGACTCACCTCTAATAGCAGTTCTGGCTATAATTCCCAGCTGGACTCAACCCTACCTAGATTATCTGGTAGATGGAAAATTACCCGAAGACGAGGTGCTGAGCCGGCAGATCATCCGATGAGCGAAAGCCTATACTATAGTTAAAGGTGAGCTCTATAAGCGGAGTGTTTCTGGGGTTTTCCAGCGCTGGGTATCTCCGGAAGAAAGAGTGGAAATCTTAAGGGAAGTCCACGAAGGCGAGTGTGGTCACCATGCTGCAGCCAAATCTTTAGTGGCAAAAGCTTTTAGACACGGATTTTTCTGGCTTACAGCTCAGGCAGATGCCGAACGATTAGTCAAGACGTGCAAAGGCTGCCAAAAGTACGCCAAACAAGCTCATGTTCCGGATGATCAGCTGTGAACAATACCTATAACATGGCATTTTGCGGTCTGGGGGCTTGATATGGTAGGACCATTTAAACGAGCTCCAAGTGGATTTATTCACCTCTTAGTGATGGTGGATAAATTCACCAAGTGGATTGAGGCTAAACCCGTCACAAGTTGTGATGGAGCAACAGCCAAAAGATTTGTCGAGGATGTTATAATCCGGTATGGTTATCCACATAGCATTATCACGGACAACGGGAGTAAATTCTCTATGGGAGAATTGGCAGAATTCTGCAACGAGCAAAATATCCGGCTTGACATTGCGTCAGTCGCACATCCACAGGCTAACGGACAAGTTGAAAGAGCAAATGGTTTAATCCTACAAGGCCTAAAACCGAGACTCGAAGCACCACTACGACGTGCTGCGGGGGCTTGGGCAGAGGAATTACCCTCTGTAATATGGAGTTTACGAACAACCCCAAACAAGTCAACTGGATACACACCTTTCTTCTTGGTCTTTGGCGCAGAAGCAGTTCTTTCTAGTGATTTAATTCATACTTCTCCTAGAGTGGCCACGTATATTGAAGAGGATGCCGAGATTTCTCGACAAAATGATCTCGACTTAGTCGAAGAAGTTCGCGTCATTGTTGAAATGAGATCAACAGCCTATCAGTAGAAGTTACACAAGTATCATAGCTAGAGAGTCCGAAACAGATCTTTCAATAAAGATGATTTGGTTCTCCGGCTTGTGCAACAAAGAAAGCACAAACTTTCCCTAGTATGGGAAGGGCCCTTTTTAGTTAGTCGAGTATTGCACAATGGATCGTACTATTTAACTGACATGAGGCCAGTCAAAGAAAGACCTGCTACTAAGAAGAGAAAGAGAGCTGGAGGCAGTACAAATCCGGATGAATTAGACAGACCATGGAATATTGCTCAGCTACGTCCCTTTTATTCTTAGTTTATCCTTCTTTGTAATCATATATATGTACATGTTCTGAGAAATAAAAGTTTTGGTTGCCACAAGTTTTTCTGAGAAGTTTTTACCATCTTATTTCCGAATGATCATGTCATAGTCGAAAATCCCAGAATGCTTGAAAGTACTTTATGCTCATGTTCGTTCTGGTTTAGATTTCTGATTCTAAAACTGCTACCTTCGGGTATAACTCTAAAGTTTCTAGTCTATACTTTGGTTTTTTGTCTGATTGCAGGATGCGGGTATTTTCCGAGAAGTGAATTGTTGGTACTGGAAGCCTGCTTTGTTTCCGAGTTTAAACTGGTTTAGCAATTGAGCTCCGTTGCTCGGCAAAGTTTCCGTGCAGAAGGTTTAGCCGGCTCATGAAAGGGACGAGGCGGAAAGTCAGATAAACGATAAGTATAGGAAAAAAATACAAGTGCTTATGTAAACATTTTAGGCACGCAAAAATATAAAAGCCAAAAGTGCTGAATAGATCAAAAGCTTAGCACTAGCAAAATTATAGTACTGCATATTTACAGGCCCATCATGTTTTTCAGAATAACACTAATGTTTCTGGTAATCTATGATGCAGGAGAGGAAGGAGCTGCCGGCTCGCCAGATACATCGCCTTGATATCGTTCTGAGATGTCCGCATCCGAGGTGGTGCGTTCATCGTCGGAAACTTCTGCTGAATCTTCTTGAGACGGAGGCGGAGTATCCACGCAGGTGAAGAAAGGAGTCTCGTAGCTGGTCAAATTAGCCACGTAACACCCATATCCGGCGTAGGAGTCCATAATGGCCTTGATGTCCTGCTCCTGGCCGTCTTCATCTACCTTGCAGTACCCTCTGGTCACTTGCCATATTTCCATGTTTCCATGGTGGCTCATGACCATGGGGAGAGCGTTCTGCACCGCGGTCCGCGCATAGGACATGTTCCAATCCTAGACAAGTTGTGGCATCTCCTTTGCCTTGTCCCGCACCTGAAAATCCGACATGATGTGCATATCCGGAATCTTGAGAGCTTCGCCAATATCCTCAAGGGATTGACGGAAGTCATGAAGCAGGTCACCGACTTGGGTAAGCCGGTGGGTGTGGGGCTCAGCGGAGGTGGAGTCCGTCAATTTCAGAGGACCTATAAACAAAAACAGTTAAAGAAATCCGACATTGAAAGAAGTCGAAGAAAATATATAAGTCAGACAGAAGGAACGTACCAGAAATGACATAGTCAATCTTGGTCTTCTCTTCCCGAAGACTCTGGAGTTCATCCCGGAGCGCCTCGGAAAGGTCCCTCTCTCTACACAGCTCATTATTGAGGGCCGAGATTTTTTGATCTTGAGGAGCAATCTTATGATCACGCTCATCAGTAGCCATGGAGGAGGACTCAAGGATTTGAGCAATGCTCTTTTCATGATCCGCCTTGAGCTGATCTAGCTCTTGGCGAAGCTCCTTGTTCTCCACCACCAAAGTCTTGAGGTTCTCTGCCTCTTCAATCATGGCGCAGGACTGTTTTACCAGCGCTGTAAGGCAAAAAGAACAACAGTTCAATAAAATTCGACTATGAAAACATGAAATGCAAGGTTTGAGTCTCGGAATGTTTACCTTCGGCCTCATCCTTGGCAACTTTAAGCTCAACATTTTTAAGTCGGAGAGCTTTGATCTCTCTCCGCTTATCACAGACATTCTTCAACAAATCCTGGTTATAGGAATATACTTTCTGTAAGTCGGAATACCCAAAGTCAGAAAGCTACTTAATACTCAGGCTAATATTTTTGCTAATATCAGCATGAGTCTTGGGGGCTACACTAGTTCGATCTTTGGCATCCTAAGGAAGCATAAACCTGGATTATTTATCCTACTTCATGCTTGGGGGCTAGAGGATATGATATGAAATAAAGGAAAAACAGGAGTTAGAATTCCGACTTACATATTGTTCGCGAGTAAGTTTATCCAAACTCGCGTTCACTTCAACTGCAACCTTCTCAGCGAGAGTCAGAGGGGTCACAGGAGCAGTTGGAAGCTCACCGGACCTGATCCTCTCGTTGCGAAGACGCACTTGTTCAAGAAGATCAGAGTGCTTGATGTCCTCTACTTCTTGCGCTTCTTCTTCGGCAGATAAGTTTCTTTTCTCCAGGCATTGCCTAGCCAGCCGCTGGATCTCTTCAGCAGATTTCCGGGACAGGCCAAACTTGGCAAGTCCCGGATTGCTGAGAAGGTTTTCGGCAAATGTTTCTGCCGAGGGATCATTACCCAAAGAGGGTTCACCCTTATCTATACCTGACTCACCCATGGTGACATCAGTTTGTGATTCAAGGATTGCAGGCTCCGTTGAAGGAGCCAGATCTTCTGCGACAGCCGGAGAAGGAATGATCACCGGCGTTGCGGAAGGTTGAGGGGCAGGAGTCGGAGGAGCCACGGCAGGAGAAGTTATGGTAAGCTTCGTATGTCGCAGGGGCTTCAAAGAAATTCCCCTCCCCTTGCCCTTGATGAGTTGTTTATCTCTAAGAATGTAATAGAGCCGGAAACATTACATCTCGGAAGAAAATTTGAGTAGGGTACAAAGGCGAAAGTTGTGATTGAAAGTTACCTCTTCACGACAGGCGCCTCCTTTGTGCCAACAACCACTGTCGGAGCTTTGCGCTTCTTGAGCGCAGCGTTCGGCAATGGGACCAACTCTGTCTCCTGAGAAAACTCTGGAGGATATCCTTCGAGTGGAGCAAATTCCGACTCGGGGAGGTCAGCAAACTAAAAAGAAGAAAACATATCAGTATTGCAATGTAACTTAAAAGATTGAAACACATAAAAAGGTTTACTGTTAGAAGCTTACCGGCACTACGGGGTTTCCGCCGTATGCATATCCAGAGAAACCTCCGGGATCCTCCTCTCGATCCGCTCCTTTATCAACCATTTAACCTGGCTTATGTAGCCTTGCGTGGTGTAGGCTCTAGAGCTGATGCGTAGGGAGTCTTTCTTAGACGACATGATGGAGTGCATCAGTCGGTCTCCATGGTACTGAAGGGGCTGGATCCGGCGTGACACCCAACATTGGACTAAGTCGGATCCCTTCAGTCCTTTGTGTTTGATCAAGTATTCGATCCGCCTCTTAGTGAGGATCAGATTGTCAGTGAGAGCCGGAGGAGCCTCGTCCCAAGACGGTTGGGCCGTGGCAGCTCCGTCGATGAAAGTCGGCAAAGCAGTGGCTTTGCCGGGAGCTGGAATATCCTTATGATAAAAGAATGTGGCTGGCCATTGTTTGACCGAGTCACTAGCTAAGATCTTGGGATATGCGCGCTCACGTCTAAGTGAAAAACTAATGGTACCGGTGATGTAAGGAACACCGGCAGTGATAGAATTTCTCCGGACATGAAAATAATACCGGAATAAGGTCAAACTCGGCCTAATGCCGAGAAATCCCTCACACAAAGAAGCGTAAGCGCTCATCTCTAGGAGAGAGTTGGGAGGAAGATGGTGGAGTTGAACACCATAATGGTCAATCACCTCGGAGAAGAACTCCGAGGGAGGAAACGACAAACCTCTGTCGAGGTGAGTGCCGAAGTGGACCCGCTCGTCGTCGTGTGGGTTGGGGACGATCTCCCCGACGCCGCTCCGCCAGTCGTCGGCGCGGAGGAGCCCTTCTGTCTCCACGCCGCGGATCTTCTCATCATCTAACACGCAGGGGATCCAGACCCCGCGGAAGCTTTCCTTCTCCACCGCCGCTTCCGTCGCTGCTGTCACCGCAGCTGCCGCCAAGGCGGAAGAGGAAGAAGAAGCCATTTCTCCGGTGGGCAGATGACCTAGGATGGGCGGCATTGGGAGTTTTTGGGGGAAAGCAGAGGAGCTCTGTGCACGTGGGGGGAGATTTCGAGGAGAAGAAACAACAAGGGAACAGGTGAAGAAAGGAGGAGGAGAATCCTCACCCCTTATATCCACCTAACCGCGCCAAGATTCGTGCAAATGCTACAGTTTAACCGCCACTTGTCGTGGAAGGAACTAGGAAGGACCCACGTGATGATTACGTCGCCTCGATCTCCGCGTACGCATTGAAACGGCGCCTCGGTTCCGCGAACTACGGACCCACCAACGGTCATGCTGACAGGATGTCTATCCGATGATGTGACTTGACCATGACTTGTGGCAGGTGGCGTTAGAAACCAAGTTCCGGCTTAGTTTGAAATCAAGCTGGAAAATCCGAGTAACCTATTGATAGGTCCGACTTTTTTTAAGACCCGGATCGTATTTTTTGTTGTGAAGTTTCAGGAACCCTTCGAGGGCTTGGAGGATGATGAATACGACTTTGGATCTTGGAGGCCTCCGGGGGCTGCTGTTGGGGATATACTTTCCGGGTATCCTCACAGTTCCTCACTGACCAGTGTGGCCCACTTCGGGTTAGAGCTTTGCTTCACGGGCGGCCCCGTCAGGGAGAAGAGACGGAGTCCAGTCCGGCTACGGGAAGGCCTAGAAGACTTACCGACTTAGGCCCATAGTGTTACTTGTAGTTCAAGATGTACTATGTAACTAGCTCTTAGTCGTAGCCGGACAGATCTCTCCTGTAAACCCTAGGCCGGATATCTATATAAGCCATCCTAGGGAGAGCCTTTAGGGCAACACTCTAGACCCTCAATAGTCTACAATCTCAACTCGCACAGGCAAACCCTTGTAACCCATATTCCGGCTCTGCCGTATTACTGGATTGCTAGCAGGAGTAGGATCCGTCCAAAGCCAGCGGATTCGAACCTGGGTAAACTTGTGTGCTCACCGTCCCGGAACACCGTACGTCTCACACCCCTCTCTTCCGCACGCCTCAAGGACCCCCTCATGGCGTACTTGTCATCAATCCGATGACAATAATCCCTATTTAATTCCAATGTTCCGTGTTCCCCTTGTGTGTGCACCACCAATAAAGTTCTTCGGTATGAGGAGATCTAGGGTTATAGGCCTGGGTGTCAGACATATCTACGTTCGCATACAGTGGGTGTAAGCCATGTTGCACAGCGAATACACACAAGTTAGATTTGGCGAGCCTAGCACGTTACAGAGACGTGGCCTCGGAACACAAGAGATTGAAAGATCGAGCATGAGTCACATGGATGATGTGATTGGCATTAGCGAATGTCTACCTTTGATAATGCACTGATAGCTGTGTAACACGGGGGAGGTACAGAGGATAGGGATCATGCGTTCATTAAAATCGTCCAGGGGATGACAATTTTAGTGGAGACCAATTATAAATTGATCTCTTATTATAAACTTAGTCTAGATGTTTGTTTGCAAATATCTTATTAGATCTTAGCCTATCCCATTGAGGTCCTTTGCGACCATGGGAGTATATTGCTTAATTTGGAACTTAGCAAAAGGGTCCAACTTCATAGTTTAATACCCACGCCTGAGGGATATCCTCGTAAAAGGTGATCTTCTCTTCTTGATACAATAACCATTAGGAGATAATTCGATGACTCCAGAATGTTTGGAAAAACACTTAGCGATCTTGCATGAGAGTTGAGAACTCTTGAAAGGGCTTGATTACGAATGGAGGTCATGGATGAAAAGTTATATGTTAGATATACAAAATTATAAATGTGGTTCTTGCAGAACTCGTTGCAGTTTGCAAAGTATTTGATACTTGTCCCGTTTTGTGAAAACAGGATGATCTGCTTGAGAATTGCTGGTTTTGAGGCAACGTGACTTGATGACGGCAAGCAAAACAACTGATGGCCAACATCACCTCTTCCCTCAAAGTTTGTCATTTGGATTAGTGGAATTGAATATAAATTTGTAATCCTTGTTTGTGTGTCTTGCTTTTGGCAAGACGATTATTCATATGAACAAGTTACAAAGCAGTTTGTACTATTCTTATGAACAATACCTTATGGTCACATTGCGATTACAAATAAGTTATTCTCATCACTATGTTAATGATAATAGTTTAAACATTTATAAAGGATTAGAATGCTAATAGATATCCAAAGTTTAATAATGAAATGATACTACAGTTTAAGTCATTTTGGTTATTGCAGGTTCTTTATGAAAGATCGGGGTCCTAGATGCTTAATCTAGAGACTTTGCAACACCATGCCTCTTGGGCAGAATGACTAAAACTCCGCATTCTGGTAAAACGGTGATATGCGAAGAAATGTTGAATCTTATACATAGTGATGTATCGTATTTTCAACAAGTAGTGGAAATCATTTGTTAATTGTGGACTTAAGTGAATAAGCGTATTTACTTAATGAAACATGAGTTTGAAACGATTTGAATTGTTCAAATGGGTTCACAACAATAGGAGGATATTAAAATTAACAAGAATACGAAGTCTCTTCGATTTGATCGACATGACTAAAGTATTCAAGTTAAGTTTAGCATAAAAGGGACTTGTGAAAGATGTTTCACAAATTATGACAATTGGATGAATTCAAACTATGTTGAAATATCTAAACATCATAATCATTATGTATTAATAGACACATGGTATAATATCATCTCTTATAGGGGTTATAGTTATCGTTTAGAGTTAAAGATCAAAATAAGCAAACACTCATTTGAAATGCAAAGGAACATTCAAAAGATTCGTGGAAACAACACCATAAGTGTTATGGCAAGTTCGAGTTTCTGGAGATTTCGACAAGTCGAAATCGTGGCGAATAAACAAGTCTTGAGCATTCTTGGGTATCTATGAATGCATCTTCCACAAAAACGGGCAAACATGTTGTTGTCCAAAGATGATGTGTCTTGATGAAAGATACAGGTGGAAGAAAGTAAAAGATCAAAACAAGGTATTTGACCTTACCTCCGAATTGTTGAGTGGCGCAGCGGAATTTGTTTTGTGAATCCAAACTCTGCAAATAAAGGAGAAACCAATGATAATGATCATAAAGTTTCAGTGAATACTTTTACTAAAGAAAGTAGGATTCAACTATATATTCTACAAGTTTGTGGAATTATATTATTGATTCACTTGTCATGTTTTGAACAAGACATACCTACTAATTACAAAGAAGCGTGATGGACCTGAGTGCGAGAAATGACTAGGAGTCATAAAATCCTATATTAAGTTACATTTAAGATTGCAAAGTAACATGTTACTTGATCTTATTAAAGTAAAGAAGTTTACTTGATATTTCTGAATGTCTGCAAAGTCATAAGAAGGAAATGAAACTTAATGAATCATAAAAGCTCGATTTGTCACAAGTTTGGAAAATTTTAAGGAGTTGACTACAACAATAGTGATGCTTAAGTCTTTTGGATTTACACTAGAAATATATGGATATTGAAGTCTCGTAATTGGAATTCTCAAATTGATGATGATCAATGAATTTTGGAATGTCCAAGATTATCGAGAGGACCTGGCTTTGAGTGGGAGCAAATCAGCTTGGCTAATTCATAATATGTAGATGACATATTTTGAGTGGGAGCTAAGTGAAATCCTTGGATCTCAAACATGAATGCCATATTTGAGTGGGAGCTGAGTGAAATCCCTAGATCTCAAACATGAATGTCATATTTGAGTGGGAGCGTGAAATCATTCTGGGATATGTGGACGACATATGTGAATGATGTGATTGGTGTTAATAATGCTTAAGTTACATAAATAAGGATGAAGTTGAAGTTATTAAACAATAAGATCTATCGAGATAGATTGGTGAGTTTAATAAACACTGAATGTCGAATGCTTCCCAGACTTGATTCTAAAAGATGTTCAGAATGTCCTAAGACAAGATTCTGAAGAAGATAGGAATGGAACAAGGTGAGAAAGTAGTTCTTACTATATGAAGCATTGAGTATTGCAACTATGGTTGGAAGAAAGAGATGCGTTGCATCTCCTGTGCCTCAGTCATAGGTTCTTCCATATAACCATGTTGTATACTCGACATGATGTGACCCAAGGTTCTGGTTGGAAGGACTAGCTCTTAACTGCAAGAACATGTCTTTAAGTGATTCCTGAGTTGATTACTAAACCAGAATTAAGCTTGTACATAAATGGCAAGAAGTAATGTAAAGTGGCATAGTTGCATTTCATGCACTAGGATCTACACAGATATAGAAGTACAAAGGCTCCATCTGATGTGATGTATAATGTTATGGCGGGGCTAGTTCGCTTTTAACATAGAATGATGTGTCCCAGGGCCCAGTGCCCATGAGAAAGCCCTCGAGGTTGATCTAAAGTCACTGTAAGCTCCTAGAATCCGGCCTCGTTCTGCTGCCATGACTATAGTGTATACACAAAGGATAGCAAAGTGTGTTTCGAAGTTTAGATGACAACGGTGAAAACGACCGTCATCATAAGCACTAGAAACAAAGTCTCACTTTGTCGCCAAACAAATGCTTCGACCCATTATAAGATAATGGTGTGAATGTCAAAATTAGGAAGACATTAATGATTTGCAAAAGACATAATGATCTGGTAAAACAGAACATGGACATGACGTTTCCCATGAGCATGCATGATCTGTAAATGCATATGATATATGGTTTATATGAGTAAAATGCGAGCTGGTTTATTTGTACTCTAGTGCAAGTGGGGGACTGAAGGAGATATGCCCTAGAGGCAAATGATAAATAGGTTTTTATTGTCATATCTCAATTAGTTTATAATAGTTTCATATTGTGCTATAATTGTGCCAAGTAGAAACATTGGTACAGGTGTGGTATGAAACAACCAAGTCCCTAGTAGCCTCTATTCATACTAGTTCGTTGGTCATGAAGATGATCTGGGTTTCAAGATCATGGGCATTGATGACCCACAAGTATAGGGGGTGTATCACAGTATTTTCGAGGGAAGTGAAACCCAATTTATTGATTCGACACAAGGGGAGCCAAAGAATATTTATAAGTCTTAACAACTGAGTTATCAATTCAGTTGCACCTGGAAACAATCTTGCTCACAACAGTTTATCAGTAGCAACAGTTTTGTAGTAGGAATAGTAAAGTAACAGCAGTAGTAAAGCAAAGACAGTAGTATCAAAAGCAGTAAATAGTGGGATTCGAGTGCGGTAGGCATAGGGATGGATGGATGGGTGTTGCATGGACAAGACAATTCACATAACAATCAGAACATAGGGCAATTGCAAATAAATAAGATAAAGCACCCAAGTACTAGACAATCCTAGGCATGTGTTCCATATATAATCATATGTGCTCGCAATGAGAACTCTAGGGAACTACTAGCAATTAAGGTGCTCCTTTTAATAGAGCACCGGAGCAAAGCATTAACACTCCGTGAACACATGTGATCCTCACATCAAAGCCTTTCCCTTCCGGTTATCCCGATTTCTGTCACTTTGGGGCCATAGGTTCCGGACAACGACGTGTGTATACAACTTGTAGGTAAGACCAAGAACAATACTATGATAATGAATCAATAACATATTCAGATCTGAAATCATGGCACTCGGGCCCTAGTGACAAGCATTAAGCACAACAAGTCGCAACAAAGTCATAAAGCACTAATAAAAGATACTAGGCACCATGCCCTAACAATCTAATGCCATTACATGAACGATCTCATCCAATCCCTACCATCCCCATAGCCTACAGCGGGGGATTACTCACTCATAGATGGGGGAAACATGGATGGTCGATGGAGAAGCGATGGTGATGATGATGGCGATGATCTCCTCCAATTCCCCGTCCCGGCAGGGTGCCAGAACGTAGTTTCTGGTGCTGTTTCGTGGAATCTGGTGGTGGCGGCGGAGCGGAACTCCTTTTGGAATTTAGTTGAAAACCGAGTGCGATAAAAGAACTTTCACAAACACATTTGCTTCATATGATGTAAATATTCTCAGCAATGTGATGAACTACTTAGACAGTTCATAATAAAGAATATGCAACCAAGTCTACTTAATAGTCTTTGCAAGCTATGAAGAGATTCCAACTCAAGAATAATAAGTAGCATGAAGCACGAACATAAGCAACATTACAATGCTCATAAAAAGGTAAGATATAGTGGTATCTCGCTTGCCTTTGATTATGAATGCCAAGGCACCTCAGAAGTTCAAGTGATGACTAGAAGTAAAGATATCAAGAATACAAGCATCAAAGTCATAACACAAATAATCAAGTAATGGGACAAACACAAAGAATGACAACTATGCTCTCAAGAAGGTGCTCAAAGAATATGTGGAGACTCAACAAGTAGAAGAAAAGGTTTTGAATAATTTGAAAGGCTTCCAAATGCTGAAAGTATGGTACTCGTTAGCTTTGAGCTCTCATTGCCCCTATCATAAGCATCTTTAATGTGGTTAAGGTGAAAGTGACAGAACTAAGAGGATATGCTTGACAAGTTATAAATCGAAGTCTCATGCCCTTTACTTACGAAGACCGATCCTCATGCTACTCAACTTCAGTCACAAGTAAGCTCTTGTCATTGTAAGTATATACGTATCATAGAGAACCGCCAATGGGGTACCCCTTGTACATGACACGGGAGCTATCCCATAATCAAAATACAAGGCAAGCAGACAATGAGCATCTCCGTGATCTTTTTTTTACTATGTGCATAGATTTTTATTGAGGATGCTTCATAGAATGCTCATTATGGTTATGCTGCAAGTTTCCACCATGATTAGGCATGGCTTAGGCTAGCGGCCCAGGTGTTTCTCTAACATACATACAAACTCCATGATCTTACAAGTTCCACTTTTATTTCACACCGCCGGGATTCATAAGCAAAAGAACATGATATCAACTAGGTACAAAGTACCTATGAAGCGTTGAAAGCGCTCCCCATGATACATGGTTCTGCTAACTGCAACTCATAAAGCGCAAGCATATGCACAACAAAGAAGGACGCAATGGTTCTGGCTTATTAAGTGCAAGAAAATAAAGTGTGCCATCAAGTTCGTGAGAGCTTTACTAACTAACTTTCTCATAGCAAGCAAACATTTTATTCGGAAGAAAACAAGGCATATTGAATATGCACGGAGGTAGCAAATGATGCTAATGGGTAGGTATGGTGGACACTTTGGAAATATTTGGTTTAGGGAGTTGGAAACTTGAGTAAAACATACTCAGAAAAAGTGAAGGCTAGCAATAGTAAGGGAGCGACAAACGAGAGAGCAATAGCTATCATTATCATGCTTGCAACAAAACAAGACTACTCATGGCATGAAAGTGATTCAAGATCCTCAAGGCAAAATAATTCATCAAGGCTTAACTGATTATCACAGTCTTATGCATGCGTGAGCATGTGCCAAGTCAATCAAATGAAACATTCAGAGGAGGATACTACGGTGTCATACCAATTTATGAATAGAGCAATGCAAGCAAACATTCATAAGACATGCTACAAACTATTAGCGAGGTGTAGCTAATCATAAGAAAGAAAGAACTACTAAGCATCCAAAGAAAACATACACTCTACATGAACGGACTAAACATGCCCACAGTGTTGAGTATATGTACAAAAATGAAAACAAATAGAGTTTGTTACCAGCCTCTTACCACGCCTCAAGTTGTCATTGATCCTCATTATCGCTCTTCACTTGTGTGGCTTGAATAATAATATGAAACCAATATCCACTGAGGACTGCTGAACCCTGAAGCAAAATCGCAAAAACCAAAGAAGAACGACAAATATTTTTGGTGTTTTCTATTTTTTTTTAAAAGAACCAAAAGGGAAAAACAAAAAAAGCAAAATCTTTTTGGGGTTTTCGAATAGTTCAAACAAAACAAAAAGGGAAAAGCAAACCAAGGCAAAAATAAGAAGCAAACCAAAGAGAAACAACAGAAATATTTTTGGTCTTTTTGTGTTTTTAGAAAGCAAAAGCAAAGAAGAACGAAAACATGAATATACAAAGTACCGACGCAACATGATATGGAGATGAGTGCGGTGTCGGCGTACCTCCCCCCCTAAGCTTAGGCTTTTGGCCTAAGTGGGTATCAATCCCAAGCTGACCAAGATGAAGTATCACCGTGGTACGACGAGGAGGTACCCTCGTCCTGGTGCGAGCTCGAGTACGTCCCTCCGTAATGCGCGGAGTAATCATAGGAGGGCACATCCTCCTGGTGTTGCTCGTGGAAACCCAGCAAGCGAAGCTGCTCGTCCACCTCCTCCTTGGAGCGCGACCATGGTCTCCTGTGAACACTAAACAAAGCAGGCGGTGGAAAAAGGATCTCCCTCTCATCCCCATCAGTGAAAAGCATCCTATATACTAGATTGTTCAAATCAGAGGTAGCAGTGACAAAGTGATGAGTGTTCATGGCAACTAGGTCAAGCCTCTGTGGCGCCAGCATAGCATCATCGGGATCCACTGAAAGACCTAATGCATTGACCATGCGCGATGCAATGATGCCCCCATAGATAGGCCCCCTAGCAGCTAGGCGGCGAGCAATAAGCGAGCCAAGATTGTACCAAGTATCATTGTTAAGCGCAGTAGCAAGGAATGCTAAATGATAGTTGGAGATATTACTAGTGTTCTCCCTACCCAATACACTAGTGGCAAGATAGTATGCAAAGTATCTAAGAGCAGGGAGTTGAATATTTCTTATCTTTCCATGCTGCGCCACGCGGTCATCATCATTGGTCACCCCTCGGTAAAGCTCCAACAAATCAGCGGGTCGCCCTTGAATTTTCTTCACGGTCCCTGTCATACGCACACCTACAATACTGCAAAATCTCTCCAAATGCATGGTGAAGGGCATATCATAGATTTTAAAAGAGACAGTAGATTGATAGGATGTGTTAGTAAATGAGAAGCTCTCAACAAAAGTTTTGGTGAGCATAGCGTATTGTGCACTATCATCTTGCATATAAGAGGTCAAGCCAACCCTCTCAATCAGTAGCAAGAAATCATCAAGAATACCTGCAGCTCGCAAGAAAGTAAAACAAGGAAAAGAAGATGGGTGAGCGTCTCCATCATCCCTTTCACTGCCAATGCTTGTTGCAATGAGGTCTTCATTGTATGATGGCCTAGCTTGAGAGGTTGTTCTTGAGGGACTCGACCTCCTAGGTGCATCACTCTCAAATATCTCTCCAAAAGTATGGTTGTTCATGCTTGGTATTCTGAAATTTAAACACCTATTAAACAAGTGATTGCAAAGTAAATATAATGAAGGATTCTACTCATAGGGACTTGCAAGAGGCCTAAACATGCATCAAAACTATATCTCTAAGCATCAAACAAGCTTACAAGCTCTCAAAACCAGTCACCTACAGCAGCAAAATACTCAACATATAATCCACTAAACATAAATCTACTTGGACAAGGGGAGGAGTCACATACCAGGGAACAAATGCTCCAAATTTTAGCAAGAAAGATGGGTTGAGCAAGGAGATCGAAGAAATCGAGAGCAAGCACAGAGAGAACGCGATTTTGAGCTATGAACTGGAGCTTACTCGGGAGAGAGAAGAAAGTGGCAGGTGAGAGAGGTAGTGGGGGGCTAGGGGTGGCCCACACCAGGGCATGGCGCCACCCAGGGCTGGCCGCGCCAGCACATGGTGTGCCTGCCTGGTGGGCCCTCCTGGTACCTACCAGGTACTCCTCTGCCCCTTTTTTCACGTAAAAATTTAATATGATTTTTCTGGAATTTTCCGAGACACTTTATTTTTGGGCAATTTTCAGAAATAGAAGAATGATTTTTCTGACAGACAGATTTTTTTTTTGGAAACATGATGCAAGGACAAAACAAGGCTAGAACTACAGAAGTTCTAACATGCAAGCAACTAACAATACAAAGAAAACTAAACGAAAACAAAAACTAAAATGCAAAGGATAGAAATAAACGGAGATAATCATAATGAAAACATTGTTTTGTTCAATAGAATCCTTTTGTTAGCGAGGTTGATCAAGTCTTGCTACCAAAACAATTGCATATGAGACAGAACTTTGTACTCCACTAATGATTATGTTACCTCAACCTTGATAGCAATTGTCCCAATCATAATAGTTTCAAATTTTTCTCTTGGTAAGGGACAATATATTTCTCCAACTTGAATGCCTTCAACATGTTCAATTGAATTCAGACCATAAGTCCTTTCAATCTTATTGGGGAAATAGACAGTATGTTCCTTGTCATTAACATTGAA
The DNA here is from genome assembly GCA_910589775.1 of Avena eriantha. Lineage (NCBI taxonomy): Eukaryota > Viridiplantae > Streptophyta > Magnoliopsida > Poales > Poaceae > Avena > Avena eriantha. The sequence continues at coordinate 464,698,552 of OU342740.1, forward strand.
GGTCACCTTTCCTTGATTACAATTAATAACAGCTCTTATAGTATTAAGAAAAGGTCTCCCAAGAATAATAAACATATTATCATCTTCAGGCATTTCAAGCACAACAAAATCAGTTAATATCAAGCAATTATGAGCCACTTGAACAGGTACATCCTCACATATACCCACAGGAATAGTGGTAGATTTATCAGCCTTTTGCAAAGATATATCAGTTGGTATTAATTTTTCAAGTTGAAGCCTCTTATAGAGAGAAAAAGGCATAACACTAACTCCAGCTCCCAAATCACACAAAGCAGTCCTAACATAATTGTTCTTAATAGAGCAAGGGATAGTTGGAATCCTTGGGTCTCCAAGTTTCTTTGGAACCTTACCATTAAAACAATAATTAGCAAGCAAAGTAGAGATTTCTTCATTAAGGATCTTCCTTTTATTCGAGACAATATCCTTCATATACTTTGAGTAAAGAGGCAATTTAATAGCACTAGTCAAAGGAATTTGCAAGAATAAAGGCTTCATCCACTCACAAAACTTATTATAGTGTTCATCTTCCTTTGACTTGTGTTTCTTATCGGGGAAAGGCATAGGTTTTTGAACCCAAGGTTCTCTTTCACTACCATGTTTCTTAGCAATAAAATCTTCTTTGGTGTATTTAGTATTCTTAGTGTGGTTTTCAGGTTCTTCTTCAACTTTTTCTTCATTAGGAACTTCATTTTCTTCATCACCACTTTCAGTTTCAGCATCAGAGATAGATATACTATTAGGATCTATAGCAGGTTCAGAGGGTTCTACAACAATTTTATGTTTCTTTTTCCTTTTCTTACGAGTAGAACCACTATTTTCAGCTTGTTGAGAATCCTGCTCAATTCTTTTGGGATGCCCCTCAGGATATAGAGGATCCTGGGTAGCAGCTCCACTTCTAGTTCTAATTTCATAAGCATGTTTTTCTTTAGCAGCATTAACTAGCAAGTCGTTTTGCACTTTAACGAGTTGATCTATTTGAGTTTGAACCATTTGAAAGTGTTTAACAATCATTTTAACATCATTAGAGGTTCTTTCCACAATATCTTTCAACTCAATAATAGCTCTAGTGTTTTCCATTAGATGATTTTGCACCCTTTTATTGAAGTTATCTTGCTTAACAATAAAGATATCAAATTCTTCTAAGCATTGATCAGGAGGTTTCAAGTAAGGGATATCACCTTCATTAAAGTGTTGGAGAGAGTGTACCTCAATAGTGGGTGAGTAGGGAATAGGCTTATATAATTCTTCTATAGGAGGTAAATTCTTGACATCTACAGCTTTAATTCCCTTCTCCTTAAGACATTTCTTAGCTTCCTTCATCACTTCATCATTTAATTCAATAACTCCCCTCTTCTTTGATGTTGGAATAGGCACAGGAATAGATGGTTCAGGTACAATTACTTCAGGTATAGCTTGTTTAGGAGGAGTCCAATCTTCATATTCTTGCTTATTTTAGCCATTAAATCCCCAGCTTCCTTTGGTGTCCTATTCCTGAAAACACAATCAACACAACTATCTAGGTATGTCCTAGATTCTTCGGTTAGTCCATTATAAAATATATCAAGAAGCTCATTCTTAGGTAATGGACTTCCAGCCTGTGCATGAATCAAAGCACAAAACCTTGCCCAAGATTTAGGCAATACCTCTTTTTCTCCCTGTTTAAAATCAAAAATTTCCTGCAAAATAGCATGTCTAGCACTAATCAAGCACTCAGGGCTATCAATAGATCCAGGAGGTAAATTACTAAACCAAGTTTTAGCTTCTCCTTTTAGTGGAAAGGGAAAAATCTTACCAACAAAGTAAGTACGCATCTTAATATCATCAAAAAACAAGCCACTCATGGTAGAAAGTTCATTCATATGTGCTACCGCACTTTCATTCTTAGTCCCACAAAAAGGTTCTTTCTCGACAATAGCTATGTAAGATAGATCGAGAGAGAAATCATAATCTTCATCTATAATATTTATGGGAGAAGCAGCAAATTTAGCATCAAGAGATAATTTGGGTCTAATAGTACGCCTCTCAAGGAGACTCTTAGCAGCACTCCTATCATGGGTGTTCTTACATTCTTCAATAAACTCATCAGTCATCTCAACATAATCTTCTTCAGTATCATAACTCTTACTAGACTCAGGTGAGCTAACAGGTGTGGTAGTGTTTTCATTAGGAGTTTCGGTATTTCTAGCTATAGTTCTAGCAATCATAGCATCTAGGAAAGGACCTAATGAACCACTCTTATCAAGCACAATAGAAGCAACATCATAAGTATCAGAAGTTTCAGATTCAGTAGTAGTAGCAGTGTGTGTAGCATGTGTATGTGGTGGTGTAACGAGCTTACTTATAACAGATGGTGAATCAAGAGCAGCAAAGGTGTTTGAACCGTACCTCTTCTTGTAGTGGATGGTAAAATAAGAACCTTGTCATCACGAGACTTACCCATGATGGATGGATAGCAGCGAAAAATAGAGAATCTAAGTGAACTTGATAAATAAAGCTATGCTCCCCGGCAACGGCGCCAGAAAATAGTCTTGATGACCCACAAGTATAGGGGGTGTATCGCAGTATTTTTGAGGGAAGTGAAACCCAATTTACTGATTCGACACAAGGGGAGCCAAAGAATATTTATAAGCCTTAACAACTGAGTTGTCAATTCAGCTGCACCTGGAAACAATCTTGCTCACAGCAGTTTATCAGTAGCAACAGTTTTGTAGTAGGAATAGTAAAGTAACAACAGTAGTAAAGCAAAGACAGTAGTATCAAAAGCAGTAAACAGTGGGATTTGAGTGCAGTAGGCATAGGGATGGATGGACGGGCGTTGCATGGACAAGACAATTCACATAGCAATCAGAACATAGGGCAATTGTAGATAAATAAGATAAAACACTCAAGTACTAGACAATCCTAGGCATGTGTTCCATATATAGTCATACGTGCTCGCAATGAGAACTTGCACAACATCTTTTGTCCCGCCAGCCCGTTTGCAGCGGGGCCTCTAGGGAACTACTAGCAATTAAGGTGCTCCTTTTAATAGAGCACCGGAGCAAAGCATTAACACTCCGTGAACACATGTGATCCTCACATCAAAGCCTTTCCCTTCCGGTTATCCCGATTTTTGTCACTTCGGGGCCATAGGTTCCGGACAACGACGTGTGTATACAACTTGTAGGTAAGACCAAGAACAATACTATCATAATGAATCAATAACATGTTTAGATCTGAAATCATGGCACTCGGGCCCTAGTGACAAGCATTAAGCACAACAAGTCGCAACAAAGTCATAAAGCACTAATAAAAGATACTAGGCACCATGCCCTAACAATCTGATGCCATTACATGAACGATCTCATCCAATCCCTACCATACCCATAGCCTACAGCGGGGGATTACTCACTCATAGATGGGGGAAACATGGATGGTCGATGGAGAAGCGATGGTGATGATGATGGCAATGATCTCCTCCAATTCCCCGTCCTGGCAGGGTGCCAGAACAGAGTTTCTGGTGCTGTTTCGTGAAATCTAGTGGTGGCGGTGGAGCGGAACTCCTTCTGGAAAAACGTCAAACCCCCCTGAGTTTTTAGGTCAGAAGGCTCCTTATAGGCGAAGAGAGAGGCCGAGGGGGTGCCTGGGGGGCCACACCACCCCCTAGCGTGGCCTAGCCTGGCCCGCGCCACCAGGTGGTGTGGCCACCCTAGGGCTCTTCTCCGTCTCGTATTCTGGTTCCTGGAGTCTTCGGGTGAAATAGGATTTTTGGCATATTTTCCAGGATTTTTCTCGATAGTTGATTTTCTGCACAAAAATTAGACACCAAGGTAATTCTGCTGAAAACAGCGTCAGTTCGCATTAGTTGCATCCAAATCACACAAGTATAGAGGAGAAACAATAGCAAAAGTGTTCGGGAAAGTAGATACGTTTTGGACGTATCAGGCATTTATGCCGACTGACAACGGGATCATATCATTGGAGAATGATGTGATTGGACATTCCTCGAAGGATTGCAACACGATCAAGTCATATAGTTCATTGTTGCAACAACTATACCTAGACTCCTTCTCCTTAGACCATGGGCTCATATTACTCACTGTTTCCCGAGGCTGCTTTGACTACATCAACCATCATCTGGTAATACGGTGGCCATAAAGGTGTATGTTGGGTATTCCAAAGGAACAGTTGATGACATGTGACTGCAATACCGGGATTTGTTCACCCACATAACGGGTAAAGATACATACGGCCGGCTTGGTGAGATTACATCCATAAATGTTGCAACATGTGACTAGGTCATGGGGATGTAATATCACGGTAACAAGAAAACATAACTTGTTGTGAACGAGATTGAACAAGGTATGGGATACCAATGATTGGATCTCGGACAAGTTGTATCGAGAAACAAAAGGAAGAGGATGCTACATTTAGCGATTCAAACGACATTGTCATCAGGAATGCATAGGGGTCACATGGACATCCCTGGTCCCTCTGTTGATCATTGATTTAGATCATGTCTAGAGCATTCTCGAGCCGTGAGAGGATACACTTAAGGGTACGATGAGAGCGATCATTCGTAAGACGGAATCACAGTAGAGAAAGAGAAAGCCGGAATTGTTCCGTAGAAAGATCTGAAATCGTTCGGAGGCAATCGAAAGGGAACCGAAAGGTGTTTCAGGTCAAGACGGATGTTGTAATATGTATTTACATATTAATTAATGTAATTAATATTAAATATAATATTAAAATCTAATTTGAAGGGTTATTCTACTAATGGGCCAAACTTCCTAGTGAATAAAGGTCCATAAGGGAAAACCGAAGGAGGGAAGGGCCAAAGGGCCAAGGCCCAGGCGCCTCAAGGGGCCCACCCGGCCAGCCTAGGGCTATGCGCGGGGTAGGGCCCACCCCTGGCCTACTGGCCCATGAGGCCCATGCGCCTCCCCCTCTCCCTTGAATAGTCCCAGATGGGAAACCCAAAGGGGAGGGCACACCCCCTCCCCTATATAAAGGGGTGCCCATGGGTGGAATTAAACACCAATATTTTGGAGAAGTCCTTTGGTTGACTTCCTCCTTCCCTCTCTCTCTAGTCCTTGTGACCATGGCCCCAAGTCTGGGCTGTGCGATCAAGGCACACCTGCAGTACGCCGTTGTGCTATAGGGATTCCTAGCCAGATATAAACTTCCGCACTCCTGGCGGGATCGGGGAGCCGGAGGTCTCATCGTGTACCGGATGTGTACGAAGACACGATGCGCAACACTTGGGGCGCTTAAATGTCGTGAGCCGGAGCTGTTGCACGATGAAGATCAAGAAGGAGCAAGGGGCGACCTGAGAGGAGCTTCGCGACCTTGAGATCGGCTACGAGTACGACTACATCAACCACGTTCCCCGCGGAACGTTAACCGCGTACGGTCTACGAGGTTATGTATTCTATACGCATCGGCCGTTACCGCATTACTATATAGATAGATCCTAAGCAGTTTCTGGGGTTTTAATGTAGGAATTTTTTTGTTTTCTGCACCGATCCCCAACAATGGGTTGGGTCGAGGCATTCTCGCATTTCTCATGTGAGTAATTTTTTGTATTTTCCGTCTCATGAAATCTCGGTTGCCCCATGTATTCTAGTTAAGTTATGAATGTGAGCTACAAGTTAGTTTAATTGGTATGCGGTAATCTAGATGTTAGGTTAGCGAGATTTCTTTACCATCGATACGTTAGCATCGACGAGCGATAACAACTCGGTACTCTAACATCCTTAGATACTTCGTCATCCGTACGTCACAATAGCGGCGATAAGCGATGAAACCGGGCTGCTAGACTACTGGTTGTGTGTTATGTTTATTCACTACAACTTAGGTGGTGGATGGGTAACTTAGGGTGGTTGGTGGATGACTTAGCGGCGACGGACGATGTAGCCGAGCCGCTAGAATAACTTGTACTCTATTTGTAGGTAAATTTTTAAAGTGACGGATAACTTACATGTTATTGGATGGATAACTTACATGCTGAATTATGGATAACTCTCGTGTTATTAATGGATAATTATTATATAGTGTCATGGATTACTTCTGTTTATCTTTATCGATAATTTTGTACAATGTTCAAGATACCTTAATTCTCTTTGTGACCAATATACTTTTAAGCTCTGGCTATTTTCATTTTAGTTAGTTAAATGTGTGATAGACTTACTTGATTTGAACAAGGTAGCCTAGGTGTTAGGATAACGCTCGTCACCGTCGATCCGGTGAAAACGGATCCTAAATCGGAGGAGTTCACATTTATGTTTTTTTTGCACGCATACAAAAACTCAAACACACAGTTCGTAGGGGGGTAACTTATGTGTTACCTGGTGGATAACATACATAGTACAGCTAGATAACTATGTATTACGGGTGAATAACTTTTAGGTCAAAAAAATATTATCGAAACATATCAACATGAGATCTACTTTTGAAGATCTCGTCGCGACTTGTCCAACGATGAAAACGGATCGTAAATCGGATAAACATCTACAACTATTTTGAATTTTCAGATTTCGTATTTAATTCCGATGACATCATATATTTTGGCTGTTATGTTAAACACTAAACTCTTTTCTATTTTTGGCCATAACCCGGGACGTGCAGCCTTGCATACGGCTGGTGCAAGTGCTCGCTAGGATTTGCAATCCGGATACCGGTTAGCACAGTCCATATTTTACTGTCAATCGCGCAGCCTTGCATATAGCTGGTGCAAGTGCCCCCCAGGATTTGCAATCCAGATACCGGTTAGCACGGTCCATGCACACGTGATGAGCAACCTCAAACGAACGAAAAAATATTTTACCGGGGATGGAGGGAGCATTCCCATATTGTCAGTCCACTACGTACGGCTGGGCATTGGACTTGACGCTCGCTGTTCCTCGCGGAAACTGAAGTGATTTTACTGCGAAATCAAGGCTCGCAAGAGTCATGGCTGTCGGCGTTGGCAGCGAGCGGGACAGCTAATCTAATCCATATCTCAAAAAAAAAAAAAATCCAATCCAGCCCACACGAAACCTCCCACGAAATCGTCAACGGTCGCCCACTGGATCGAGCCGAGCAGATGGGGCGGCTGGTCTGGTCCGTCGCGGTCACCTCGCCGTGCCCAAACCCAACCCAACCCAACCACCAACCCGAGGCGCCGAACGCGCCGCCGCCGTCCAGCTCGCGACCCCCCGCGCCACACGCGCGTCACGTGACAGCCCCCGCCGCGCGGGCCCCGCGGCCTCGTCAGCTCCACGCCCTCCAGCGCCGCCGTGCCCTTTCCTCCACATTTTTCACCCGCGAACTACTCTCGGGCCCATCGATCAGCGACTGCCGAGTAACCTTCCAGCCCGTGGCGAGAGACCTTTTCCTGTTCCGCTCGCGCCGATCCGGTCCATAAACGATCAGCTTCGTTCCAGGCTGTCCCGGCGGTGGTCGTGCTTATCGGCAGGCACGACGCGCCCCTGGTCCCACCATGACTCTACCCCTCCCGCCGACACGCGGGCCAGCCCGTCCGTCCGTCCCCGTCGCCAGCCCTAGGTTGTCCCGCTGCGCTGCGGGGCCCGACAGCGGGACACGCGTCGGCGCACCATAGGGCACAGGGGGCTCGCGGGGCTCCTTTTCTAGTCCTCCCCCGGGCGCCGCCTCCTCTCCCAGTTCGAACGAAAGCCTGAGAGAGCCCGAGGAGCAGACCAGCGCCGACGCACGCAAGCGCAGGTACCGCCCGCCCGCTCGCGATTTCTGCCCCCCAAATCTTCCTTCCCCTCGCATATTTTTTCCTCCGACTACCGTTGTTCTGTTAGATCTTAGCTGGTAATACTCTAAGCCGTCCCGATCTGCGGTTGTTTGACGCGGATTTTCCCCCCATCTGGTTGGATTCAGCCAAACCTGTCGAGCTGTTGCCGTGCTCAGTGAATGGTACCGTCGTAGGATCGCCGTGATATGTTTGCCGTGCGGCTTGGTCGTAGCACGGCCGGATCCCGTCAAGGCCTGCGTTTTGGTCGGATAATCGTTTGATTGTGGTGTACTTAGCTCGCACTCACCTGACAGAGTAGTACTTCGAAATTCCTCTTCCAAGTTCCAGCTGTTCTAGTCTACAGTACATAATTCAAAATTCAGACCTGTATTTTTTTTCACCGGGCCTCTCAGGAAGAGAAGCAGAAATCATAATTGCTCAATGGTACTTCTCTCTTCGATTTTGTTTCTCAAAAATTGTTTTGCTTTGCGTGGATCACGGATTACTCATTGTTGAATTGTATGTTTGTATATTTATTTTTATGCCAATACAGAGTGGGGGAAAAGATTTCGAGCTAACAGTTAGCTGACGCTTTATCTTTGATCCTGCAGATTTGCTATTCGGAAGAAGGTTAAACATTCTGAACTGCCAAGATGTCGGCACCAGTGGAGCTTTCCCGGGAGGAGAACGTGTACATGGCCAAGCTCGCCGAGCAGGCCGAGAGGTACGAGGAGATGGTCGAGTTCATGGAGAAGGTGGCCAAGACCGTCGACTCCGAGGAGCTCACCGTGGAGGAGCGCAACCTCCTCTCTGTTGCGTACAAGAATGTGATTGGAGCACGCCGTGCCTCATGGCGCATCATCTCCTCCATTGAACAGAAGGAGGAGAGCCGTGGCAACGAGGACCGGGTCACGCTCATCAAGGACTACCGTGGCAAGATCGAGACTGAGCTTACCAAGATCTGCGATGGCATCCTCAAGCTGCTCGAAACCCACCTTGTCCCCTCTTCCACCGCGGCTGAGTCCAAGGTCTTCTACCTTAAGATGAAGGGTGACTACTACAGGTAATATATGATGGCCCATGGAGATTCTTCATTCATTATGGGATTGTGAAGTTTCATTTACCTGAATCAATCAATTGTGATAAATAGGTATCTTGCCGAATTCAAGAGTGGGGCTGAGAGGAAGGATGCTGCTGAGAATACCATGGTGGCATACAAGGCTGCTCAGGTTGACCATTTTGTTTCTCATATTTAACAATGTCAATTTGTTTGGAAATAATCATTTGTACTTTGTAAAAGTTTGTTCTGTATTTTATTACATGTTGTACTTCGCTTGTTAAAACTCTGGTCTGTCATAATCTACCAGGATATTGCTTTGGCTGAGCTGGCTCCAACTCATCCGATTAGGCTTGGTCTGGCACTCAACTTCTCAGTGTTCTATTATGAGATCCTCAACTCGCCTGATCGTGCTTGCAATCTTGCAAAGCAGGTTAGTTTTTCTGTATCATTTAGATGCTCTGTTTTTGTCTGTGCCCTGCTAGGTACAGAATACATGTTTAGTGAATGACATATTTTTATTCTGAATGAAGCCTGCATTTTTGATTTAGTCAACTGGCAATTACAGAATATGAATTTCATGATACTTGCATGCCTTACTATCAATCTATCACTACTAGAGCAGCAGCAATCTGGTTAATATTTGATTCAAATCACATATCCATTTGTTATCTTTACATTGCCGGCTTCTGTGAAGCAGTTCTGTAAGGACTCAAAATGGATAAGAATAGCCATTAGGTGCTGCAGTAGATTATATTATGCATCACACTTTCATTTTACTACTGGAGAAATTAAGCTATCTGATCTTCTACTACTTGACTTGCAAACTTGGTACCCATTCCTTGCTATATTTTGGCGACCACCTTTTGCTAGTATCATGGGCAGAGCACACGACACTTCAGATTAGTTGTTTTTCTTACTATTCGGTCATTGACTTGTAGAACAGTTGGGAGTTCCCATAATCTTTGGCTGTGGTTTGGGAGACAAAAAAAATCCTTGCATTGCTTGTCAACTGAGGCACTGAGTGAGCGCACAAAATGAAACATGTGGCATTCATGTACCTAATCTCGAATGATTATTATCATTAAGTCTCTCTCCCTCTTATTATTGGTTGACCCAGTGTTTCTGTTAGCTGTCATGACACATGAATGAGATTCTGTACTTGACCTGTTCTCCAAATGCCTTTTATATTAGCTAGTGTAGTGCCTTCTAGAGAATACTGGATAGAAAGAACACATTTGTAGCAAAAATTTGCTAACTATTCATCATGAAGTGCCAAAGTTCTTGATAATCACTGTCAACTTTTCGTTGCAACAAATTTGATTACTTGACAACACGTTTTTATATGTAACTTGTTGTAGTTAATTCTGAGAAGTAGTACTTGTGGCTCATTTGTGACTTCAATTGTATTTCTTTTATAAGCTTTTGGGTCTTCCTTGAGACATACTCCACTTTGCAACTTCTCATCATGATAATTTTCCCCACTACAGGCTTTTGATGAGGCCATTTCGGAGCTGGACACCCTGAGCGAAGAATCCTACAAGGACAGCACTTTGATCATGCAACTCCTTCGTGACAACTTGACCCTGTGGACTTCAGACATCACGGTACCATCCATTTCTCAAATGCGTCCTTTTCTTCTCATGCTCTTAAAAAATCATTCTGGTTCTTGAACAACTGTAACTGACGCTCTTCTCTTCAGGAGGACACTGCTGAGGAGGAGATCAGGGAGGCGCCGAAGGGCGAGGGACAGTAAAGCCGGTTTTATGCACCCCATGACATAGTGGTTTGGTATTATCTATTGGCACTGCAGTGTGTTGTGGATCATGTCCTAGCTGTGTTATGGTTATTGTCGCTAAATTGGGGGGCTCCCTGTATGTGATGTGCTAGGATAGGTTTTGTCGCCGCCTGTAGGCTTGTCGCATAGCAGGCGGTGACTTTAGCCTGGACTAGCTTGGGGGGAGAGCCCCTCTTACATTGTTGGTGGTGGCGGTTCGTGTTTCTGGTCTGCCTTGCTGTTTATCCTGATTGGTCCTGCGTCATTGTCTGCCTTCGACAGTTTTTTTCGTGGTCGGTTAATGGTACTTGCATCTAAGGCTTTCAGCCAGCATTGTTGCTGATTCCCCACTGTTGGCATTCTGGGCTGGAGGATGCTGCACGTCATATAGGATGCTGCACTGTCTCGAGGAATGCTTCTTATTCTGTTGTCGCATTGCTGACTGTCTCTGAAGCATGGTGGAATCCATGGACGAACATTTCAATTAAAAAACAATAGGAAGAATACCGTTGCTGAACCACAATTGGAATCAATGGAAGAACATCACAAGAAAAAAATACTAGGAACAAACACAACATAGGCTGAGAATTGGATGAACATCCCAAGAAAAAATAGTAGGAAGAACACAACAGAGGCTGAGAACTCACATGAGGTTCAGGCAAAGCTAAAGAAAACCAGGTGCGTACAAGGTTTATTTGGGGGCAAATGATCAACATCAGCAATGTTAAGCACGGGAGCAAATGTTGCCACGAAACAAGCACCAATGTCTCCAGGATTTGGGCATCAGAGAGAAACTCAAAACAAAAACAAAAGGTACCTGGGGCTGGCGGTTCATCTTGGGCCATCAAAACATTACACTATATTGCTAAGTAATAGAAAACGTGGTTCAGTGTCATGCGTGCACAGCATGTGGTGTGGCCAAATGCCCGAATCAATGTTTTAGTAATGGTTAGCCTCCACCTCTACACATATGTGACATTTTGATTTCCCGTAATTTTGTAGCTACTTCTCTCATGTTCATTCGATCGTCAGGGGCCTGGTGTGTGCAGGAAAAAGCCACTTTCACCAGGGCCAACAAGCACCGGCAAACTCTACTTTGCTCTTCTGGATTTGCTCGAGCACACTCCTGGCATTCTTCTAGAAGGTAAGCATCAACTATATGAAGTATCTGATCAGGGACTGTCCTGTCGACGAAGTTGATGATGTCAAGTCCATTGCAGAACATAGAATCAGTTGGCCTTTTCGCCGTCAATATCTCCAGTAGGACGACCCCAAAGCTGTACACATCACCAGCCGTTGATAGGTAGCTACCTCCGGCATACTCTGAATATTAAGAGAGAAAAATGCCACAATTTATGACATAGTTAATCTAAATGGTTATATTGTTTATCACACCAATCAAAAGTTCTAGCTTAACTTTTTTTTTACCTGGAGGAATGTACCCAACTGTTCCCGTCAGAGTACCAACTGATCTCCAAACGCTGTTGATGTTTCAAGATAGAACCTTGCAATTCCGAAATCTCCTAGATGACCAGTCATATCATCATCCAGAAGAATATTGCTAGGCTTCAAATCGCGATGAATAATTGGATTTTCACAATCATGATGTAAATATTGCAGTGCATCAGCAATATCAACAACTATTTTCAATCTTTGAGATAGATCCAAGTTTCTCACGGTGTCTCTATTGCTGGATGGGTGCAGCCAAGTGTCCAAGCTGCCATTGGGCATAAACCTGTAGACGAGAGCTCTGAAATCATTGCCCCTGTTATCAATTGTTGAGCAAGCAGTCAGAATTGGAAGAACATTGCGGTGCCGAATATTTTTCAGAGCTTGACATTCTGACATGAAACTCCTATCATCCCCTTCCATGGCAAGGTCAAAAACCTTCACAACCACAACCATGGGTTCTGAAACTGTTAGCCTTCCTTTGTACACTGAACCATGACTTCCTCTCCCAATCAAATTAGACTCTGTGAAATTCTCTGTGGCTTGAGCTAGATCCTTATAGGAAACTTTAGGAAATTTCTCACTAGAAAAAGGCACCGGCAATTGTAGTCTTGACACCTTCTTTCTTGAGATGATGACATAAATCAGTAATGTGAGGGACACAGAAACAACTAATATGGGGATCAATATTCTTACAATATAGTGTCGCCATCTATTTCTTCTCCGGGAAGCTTCAGGGCATTGAGGCATATGTAGGTCCAGTACACCTCCACAGAGCCCCAAATTTTCTTTGAGTGAGATGCTTTTAGTGTTTTTGAATACCCCTTCTGTTGGTACTTCACCTTCAAGATGATTGTGAGACAGATCTAAATATCTGAGAAGTTGCAGTTTGCTTAGAGGAACTGGGATAGAGCCTGAGAAATTGTTATGAGAAAGATTGAGGGTGGTCAAAATAATAAGATTTCCCAAAAATGTGGGGATGCTTCCACTGAGAAAGTTTAGGTCCATCCGGATGAGTTGCAATTGTTGGCAAGTGCCCAAAGTGGATGGAATTTTGCCGGTAAGCCTGTTGGATGAAAGATCTAGATAGTCGAGTTGTTGAAGATTACCAACATCAGGAACCTGGCCTTCGAGATTGTTGTGGTGTAATGAACATTTAACAATTGTGGCTACTGTGAAAACCTCTTTTGGTATACTGCCTTGAAGATTGTTATATCCAAGGCCTAAAAGAGAGAGCTGCGAAAGATTTCCTAAACTTGAAGGAATGGGACCAGAGAATAGATTTTTTTGTTAGAGATAGTTCTGACAGCTTTGAAATATTACCAATGGAACCTGGGATGCGCCCACTGAAGTTATTTCCTTCCATGTATAAACCTTGTAAATTAACCAGACTTCGGATCCATCCATCGATGCGGCCACTAAAGCCATTGCGCTCCAGTCCTAGTTTAGTTAGCCCATGAAGGTTTCCTATGCTTGGCGGAACAAATCCGTATAGCATGTTGCTTCCAAGCATGAGCGTCTCAAGATTAGAGGAAAGGTTACCGACTGAATCGGGCAGTATCCCCTGTAGCAGAGCTCCTTGGAGTGTAAGGATCTTTAGAAGAGTGCAGTTACTCAATGCATCTAGGAAGTCCCAGCTTTGGCTACCTTTTGCTTCAAAATTATTGTATTGAAGCGTTAGCAAATTGAGCTTCTCAAGCTTACCAAGTGAAGTCGGGATCCGTCCAGTAAGCCTGTCTCCCAACCCTATCCTCTGCAGCTCCGATGCATTGCCTAGCGAGTCTGGAATGTGACCTTCCAGCATGTTTCCAGCTAGAAGAAGGCCAGTAAGGTTCGGGAGGAAGTCCCCTATCCCAGATGGCAATGGGCCATGCAGCATATTCGCTGGCATGGCCAACTGTTGCAGTGAAGAGATATTGAAGAGTGCTTCCGGGATTCTACCTGACAGTCTATTCACACCAAGCAACAAGTTTAACAAGTTGGGTAGTCTCCCAAGCTCCTCGGGTATGCTTCCATGGAGCTGGTTCTCACGAAGAATGATATTCTGCAAGGTTGTGATGTTCCCTAGACCGAGCGGAATAATCCCGGTGAGACTATTTTCACTAAGCCTGAAATATGACAGGGCGGTGAGGAGGCCTACTTTCCTGGGGATTTCTCCCACGAGAAAGTTCCTTGATAGGTCCAGTACAATCAAGCTGGAACAGTTTGTGAGCGCATCAGGGATAATTCCCCGCAGCACGTTGTCCTTCAGGCCCAGAACCTCGAGTTTGTGAAGATCGCCGAGAGCAGGAGGTATCTGACCAGACAGCTTGTTTGTGGAGAGGTTAAGGGAGACGAGGTATGACATGTTTCCTAGAGAAGGAGAGATCTTCCCAGCCAGATTCCAACCTGTCAGGCTCAGCTTCACAACACGGCCCGGATGCGTGGGGCTGCAGGTGACGCCCTCCCACCGGCAGAAGTGGACGGTGGTGTTCCATGAGCTCAGGGCCTCCATTGGATCGTTGGTTATTGCACGCTTAAAGTCGAGGAGGGAGGCAAAATCCGTGTCGTTTCCGTCGTCGCAGATGATGCTTCCAGCTCCACACGACAGTACCAGCAAAATCATGACCCAGGGCAGGAGCGTGTGGAGTGCTTCCATATCTTGCTTCACACCACCCATGTGTTCAGTTATCTATATACCACAGCATGAGTATGTCGAAAAATCATTCAGGTGACCAGACAATTTGTGTTGCTACTCACTAAGAAGAAGATGCAATATCAAATGAAATAATTACATAATTTAAGGAAGAGAGAGGTGGTAGTGAAATCATAATTTGATACCGATCATAACACACAAAACTAGAAATTTAATGATATACATCTTGTACACAAGTTTGCATTGAGATTTTAAAATAATTAAATATACTTTTATAAGATGCTGAATAAGAGTCGAGAAGAAGGATACCTCGGGTCCTGAAAACTTCGCCTTATTGGCTTCAGTGGAGATATCGGTGCTGTAATCGCTCTTTGTCCTTGGTTTAAATAGCACAGGAATAGCGTTAGCGTAATTACGGTGGATCGGAGCGTTTCATTGCCGGCCGTGCTTAGCTGACAGTCCATTTTAGAGAATACGCTCTACAGCCCAAATGGCAGCCATCCCTAGTTCGTACCCTTCGAGCAAAGTCTATTAGTACCAATTTTTGTTTGGTAAGCTCTCGCTTTCCATCAGACATCAGCAACGCTTTTGAAATGACAGGGTTCGCAGCGTCACTATAGACAGATATGTCAATTATCATTACGGTCATACATACTGGAATTCTCTAACAACATGTATACGCAATTGGGAGAAGAGCTGATCCTGCATTTTGTCGCTTTGATGAAGTGCGCTAATAGATTTTTACGCAAAGACCTGACCGGCAGATGTGATATTTTCTGCCACAACGTGCATGACTGAGTCCAAGGGCAAATGTCCAAAGCGAAAGAAGGAATCAGCAGAGAACTTTCGACGAGGAATAGCAGGTTCAGTGTAAGCGGTCTAGAGTTTACATGGCCTGATTTTGACACGCTGGGACGACGTAAACTGAAAATCTGAGAGAGCTTCACAGAATCGTAGGTCAACAATACTCAGCAGTACAGAGAAGGCCACACAGCAGCCGCTTGGGTAGATACTTAAAGGTCATAGGGCCATGTTTGTTTTACATTTCTGTATCTACAACACTCGCTACCCGTTGAGCACCTAATACAGCTGCTTAAGTAACAGATTTGCTCTGAATCTACAACATTTGTGTGTGAGAAGATAGGTTCCAGGTCTTGTCATGGGTGGCTCAGGGGCTCGACGGCGGTTCTGAACAGAAGGATGTACGCCTTGTCGATGGAGAAGTACAGGAAACCTCCTAAGGAGTGAGTGACGTAGGAACCGAAGCTCGTGCCGACAATGCAGTGCCAGGCAGGGCCGTATGTCGTGTCAAAATCCTGTAGGCAAACGAAAACGATGTCCAGCTATCAGTTGTTATGAAGAGTGAGGTTGTGAGAACCAAGACTATGGATGATATTAGTAACATCCATAGTTTTTTTAAACAGAGCTATTTGCCTAGTAGGAATAACCACAAAATCAAAGCCTGCATTGTATATTTTGACGAAAGATAAATATCATCACAAACTTCTACTTTTGTAGGGGAACCCTGAAAACACTTGTGACCATTTATTGCAGTCTATAAGTACCTGACCAAATGATAATCCTTACTTTGTGATGCAGTCAAAAAAAAGGGGGGGAAGAGAATAATCGCTCAAATAATAGTACTACAGCATTAGTGTGTTCAAAATGGGGAGATGATGCAGCAAGCTTGTTTGCACTTGCGTTGAAATTCAGTACTAGGTAGGTCCAAGTGAATCTTGTTACTGTTATGGAAACAAGAGAAGACAT
The DNA here is from genome assembly GCA_910589775.1 of Avena eriantha. Taxonomy (NCBI): domain Eukaryota; kingdom Viridiplantae; phylum Streptophyta; class Magnoliopsida; order Poales; family Poaceae; genus Avena; species Avena eriantha. Next base: position 464,714,978 of record OU342740.1, read on the forward strand.
AGCCCGCCCAAGTCAAAACAACAGCATTGCAATGCAAATGTCTAAATCGGTCCATTTTAAGGGTTCTGTATGAACAAAGCCTTTTTAAGGACATGAACAATTAGTAACTAACCGAAAATGAATGGCGGACACAATAACGATAATCCCTAATACGCATAAGCTCATATCAAGGTTTCCAATCGCAGGATCAACGCTCCAACTCCAAGGCTTTCCAACTTAAGGTTTAAAAAGTGGAGCTAAGCCAGCCAGCCACCAGCCACAAATCACAAATTTTCCTCTGCCTATAATCCTCATCCTGCCAACAACTAGTACCATCGACCACTCGGTCAGCATACAGCGCGTAGTTTTACAAAACCAACCTGTCAAGCTAGCTCACAAGATCACATCTCCTTGCTGGGCAAAGTCAACCACTCCGCATTGGTGATTTGGTGTGCCCTCCAGTTCGCAGATCATGCTTGCATGTTCAACTCCAAAGACGGTTGCAACTTGAAACTACAAAAGTACTACTATCAAACTATGCCTAGCAGCAAACTGCAACTGCCCTCGCATGTCTTCTAAGAATTCAGCGTCCAACAAATACTACTTCAGGTACTAGTAGTAACAGTGTTGTAGTGGACCATATCTCATAAATGATCACACTGATCTATCCGATCTGGCAGCAGTAGCCTTCTGCCTTCCATTTCATCAAGGTCAACAGCAAAGAGCTTCCGAAATCATTTCGGTCAGACTCACCAATTTAGGTAAGAGCGCCTTCAAACCTTCCCGAAATAGACAGCTATATTATTCAGGTAAGAAGCTTCACTAGAATCGAACTCTAGCTAGATCTCACTTGCAGCCATTTTAGCTGCGATTCTTTGTTTTACACATCCCTCTCCATTCACAGCAATAAATGATCTAGTACTAGTACACAAGTTTGTGGCTCCCAGAGATGATCTTAAGTATCTGATTAAATGACACGAGTGGAAACAAATTCAGACAGGAAGAAACGTGGGGCTGGTACCTTCTTGAGCGCGAGCGCGAGGCGCTTGCTCTCGAGCCGGGGCGTGGCGAGGACGACCTCCCGGGCGATCCAGATCGCGCGCCGCTGCAGCGGCAGCGGCATGTCCGCCGCGCGCACCCGCACCGCGACCTTCCTCTCCTCCTCCCCTTTTGGATCCCCCTTGGCCTTCGCGTCCTTCTCCTTGACCTCCGCCTTGCCGCCCTTACCCTCCCCACCACTGGGCTCCGCCGCCGGTTTCGGCTCCACCGCCGGTTTTAGCTCCAGCTTGAGCTTCGGTTCCTGCTCTGGCTCTGGCTCCGGCTGGGGCGGGTCTGCGAGCCTGGTGCGGCGGACGAGCGAGCTGAGGTAGCGGCTGCGGCGCTCGAGCTCGTCGTAGGCCGGGTCCATGGAGGCGCTTCGGCTTTGCTTTGCCGGCGAGAGATGCACCGCAGTCGTTTGCAGACGGGTCAGATTGGCTGGTCAGCAGCGGCGGTGGCAAGGGGGCATGGCCGCGAGTGGGAGGTGTTTGCGTTTTTGTCTGGGAGCCGGGGACGGGAGTGGTGGTGGTGGTGGCCGGTTGGGCTCGTGTTTCCGGGGGTTTGGCCGGCTGGGGTGCGAGGTGCGAGTGGGAGTTTGGTTTGCCGCTCCTGGAATTCGTGGGAGCAACTTTTGAGAGAGAAAGCATCGGTTTTGTTTTCTTTTTAAGGGATCATTATTAGCCGTACACTTGCCTAATAGTAGTAGTATTAAAAAGCTTTTGATTTGCAACCACTACAAATAATAACACAGCAATGTGGGTTTTTCCGACTAGAAATACGTGGTAAGATTATTTGCATGATTTCGCCCGGCTTTTTCCATGACTTGCTATTCAATGATCCTCACCAGGTATCTAGAGTGAGATTAGCCTCAGATTTCAGAGCAGACCAAGATGGCTAGTATAGAAGAAATTAGACTTCCATCGCCCACGTGGTCCCCAGGGAAGACTCGATTGTCCGTCCATTTGTGCCCAGGCCGTTTGACCAACTGTCGGTATCGGGTCGGCTATCCCCACCACCCACAGATGCCTCCTCACAGCATCGTGGCACCGTCACCGCAGAGAACCCAGCAAGTCGACCAGCACGAGGGATCGCACAGTTGTCACGAACTGCGATTAAGACTGCGGCTTTGGGTTCCCAGAGTATATTACTAGTAAATAAGAAATTACCAGAACATAGCAGTCAACACATTGCTCAGTTTCTCCGACATTGGGCAGGTTAGCCTTCGACGCATAACGTTTCACTTAAAGTTAATAGTGCTACTCTCTCCTCCGTTCATTAATAGCGTCTAGATCACAAAAGCTAAAACATCTTATATTTTAAAAGAGGAGTAGATGTTTTAGATTTTATGAAACAAATGTAACTATCAGAAATCCATTTTAAACCCAGGTTATACAAAAATAACATATTTTAAAATGTTGAAAATTTTCAAAATAATATATTCACGTGTAGCTTCATGTTTTAGGTTCACACGAAGTCACTCCATGAAAAAACCGATATATTTTGTGGATTATGCAAAAAAGATTAAAAAAAAGTCTTGTGTAGCATGTTACTTTAGCATCAATTTTTTGTCTTTTTTGCACAAGTCACCCAAAATATTTATTTTTCGCGAAACAACTTTGCACGCACCTAGAACACCTAAAACTGGAAGTTCTACGTACATTTTTTTTTTAAATTAGCATTTCAAATTCCGACAAAAATCAAATTCAAATAAAAGGTGCATATGAGCTCAGAAGCCAAATAGCGACGTCCTGTAACTACATTTTTACCACGTACTAAAAAACATCTAGATATATTCTGTAACGTAGGGAGTACTAGTATATTATATTCTCAACAAGACAACAAGACGTAATTGCAATTCAATATCCAACTGGATTAGTCAAATAGGAGACACGATCAGGATGAGAATGGCAAAGCATCCAAGATGAACCCATAGAGATCAAATCGCACAGAGCACAAAATGGACCAACCTTCCCAGCAAAAAGGGACACAAATATACATGTACATAAACGTGCCAAAGAGAATTGGAGATGGAACAAACCAGCAAACACATCAACGAACAGAAACAATGATCCAAGGAAAAACAACATTACTTCACCAATCACCAGAAATCACAGAAACCATCATAAGTAATAACAGTGAATCAGTACGCAGCCTAGCTAAAAATGAATTCCAATATTAACTCAATTACACTGCTCTCAACCTAAAACCTGACAAACCTTGTAAAATACATGACCTGAAGCTTTATATAACACAGGATTAACACGTGAGCCAAGGGATGACGACGGTACTATCACAAAATCATGTGCATATGAAGAAGTTCAGTAGGAATTAACAGCCCTACTACAAGTTATGTAATATAAGTAAATGTGCATATAAACTATAAGAACAGTAAAGGGTCATTCCAACCTACTGTAGATCACAACTGTACAGACTTGTTCCAGGAATGCACTAGACCAGTTTCAACCAGGCAAAAAAAAAATCATAATTTCATACCATTGAGCTAAAATCAAACATAACAGCATCCAGCAACTGATTACTGGCATTGAGCTACTTTGTTGTTCAGTCTGCAGTCAACAAACAGAACATGAACTAGATCACTGGCTACCAGACTTCAGAGCGTTATAGAGTACCCAGAACACTCAGTAATACTAGTTGAACCAAAACAGCAATTATGCAGAACAAAAAAAGAAACTAGCATCCCTGTTACAAGTCACAAGGAAGGGAGCAACAACATACCATTCAAGGTATATTCACGCAAGTTAGAAGTAATGCAGGCAATATAGGACCAATTGTAGAACAAAACTCCAGTAATGGATGCCTAAACTATACGAATCAACTAAAACAATTTTCACTGCTCTTAAGCGTAGAGTGCAGCCAAAACCCTTACGAAATGCAGGCCCTGAAGCCTAAATAACTCGGAATAAACACATGAGCCTATGGATGACTGGTAGTACTATGACAATATGTGCATATGAAGAACAGGTAGTAATAAACCTCCTACATGTCAATGAAATATAAGTAGATGCGCCAAAACAACAGGCTAATTGCTACCTAGTTACAGTTGTAGAGCCTGGTTCCAAGAATGTACTCCCTCCATCCAGAAAAAGATGTCACAGATTTGTCTAGATTCACATGTATCTATACACTAAAATGTGTTTAGATACATGCGAACCTAGACATTTGTGACATCCTTTTCCGAACAGAGGGAGTACTAAACCTACTTCAAACACACAAAAACATATGACCGAACTCAAAAATAAAATAGAACAGCATCCACCAACACTCTCCTGGCATGTAGGTTGTCCGGAAACAGTTTGAGTTCAAACGTGGAAACAGGCTTCACGAAAAAAAAGTGCTACTTTATCAACAAAAGAGAATGAACTAGATTACTGGCTGCCAGTTTCCGAGTGTCGACTCCACATTATTGAATACCCTTCATCTACACAATACTCATGTAATACTAGTAACCAAATAGCAATTATGCAGAACTAAAAAGGAATTAACATCCCTATTACTCCCTCCGTCCTAAAATAAGTGACTTGGGTTTGTCTAGATTCGTATGTATCTAGTCTTAAAACATGTCTAGATACATAAGAATCTAGAAAAACCCAAGTCACTTATTTTGGGACGGAGCGAGTACAAGTCACGAGGAACAAGCAGTATGGCATCAGCAAAACACCATTCATCATGTCTTTTCTTTAACTAGAACCAATGCAGCCATTATAGGATTCCTCCAAGACACTGTAGAGCTGAAGTCCAACAATGAAGGCCTAAACCATACTATTAAGCTAGATGAAACACCCAGTATCAACCTATGCATATTAAATCCGCAATTGGATCTTGTAACACTAGATAGGCAAAGAACAGGTTAAAATGGATCGTTACTTTGCATGAGCTCAATAGCTTCTAAACAACAGTTCATGAGCTCGCAAACATCACAGCATAACATATCATTTCCAGAATTGAGTGTTGTAACACTAGAGAAGAAAACCCAAGTTAAAGGGGTGCATTTTATAACATTAGAGAAGCAAACGGAAGTTAAAGGGATGCATTCTTCTACAAGCTAAAGCTGCTAAAAGGGAACATGAGCTGCAGGAACATTGAAACATCGACCAAAAGGGCTAATATACAGCCAGCCATATCACTGCCAACCATTCAAGTCTCTTAAGCATTCACATTTTTGAAGGGGTAAACTGTCAAAGAAATCACAGGGCAATACAGAAAACACACAATGTAGTAATCATGAAGCAAATGATGCAAACCCTGGGATGTTAGAGAACTAAATCGTGCAAGGAAACAGCAAAGGTATAACTAACACGCAAATTCAACAACCTGGGAAAATTTAATCTGACAAATCATAAATGTCCAGACCCTTCAAGTCTCTTAAGCATTCACATTTTTGAAGGGGTAAACTGTCAAAGAAATCACAGGGCAATACAGAAAACACACAATGTAGTAATCATGAAGCAAATGATGCAAACCCTGGGATGTTAGAGAACTAAATCGTGCAAGGAAACAGCAAAGGTATAACTAACACGCAAATTCAACAACCTGGGAAAATTTAATCTGACAAATCATAAATGTCCAGACCTAGTCCTTATTTGGATCAGAGGCTACCACATTTCGTCCCAAGACATAAACATGACCTAGAGTGACAGATACAATTGTTCTCCAACCCATAGTTTAAGTACCTCATCATAACGCAAGATGTTGCTTGGGCAACTGAAGGGAGTAAAGCACGAGTGGTAAATCACCGGCCACCTACCCCGGCAGCATTGAGGCCGAGCAGCATCTTGCCATTGTCGCTAGAGGGAATGTAGGCAACATTGGGTGAGCGTGCCAGCTCCGCGGCAATCTCCTTTGCAGCCTCGATCCTCCTGAGCTCGATGAGCCCAGTCCCAGCGATGGCGGTGGCCTCAGAAATGAGCCGTGCAGACTCACTTTCTCCCTCAGCGCGCACAATGGCAGCACGCCTCTCCTGCTCAGCCTTGGCGACGAGGAACTTGGAGCGCTCGGCCTCCTGCTGCGCGACCTGCTTCTTCTCGACGGCGAGGGAGAACTCGATGCCGTAGGAGAGGTGGGTGATTGCGACGTCATCTAGTATGATGTTGAACTCGCGGGCCCTCTTGATGAGGGAGTCGCGGACGAGCCCGGAGACGCGGGGGCGATCGGTGAGGAGCTCGTCGGCGTTGAACTGGGCGACGACGGCCTTGAGCACCTCGTTGCCGATGGAGGGGAGGACCTTGTCGTCGTACTCGAGGCCGAGGGAGGTGAAGATGGTGGGCAGGTTGACGACGTCGGGGCGGGAGAGGAGGCGGAGGGTGAGGTTTACCATCTGCAGGTCCTTGGTGCCGGAGTTGGAGGAGAAGTTGTGGGGGCGCGTGCGGATGTCGAAGATGTAGGGCTTCTGGAGCCAGGGCACGATGAAGTGGGTGCCCTCGCCGACGGTGTCCGGCAGCACCCCGCGGAACCGATCGAAGACGACGGCGCGCTCGCCGCCGTCCACGGTGTAGAGCGACGCCGAGAGGAGGGAGCCGGCGGCGCCGAGCCCCGCCGCCGCCTTGGCGATGTTGGTCAGGAACTTGACCGCCGCGGGACCGCCGGCCATGGTCGCCTTCCGGGGGGAGATTTCGGGATGGCGGCGCGGGAGTAAAACCCTAGCGGAGGATTTGGGGGAAGGGAGAGGAAATGGGATGAGGGGCGGCTGGATCTGACTGTTTGTGTGTTTTTGCGTGGGTTTATTTCTTGGGACAGAAGAAGCTAGACGGTGGTGGGGTCCGGTGTCACATTTCAGATTGGGAGACAAGAAAGGAACTCGTCTCGTGTGGACCTGAACGGCCTGCCTAACGAGAATGGGCCATTCGGGCCTCTCCTAGCCATGGCGCCAAACTGTACGGAGTGGTGGAGTGCTTCTCAAAGGAGGCTGCAGATTGGTATCGCTGGGCGCAAATCAGTTCGCGGGTCAGAGGCAGCACGCACCTTCATTTCACGTTTTCACTAATAAAAGATCTACCTTTACAAAGGGAGTAAGGGTAGCGTTTGGTTCCCGAGCAAAACCAGTTTTAGCCTTGCTCGGCTAGGCTAGACGTTTGGTACCCGAATAAAAACTAGCTTTTGAGAGCCATCTAGCTTCGACGGGACAAGATAACCTCGCTCTCCCGGGAGAGCCGATTTGGCTCGCCCTCGACGGCAAAATCGCATCTGGAAAAAAATCCAGGCGCCAAACTACCGAACTCCGCGGGATGGAGGAATCAGTCTACAACAAATCGCCTGCTTTTCGTTCTTCACTTTGACCTATTCCTCCACTTCTCCCCAATTTTCTCATCCCGTAACAGTATCCACCGAAGCCCTCTCAATAAATCCAGCAGATTTGTGCGAGTACTGCACTAGTTCTCCTGCAAGATTGGCAGTGGAGACGCGATCTGCATTTGATTTGCAAGAAACCAGTTCGTGCTGCTTTCGTGAAGCCTCGCCTAGCTGCACTTCCTCTTTCCGCAGGTTTGTATGCACTTTGAGCTCAATCTAACGTATGTGTGTGTTGATTTGCTTCCTGTATACGCGTCCTCTCTTTCTTTCTGTGTTGATTTGGGAGCAGTAGTCGATTTGGGAGCAATAGTCTAGCTGGTCCCTTTTCCTGTATGCCTTTTCATGTATGCCTCGGTAGATCTTGGTTGGCATTAGACTAGTATGCGTGCATCGATTTGATGCATGTGTGTGGTGAATTGCTAGCTAGCTCGTCCCCCTTTTCTCCTGTATTTTAGTGTGGATTTGGAAGCATAGGCTAGATATACCGTACCATTTTTTTATACATCTATACCTAGCTTTGTCTCTGTTTTTTGTCTCACAAATTGCAGTCTTGCACATTACTGTATGTACTATATATATGAGTCTGTTGAGGTCTTGACTAAAATCTTTTAACTTTCAGAAATAAAGACAGAATCATGATGTAAGTATCTTTATGCATTATATCAACATTAGCTTGGTTTTAAAATGTCATACCCTGCATTCATACTAATGACATTGTGTTGTATATAAAAATTAATATTTGGTCTTCTTTGATTGGCTTATAGATGGAGGAGAGTGCAATAATTAATCGATAAATTGTCTTCTTCAGCGCTTCTGTTGTGGCCTATTGTGCAATTATCATATATCTAAGCGAAATTAGAGACCCTAAAAGATATTCATTGCTAGAGAGAAATATGGAAAGGATGGCTTACCTTCGGAAACTGTATTGTGGTGAGGAGAAACATTGTATTGGGGAATTGTGCATGGGCAAATCAGTTTTCTTTAAACTATGTCGTAAGTTAAGGAGTTTGAAAACACTTGAAGATACATGGCACTGCACTGTAGAGGAACAAGTAGCCATGTTCCTAACTACAGTAGGACATCATAAGAAAAATATAGATATCAGTTTTCATTTCACGAGGTCAGGTGAGACAGTGAGTCGTTATTTCAACAAAGTATTATATGCAATTGGGAAACTTGGAACAGAAATGCTTAGGCATAGTACACTCGATACACCATCCAAAATTGAAGGCAACCAAAGATTCGATCCCTATTTTAAGGTATAATATGATACATCTGAGTTGTTTCTCATAAATTAAAAATAATAGCTCTATAATATGGTAGTTTTATTTGCTAATTAGTCGTTATGTATCTGTTGTTTAGGACTGCATTGGTGCCATTGATGGAACCCATGTTCCATGCAATGTTCCATCTCGGATAGTAGACAGATTGTGTGGCAGGATACCTTTCCCCACACAAAATGTTCTCGCTGCGGTCGATTTTGATTTGCTGTTCACATATGTTTGTGCGGGTTGGGAGGGTTCCGCACATGGAAGGTTACCCCTTGTATATTCGCCTTGCACTAGTACAAACAGCTCTAGCCACCAATGAACAAGTGGCTTCAATGCTGAAAGGAAGACCGATGCATGCTATCAACGATGGGTGGCTCGATGGGTCACTGACAACTTTCCTGACTATCGTCCTTCTGTGTGATTCAATTCTAGTTGTAACGTTTGAAATAATTGTTATGTCTTCCAGCATTTACTACTAGGTTAATAAGGTTCATGCGTCATGGCATGCATTTAAGTGAGAGACTTTTATTCATTCCTGAATATCAAGTTTGTTGTCCATTTTACATTTGTACTTGAATTTTTTCTCATCAGGCAGTTCAATGCAACTTATGTCTATTGAATTTGTAATCATGGTATCTCAGTATACGCGAGTCCGATTTATTCTCATGCCGTTGCAAAGATTAATTCATGACCGTTATGAATCAGCAAATATACATTTGTGTATCACATATACATATAATCTTCTATTTTCTTTCTTTTTTGACTTGTTAAGTTCATGTGGCTGCTAGGATTCGAGGCCAGGTCACTTCCCTTAGTTGATTGCCCTCAAAAGCAAGGGCATCAATCCAAACGACTAATCTCTCCCTCACTAGCAAAAGCTATGCAACCAAACGAACAAGCATTGGCAAAGTCAGCTAAGTCGAGCTACGTTAGCTGGGCTATGCATGTGGTGGCGACGCAACCAAACGCCCCATAAATTGCAGCAAGCTACCACAATTCGGGCTGTCAGAACGAGTCAGTGCCAACATTCCTAATTTTTGCACGTCAGTACCATGTTTCGGACAGACCTTCTCAAATCGCGCTGATTCCTGTCTAATCCCGTTTCTGACAGCAAGACCCCACTGTCGGGCAAACGGCCGTTGATGCGCCGTTTGGACCGCATCGGCTAAGACAGGGCCCCGTCCACGCACCGGTCAACACCACACTCCGCACTCCACTCCTTCTACCGTTCGCACTTGACCAGGAGGAGATGGAGGAGCCGGTGAGTCCTGGAGGCGGCGGCGGCGTCGAGGGCGGCACTGGGAGCTCAAGTGTTGTTGGCGGCGAAGACTGCGCAAGAGGCGGAGGCAGAGTGGCTGACCAGGACGACCTTGATGAGCTATGGCGGTCTCGACCATCGACGGTGGCAGTGACGCTGGCGCAGCTCTGGGTGGAGAATCCGGCGCAAAGCGAAAGGTGGACCAGCAGCCTCGGCGGAGTGGAGTATGTGTTCACTTTTCCCCTTTTTTCTCTCTGAATTTTTCTGTTTAGGGTTAGGGTTTGCTGAATTTTGCCATTTTCTCTTGATTTCTGTAGTCTGGATCCTGAAATTTGGGAAGTCCGAATTCAGTTGGATGGTGTAGACAATCTAGAGAGGAGAATATGCAGAGACGACATTACATATATGAATATAGTTGTAGTGATTGAGGAAAAGGGCTTTAGTTTTCAGGATTCCATTTACTGCACAATGTTGGGTGTACATGAATTGGTTCAGAATAAGTGCAAGATCTATGAACTATTGAATCATTTTGAGTCAAGTAGGGTGCTGCCTTTGTTTGTTAAGAGGGGCAAGCCTACAAAGAAGAAGAAGAATAAATATTCAGGCAAGTGTAGCCAACCCACTGAATCTTCTATTGTGCTGCTTGAAGAACCTGCTCCTTATGATTGCAATGAGCCTAGTGTCTATGTTGTTGATAGAGAAGGTTCCATTTTTACAAGTCAGACTGGTAGCACTGTCTTAGGTGATGAATGTGCACCTACTAGTAAAGACCACTATCTTCCAACTCAAGAGAGTCAGATTGTGGATAAGGGTAAAGCAATACAAAATGAGGAAGAAGGTGATGATGCTGATACTGATGGCAGCATGGGTTCAGACCATGACCTTGATGATTCGTGGTGGGACATTGCTAGTGGACAAGTTGATTTTGCACATTTGGAAGAAACAAGGAAGAAGGAAATGAGAGAAGTGGCTGAGAGGATTGAGGAGATGAGGAGTAAGAGAGAGGATCCCCTGCTACACTATGAAGGGGACACAGATACTGAAGATTTGTTTGTGACTGCAGAAGAAGAAGTTGGACATGAGTTGCCGGTAAGCCTGTTTCAGTAAATAAGAAGAAATTGCCTGTAAAAAGGGGCCCCACTTTGAGGTGTCATTCAGAAGTGCGGATACAAGAGGAACCAGACTACATACCATCATCAGATGAAGACAAAGACACTGGTTTCCTTGAGGAGGAGGAGGAGGAGGATGAATTTCAACCATTATCAATGGTGCCACCAAAAGGCAGAAAGAGTAGAGCAAAGAAAATACCAGAGAGGAAGTGGTATGATGATACAAGGCTGCATGCACATGAGCAACTATGCTTGAAGATGTGCTTTGTCAATGTGCAACAATTCAGGGATGCTTTGATAGATTTGCACATTGCTCAAAGTAGGAATTTCAAGTATTGGAGGAACTCTAATGTTAGAGTCATTGTTCATTGCATCAACCAGGGTTGTCCCTTCTTATGGTGGCATCTGAGATAAAAGGTGAGAAAACCTTTGTCATTAGGAAGATGAGACTACAACACACTTGTGATACTACTACTGAAAGTACCAGAGTTAGTGCTAAATGGTTAGCTCACACATATGAAAGAATGTTTAGGTCAGATCCAAATACAGGAATTCAGTCACTCATAGATGCAGCAAGGCAACAACATGGTGTGGAAGTCAGCAAGGATATGGCCTACAGGGCAAAAAAAATGGCTCTAGATGTTGTGTTAGGTGATCACAGGGAGCAATATGTAAGGCTTAGAGATTTTGCCCAAAGTATCATTGATACTAACCCTGGTAGCAGGGTGGTCGTGACAACTGTGACACCAGCACCTACAGCAGAAAACCCCCATCCTGGCCCAACATTCCATGGTTTCTTCTTTTGTATCAATGGAGCCAGGGAGGGTTTTCTTAATGGTTACAGGCCATTCATAGGTGATCACTAGTTTCATATTATTTTTATTGTGCACCCACTTATCTTTTCCCTGGTGTAAATCTACTTTTTTGTCTACAAGGCTTGATGGTTGCTTTGTGAAGCTGTGCACTAGTGCACAAATTCTGGCTGCAACAGGAAGGGATGGCAATAACATGTACCCTATTGCCTTTGCTGTTGTACCCAAAGAGGACAAAGCCAATTGGTGTTGGTTCCTAACTCAGTTGAAATATGCACTTGGTGGAGAAGAGAGGCAGTTTGGTAGATACACATTCATGTCTGATAGACAAAAGGTTTGTGCTTATCTTGTGATAGTTAAGTAGTTTTTCTTGCAATAGTTAAGTAGTTTTTCTTGCAATAGTTAACTAGTTTGTCTTATCAACATAGGGACTCATTTCAGCCATCAACATAGTTTTCCCTCAAATCCCACAAAGATTCTGCTTAAGGCATATATATGCCAACTTCCAAACTGCTGGGTTTAGGGGTGAAGACCTGAAAAAGATAATGGATTCTGCTGCCTATGCTTATCAAAACCACCAGCATGATCTTGCCATGGAGAATTTGAAAAAGGAAAGTGAGGCAGCTTGGAAGTGGCTAAGTGAAATCCCTATGCACACATGGGCCAGGCATGCATTTGGCACTACCTGCAACATTGACCTTGTGGTAAACAACTTGAGTGAGGTATTCAATAGATACATCCTTGATGTTAGGAAGAAACCAATAAGAACAATGATAGAAGGGATAAAAGACAAGATGATGGTGAGGAATCATGAGAAGAGGACAGGTGCTAGTATTAATAGATGGGAAATCACTCCCCACTTCAGTGAGCAACTTGAAATATCCAAGAAGAACTCTAGATTCTGCACACCAAGGATTGTAGATGTAGGTTTGTGGCAAGTGACTAATACAAGGGGTGATGCAACATATGATGTCAACCTGGTGGACAAGACATGTGGATGTAGAAAGTGGGATGTCACAGGCCTGCCTTGAAGTCATGCATGCTCTGCTATCATCAAATCCAAGCAAAGACCATAGTCCTTTGTTAGCCACTTCTTCATGAAAGAGATGTATGTTAGAGCATTCAAGCCCATAATTTACCCAGTCCCTGGACAGCATGGCTGGCCCAAGACAAGGACAGCTGACATCATTCCACCTGTCTTCCACATCAAGAAAGGGAGAAAGCAAGAAAAGAGGAGAAAGGGGAGGTTTGAGGTGCCAAAACCTAAACAGACATCAAGAATGGGAACCATAACATGCTCTAACTGTAAGCTGCAGGGCCATAAATACACTAGCTGCACACAGTCTTTGAGGCCAGATCTGGTGATTAGAAAGAACAAGCATGTGGTGAGTTTATTTATAGTGAGTTTATTCATAGTATGTTATGTGTTATTTGTCATCTAATGGTGTTTCCTGTTGTTTCTTGCCAGCCCAACACATCAGCAGATGCACCACCTCCAGCAAGAACAACAACACCTACACCACCTCTAGCCAGAAGGTCAGGTTCTACACAAGCTACAAGGGCACCACCTCTAGCTAGAACAACAACAGCTACAAGGGCACCCCCAGCAGCTACTTCCTTTGTTCCTCCAAGAAGAACAACAAGAGAGAAAGAGAGAGAAGATGATGGGGGTTTTGTTCCTGGATACAAGAAGAGCAAGACCTGGGGATATTTCAATTGTGGTTATGTTGGAGGTGATGGTGATGGAGGAGCTGGGTCATCAAACCATTGAAAAAGACATGTACTAGTAATTCGGTGTGCAAAAGCTGTTGTAATGGACATGTAGTACATTCTTGCCTTACTCCAGTTCTTTGCCTCTTTTGGTGACGAATATGTTGCTAAAACTACTAGTGATGCAGCTTACATTAGCTGCTACTTTTGGTGATGTACTAAAACTGAATGTCTTGCTAAAGATGATGGTCAAGATGGACATGTTCCATTATGTTGTTCTTCTGTGATTTGTTCACCATTACCACAAATAAACTCCATGAAATGGTTCAACATAACACAGCACAAATGGTTCAACATATCTCAAATGGTTCAACATTACACAAATGATTCAACATTACACAAATTTGAGAAAATGGTTCAACACAGCCTTCCATAACACAGAACATAGAACAAATGGTTCAACACAGCATACACAACACATATATCTGAAACATGATGGCTCTGACAACTCACATCTCACTCAGCACAGATTTTAGCAATCTTCTTTAGTTTATCCTTATTGTCACTATTTGCTTTAAAAAGATCAAAAAGCAAATACTCCAGTTTTTTCTTTTCTGCCTTAACAACATCTTTTTCTTCCTTCATAGCTTGCTTTTCTTCAGCCCATTCCTTCTTCCCAACCCTAAGCACATTAGCTTGTGATATCTGAACATGTTTAAGCATGGCAATTTCATTCTTTAAAACCTCCACTTCTTTCTTCAGCCTATTCCTCTCCATCTCACTTTCTTCCATCACTTCATCTGCATTCTCAACATTCATCTTAGCCAAATTTTCCACTATAACCTTCTTCTGAGTAGACTCCATGAAATGTTTGACATCAGCAAGGAGGGTGGCATGCTTCCTCTCCAACTTGGCTTTTTCTTCAACAAGCTGACTAACCACCTTACCATTTTCCACCCTCTCATCTAATCTAGCATCATTACTTTCATGGTACATTGCCCAAAAACTAACTATTGCATTGCTCAAATGATCTGGCCACTCTTCATCTTTCCATGCAACAAATCCACAGTTCATCACTTGCTATTACAAATAAATAAAACCATATGAGACACAGCAGATTTCATATAATACATGGATTAAACTAACAACAAAAACTAATATCTGTAAGGGAATAAAACTATTGAAATTTCTAAGAATAAAACTAAGTGAGCAAAACAACTAGGGATTGAACAATTTACTGAAATTAATTTGGGAATGAAACTCACATTTTCCACAGGGCACAAATAAAATCTACGTCCAATGTTGCTCTCTTCAAAAGCAACGCTCTACCACGGCGACATTTTGTGCTAGCTACAAACTAGGGTGCAATCAGGTGCTATCCCACAAAATATTGGATCCTCAACAAATGCAGGAGCATAATCTAGGTCTATCAGGTCCTAATCAAGCAGAAAAGTGCAAAGATAAATGAGGTACATGAAAAATTCCCCAATCTCCCAAAAATAACCTAACCCTAGAGGATGAGCTTACCCCAACTCCAAGCGTGGAGAGAGAAGGTCTAGAACTCTCCCCATCGTCCCAGCTAGGCATGCTGGCCACGGCGAGCTGCCTCGAACGACGGCGACGGCCCAGAGGTGGTGGCGGCGGCAACTGAGCTGTTGCGCGGCGAACGGGAGGAGTGGAGTGAGGAGTGTGGTGTTGATCGGTGCGTGGACGGGGCCCTGTCTTAGCAGATGCGGTCCAAACGGCGCAGCAACGACCGTTTGCCCGACAGTGGGGTCTTACTGTCAAAAACGGTATCAGACAGGCATCAGACAGGAATCAGCGCGATTTGAGAAGGTATGTCCGAAACATGGTACTGACGTGCAAAAATTAGGAATGTTGGCACTGACTCGTTCTGACAGCCTGAATTGTGGTAGCTTCCTGCAATTTACTCTTACAAAGGCCACCGCTGGCCCACGGGATGAAGTCCTCGGTCACATGGCTACGAGCCCACACGTGACGCGAGAAGCTGTTCTCTTCCTTGCTATGAGTTTGATCGATGATCGATCAGCTCTGGGCGGCGTGAGGTAGCTTCATGCGTGAGCTAGCTTAATGAGTTTTTTTGCACCACCATCACGCGTGAGTACAAGTACCACGCTTACGCGCAAAAAGTGTAACACCCTCGAATCGGCCCTATGCAAGTTTTAGCCCTTTCTGCCAAACCCGCATAGAAACGATTCAAGGACGCCCACCAGGCACTTTAGTGCGGGTGGAAAACGAAGTAATACCATTACACAACAGTCCTCGATGGGACCCACAGAACAGATATATATATACAACAGCGACTCCATGAGTCAAGAATATAGGTATAATATACAAAGATCCAAATCACCTCGAAACGATAGAGCGTCCGACTACGGACAAGATGCAAATGGGGCTAAAAGCCCTGATGAATAACCAATGGCGTCCATAACCCTGCCCAGTCCAAGCCGGAAGGGTAACCCTGCTAATGACGTCGATCTCAAACCTACTAAAACAAAAGGGGTGCCGACAAAGGGCAAAGGAAAAAAGAGGAGCGTCAGTGTTGAGGCCAGTACACGGCGAGGCTAGAATTCGGCGGCTCTCGCCTACATAGGTATGATGGACTGAAGCGGCAGCGCAGCAGCACTAAACAACCTATAGAGACTCAGTAAAACTGGTGGCTATTAGAGAGGGATAAGAAAGATCTATTCGGATCCAACCTGATACTAACACCAAACATACCCATCCTGGTATTTCCCCCTCGAGACCAAACGAGGAAGTCGGACCAATGAACTCACACAGTTGGCAGTTTTATTCATTCCATTATAGTTGCAGCATTTACTAGTCAGATATAGATATCATGAGTCATCCTAAAGCATAAGTAGTGGAAGTTTTAATCACCATTCCGTTATAGTTGGAATATTTACTAGTCAGATATAATTGTCCCAAGGAATCCCAAAACCAAGCAATTGTTGGCACTTTTACCACATTCCAATGGAGTTGCAATATTTACTAGGCAGGTACAACATGTCACAAAACAACCCCAGATCCACCAGTTGTTGGCATTTTAATATCCATTCCGTGATAGTTGAATCTGATTACTAGTCATATATTAAGTCAAGTTTATAGCACTACTTTAGTTATGCTTGTCTATGATCGAGATACTGTGCTCCAAGTCGTCCATAACCGCGGACACGGCTTTCAGAAAGATTTACCCTGCAGGGGTGCACAAATAGCAACACACACACGATCAACCTCGGAAACCAACTCAAAACCCAACGAGGCTTTCACGACAAAGCAATCACAGGATTCATAAAATATTTTAGGGGCCACCCCACTAAGCTACCCGCAACAAAGTTGGCCGGCTCCGGAATGGACCCAGGGTTTGTGGCGACGGCTGTAAACGACTGGGAACCCGAAAGTGTGACTGGGCTTGTCGATACCACGAAAACGTGGCACGATCCAAAACAGTACAGGTGCTCCAAGCACAATCTTAAATAAAGCAGTAAAGCATGGCATAAGTACAGGATAGTAATAAAATCCCAAACTGGTTTGTGGCCCCAAGAAATAAGAAATGAATCAAGCTCTGGCTAAGGGGGATTCATAGAGTCTCCCGTATGTGGATAGTGTGAATAGTCAAGGAACAGGTATCAAGTACTCGGGGCCTACGGGACACAAGTGGACATAAAAACCAAATAGCATATATTGCCCACCGGTGCCTCTTTCATTAGTTATCCCGACAATTTAATAGTTGTATTTAAAGTCATGATCATCTCCACCATAAACATCTGCCAGCATTCCAACAATTGTGGTACTCGACAACACGAGATCGCACCTGAGCAAGCAACTACGACTCGCAAGGCTAGCTATCTACCAAACAACAGGTATTAGGAGGTGTCCATGGCAATATAGAGGCTGCACGGGATATAACTGGTGCACAGAAAACTAAAGCATCGTGACATAGATAGCAATAGATCAACAGGAGGAAATAAAGACTATAAATGCAAAATAGGTAGAAGGGGAAGGGATGCTCGCCTAGGAAACACTGTCGAAGGATCATATCCGGAGAACTTGTCGATACTCGCATCAACTCATCGGCGGCCTAATCCGCGAAGAAGCAAACACTAGAAGAAACACCGGATGCAATATTTAATACTACGGCAGAAGATCCGGCATGCTATGATATGATGCATGGCATGGCACAGGTGCGGTGCAACTAGGCAATATCAAGCGGAACCAGGGTCCCCACAATTAATTAAGTGGTTCATGTTGTTTAAATACCCCACAATTTAAATGTTGTCTTAACACGGCAAAACATGGCATCGGTTCGCTACACAAATTTAAATGGAGGCAATATAAGACTAGAAAAGCCCGCATATAGCCTCCATATTTCATTTAGGTGAATCGTCTAAATAGCCCCAAACACCCACAATATGCATGCAAGCATGACAATTTAATTATGCAACAAGTTGTATGTTATATTATAAAATAGGGGTCTCGGAAAGGAATCACACATTGGCGTTCAGATCTGAGGGTCTCGGGGTTCGGGTCCAGCGGGATCGGTCTTCGGGCTCCAGGATCGGGGTCTCAAAGAGTGTCGTGTCCCCATGGTCTTTCAGAGCATCTTCATCTCGAATTGGGTTGACAAATAAATCTTCGGAAGATCTTGGCGAGGGATCGGACGACGCCACGATGTGGAGCAACTCTTCCACCTGACCACATCGGACCGCAGCAACTTGTGCACAATAGCATGACACAAAGCAGAACAAGAACAAAAGAACACTGCCGTGTCGTTCAGACTTTAGCATGAGTACCTTGCAAACAGGATGCGGCAGGGGGCAAAAATAGCAGGAGACCGGGTCGAGGGTGAGGACAGAGGGGCACCACGTAGGGGGCGGAGACATGACGGTGGTGCGGAGGCCAAGGGGAAGCGGGGTCTCGCGCTAGTGCGAGTTGCAGGAGGCGGACTCCACGGGAACGAGGGAGAGGTCACGCGCTGTAGAGAAGAGACCAGGCAATGGCTCCATGGCGTGGAGCAGGGGGGCCACGGACACGGGGAGGAGGCGATGGCCGGCGAGCTCGCAGGGCCCTAACAGAGGTGGGACTAGCGGCGGAGCTTGGTCACTGGCGACGGCCGGTGAGGAGGCGAGGAGGGAGGTCGGGCTTCATGGTGGCGACCTTGAGAGGCGGCGGAGACCTGGAGGCATGCGACCAGGGAGGAAGCGGGCGATGGCGCCTGGAGCAGGGAGGAGGAGATCGACGCTCGAGGGAGGCCTCGGTGAAGGGATTGAACGGGGGTTGGTGAGGACTCGCGGTGGAAGCGAGATGGGGGGTCTCGAGGTAGAGGTGCGGCCGGACGTGGCGAGGAAGGCCGGCAAGAGGGGCGGCGAGGAGGCCGACGATGGAGGGCGCCGAAATGGGGTCAGGGAGAGGGGAGTGGTGAGGACGCGCGAGGCCGAGCCCTGGTGGCGAGGAAGGACCGCAGGGCGACGACGAGACCGAGGAGAGGAGGGCATCGTCAGGGCGGTGACGGTCGAGTGGGGGTCGTCGCAGCGCCTCCTGGCGGCGGGCGGCGGTTGCAGGGGAGGGAGCGGGGTGGGGATCGCGAGGGAGCGGGGTGGGTCCGGGGAGCGTGTCACGCAGGGCGTGCGGTGTACGCGAGGTTGGTGGCTCGCGTACGCCAGCGAGGGACACGGTGTACCGCGCGGGCAGGTGGGCGTGTCAGCGGGCTACGTGACCTGCTCACATCGTGTGGGTCGCGTGGTGGGGCCGCGAGGAGGCTGGTGCGGTGTGGGTCTGGCGGCGGGGAGGGGACTAGGTGGGGGTGGATAGGGTTAGGGCAGGTTAGGTTTTTTTCTGGTGGGGTGGTAGGTAGCTGGCTACTGGGCCTTGGGCCTGGCGGCTGACTGCCTCCCCCACAAAAATATTTATTTTTACTTATTTTATTTTTAGAAAGGATTTTACAAATAGTTTTATTTTAGATAAATAAAAGATCCGAAAAAGACCGGGGTTTGTATTTTGAAATAAAGAAGGGGATATTTAGAAAACAAAGATAGGCTTTTCGAAGATAATTTTTGAGAAACATATGCATGATGATGTCATAATGATGCGCTACATGCAAACAACATACGATTTTCTAGTAGTGGTTTTA
Source organism: Avena eriantha (assembly GCA_910589775.1). Classification (NCBI taxonomy): domain Eukaryota; kingdom Viridiplantae; phylum Streptophyta; class Magnoliopsida; order Poales; family Poaceae; genus Avena; species Avena eriantha. Next base: position 464,734,612 of record OU342740.1, read on the forward strand.
GCGGGTGCTACAAAAAGCGTGTACAGTTACGCGGACACCTGAGTACAAGTATGCGGACACCTGAGTATAGGCGAGTACACGTACACAGGACGTACGCAGCCACCGAAATACAGGTACATAGACACGCAAGTACACATACACAGACACCTGAGTACAAGTACGTGAACAAGCGAGTACAAGTACACATCGCGTACAAGTATAGACACCTAAGTACATGTACATAGACACGCGGGTACAGGTACACAAACACCTGAGTCAGTGGCAGACGCAGCGCCCCTGCTGCCCGGGCAAGTGTCCGGGCTTCCGGCCGACCGGCAAAGTCTATTTTCACAAAAAAATTGACTAAATATTATATTTTAGGCCTTCATTTTTACTGTTTGCCCGGGCTTTCCAATATTTTTGGGCTCGCTACTGACCTGGATACAAGTACGCGGACAAGCGAGTACAAGTGCACAACACGTATAAATATGTAGACACCCGAGTACAAGTACAGTCACACGGTGTACTTCCAGGTTCGCGTACTTCCACTTACAACACTTCTGTACTCGCCAAAACATCGCTCATGTACTTGCAGTTCTCGAGTACTTGTAGTCCCGAGTATTTCCAGTTCTTGTATACTCGCACTTGCACACAAGTGTACTCAGAGTACAAGGGTGTGCAAGGGCAAGTATGAAAAAAAGTTCATTCAAACCTATCAACATGAGATCTAGTTTTGTAGATCTCGACGCGAGGAGTTCAAATATAAAAACGGTTTGTAATTTGAACGAAGGTTCTCCGGATATTTCGTTTTGAATCAATGGATTTGAAAAACAAAAGGAAATATGTACTCCCACCCTTTCTCGCATCCCTCTCTTTCATCACGAAGGAGAAGGCGACATTTGGCTCAACAAGGATGTACGCGGGAGAACTTTACGAAGGCAGGCCTTTTTTAGGATTTCTGTTTCACTTCCCCCTTTTTTAACAAGGGAAGGACTCATGGGTCCAGAGTTGCATTAATTGGTGGGGACATGTTTTACGTGGATGATTTCAAAAGAAAAGAGAATTATAACCAAGCCATCAGGGATGCAAAAGTGGGACAAGTGGGATCCTAGTTTTAGGACCCTAGACTAACTCTAAACTAAGTGGGAGAAGTGGGACAAGTAGGATTTAAGAAATCTCATGTATCCTGCTTATCTCACTTAATTTAGAGTTAGTCTAGATGTCTAAAAGTGGAATCCCATTTGTCCCAATTGTCCCACATCTGCATCCTTACAAGCCATCGACTTTTACATAAAGGACCTCGAACATAAATTCTAAAAAGCAATCAAGTCCCACTCCATGGATGAATATGCACTCCATGCAATGGCTACCAGACAGGGACGAAACCACTTGAAGTTGGAGCGACGGTGAACGCCTTGACAGAGTCGCAGAAGGGCCTCTAGATTGGCACGTCGGCCAGGAGGTTGAAAAGAAGGCAGCACACGCAGCACCGAGCAGCCTCATCGGCCTCAGATAACAGCGGCGTGTCTTCACCATTGTTGATGAACTCCGCCAGTTGCAGCAACCTAGTCTTCTCGTGGAGTAGAAAATCTCATCACCCCATCCATCCTCCCGCCACCTCGGCGACTAAGATGAACGCAACCTGACTAGCACTCCACCGAACTAAAAAGATGAATCCCTCCCATCTTCTCCTTCCTAGCCACCATGGCCAAGAACAAATGGGGATAGAGGTTTGTTCCAACAAGAAGGACGTGGGGACATGGGATAAAGGGGTGTCGTAGCAAGACCTCGCCATCGAACCATAAGGGAGGTGTCGTCATAGGAAACACTAAGGCCCTCTCTCCTACCTTCTGCCTCGTTGTCGTGTAGTCGAGGAAGAGAGACTCGAGTGAGAGAATCGGTGGATCTGGATTTGCTCGCCTTATAATTTGCGGGGAGAGAGCTACTGAAAAACAAACCTACAACTACTAGAATCTAGACCCCTTCCCTCTCCTCCCTAGCCACCATGGCTGCTGGGGATGATGGGGAAAAGAGGCTGGTGCAAGGATTTGGGGGAAGCTCAAGGAGAAGTGCAACGCCTGCCTAAGATTCGTAGATAAGCCACACGAGCCAGACTCCGAGCTACGACCAATACCATTGGCTTGGCCCTTCACGCAGTGGGGACTCCGCATGGTGTGTGATGAATGCAAACATGATGCATATTTAAGCTAATTTTTTTTAAATAATACGGTTTTTAATCAATTTTACGAATATTACGCAGATTAAGGAATTTACGGTAGTAGTGCACTGTCGTTTTTTCGAACAACGACTCGGGCTCGTCGTCAAATGAGTAAACGACATTGCCACGCCGTCTTTTGAGGCAGCGAAACCAGCGCCTCGGTCCCACCCTGCCGGCCTGCAGCACGACAGACGTGCCGGCCGTTGCGTGGAAAGACGACCCAGCGTCGCGTCGTTTTAGCGCAGGACGATTCGCCGCGTCGTTTTACGCTAGGACGACTTGCCGGGTCGTTGTGCGATGGAACGACGAGCTCGCCAATAATACACGCGCGTCGCGCCCAACCCCCGCGCCCAGCCCCGCGCACGCCTCCTTCTTCTTCTTCCTCTCCCTCTGCTGCCCGCCCAGCCCCTAGCTCTTCTCCCGTGCTGCTTCTTCTCCCATGGAGCTGCTCCTATTTGCTGCCACACTTTGCTCCGTTTTCCACTAAATTTGCTGCTGAAGCTAATAGATTCCCGATCTACTTGTGGGATAGTCTGGTGTAGCGATTTGAGGCGTTTTCGTGGAGGATTTTCTTGGAGTTCTTTAGGTGCAATGGCTATGGTGGAGTCTGGGGCGGGGGCTTGAGGCAGCTGCACGGTGGAGTCTCGGGCTAGGACTTGAGGCAGCTGCACGGTTGAGTGAAGGCAGCTGCTCGACAGGGATTTCGCACGCTTCAAGGGTAAACCCTAATTTCTTGTTAACTACAGTCATTTTTGTTTGTTTATCTTCTCGGTAGTTCAGGATGTTGTATGTTAGCGCTCTGCGATGAACTGCTAGATTATAAGTATATTTGTGGGCTATGCCAGATTATTCGGCTATAGGATTATAATTATATCTGTGGGCTATGCAAGATTATTCGGCTATATGATTATTAGTATATTTGCGGGCTAAAATCTTTCATTGTGCGGTCATTTGATGAAATGTGGTATTTTTTTAGGTCTGAAGTTATGTCCAATAATGTAGTGTTTAGGTTCTACTGTGGTGACGGTGTCGTCAAAACAAACCATAATGGAGTTGATTTGAGCGATTTTTATTATATTGATGAACTGCTCCAGGATCCCGAAACAATATCCATTATTGAGTTAAAGGATTGGTTATGTGCTCGTTTAGGGCTCCCTCCCACCCATACTGTCGGTGTGCATGTATTATGGACTAAGTCAAGGATTAATCCAGATTTTTTTGAGACCGATAGAAGAGCAAGCTAAATGGATCAAATGGGTGAAAGCCTGTCTGCGTAGGGTAATTAACCCCAGTGTCTTAGTGCTTCCTGTGGCGAAAGAGCCTGGTTATGATCAGGGCCAGAGTAGTCAGACAGACCATGCTGGTGGTGGTTATGATCATGAGCAGAGCAGTCAAGCCGAGGACGGAGGTGGTGGTGGCTACTATGATGACCAGAGCAGTCAAGGCCAAGATGGCGGTGGTGGTTATGAACCTGGTCAGAGTAGTTATGCACACAACGATGGAGGTAGTTATGAACCTGGTCAGAGTAGTTTTGCACACACCGAGGATGGTGGACATGAATCAGCTGAAGGTAGTCAAGGGACAGGAGAAGATATTTTCAGTGGTGAGGTCGATGAGGACGAGATACACGACGGTTGGTTGCAAGATCAGATGGAAGCCGAAGATTCAGAAGGATACAGTGATAGCTCTTATGATTCCGCTGAGTCTGATCAGGAGGACCAACCTATTCCGGCATCATGGAATCAAGACCACACAGCAGCGATGAATGTGAACGATGGGCACGATTCCTCGTGGCACTATTTAGCCAACAACATCTCCATTGGTGCATTATATCCTAGCAAGAGGCATCTACAGGAAGCAATCGTTGAGTGGGCATTGTCCATGCAGCAGGTTTTCAAAACAAAGGTGTCATCCCAGCAATATTTGACTTTGGTTTGCGAGGTAGCTGGGTGTCCTGCCAGGGTCCATGCCCATGTTCCTCGATATGACACCAACTGGAAGGTTAGCGATGTTGTGCAGCACACATGTCAACTTGACAATGTCCTGCAAGACCATCGTAATCTCACGTCAACCCTCCTGGCTAGACTGTTATACACTGAGATAGTGGAGACCAAAGCCATGGTGGTGAAAGCTATCATCAACAAAGTTGCTGTCAGATTTCGCTACAATATATCTTATGGAAAGGCTTGGAGGACTAAGCAGAGGGCACTAGAGACAAGATTTGGTTCGTTTCGAGATGGATACGACTGTGTTGTTCGGATACTGCAGACACTGCGGGCTAGGAATCCAGGCACATACCTCGACATCCAACACTTAACATTGCCTCAAGAACCCAATTTGAGGGTGCTGCATCGATTGTTCTTCTCATTTGCTATATGCATAGAAGCTTTCACTCACTGTCGACCAGTCATTTGTGTAGATGGAACATTTCTCACTGGCAAGTACAGGGGCCAGATATTGACTGCTATAGGTCAAGACGGGAACAATCAAGTTGTTCCACTTGCATTTGCTTTCATGGAGAGCGAGAACACCAAGAGTTGGGTATGGTTTTTCAGGCAGCTGAAGATAGCAGTTGTGAGGGATGTACCGAATGTATGCGTCCTACATGACAGGCATCCGGGTATACTCAGCGCGATAAGGAAGCTGACTCAGCCTGCTCCAGATGAACCAACTCCATGGCTAGACATGCAGAGTCGTTGGTGCATGTGGCATCTAGGGGCTAACTTTTTCTCACAGTTCAGGAACAAGGCCCTTATGAACCTATTCAAGAAGCTTTGCAAGCAGAACCAGGCGTGGAAGTATATCAAGTGTCGGGCCTATCTAGATGAATTCACAAAAAAACATGTTAGGCAGAGGAGTGCAGCTAGAGCAGCAGCTGTGGTGGCTCATGCTGCCGCGGTAGCTGCACAGACAGTAGCTGGAGCAGCACCACCCGAGGAAGAACCAATTGCTCTTTGCGATTTGCCGGGATTTGACCAACCCGGTACTAGGAGGAGGCCTGGCAGACGGATTAAGAATTTTTAGGAATGGATAGAGCACGAGCCTGCGGAGAGGTGGTCTCTATTGCACAACACTCATGGTGCTAGGTTTGGCGTCATGACTACAAATCTTGCCGAAACTTACAACTTCATCTTGAGAGGAAGCAGGGCTCTGCCATTAATAGCTATTGTGGAGTGTATTTTCACCGGAACGTTGAAGTACTTCAGAGACAGACTCCAGCTTGCTCAGATGCATATCATGAACAACCCAAACACGAGGTACTGTTCAAAGATAATGGATTACATGAATGCCAAAATGGAAAAGGCTCGGTCTATGCAAGTCGTCGCCATTGGTAATCAAGAACGAAGATTTGAGGTTCGCCTCCCTTCCAACAGGATCGGATCTGGAGAAGAGGTAAAGACACAAGAGGTGAGGATAGGCAATGAGGCTTGGCCGACGTGTGAGTGTACCTGCAACAAACCCAAGCTGCTACATCTGCCTTGCTCTCATGTACTTGCTGCGTGTGGGCGATTAGGTATGGATGCGAGATCGTTTGTGTCTCCTTATTTTCTTAAGGAGTCGGTGATCAATACATGGACTGGCGAGATGATGGGATATAGAGCATGGGGCAATTTTAACAAAGTAAACCCCGGTGAAAGGATTTACATCCCAGATCCTGAACTAATGCGGACATGCAGAGGAAGGCGATAATGTGTTCGGATCCGTAATGATATGGATGAATCTGAAGCCGGGGGCCCTACTAGACAATGTTTTCTATATAATTGTTTTGGTCATAGAGACACCAATTGCCATATCTTCGGGACTGGAGGAGCGGCTCCTCGTGGACGTGGCAGACGTGGCAGGCGAGGAACAAGAGGCAGAGGCAGAAACTAGTTTTGAATTTGTAATTCGTATGGAACCATGTTTTAAATTTGTAATGGCTATGGAACTATGTTGTAAGTTTGTAATTCGTATGGAACCATGTTTTAAATTTGTAGCTTATGGAACCATGTTTTAAATTTCTAAGTTGTATGGAAGCATATTCTAAATTTGTAATTCGTATGGAACCATGTTTTAAATTTGTAATTCGTATGGAACTATGTTGTAATTTTGTAATTCGTATGGAACCATGTTTTAAATTTGTAACTTATGGAACCATGTTTTAAATTTGTAATTTGTATGGAATCATATTCTAAATTTGTAATTCGTATGGAACCATGTTCTAAATTATGTAGATGGCGGGATATTTGCTTAATGCTGATATTGATAGAAAGCACATGTCAACTTTATTGGATGCGGAACCAGGGAGCTTAAAGCACCTTATCACTCGCACTCCCATGTGTAACTGGATGATACACCCTTATTGGCTGTAGAGGTATGAGACATTTATTCCTAATTAGTATGGAACTATGTTATAAATATTTTAGGGCCATAGTAAACAAATCCTAATTCTATCTCGGTATGCAGGTTGAAGTGGGCCGGGCTACTACCCTTTGTGCGTCTGGTTGAGGCCACTCATACGCAGGAGATAGAAGGACGACACCATGGATTCCAGACCACGCGCATGGCCTACGACGGGTCGTTGCTCACCTGCTTAGTGGATCGATGGAGGCCCGAGACTCACACTTTCCACTTTCGGTGGGGGGAGATGGCTCCTACACTACAGGATGTCTCGTACTTGCTGGGTATGCCGTTGGCTGGAGTGCCAATAGGCCCGGTGGATGCACCGGAGAATTGGGCCCAAGAAATGGCCCAACGATTCTATGGCATTCGTGAAGGAGTTCCGGAGTTCACGTATGAAAATCATGGGCCCAAATTTGATTAGTTGCAGAACTATCAGGTTCGTTTGTTCCTAAGTATCTTCGTATTTGATCCAACTATTTTCATATCACATGATGCTTAAACTTGTTCTATTAACCAATGCAGATACAGAGGTTCGGGTACCCAGATGTTCTGATGACTGAGCCACAAATTACGCGCAGCCTTGAGGCGTACTTATTGTGGCTACTTGGGAAGGTGATGTTCACCGAGAACCACGTCTCAACCATCAGTGCACGCTACATCCGCTATGCTAGAGAGATCGCGGAGGCGACGTGCCAGAACGACATCACCCAATGGAGTTGGGGGTCTGCTGTCTTAGCAGCAACGTACCGAGGTATGTGCACGGGCTGTACGCTAACCAAGGAAAAATCTGCCTTGCTAGGATGCCCACTGTTGCTGCATTTGTGGTCATGGGAGAGGTTCCCTATTGGCCGCCCGGAGGTAGCAAAAAATCAGGCGGCTATCGTCCAGGGAGAGCGCCCCGTTGTCTATGAGTCTGATATGCTGTTTGACCATGAGAGAATTGACATGCCTACATTCGGTACACATTGGACACGCCGCAAGGTAATTTAAAAGGTTCTGTTAATTGCATGGTCCATATTGCACTACGAAGGAAACTAACAACTATTTAATCCAACAGTGTCGTTTCGCGGGAGAACAAGTAACCCGCTGCTACCCGGCGTTCAACGAGCAGTTCGACACGTTGAAGGAGGAATCGGTGATTTGGGAGCCGTACACCACAGCTGAAGCAAGAGCAAGATATCCCGGCGGGTTATCTATTATGTGTCGTAGAGATGAGGACTACTGGCTCACTAAATCGAAGATCATCTTCGATTGTCAGGTGGAGGAGATGTCTCAACAGAGGGTCATGAGGCAATTCGGTCTTCGCCAGATGGTAGATCCTCCATCTCCGGAGGCGCCCCTTTCATCGGACGTGCATATGTAAGTTAATATATTATGTATCTATAATTTTACACCGATTGTGTACTTACAAAATCTAACTGTAGGTACTCTCGGAAGGGTACTAAAAGAAGTGCAAATCAGTGGCTTCAACGGGTTAATACTTATATCAATGGTTGGCAGAATGCAACAGATGACGTGTGGACCGCTCCTGCGTTTGATATGGACCTATTCCGTGCATACTTACAGAGGTACATGAGCATGACACGGTTGCGTCCCGTCCACCACGCACATGATGATGAAAGATACCCTAGCCAGTCGACTATGGAGCCCAGACAATCAGCGGTAAATCCATTTTTCTTCGTCACTGCACCTGGTAGCCTATATAATGTGTACTTATCCACTTTACAAATGCAGGCCGATATGACATGGGAGCTACAGAATGAAGTGAATCAGTGGGGACGTTCGCTCTTGTCCGCTCCTCTTCTACTACCACGCCAAGGAGTTCATTCCTTCGTAAAGCGTGTCCAGGAAAGACTACAGAGTATCTATGCGACCATCACGTGCACTAACGTTTCAGACGTCGTTCAGCACCGAGCAGCACAGCGTCCACCTCGTCACTCCGTGGGGGAGGGCCAGCCGCGTCGCTCCACGCAGACTCGCCCTCCACGTCACTCGACGCAGGAGCGCACCCCGCGTGCGGACCAGACACTTCTCCGAGGCTCACAGCAGGAGACACCCACTGCACCTACCTGCCACGGGCCTTGTCCACGGATCTCACAGCAGGAGACATCGAGAGCTCCACCCCCAGACCAGGCTGGAGGCTCAGCGTGGCAGCAGCAGCAGGAGACACCGAGAGCACCACCCCCAGACCAGGCTGGAGGATCGGCGTGGCAGCATCAGCCGCAGTTTGATTTTGACCAGTGGCAGCAGCAGCCGCAAGTCCCATTCATGGGCTATCGTCCTGAGGGTACGCATCTTCCTATCTATTTTGGTTACATGTAGTGTATAATCATTGAGTACTTAATATTTTTACATGGCAGGAGGATATGGAGACCCAAGCATGTCCTCAATGGGTTCGTGGGCGACTAATGAGGAGGATCAGCAGACTCATCAGGATCAGGTTGACTGGTTTGGACTGTATCAGACGCAGCAGACTCAGGAGACGCATCAGACTCCACCACCTATCCCCACATAGGATACACAGACGCAGGATGACGGGTCAACTCTACCTCCCCGCAATGTGGTGCCTCCTAGAAGGTACGGATGGCCTACACCGATGCCAGGGCAACCTCGTGACCGGTGGCAGTGATATCTATCTATGTATCTGTCTGCGTATTTGTCTATGTATGAGACTTGAATCTTGTATCGGTCTAGTTATCTGTCTATGTATCAGACTTGAATCTTGTATCGGTCTAGTTATCTGTCTATGTATCATCTTCATCTTCACTCTCTTCTATCCAAATCCAAGGGAAGGTGAGGTTCTGCTGCCTTGCCCTTTCATTAGAGAATCTTTGCTTGCTCCACCTAGCATTGATCCGAAGTAGCTCTTGCCGTATCTCCTCTGGAGTCCTCTTCGGCCACCCTTTCTCCAATGGGGCTCAGTGAGGAGACAATCACTACCAATTAGTTTCTCCAATGGGGCTGGATTGTTGTCTATCGTAAATTTCCTAGCCAAATGAAATAGGTCGACGGACATGTCTGGCACAAAACTACGATCGTAGGGAAATATACTGGCTAAAAATGGGGTGGCTGCTGCTTAAACAACTGCGCGAGGAGGGGTTTTTATAGGATAACATTCTGGCGGGAAACATTATGGCGGGAAGCATTTTGGCGGGAAAGATTTTGGCGGGAGATATTTTGGTGGGAAAAATTGTGGCGGGAAACATTCTGGCGGGAAAAATCTGGCATGTTGAAATTACATATACATGACAACACTCTAACTGAAATGAAGATACATCAAGACACTACAACTGAAAGGAAGTTACATCAAGACACTACAAATAAAATTAAGATACATCAGGACACTACAACAGGAATGAAGATACATCGGTACTGAGACATACGTCTACCTTCCCTGAGTCCAGCGCGGGTACTTCCCGGTCTTGTCCCCACGTTCCTCTGCCACCCGCGCCTCGGCAGCTCTTTCTCTTAATCTCTTCCTTTCCGCCTCACGGGCCTCCTTGCGCACCTCTTCCTGGCGCTCGCGGATTGCATTCTCTTCCTCCCTTCTCTTCCTGTTCAGCTCGCGGTTTCGAGCTTGCTCTGCTCGGAATTCTTTCATTTCTCTCTCCCGTTCCTTCTTCCCGTTCGCGGCCTTCCTTTCAGCACGTTCCTCATCAAGAAAGATCTCCCTTGCACGTCGGCTCCTGTCCGCAATCTCCTGCACGGCCCAGGCTGGCTGCTCGGTGTCGATCCAATGGTACCACTTGCAAAGTGGAGGAGGAGACCGCAAGCAAATCAATGGAATGAATAAAAGAACACATGATAACATGAATGGTTAATATTAACCATGCTCTGGGAACATACCGGAGGCCTCTCGTACGACGAACTTGCTTGCCGGGGCGGGCTTGCGTCGTAGTTGGGACACATGAAAAACTTCATGCCCATACAGGTGGAGAAATCGATCGACTCCTTGACCTTCGCGAGATGGCCGCACCAACAACGCTCGTGTGTCACCCCTTGCGGCAACCTGGCATCTTTCGTCTTCGTAGGCCTATACTCGGGGTCCGAACATGGCACACTCATGATGGAAAGGGGAAGGAAATGGGAGAAACAGAGGAATAACAGGATGGAGAGATACCATCTCGGTGCCAGTATTTATAGAGGCAACTACTAGAAATTGGCGGGAGATAACAGCGGGAACAAGGGGCGGGAGAGAAACGGCGGGAAGAATTGGCGGGAGAAAACGGCGGGAAGAAGTGGCGGGAAGAATTGGCGAGAGAAAACAGCGGGAACAAGGGGCGGGACAGAAACGGCGCAAAAAATGGGGCGGGAAAAATACTGGCGGGAATAGGTGGCGGGAGATAAACGGCGCAAAAAAGTAGCAGGAGAAATACTAGCGTGGAAAATAACGGCGCAAAATAGTCTAACGTGCTGTGCATGATCCATGCAACCGTCATCTTTTCAAAAAACGATTTTGGAATGTCGTTTTTTCAAAAAACGACAACAGCTGTCGTTTTCTCAAAGAACGACTTAGAGCTTGTCAGCCTGCGGTCGTTTTTTCAAAAAACGACAACAGCTGTCGTTTTCTCAAAAAACGACTTACAGCTTGTCGTTTTTTCAAGAAACGACAGTGTACTATATCTGTAAATTCCTTCTTTGACGTAATATTCTTGAAATTAATTAAAAATAATGTATTATTTAAAAAAAATTAGCCATATTTAAGTATACAAATCATTCATATTATCACTCATTACATGCTATATCCAGCTACATTTATGCCTATTATGTATGATTACTAGTTCTCATTAATTTTCACATGGACTTTGCACAACTAGTACTTTAGTAGGATTTTATTAATTTTTCCTTGTGTTTAACTTGTGTGTAGGTTCTATGAACAATCATGGATAAAACAAGCCAAGAGGATTCAATATGGAGGAGTTGAAGGCACCAGACTTGGCCATTTGAGGGGTGAAAAAATGGATTTTTCCGTCAACTACAAATAAAGATCTAAGTCCATGGTGTTATAGCCCTTGTCTATACGAATCCAACGAGTCAAAGAACACCTCAATCGGAGTCCGTATAGAGAAATGGCGGTCAAAACACTACAACAATCAGAGGGCGTAACGACCAGCTGTACGGGCAGAGCCTGCCCGTACCGTACGGTCGTGCCACCTTTTGACGGCTTCATTTTATCAATCGGAACATTTTTTGTGAAGGCCCAATAATGGGAATATTTGGCCCAAGCTCCGTCGATTCATGAAACCGACCTCCAGAATACCTATTTAAAGAGGGGAAACCCTAGATGCAAGGGGGAAGAGTCCATCCACGCCATAGGGGCGGATCCCTGCCGCTCCGCCGCCTCCATAGCCGCCTCCCACGAGATTTACGCCACCATACCACTCAATAGGAAGAGGAGGGTTGCATATTGAAGGGCTACGCATCAATCTTCATCATCATCTTCGTCAATAATGTCTCCAACTTCAATTCCCTTTGTTTACTTTGTTGTAATCCAATTTCTATTGTGGATTTTCGCTTGTATTCAATTGTACTTTCATATTTCATCCATACTATTTCCATGATGTTGATCCCCTTCATGTATGAGTAGTTGCCTTGTTCTTGGGTAGAGATGGTGAAATCCTAGTATTATTATGCATTGAAATAAAGATGATCTATAACTTTAGTCTTTGATCTATTGATTCATGATATTGTATTTGATCTCTCTCTCTCTTTAGATGGTATGTGCAGTCGGCCACATATCATTTTCCTTCGGGACTAAAGAGAGGGTGATACCTTTAGGACGTGTATGGGAGTACTATTGGGTTCGCAGCATAGAAAACAAAAAATTTCCTATGATGGGAACTATACGCCAAGATGTATCTACTAGATACAAGCAACGGGTGGATATACATCCATAGAGAACTTATCCTCGAAGACAACAAAGCTTTGTTAACGAGTTCGAACTCATGGATGATGTAGTCGTACACTTATCGATCGCAAGATTGTGATGAAGTCCAGCAGGTCCGGCTCCTGCACGTCCATCAGATCCAGCTCCAGCAAGTCCAACACCACCAAGTCCAGCACCGCAAAGCAGTGGTGCATCCGTGATCGCACACATGTCCGGTACCCCGACAACCTCCGTCCCTCGCTCTAGCAAAGTAGCGGAAGCAACAACTCCTTTCCAGATAAAGCCACCGAGAACATGTATCTCGCTAATCCGAGACCATGGGGAATAACTAGAGGGGGAGAGAGATCCTTCACGAGGAGGTGTGTGGAAGAAGGGGTGTGAGGGGGGCCTTTTATAGGAGGAGGGGAGGTGTGTGGTAACCCCCTCCACATTAAAATGCCCCTTCACATTCTCTTTTAAAGTCTCAACTTTAAATGCATTAAATTTCTCCAAATTTAATGCTCTCTCATTTAATAAAACTCTTTTATTAATTTTATTCAGAATTTTGTTAATTACTTTAATTAACAAACATTCACATAAACCCCCTGCAACATTTCAATATAACATGCAGAACCAATTTCAGCAATTTCACCCGAAACAGTTTCGGTGTCTATTGAAATAATTCCAGCGCTTTCTTAACTCTTTATCTAAAACATATTTGCTCCGAATGGTGTCGGCATCCCTTAAGTGTGTCACCCTACAGTTCGCGAATAATCCAGACATGATCGAGACCCCTCTCAGATCAATAATCAGAAGCCGGACCTGGAGATACATACTGATTCCTACACATTCAACGATGACTTCTGTGTTCGTGAGAACCTTTAACGCTAGTAACTAAATCCCTTTGTCTCATGATATAATATATGTCCAAGATTCGATCATCGGTATCCAAATACCTAGTTTGATCTCGTTACTGACATGCACTCTTTTCTTGTTCCCGTGATATAACATTCTAGTGATCTCATCACTTGCTTGCAAGCTATCTTAATGTGATATCACCGAGAGGGCCCAGAGTATATCTATCCGTCATCGGGATGGAAAAATCCCACTCTTGATCCATGAGCCTCAACATAACACCTTCGTAGCACCGAACCCACCTTTATAGTCACCATGTTACGGTGTGACATTTGATGTTATCAAGATACTCTTCCAGTGTTAGCAATTAACATGATCTCATGGTCTAAGGACTAACATTACTTCGTATGATGTTATAGCAATATAAACATAATGACTTTGATCATAATGCTATACTTTGGATGAATGTTCATCACATCATTCCACCAATGTTGTGACCTTGTTATTAACAACATCCAATGTCCATGATCAGGAAACCTTGATCATCTTGTTAATCAACGAGCTAGTTTATATGAGAGGCATTACTAGGAACTTTGTATTTTGTTTATTAAACACACATGTATTAACGTTTCCAATTAATACAATTATAGCATGCAAAATAAACATTTATCATAAACATGGAATAAGATAATAACCACTTTATTATTGCCTCTCGGGCATATTCCCTTCAGTCTCCCACTTGCACTAGAGTCAATAATCTAGTTTGAAAAACTTTGCGTATTGAACACCTATGGCTTTTTGGTGTTGCATATATGCGATTGCTAGTGGTTAACATAATCTCCGGATCTGACAGTTTTAGGTCCGTGTGTATTTGCATGTCTTTGCGTCTCTACGCATCACTCATTCTCAAATGAGATAACATTGTATAAATTTGGTCCTTTGGTGAGACCTTTAGTTTGTTCGGGTAAAAATATGTTGATATTATTGTCACACAATATATCTTCATAGTATTAGCCCACTTTGAACCACACCTAGTTTGATAACAAACTACTTAACACAAATGCCCTCCTTTGCTGCTACTATAGCAGCTATATACTTAGCCTTTTTGTTGTAGTATCCGTCACAATGTCTCAACTTTGGAACTCATCCAAATCCATCATGGAACATCCTTTCCATTACATTGTGACACCCATAGTCTAAATTGAGATAAATTTAATTTGTATCTTGTGACAAAACTAGTACCAATGTAACACTTTACAATGAACTACCTTTAATTATTTGTCACTTATACATGATATATTCTTAGTTCTTCCAAAGCTCATAAGAATATCTTTACTATCGTCCAATGATCATCTTATGAATCATTCTGGTATGTGTTCATAACATTTAGAGCATAGGACATTCTGGATATATACATATCATGGTATAATCGATCAAAATCTTCATGTGATTTTACTCACCAAGTGTGGAAACACTTGAATCTTGATACAATCATTTCCATGCAGTAAGAACATTTCTTGTTGTTTCCATATTGAACCCTTTCAATATCTCATATATGTATGTCTGGTACAACCGTATTAGCGCCTCAATCTATCCATATAGATATTGATGCCAAATATTCCGGTTTTGCCCAAGTCTTTCATCGAAATCCTATTTTAATGAAATTCTTAACTTGTGTCAATAAAAGATACATCATTTCCAATCAACAATATGTACTCTGCATAATGTATTGGAAATTTTTCTCAGCGCTCCCACTTAATTTCTTGCAAAGGCAAGCATCTTCATCATCTCCGATGAATTTAAACTCCTTTAACATTTTCATTATGGTGAAGATTCCAACTCCGCTATGCTCACTTCAACTATTGAAGTTTGCATGCCCTTTTAGCACCCTTGGAATTAACAAAACCCTTCGGACCGTGTCATGTACACGTCCTAGGTAACCATTCTATTAAAAGAACCTTGTTTTGTTTACTCAACTACCATATACCAAATTATATGTAGTGGTTGCTACATTAATCCGTCAAGACTAAATATCGCTATGAAAGATCAAATCTTGTCATAGTCAACTCCTTGATCATTGACGTAAACTTCTTTCTGACATGTCGACTATTTCATAGATGTTAAACATCCATGTCTATTTCTTTATAGATCCAAACATGACCGATAGACTTTACGCCTTTTCAGAGGGTCTTCCAAGTTCAGAAACTTGATTCTCGTGTATGGATACTATCACGGATTCTATGACTTCTAGTCATTTTATGGAGTCAGGGCCCATCATCGCTTCTTTGCATGCAGTGGATTCATCATTGTCAAAACAATAACGACTTGTTTATCAAATATCACTATTTGATTCTTACCGACCCAGACGGTTCAATATGAACTCTAATCTCCGAGATTACAACCTTTGTAATCACGGGAGCCATGAGCATTGTGGCCGCCATCGGGACACTTTCCGGCGCTGTGCTACTTAGCACATATAGCTAAGGTTCGACAACCTTATCAAAGTTCTATTGTCCTCCCACTTAACTTTTCACGAAAAATTTCTTCTCAAGAAACTTGACGTTCCAAGTAGCAAACTCTTTTGTCCTCGGTGTTATGGAGAAATTATCAACAAATTCTTTGGGATAACCTACAAAGACGTGCTTATCTGACTTTGGTTGTAAACATTTTACTTATGCATGGCATACCAAAATTTAATAAAAGACAATTCGGGTTTTATCCCAAACCATAACTTATATGGTGTCATTTCAACGGATCACGATGGTGCTCTTTTCAGTGTAAAAGCGGTAGTCTCTAAAGCTTCAATCCTTAAAACATAATGGCAGTTTTATAAATGACACATTTGATCTTACCATGTCAAACATGGTTTTATTTCATCTCTCGAATATGCCATACTCCTATGGTTTATCGGGAAACACAAATCATGGAACAATTTCTCAAATCTTAGGTGTTTTTGCTAAACATGTAACTCAAATATCTTCCTTTATGATCGAATCATAAACTCTTTATTTTCTTGTTACAATGATTTTCCACTTCATCTTGAAAGACTTTGAACAATTTTCAAACGTTTCATACTGCTTCCTTATTAAGTAAATATATAGATATATATTCACTCAAATTTCTGGAGAAAGCATATGAAGCAAAAAGATCCATCGCATATGGCTACACATAATGGACTATATACATCAACATGCATAATATCCAATAAGTTAGTCATCCGTTCCTCTTTGTCCTATGGACAGAGTTTCAATTATCTCGAGGAAAGTTTCACAAGCGTCAATTGATCAAAATCAAAAGACTCCAAAAATCCATCAACATGGAGTTTCTTCATGTTTACATTTTAATATAATTCAAACAGCGATGTCACTTCATAAGTGATCTTCCAATCATTTGTCTTACGACATTTTAGCAATAATGTTTATGGATGTGATTTCTCCAACTAGATTTGTAAAAGTTCATCCATCTTTTATGGAATATGGTAATTATTTGAACAACCATTGTTCTCATAATAATGGAACAAAATAACAATTATTAAAACAAATCTTGAAGGCTAGGTTTGACGACAACGAAAAACACAATAACCCTTTATTTGTTTTCGATGAACATCATCACTTATTCTCTTGCTAGTTACTTAGGCCATTGCAGTTCATGAATTGCCTTGTTCTGTATGATACTTCACACTAACCAATTTGGTATCCAATACCGGTATCCAATACCTAAGAACCACATTGTTTAACAAGCAAGGAATACAACCATAACATGTGTATCTTCTATATACCTAAGCTGGACATTTCCAACTTTTTATTTCCTGCCAAATATTTTATAGATTCTCTTTCAGCAATTCCTTTTCCTTTTAAAAGAATCTATCAACATCAATAGTGGTGTCATTCACATGACACATAGTACAAAGCATATATAGTCAAATACTAATACCTTTGGACTTGCACTTTGAAGTGGATCACCATCATCAAATGTTTTGGTATTCTTTCAAAAATCCATTCTTTAGTAATCTATTAGTGTAGTAAACATTTTACTTACATCTTCTATTCATCCTTATCATGACAACTTTCATGATCAAGCTACTATAGCCTGTAAGGAAGAATCACGAGTATAATGTTAGTTCCCAAAAACCTTTTTGGGAGATCTGGATGCCTAGCATCTCCATCCTTCACAAATTCTCATAATATGAGCACATGTATTTTGCTAAATTATACTCTATCATAATGCAACCAAAAACATTGTTTCGTATATCACAATATCTTCCACACATGATGGTTTCTGAAACAATTTTTCAGCTCCTAGATAATCTTGATATTAAAACAGAATATCAAAAATCATGGAGGCAAACATGATACTTTAGATACTTACATTGGAATTCTTACTCTTGATTTAATACTACTTATTAAACTTCATGGAGTAAATAGAGTTTGCTGAAAGTTTGCAATAGGACTTATAAACTTTAAATTGACATTCAAAACAATACGATACCAGTTCATAAAGTAAATATCCAGAATTCTATAGTTCTATTATCTCAATTAAAACTAAGCATAAAGTAGTGAACAGACGCCAATGACTACAACAAATTATGCAAATTCACTTCGATTTAGTTTATGACCAATTGAGTTCGACTAGAACTCCCACTCAAAAACGACATCCCTCGTGCCTTTTTGGTGATTACACGAACCAAATCCACTACACCAAGTCCGATCATCACGTGAGTCGGTGTAGCTTCAAAGGCGAGCATCAATATGGGCATCACATCAACTATATGACTCATTCTTAACCTTTCGGTCCGTGTTCCGAGGCCATGTCTGTACATGCTAGGCTCACCAAGTAAGAACCTTAGTATTCGCGTGTGTAAAACTGTCTTACACCCGTTATATGAAAGCGTAGAGTCGAGAAGACCCGATCATCACGTGATGCCTCAAAACACGATCCACAAAACGGTGCATACTTAAGGAAGAACATATTTTATCTTGATATCTAAATGAGGTATCATCTTATAATGCTACCAATAGCGGTAAACTAGTAATATAAGATGCTAACATCTAATGTGTAAAGTGAGATGATATGGTCCATGCATTTGATCTCTATCATTTGCATCGTGGTATGATCTCTATCATTCCTTTGTGTGTAAGTCCAAGGTCTATGGAACTTACACGTTGAGTGTGTTGTAAGAGTGTCTATCATACATCTACTTACAACAATACCATATCAAGACACTAGCCCAGCAACGATCTAAACTAGACGCCTCTAATTTATCAATTGCAAGTTTTACGTGGCTTAGGGCTTTCGGAGATAGAACCAATCTTACCTATGAACATGAACCACAACGAGGATAACCAAGTTATTAGCAACTCGTTGTAAATCAGATATTGACTATAGTAGGAGAGACAGACACCCGCCAACCACTTATGCAAAACAAGTTACATGTCAGTCGTGGAACCGGTCTCATGTACAATGACATGTAAGGTTGGTCCGGGACGCTTCATCCCACTATGCCACCAATATCCAAAATACATAGAAGATGCAATAACATGATCATCATCGCCCACATATAAACATATGTGTACTACCCGTGCAAAACACCTACGCCTAGATCAGGCTCTGATACCACTGTTGGGTTTGTAGCATAGAAAACAAAAAATTTCCTACGATGGGAACTATACGCCAAGATCTATCTACTAGATACAAGCAACGGGTGGATATACATCCATAGAGAACTTACCCTCGAAGACAACAAAGCTTTGCTAACGAGTTGGATCTCGTGGATGATGTAGTTGTAGACTTGCCGATCTCAAGATCGTGATGAAGTCCAGCAGGTCCGGCTCCAGCACGTCCATCAGATCCAGCTCCAGCAAGTCCATCACCACCAAGTCTAGCACCACAAAGCAGTGGTGCATCCGTGATCGCACACACGTCCGGTACCCCGACAACCTCCGTCCCTCGCTCCAGCAAAGCAGCGGAAGCAGCAACTCCTTTCCAGATAAAGCCACCGGGAACATGTATCTCGCTAATCCGAGACCATGGGGAATAACTAGAGGGGGAGAGAGATCCTTCACGAGGAGGTGTGTGGAAGAATGGGTGTGAGGGGGCCTTTTATAGGAGGAGGGGAGGGTACCCCTCCCATGGCCGGCGCCCATGGAGGGTGTCCCTTCACCTCCCCCATTTATGTGGTGGTAACCCCCTCCACATTAAAATGCCCCTTCACATTCTCTTTTAAAGTCTCAACTTTAAATGCATTAAATTTCTCCAAATTTAATGCTCTCTCATTTAATAAAACTATTTTATTAATTTTATTCAGAATTTTGTTAATTACTTTAATTAACAAACATTCACATAAACCCCCTGCAACATTTCAATATAACATGCAGAACCAATTTCAGCAATTTCACCCGAAACAGTTTCGGTGTCTATTGAAATAATTCCAGCGCTTTCTTAAATCTTTATCTAAAACATATTTGCTCCAAATGGTGTCGGTATCCCTTAAGTGTGTCACCCTACAGTTCGCGAATAATGCAGACATGATTGAGACCCCTCTCAGATCAATAATCAGAAGCGGGACCTGGAGATACATACTGATTCCTACACATTCAACGATGACTTCTGTGATCGTGAGAACCTTTAACGCTAGTAACTAAATCCCTTTGTCTCATGATATAATATATGTCCAAGATTCGATCATCGGTATCCAAATACCTAGTTTGATCTCGTTACCGACATGCACTCTTTTCTCATTCCCATGATATAACATTCTAGTGATCTCATCACTTGCTTGCAAGCTATCTTAATGTGATATCACCGAGAGGGCCCAGAGTATATCTATCCGTCATCGGGATGGAAAAATCCCACTCTTGATCCATGAGCCTCAACATAACACCTTCGTAGCACTGAACCAACCTTTATAGTCACCCTGTTACGGTGTGACGTTTGATGTTATCAAGATACTCTTCCGGTGTTAGCAATTAACATGATTTCATGGTCTAAGGACTAAGATTACTTCGTATGATGTTATAGCAATATAAACATAATGACTTTGATCGTAATTCTATACTTTGGATGAATGTTTATCACATCATTCCACCAATGTTGTGACCTCGTTATTAACAACATCCAATCTCCATGATCAGGGAACCTTGATCATCTTGTTAATCAACGAGCTAGTTTATATGAGAGGCATTACTAGGAACTTTGTATTTTGTTTATTAAACACACATGTATTAATGTTTCTAATTAATACAATTATAGCATGAAAAATAAACATTTATGATAAACATGGAATAAGATAATAACCACTTTATTATTGCCTCTCGGGCATATTCCCTTCAAGTATGTCCGATGTTACTTTTGTGACTATAAGCATTGGCTTATAACCTGCCCACTCAAAGGGGGAATTAAGAGAGATTCACAAAGCTTATGACAATATCCATGGGGAAACCCTTAATTGTGGTGGACTATATGAGTGGCTGCTCTTTGGTATCGCAATGGTTATTTAGAGATGATCTCATTACCTGATTCAAGAAAGCGACTGCCCATGAGTCTTGTTGTGAACATCTTATTATTGAGATATCTCCACACATATCATGACGAATGACATATATTATCCTGATCATTCATAATTCTCACATGCTAGTGTTAAATCTTACACTCCTTGAGAACCCCTCAATCACATCACACAACACTTCATAAATACTCTCTTGCTTTAGTTTAATTTTGTTATTTACTTTGTTGATTCTTACTTTAAAACCTCACTTGTTCATTTCCATTCTAGTAACCTATAGAGTAGGCTTTACGAACATCATTTTGGGTGCAAATGTGGCTGCCCTTACAATGTGGCTGTGGGGTTATGTTATTTCCATTTGCATATCTTCCATGGAATGAACTTTGTAATAAATAATTGCTGCTACAAGTACTACAATTACCCTATTGTTGATCACAGAAACTCAGACATCAACTTGGTTTCGTTGCCGGGGAGCATAGCGTTTGGTCATTACCTACCCACTCGCATATAGTTTATTCCCGTTTATTGCTATTTACTACTTTTACTTATTTGAAAAGAACAAAAAAATTATAAAACCAAAAACACATAAAAATTTATATAAAAACTATAAAAACATTTGCTACTAATCATGTCTTCCGAGATTGCTATTTTTGAACAGACGAAGCTCACAATAGAGGAGAAGAAGTTGGAACTTTTGAATATTATGTTATGAGGCAAGAGACATTAGAAGAATGGTTGAATGATTATTCCTCCATATTATGTGCCTCATACAATTTTTTATGATAAATGTGGATCCATAGATCATATTAATTATCAATGTGAGTGTAGCACTGGTACCACATTAGCATGTTACAATAAAAGTAATGAAGGCTTTGTTGATGTGGAGGCTTTAGAATATGTTCTTTTTACTGGTAGTTGCGATTTGCTAGCTCGCATGAGAAATATAAATGAAGAAGATAAAGCACTAGATAGAATCTATGGAGTATTACATCATATATACTCTTATTGTTTTGATACCTTCAGTAGTAATGCATTTTTGACCACTTTTGTTGTGGAAGAGACTAACCTTTTGTAGGATTCATAGAAGAAAGAAGAAAAGGATGTACACCGAAGTGAACATGCTACTGTTGCTGGTATGGTTTTTTTTTGAGATTGGGTTTGTTTAACTTGTATGATCTATTATATGGTTGTGCAAAATCATTTTGTAATTCATATAATTAATGAGATTTGTGATAAATGTATGGCAGTTGGCCACCTTAGTTTTAATGTTCCATTACTCTTGAAGAATCCCTAGTATCTTACACTAGAGTTGAAGTCTTAAAGTATTTGGTTTATAAATGTGTCCATGATCTACTCTCAAAATATTCAATCATGAGAAAGAGTAGTAATAGTATGCTTCATATGAAACTTACCAACTTGTTACTAATGTTACAATCTTATTGCCAAGAATGTCTTAGTGATAATCCACTTATGGTAGAGAGTAACACATGGTCTATTGTACCCAAAGATAACCATTTGCAGGAACCACAAGATAAAGAGGAGGAATAACAAAAAGATGAGGTTGACAAAGATTATCATACTACAAATACTACATTTTTTTATAATGCCTCTCTCTCTAGTAATGATTCTTATAATGCTAAAACTGATTATGATTTTTCTGTGAAAGCCTGGTACCTAGACACTCATGAGGAGAGCATTAGTAATGATGAACTTGAGATAGAACCTTGCTATGAATCTTTCGATGCTAATATGTAGGGACCTGATTTACTCCATGTTGCGAAGAAAGAATATTATGAAGTGTTCCCCTACAATGGTAACCAAGATAAAAGTTTAATAATTATATTTGAACCTCTAATCCTCTCGTTGTAGCTACATAAGAAGGCATGCTCACCACACTTGGAGCATCCACGCTCGCTTGGAAGCGAGAACCTATTCATCTACAAGATGCCGATGCACCGCAAGAGGGTAACTTCGACCATACTCTACTGGAGGTAAGTACCGTTACACCTGATATCCCCTGGGATCCAGGTGGATGATTCAATGGAGCATCTAAGCCTGTCTTTATGGATTTAAAGAAAGCACTTCTCGGGAGGCAACTCGGAAGTTTTTAAGTGTCTTTCTTAATTTTGTGTCTTGAGTTTAGTTGCATTCATGTTGCATTGGCACTTGTATCTTTGCATGATTTACTATCAGAGTTGGCTTGGGACTATCTTCAAAAGGTAGAATTGATTGTTGCTCGAATCATGTGTTGCTTATCTTGGTTAAATCTTCTCAACAAAAACATTTTTATGTTTTGTTTGGATGCTGGACTAAAGTTTCAGGTCTTTAATATTTTTTTTGGAGAAAACAACTTGTTTCGGAGCTTACATTGAGCTTAACCAGCAGCAATACAGGCGAACCCGTCCATACCGCACGCCCTTACCACTCATGTGAGGCGTGAGAAGAAGCATAAATTTTTCCAGAAAAGTTACTGCAAGGTTAACGACCACCCGTATGGGCGCATCCGCTCGTACCACCCGGTCGTACCGACTTTTATGGGAGCTATAAAAAAGAGAGAAAATGAGAAGACAAGGTGCAGTACTAGCGGAGCCCGTCCGTACCACGCGCCCGTACCAAGGAGCAGCACCGCGCAACAAGGGTAGGTATAGGTACAAAACATTATAATCCCTCCAATCTTTTTTATTTTGACAATTTCAGGTCAGTGGATTACCTTCTACATGTTCCATTGTACTTCATGTCGTGGATATGGCCACGATAGATGCTACATTGGAAAATTGATTTTTTTCCTTTCCTAATGGTTGGAAAATCCGAGTGGCAACATTGTTACCATGCCATGATTCACCCATTTACTCCCAAATATGGGAACATCACGGACAATGGGAGTACAATTTACATGAAAGACCTAAAAATGGAGAAAATTACATAGAGGTCCTTATTTTAGCACGAAGCACCCTAAAATTAAGCAAGGGAAATAGTCAGGCCCGGCTCCTTCTTGAGAGAGCACCTGATCAAGCCATACTCTTCATACTACTTTCTCTTTGTTTGTTTTCAAAATATATGGCCAAATTTGGTGGCATTCAAATTCTTGGACATGGGATCATCATCAGCATAAAGTATGATGTAGATATGTCCATGACCTTGGTCGTTTGGCTTGAAATCCAAGAATGTTCATACTCATTGACAACTAAGCCTAAATTCACTTAAATTTTACCACTTACTTTTGGGTTTGAATTTTACACGAACGATGGGCGTACATTTTACATCAAGGACCTAAAAGGGGAAAATTACATCGAGGTACATAAATTTAGCACGAAGCACCTTAAAATTAAGCAAAGAAAAATAGTTAGGTTTGGCTCCTTCTCGAGAGAGAACCTGACCGAGCCATACTCTTCATACTACTTCCTCTTCGTTGTTTTCAAAATATGGCCAAATTTGGCGCCATGCAAATTCTTGGATATGAGATCATGAATCATCAACATAAAGTATGATGTAGATATGGCCATGATCTTGGTCGTTCGTCTTGAAATCCAAGAATGTTCATACTCATTGACAACTAATAATCTTAAATACATTTAAATTTTACCACTTGCTTTTAGGTTCAAATTTTACACAGATGATGGGAGTACATTTTGCATCAAGGACCTAAAAAGGGTAATTTTACATCGAGGTCCATACATTTAGCACGAAGCACCCGAAAAATAAGCAGGGAAACATTCATGTTTTGTAGCTTCTCTAGAGAGAAGCTGATTGAGCCATACTCTTCATACTACTTCCTCTTCATTTAATTTCAAAATATGGCCAAATTTGGCGGCATGCAAATTCTTGGATATGGGATCATGAATCATCAATATAAAGTATGATGTAGATATGGCCATGACCTTGGTCGTTCATCTTGAAATCCAAGAATGTTCATACTCATTCACAACTAAGCTTAAATACATTTAAATTTTATCACTTGCTTTTAGGTTCGAATTTTACACGGACGGTGGGAGTACAGTTTACATCAAGGACCTAAAAAGGGGGAAATTACATTGAGATCCTTACATTTAGCACGAAGTACCCTAAAATTAAGCAAGGAAAATAGTCGGGTTTGGCTCCTTATCGAGAGAGCAGCTGATCGAGCCATACTCTTCGTACAGCTACTTCCTCTTTGTTTATTTTCAAAATATATGGCAAAATTTGGCGGCATTCAAATTCTTGGATATGGGATCATCATCAGCATAAAGTATGATGCAGATATGGCCATCACCTTGGTCGTTCGGCTAGAAACTCCAAGAATGTTCATACTCATTGACAACTAATAATCTTGAATACGTTAAATTTTACCACTTGCTTCTAGGTTTGAATTTTACATGGACCGTGGGAGTACATTTTACATCAAGGACCTAAAAAGGTAAAATTACATCGACATCCATACATTTAGCACGAAGCACCCTAAAATTAAGCAAGGAAAACGGTTGGCTGGGAAGCTTGAGAACTCATAAAACTTTGTAATCAATCGTAAGTGTATCAAGGTCCACGCTTTGTCTAAAAACTAGGGTTGTTGTTGTGGTACTCTGAGCCATTTTTATTCATACTTGCTTACAAAAAAATCTTGTCTCTTCGAAAATTGAAAAAGTTTTATTATTCCTATAAGTTGGAAACTATGGTTGCCACCATTTTTCACCTTGCCAAGATGCACACATCTACCAAATATGGGAGCATTTAATCCTAATCCCCTTTTTGGTTGATTTGATTCTTACAAGCTTGTCTTTGATTATGTGACAGCTTGCTTGGATTCGGGAGCCCCCAATTAAGTTGTGGGTGTGTGCCTCGAATTTGTTGTAAGGGTGCCGGCTACCACCTTAAAGGTTGCCGATATAGTGGAAGCGTGAATCGACCTTCCTTGGGGTGAGGTTCACCGGAGAACAAGGTAGGCCTCTGGTGGCGTTGGTGGTTTGATACCACCCCCTCTCCAAACACAGACGTACTTCCCCTCAAAAGGAAGGAACTGCGGGAAATAATCCTTGTGTCCCCGTGTGCTTCACTTAGGTTACTTCTATCCTTTACCAAACCTTACTTTATCTAGTTCTTGCTTAGTTAGTGTGCTAGTGTACCATATAGGTAAATTCACCTTAGTTGCATATCTAGAGAATTTACCTTTGTGTCAAACCCTTACTTGAAAAGGAGTAAAATTTGAAGTAGCACCTATTCACCCCCCTCTAGGTGCCCATATGACCCTTTCAATTGGTATCAGAGCCTTGACTCTTTATTCGGGTTTAACCACTGAAGAGATTATGGGCAACCTAGAGGAAGGGGAAGAGGGTGAGGCTAGCACTACGGTGACCATGGTAGATCTCAAGAAATTGGAAGCAAGCTTGAGCTCTACCTTGGGCAACGAAATCCAATAGTTGCATCAACTTGTTGAGCTACTTGTTAAGGAAAAGTCAGTCTCACCACCTCCCCCTCAAGTGGAAACACCTCCTAACCCTAAGACAAACGCTTCGGCTAAGCCAATAGGTGAAGTGGTGGGGGATGATCATAATTCCACTAACTCCACCACCAAAAAGGGTGATGGGAAGGAAGAGCACCATGCGGTTCCCGGATGGTACTCTCCCGACCCTCTGACCCTCATCCCCATATAAATAATAGAGGTGACCCACCTAAGTTAGCTGGAAATACTTTTTCTCAATGGCAAGTTTTAATGAAATCTCATGTGTGCAGTTCTTGCATTGACTTGTGGAACATTATTGAAGGACTCAAAATTGAGGATCCAACCAACTTGACAAGAAGAGAAGTGGTCAATAGTCAACTCAATGCCACAACCATGCACATGATTCAGCTTGGAGTGGGGCCAAAGGACTTCCCCACATTAAACACTACAATACTACCAAGGAAGCTTGGGATGCTCTCATTGACTTGTTTGTTGGAAATGAGAGCATGAGAATAAACATATATGATGCCTTGAGCAATGAAGCTGAAGGGTTCTTTATGAAGGATGGTGAGGATCATGAAGACATGTATTGAAGACTCAAATCCATAGCCATCGCCTTTAGGAATGTTGGTGCCTCTCACATTGATGATGATTGGATCAAGAGGAAGTATGTAAGTGTGCTCATGCCCTTCGATCCCACTGGCTTTAAGAGTCTCCAAGGAAGACACAACTACCATCTCATGACCTCCAATGAAGTCATGCAAGAGATGGCCGCCTTCAAGGTTGTTGCCAAGAATGCCAAAGATGCTCGTGCTCGTGCCATTGGAATGAGTAGTGGTGTCAATATCGCCTTGAAGGCCAAGGTTGTGGAGTATGATGAACAAGAAGGAAGTGATGATGAACTATCCATGAGCCACCCCGAAGATGTCAAGGTTTCTCATGGTGAATACATGGCCTTCTATGCAAGAAACTTTTGGAAAGACCCCACCAAGGCTAAGATGGAGATGCAACGAAGAAGCAACCCAAGTGGTAGAAAAGAAAATGCTTCAAGATTGAGAACTTGCTTCAACTATGGTGACTGCTATCATTTTGTTGCCGGATATCCTTATGAGAAGAGAGAAGACAATGGTGGTGCACTCATATTGAAGAAAAATCCAAAGGCCCTATCAAGAAGCCTTTTTACAAGAAGAATGCCACCAACAAGAAGTCTGGTGACATTACATTAATATCACATGAAGAGTTCTCTTCCGATGATGAAGAGGAGGAGGAAGAAGAAATAACGAATGGAGTGGCTGCTATTGCCACTACCTCTACACCTACCTTCTCCCTCTTCGATTCCCCAAATGAGAACTCCTCCAACAAGAACGTCACTTTCCTTATGGCAAGAGGATCAGAGCTATCACCATCTCCTCTCTCCATATCTACTATCAATGATGATTTGAATGATGTGTTGCTTTTGATGCTTCTATGGCTAACTTGCAAGGGGAACACAAGAAGCATTTTGTAAATCTTCTAAACCAACTTGCTCACACATAAGAGCTCCTTGATGAGAGATGTAAACTTGGGAGAGAGCATCTACTTGAAATGGATGCTCTAAATAATGCTCTAGAAGAAGAATAAGATACTAGGGTGTCTCTTGAAGAATAACTTGATGGCCTTGATGAGGCAAATGATCGAATTATCGCTAAACTCATTAAAGAACACGATCATGCCATTTCTAAATACAGAAAGGCTAAAAAGGGCAAGATTAAGTTTGGTGCTGTTCATGACAAACTTGTCGAGGATTATGAGAAGCTAAACAAGGCTCACAAGGCTTTGGAAAGTGATATCATGACCCTCACAAAGCATCGTGGACAACTTCAAACTCAATTGACTAATGTTGTTTCACCTAGTACTTCCATTCCCCTAGTAGTACAAACATCCTTGAAGAAAATGCTAGGTTGATGGGGAAGCTTGTAAAGGCAACCTTTCCCAAAGGTAACAAGTCTCTTGATGAACTTTTAAGTAAGCAAAGGTTAAATAATGAGAAAATAGGTCTTGGCTATGTTTCCAAATCCAAGAAGAAGAACAACAACAATAAGAAGAATACCAAGCCCGCTCAACCAAAAGATAAGTCCATTATGGGTAGTAATACCCAAAGTGGCAAAACTATATCACATGATGACTTTGCGGGAAGTGTTAACCCTCACTATGTCTTAATGTGTAATTCTTATGGGGATGCTTATGCATAATATGTTGGTCCATTTGATGGTTATATTGCTTGGTCTATTTGGGTTACAAAGACCCATGTCACTAACAAGAGAGGACCCATTAAAAAATGGGTACCTAAAAACTAGCTTGATCTCTTGTAGAACTATGCTTCCGGCGGGTCAAAGTGGGTGCTTGATAGTGGTTGCACAAGTCATATGACCGGAAGCAAGACAATAATGACGGAGATAAGGGTAAATAAAGATCATATAACCATCACATATGCCGATAAATCAAAATCTCAGTAATGGTTCTTGGTAAAGTTGTGGTTGCACACGATGTTACACGCATGGACGTCATGCTTGTTGAGACCCTTTGCTATAGTTTACTTTCTGTCCATGCCCTTGGCAAGATGGGTTTCACCGTCTTTATTGATAATGATATTGTGGTCATCTTGTGGAGCATGACTCTTAAGGCCGCTTTCGTTGGGTATGTCAAAAATGACTTGTATGTGGTCGACTTTTCGAGTAAAACCTCTACAAGTGCGATGTGCTTATTCGGAAAGGCCGATGCCTTCACAAGGGTGGAATCATTGTGGGACTAAAGGACAATGTTTGTTTTGCTAAAGATCGTGTTTGCAGGCTTGCGTTGAAGGAAAGATGCATGATTCTCCCCACAAGCCAAATAACATCATAAAGTCAAAGAGGATCTTGGAGTTCCTTCATGTGGATCTCTTTGGTCCTACATCTCATGCAAGTCTTGGTGGGAAGAAATATTGTTTGGTTATTGTTGATGACTACTCAAAATATTCATGGGTCTATTTCTTCAAGTTAAAGAGTTAGACTCAACAATACTTCATCGACTTTGTCAATATGGTTCAACGTCAATACAACAAGCCCATGCTTGTGATAAGAAGTGACAATGACACTGAGTTCCAGAACTACATTGTCAATGGTTTTCTTAGTGATGAGGGGATAAAACATCAATATTCCGCTACATATAACCCTCAACAAAATGGTGTAGCTGAGAGGAAGAACTGAACTTTAATGGATATGGCAAGGTCTATGTTGGTGGAGTTTAAATCTGCATACAATTTTTGGGCGGAGGCGATCTCCACCGCATGTCATGCATCAAACTGGCTCTACCTCCACAAAGAGTTGAACAAGACTCCATATGAAATACTTACCGGTAACAAGCCCAACATTTCATATTTCTGGGTGTTTGGTCGCAAGTGTTTCTATCTCATAAAAGGTGTGTGTTTGTCCAAATTTGATTCCAAAGCTTTAGAGGGTATTTTTGTTGGCTATGGTCTCGATTCCCACACTTATAGAATATATGATAAACTCTCCAGAATTGTCATAGAATCTTGTAGTGTGGTTTTCGAAGAATATGATGGCCCCCAAGCGGGGCATGTTGATGTTTGTGATGTAGATGATGAAATACCTCAAGATGCCATAAGAAGAATGGGTGCGGGATTCATCCGCCCCGTTGAGGAACCCCTTGTGGCGGATCGAGAAGAACTATGCTCTACTCAAGTGGATCCCTCATCTTCACAACTTCAACAAGCTCCTATTATTTAGGACAATGATGACCCAAGCCAAAGACAAGTTGAGAACTCTAACCACGTTGATCAGGAAGGCACCTCAAGGCTAGATGGTTTAGTCTCTCCACTAACTAGATTGTCCAGCCCTGCTCAGTCAATTGCTCAGGGCAGGTTTATTCAGTTGGCTACAAGATCATCTCAAATCCTTTCTAGTAGCATGCCTGATCAAGACCAAGATCAACCTGTACCTCATGTGGATGAAGCTGAACCATTTGTTGATCAAGGTCAAACTGAAGGTCAAGATGAGGAACAAAATGATGAAGTGATCCTGACAAGAAACAATGAGGAGATCGAAGCTCATCGCAAAGCTCGCATGGATAAGATGTTTTAAAGAAGCGACCACTCCCTTGAGAATGTTATTGGTGACCTTAGGAGTGGAATGTCCACTCGGGCTCAACTGAAGCATTTTGGTGAGCACCAAGCTCATATATCTATGGTGGAGCCCAAGAAGGTGTGGGAAGCTCTTGAAGATTCAGATAGGTTGGAAGCCATGCATAAGGAGCTCAACAACTTTGAGAGAAATAAAGTTTGGAAGTTGGTAGAAAATCCCAAAGATTGTCGTAATGTTATTGGGACCAAGTGGATATTCAAGAACAAGCAAGATGCTCATGGAATTGTTGTGAGGAACAAGGCAAGATTGGTAGCACAATGGTTCTCTCAAATTGAAGGAATTGACTATGGAGAGACTTTTGCTCCCATGGCTCACCTTGAGTCCATCCGTATCCTTCTTGCATATGATGCACATCTTAAATTACAACAAATGGATGTGGAAAGTGCTTTTCTAAATGGTCCCTTACACGAGTTGGTTTATATTAAGAACCCCCCCAGGTTTCGAAGATCCCAACTTCCCAAACCATGTCTACAAACTTGATAAGGCGCTCTATGGACTTAAACAAGCACCACGCACTTGCTATGAGCACCTTAGAGAGTAGTTGTTAGACCGTGGATTTGAGGTTGGGAAAATTGATCCCACTCTTTTTACTAAGAAGGTTAATGGGAAGCTTTTCATTTGCCAAATATATGTTGATGATATTATCTTTGGCTCGGCTAACAAAGCTTTTAATGATGAATTCTCAAAGCTTATTGAAAGGATATTATTTTCTCCATGTATTTTTGGTGTCGATGACAACTTCATTTGTGGTTTAACTGTGTGCCCAAGTTGTAGGTTTCATCTATGGACGGTTTAATTGGTGGACTTCTCTCTAGAAGAAGCTTGAAGACGATGGCTATTATTTGCACTTTCTCTTGTTCTTTGTTTTAGGCTACCATACTATCAAGAGGGGGTCCACCTTGGAAGGTTGTGGGAATCACCATTTCATGCACATACCAAATTAGCACATCCACAGCCTTCCCAGTTTTCCTGAGAGAGAGAGTGTTCCCCGAGGTGTTTGAGTGGTTTCTGCCCTGGCCGGTAGTACCGGCCAGGCGCCGGTAGTACCGCCCAAGGGTGTTTTTGGGGCTGATCGAGCGGAACTTCTGCCTGCAGTTTCGGTCCTAATTCTGGCAAACATGAAATCTGCTCAGTAATACTTCTGTATCCAAATGCCTATTTGACGGAATTAGCATCAGAACTTGCATCGGTAGTACCGGCCAGATTCTGCGCTGACCAGCCCCAGTACCCTTGAGCGGTAGTACCGCTCTCGGCCCGCTAGTACCGGTTAGCTCCTGGCAAGGCGGTATTTCTGATCCCAGTTCCGACATTTTCGTCTTAGATGGTTCTCCGCCTCAAGATGACTATTTGCCGGTAGATGGATTGGAACTAGGATCGGTAGTTCCGATCAGTTCATGGGGGACCCATTGAACAGTCAACCCGACCGTTCCGTGGGCATCTTTGAGCCGTTGGGAGTTCGCTCGCCAAAACTACCAGCCCGCCACCGGTAGTACTGGTGGTGTCGAGGCGGGGCAGAATCTGCCCGTTTGAAGGAGGCCAATTTAAGGCTCTCTTCTTCCTCCTCTTGCCTTATCTTTTCGTTTTCTCTCTCCTCCATTAATACAAGATCTTGGATTTCCTAAATCTCTCTCCCTACCCACTCAAACCTCTTGATATTTTTAGGATTGGGAGAGGTGACCTAGATCTACACTTCCACCAAAGTAATCATGATTTCCCCCACCCATTCTCAGTGGATCTTGTTACTCTTGGGTTCTTGGAACCCTATATGGTGTAGGGCATCCTCGGAGCTGGGGCAATTGTTGTGAAGCTTCGTGGTGTCATTGAGGGCCTCCACTTGAGTTGTGGAGTCTCCCCTCAACCTTGTTGTAAAGGTTTCGGTTGGTGCCTTCAAGGTCACCGGTTAGTGGATTGTGAGGCCGCCTTTGTGGTGGTGCTCACCGGATAAGAAGGTGAGGCCTTTGCGACACTCGGGTGACCTTGTGTGGCCCCGACACCTCTCCAACATAGACGTAGATTCCTTGGAAGTGAACTATGGGAATTACATCTCCGTGTCACCTTGCCGGTTCTTTCACTCCACTCCTTTATTACTTGCATTTACCATCTTGTTTACTTGTTATATTGGTTGTTATTTAGGTTATTCATCTAGCTGCATCTCTAGTGAACTTTACATTGTGCAAGCCTAAAATTGCAAGAAAAGAATAAAAATTGGTAGTCTCCTATTCACCCCCTCTAGTTGACCAAAGTTGGGCCTTTCAATTGGTATTAGAGCCTCGACTCTTACTTCTGGCTTAATCGCCTAAGAGACAATGGCCGATAAAGATGGGAGTGTGGGTGCAACTACCAAGAACTTGGCCTCCATGGATGACCTCAATCGATTGGAGACATCCATGATGACCAAGTTTGAGGAAATGATGACCCTCTTTCAATCCCTTAAGCCTAGCCCCATGCAAGAAACCACTCATGATGCATCTCTTACCGCCAAAGCCCCTCCCGCTCCTGTGCAAGTGGTCGCCCCCGGGGTGAATCCCGCGGCTGCCCCAAAACACTTGGGCTTAGGCTTTGTGGCTCAAAACACCAAGCTCCCAAGCGAGAGCACCGAGGGGCTAGGTGACTCCTCCTCCAAAGAGGGAGACGAGGGAAAGGACTACTCGGCGGTACCACCACCGTTGAAGTATACTCCGGACCCAGCTATTCCCATACCGCATATCATACCTCAAGGAGCACCTCCCATGATAGATACTTCTAACTTCGTCAATTGGCAATATCTAATGCAATCTCACATTTCCAACTCTTCTATTGAATTGATGAGGATTGTGGAAGAAGGTTTTTCCCCATATGATGCAAAGAAGTTGACCCGAGCCAAGGTCGTGGACAAGCAGCTCAATGCTACCACTTTGGGAATGATCCAAAAGGCATTGACTCCCAAGGACTTTGCTCACATTCGCCAATTCTCCACCACCAAGGAAGCTTGGGATCATCTCACCGAGTTATATGTTGGGAATGCTAGCATTCAAAGCTCCAAGTTTGATGAAGTCAACAATGAGTCTGATGGCTTTGCAATGCAAGATGATGAGACACCCAAAGACATGTATCATCGTATCAAGGACTTCAAACTCAATTGAATAATGAACATTCAAAGTCTTCCGCTACGCCTATTGTACATTTGCCTTGTTCTTCTAACCCTTGTTGCAAGCATGTGAATCTTGTTGAGGAAAACAAGGTGTTGAAAGATCAACTTGCAAAAGGGCGAGTTGACAAAAATAAGAAGAACAAGAGGAGGAATAAGAAAAATAAGAAGAGCAAGAGCTTTGCTCAAGGATCCTCACATGCTTCTACATTTGTGCAAAGTGATAACTTTGCTGGGAAGAACAACCCTTCTTACATTCTTTGCAAATCTTTTGATGGTCATGTTTATGCAAAGTACATTGGCACATCTTACACTCATGATTATCATTAGACTATTTGGGTACCTAAGACCCTTGTGACTAACAAAAGGGGACCCATTGCAAAATGGGTGCCTAAAACCAAAGCTTGATTTTTTGTAGGACTTTGCTTCCGGTGGTGCAAAATGGGTGCTTAATAGTGGAGCTACAAGCCATATGATCGGAAGCAAGTCTATCATGTCAGAGATTAGGCCAAATTTTGCCAATAATATGGTCTCCTACGGCGATAAAACAAGTTCATAGGTATTGGGTTTTGGTAAGGTGGTAGTAACCCCGGATGTATCCTTGGTTAATGTCATGCTTGCCAAAACCCTTGGTTACAATCTCCTTTCCATTCGTGCTCTAGCAAGTATGGGTCTTTCGTACTTCTTTAATGAGCACTCCGTGGTCCTCATGTGGAGCAAGTCTTTCACGGTGGCTTTCATTGGATACGTAGATCATGACTCGTATGTGGTGGATTTCTCCGGAAAGCCCTCTACACATGATATATGTCTCTATGCGAAAGCCGATGTGGGCTGGTTGTGGCATCGCCGCCTAGCCCATGTAAACATGAAGGCTTTGCAAAGCCTCTACACGGGGGGCACATCCTTGGACTAAATTACATTTCCTTTGCCAAAGATTGTTTGTGCAGGGCTTGTATTGAAGGAAATATGCGTTAGAAGCCTCACAAGATCCTCAATGAAATTACCACCGAACGGTGCTTGGAGTTTCTTCATATGGATCTCTTTGGGCCTCCTTCTCATGATAGTCTTGGGGGGAAGAAGTATTGTTTGGTGATTGTTGATGACTTTTCGAGATATACTTGGGTCTACTTCTTCAAGTTCTAAAGTGAGACTCAACAAAACTGCATTGACTTTGCCAATCAAGTTCAACGGAAACACAATGCTACTATCCTCACCATTCAAAGTGATAATGGCACCGAGTTCAAGAACTACACTTTGGATGAGTTTCTTAGTGATGAGGAGATCAAGCATCAATATTCAACTCCTTATAGCCCTCAACAAAATGGTGTTGCCAAAAGGAAGAATCGTACTTTGATGGATGCGGCCCGGACCATGTTGGCGGAATTCAAGTCACCATATAACTTTTGGGCCGAAACCATATCAATCTCTTGCCATGCAACTAATCGCCTCTACCTACGCAAGAAGAAGAACATGACTCCATATGAACTTCTCACCGGGCGAGCCAAATGTCAAGTACTTCCGGGTGTTTGGTTGTAGATGTTTCATTCTCAAGAAAGGTGTCCGCTTGTCAAAGTTTGAGTCTAGGGATCAAGAAGGGATCTTCGTTGGGTACTCAAATCAATCCCATGCCTATAGAGTCTAGAACAAAGCAACGAGAAGAGTTGAAGAATCTAGCAATGTCGAGTTTGATGAAGATCATGAGTCTCTTGTGAGGCAAGACGGTGTTCGTGATCCAAGTGATGAAATTCCTCCCCGAGCCATAAGAAGAATGGGTGTGAGATTCTTCCACCCCATTGAGGATCCCCTTATGGCTGAAGGAGAAGGACCAAGGTCCACTTAAGCAGAGCCTTCACTCTCACAAGACCATCTTGCACCTCAAGGACAACTTATTTCTTCTCAAGGTTCTCCAAGCTCTTTTCAAGATCTTCATGTCCTTGAATCTCCAAGCTCAAGTCTACCTCAAGTCGATCAAGCCCTAGCTCACCAAGATAGTGAAGCTCCTCAAGTCAATGATGATCAAGGTCGAGTTGAAGAAGATCAAGCTAACAATGACCAAGCCCAAGCTAATATCTCTCCACCACATGATGATGACTCTCCTACGGTTGATGTTGATGAAGATAGTGATCAAGTTCGTGCATATAGTCAAGGCGAGGACTCGAACCGTGGTGATGACCAAGTGGTTGCTCAAGAATCTCGTCTTGAGACCCAAGCCCGCCGTTAAGCATACTGCCTCGCCAAGCTCATCAAAGATGGCCATATCCTTGATAATGTTTATGGAGATTTCAATAGGTGTTCCACTACTAGGAGACAACTAACCTCCTTTAGTTCACATCATGCTTTTATTTCTCATGTTGAGCCCCAAAAGGTCTTCGAAGATCTTGAAGATGATGATTGGCTTGATGTTATGAATGAAGAACTCCACAACTTCAAGAGGAACAAGGCGTGGACACTTGTGAAGAGACCAAAAGATTGTCAAAATGTGATTGGTACCAAGTGGATCTTCAAGAACAAGAGGGATGCCAATGGTATAGTCGTCTACAACAAAGCAAGGTTAGTTGCCCAAGGATACTCTCAAGTTGAGGGAATTGACTATGGTGAAACTTATGCTCCCGTTGCTCGTCTAGAATCCATCTGCATGCTTCTTGCTTATGCTACCCATCGTAACTTTAAATTGCAACAAATGGATGTCAAGAGTGCTTTTCTTAATTGTCCCTTAAAGGAATTGGTGTATGTCAAGCAACCTCCGGGCTTTGAGGATCCCCTCTTCCCGGACCATGTCTACAAACTCGATAA
The DNA here is from genome assembly GCA_910589775.1 of Avena eriantha. Taxonomy (NCBI): domain Eukaryota; kingdom Viridiplantae; phylum Streptophyta; class Magnoliopsida; order Poales; family Poaceae; genus Avena; species Avena eriantha. The sequence continues at coordinate 464,770,928 of OU342740.1, forward strand.
GGCACTATATGGTATCAAACAAGCCCCACGTGCGTGGTATGAGTGCCTTAGAGAGCTTTTGTTAGACCGTGGTTTCAAAGTAGGCCTCATTGATCCCACTCTTTTTACTAAGAAAGTTGGAGGAAACTTGTTCATTTGCCAAATCTATGTTGATGGTATTATTTTTGGGTCTACTAACAAAGTTTTTAATGAGGATTTTTCTAAGCTCATGACCGACCGCTTTGAGATGTCTATGATGGGGGAGTTGGAATTCTTTCTTGGTTTTGAAGTCAAGCAATTGAGGAAGGGAACCTTCATCAACCAAGCTAAATATGTCCAAGATATGCTCAAGAAGTTCAACCTTGATCAAGTAAATGGAGTCAAAACTCCCATGCCCATAAAGGTTAATCTTGATCTTGATCCCAAGGGTAAGGATGTGGATCAAAAGCTTTATCGCTCGATGATTGGTTCTTTGCTCTATCTTTGTGCATATCGACCGGATATTATGTTGAGTGTGCGTATGTGTGCAAGATTCCAAGCCGCACCAAAGGAAAGCCACTTGGTGACGGTCAAGAGAATCTTTCGATATTTGGTTCATACCCCTAACTTCGGGCTGTGGTACCCCCAAGAGAGCTAACTTTGACCTCATTGGATACACGGATTCAGATTGGGCAGGAGACAAAGTGGAAAGGAAGTCAACCTCCGGTAATTGTCAATTTCTTGGAAGATCTTTGGTGTGTTGTTCCTCGAAGAAGCAAAATTGTGTGTCTATGTCCACCGCCGAAGCCAAGTACATTTCCGCTGCAAGTTGTTGTGCTCAATTGCTATGGATGAAGCAAACCTTGAAGGATCTTAGGCTTTCTTTCAACAAGTTGCCCCTTCTTTGTGACAATGAGAGTGTCATTGCTATTTCTCACAACCCGGTGCAACACAACAAGACCAAGCACATTGAGATTCATCATCATTTCATTCGGGATCATGTTGCAAGAGGAGACATTTCATTGGAGTATGTTCCTACCAAGGCCAATCTTGCGGATCTTTTCACGAAGCCACTTGATGAAGCAAGGTTCCGGGAGTTGAGGCATGAACTAAATATCATAGATTCAAGCAATGTGGTTTGAGTATCTTGCACACCTACCCGAGTCTCAAAGAATATCTTGTTTGGATGTACGCATGGATTTAGGGGGAGTGTAGTTCCTCATATGACCCAACACTATCCCTACTATGCACCTATTAATGTATTCATCCTCTATGATCTCTGAGGGAGACAAAATGAGCTTAAATGATGAGTTTTGGTAATGAACCCAAGATACATCTTCGCGGTGTCAAGCCAAATATACTCATATATGGCGGCCTAGGCCACCGACATTGTGTTTTTCCTTTTGTTTTTCTTTTATGTTGTTTATCCTTGTTTTCCATGTTTTTAGGTGTTGTTTTTCATTTTTGGATCTTATTTTGGCTTTTCACAGTTTGTGCTATCTATCCCAAGCCTTTACTCCTCCCCTTAACCCTCTCTTTCCTGCACAAGGTCTTTTCCTTGCCAGTCAAAATCCGGACAGTTTTCCTGGGTGTCACCGGTAGTTCCGGCCGTATGTCGGTACTACCGCTCCGGGCCTAACTTCCCAGAAGTTACGTTCGGACCGGTACTACCGCTCCGTCCTGAACTACTCGTGTCACCGGTAGTTCCGGCCCTTGGCTGGTACTACTGGTCGAGCGAGGGACCTTTAAGTTACGGGCCAGGGGGGCCACGAGGTCTTCTTACCCACTTGTCCCTTGACCCCTACTTACAAACTCGCACACCCCCAGGAAGCTCTCCATGGTGGCGCCGCCGGCACCATCGATTCCGGTAGTCCCTCTTCAGATCTGCTCCGTGGGGATCTTTCCCACCTCGACCTTCTGTTCTTGGTGGTGCACACACAAGGGGAACACGGAACATTGGAATTCAATAGGGATTATCTTATTTGCTATCGTTGAGTATCTAAATACTAGCACACAATAAGATGTAAAAACAGGTATCAACATCATATGTATAATGTGATATGATATGGTCTTTCTTCCGCCTTGATCTCCATCGAGCGCTCCGGCATGATCTCCATCTTGCCCTTGGTTTGACGCCAAGTCCACGACGCCTCTAGCAGGTCATTCATCGGAATGATGACTATTACTATACTACTTAGTAACAGAAAATTAAACTACTTTACCTTCGTAACGACCATTGCCATATCATAATCACATGCCCCCTGCAAAATAAAGTTAGACGCCTCTACTTTATCTATTGCAAGTTTTACATGGTTGTTAGTGCTTTCGCAATAGAACCGTTTCTAAACTACGAACTTTCCAACCAAAACATGGATCCAACAATTGTCTCTATTACACCCCTTTCAGGGCCCTCCGTTGTAAATGCTATATCAACTACTGAATGAGAGACAGACACCCGCTAGCCCCTTATACGGTACAAGCCGTATGTTGAGCGTGGAACCGGTCTTACGTACAAATACGCGTAAGGTCGGTCCGTGCCGCTTCATCAAACTATACCGCGAAATAAACAAGTACATGTTAGAGGGTAACAACTAAGGGATCAATGCCTGCACAAAACTTGTGCGTACTGGCCGTACAGCACTCCTACGCATAGATCGGCTATGATACCACTGTTAGGGATCGCAGTAGAAAACAAAAAAATTCCTACGATGGAACCCCAAAACTGCCTAGGATCTATCTATGTAGTAATGCAGTAATGGCCAGAGCGTAGCGAATACATACCCTTGTAGACCGTACGCGGTTAACATTCTGCGGGGAACATGGTTGAGTAGTCGTACTCGTAGCCGACCTCAAGGTTGCGAAGCTCCTTGCAGGTCACCCCTTGCTCCTTCTTCATCTTCATCGTGCAACAACTCCGGCTCACAACATTTAAGCGCCCCAAGTGTTGCGCCTCGTGTCTTCATACACATTCGGTGCGCGATGAGACCTCCAGCTCCCCGATCCCGCTGGGAGTGCGGAAGTTGATATCCGGCTAGGAATCCCTGTAGCGCAACGACGTACTGCAGGTGTGCCTTGATCGCACAACCCAGACTTGGGGCCATGTTCACAAGGTATATAGAGAGAGGGAAGGAGGAAGTCAACCAAAGGACTTCTCCAATTGATGGTGTGTTTCATCCCACCCATGGGCACCTCTTTATATAGGGGGAGGGGGTGTGCCCTCCCCTTTTGGTTTCCCATGTGGGACTATTCAAGGGAGAGAGGGGGAGGCGTATGGGCCTCATGGGCCAGCCGGCCAGGGGTGGGCCCCACCCCACGCACAACCTTAGGCTGGCCGGGTGGGCCCCCTTGAGGCGCCTGGGCCTTGGCCAATGGCCCTTCCCTCCTTCGGTTTTCCCTCATGGGCCCTTTTTCCCTAGGAAGTTTGGCCCATTAGTGGAATAACCCTTCAAATTAGATTTTAATATTATATTTAATATTAATTACACTAATTAATATGTAAATACATATTACAAAACCCGTCTGGACCCGAAACACCTTTCGGTTCCCTTTCGATTTCCTCCGAACGACTTCGGATCTTTCCCCAAATGATTCTGGTCCTTTATTCTTTCTCCGAACAACTTCGGATCTCTCAGCGGAACGATTCCAGCTTTCTCTTTCTCTACTATGATTCCGTCTTACGAATGATCGCTCTCATCGTACCCTTAAGTGTATCCTCTCACGACTCGGGAATGCTCTAGACATGATCTATATCAATGATCAGTAGAGGGACTAGGGATATCCATGTGACCCCTATGCATTCCTGATGACAATGTCGTTTGAACCACTAAATGTAGAATCCTCTTCCTTTTGTTTCTCGATACAACTTGTCCGAGATCCGATCATTGGTATCCCATACCTTGTTCAATCTCATTCACAACAAGTTCTGTTTTCTTGTTACCGTGATATTACATCCCCGTGACCGAGTCACATGTTGCAACATTTATGGATGTAATCTCACCAAGCCGGCCGTATGTATCTTTACCCGTCATGTGGGTGAACAAATCCCGGTCTTCCATTCACATGTCATCTACTGTTCCTTCGGAATACCCAACGTACACCTTTATAACCACTGTTTTACCAAGTGGCGCTTGATGCAGTCTAAGCAGCCTCGGGAAATAGTGAGTAATATGAGCTCACGGTCCAAGAAGAAGGAGTCTAGGTATAGCTATTGCAACAATGAACTATATGACTTGATCGTGTTGCAATCCTTCGAGGAATGTCCAATCACATCATTCTCCAATGATATGATCCCGTTGTCAGTCAGCATAAATGCCCATGATCTTGAAACCTAGATCATCTTCGTGACCAACGAACTAGTATGAAATAGAGGCTACTAGGGACTTTGTTGTTTCATACCACACCTGTACCAATGTTTCTACTTGGCACAGTTATAGCACAATATGAAACTATTATAAACTAATTGAGATATGACAATAAAAACCTATTTATTATTTGCCTCTAGAGCATATCTCCTTTAACTCCCAATTGCACTAGAGTACAAATAATCTAGCTCGCATTTTGCTCATATAAACCATATACCATATGCGTTTACAGATCATGCATGCTCATGGGGAACGTCATGTCCTTGTTCTATTTTACCAGATCATTATGTCTTTTGCAAATCATTAATGTCTTCCTAATTTTTACATTCACACCATTATCGTATAATGGGTCAAAGTATTTGTTTGGCGACAAAGTGAGACTTTGTTTCTAGTGTTTATGATGACGGTCATTTTCACCGTTGTCATCTAAACTTCGAAACACACTTTGCTATCCTTTGTGTATATTCTATAGTCATGGTAGTATAACGAGGCCGGATTCCAGGACCTTACAGTGACTTTAGATCAACCTCGAGGGCTTTCTCATGGGCATTGGGCCCTAGGACACATCATTCGATGTTAGAAGCGAACTAGCCCCGCCATAACATTATACATCACATCAGATGGAGCTTTTATACTTCTATATCTATGTAGATACTAGTGCATGAAATGCAACTATGCCACTTACATTGCTTTTTGCCATTTATGTACAAAATTAATTCTGGTTCAGTGATCAACTCAGGAATCACTTAAAGACACGTTCTTATAGTTAAGACTTTGTCCTACCAACCAAAAATTTGGGTCACTTTATGTCGTGTATACAACATGGTTATGTGGAAGAACCTATGACCGAGGCATAGTAGATGCAACGCATCTCTTTCTTTCAACCATAGTTGTAATACTAACTCAATGCTTCATATAGTAAGAACTACTTTCTTACCTTGTTCCATTCTGAGCTACTTCAAAATCTTGCTTAGGACATTCTGAACATCTTTCAGAATCAAGTCCAGGAAGCATTCGACATTCTGTGTTTATTAAACTCACCAATCTATCTCGATAGATCTTATTGTTTAATAACTTCAACTTCATCCTTATTTATCTAACTTAAACGTTATTAACACCAATCACATCATTCATATATGTCGTCCACATATCACAGAATAATTTCACGCTCCCACTCAAATATGACATTCATGTTTGAGATCCAGGGATTTCACTTAGCTCCCACTCAAAATATGTTAGCTACATATTATGAATTAGCCAAGCTGATTTTCTCCCACTCAAATCTAGGTCCTCTCGATAATATTGGACATTCAAAAATTCTTTGATCATCATCAAACCGAGAATTCCACTAACGAGATTTCAATGACCATTCATTTCTCGCACTTAGGTCCATCACGCTTCTTTGTATTTCATAGGTATGTCTTGTTCAAAACAAGATAAGTGAATCAATAATATAATTCCACAAACTTGTAGAATATATAGTTGAATCCTACTTTCTTTAGTAAAAGTATTTATTTGAAGCTTTATGATCATTATCATTGGTTTCTCCTCTATTTGTGGAGTTTGGATTCATGGAACAAATTCCGCTGCGCCACTCAACAATCCGGAGGTAAGGTCAAATACCGTGTTTTGATCTTTTACTTTCTTCCACCTGTATCTTCATCAAGCACATCAACTTAGGACAACAGCAGGTTTTCCCCTTGTGGATGATGCATTCATAGCTTCCTAAGAATGATCTACAAAGACTTGTTTATTCGCCACGATTTTGACTTATCGAAATCTCGAGAAACTCGAACGTGCCATAACACTTATGGTGTTGTTTCCACGAATCTTTTGGATGTTCCTTTGTATTTCAAATGAGTGTTTGCTTATTTCGATCTTTAACTCTAAACGACAACTATAACCCTATAAGAGATGATATTATACCATATGTATCTTAATACATAATGATTATGGTGTTTAGACATTTCAACATAGTTTGAATTCGTCCAATTATCATAATTTGTGAAACATCTTTCACAAGTTCCTTTTATGCTAAACTTAACTTGAATACCTTAGTCATGTCAATCAAATCTAAGAGACTTGTTAATTCAGTTAATTCAATATCCTATTTAGTTATGAACTCATTTGAACAATTCAAATCATTTCAAACTTCATGTTTCATTAAGTAAATACACTTATTCACTTAAGTCCACAATAAATGATTTCCATTACTTGTTGAAAATATGATACATCACTATGTATAAGATTCAACATTTCTTCGCATATCACCGTTTTACCAGAATGCGGAGTTTTGGTCATTCTGCCCAAGAGGCATGGTTTTGCAAAGTCTCTAGATTAACCATCTAGGACCCCGATCTTTCATAAAGAACCTGCAATAACCAAAATGACTTAAACTATAGTGTCATTTCATTATTAAACTTTGGATATCTTTTAGCATTCTAATCCATTTATAAAGGTTTAAACTATTATCATTAACATAGTGATGAGAATAACTTGTTTGTAATCGTAATGTGACCATAAGGTATTGTTCATAAGAATAGTACAAACTGGCTTGTAACTTGTTCATATGAATAATCGTCTCGCCAAAAGCAAGACAGACAAACTAGGATTACAAAATTATATTCAAGTCCAATAATCCAAATGATAAACTTTGAGGAAAGAGGTGATGTCGGCCATCAACTGATTTGCTTGCCATCATCAAGTCACGTTGCTTCAAAACCAGCAATTCTCAAGAAGATCCTCCTATTTTCACAAAACGGGACAAGTATCAAATTCTTTGCAAACTACAATGAGTTTTGCAAAAACCACATTTATAATTTTGTATATCTAACATATACCTTTTTCATCCATGACCTCCATTTGCAATCAAGCCCTTATAAGAGTTCTCAACTGTAATGCAAAATCACTAAGTGTTTTTGCAAACAATCCGGAGTCATCGAATCATCTCCTAATGGTTATTGTATCAAGAAGAGAAGATCACCTTTTACGAGGATATCCCTCAGGCATGGGTATTAATCTATGAAGTTGGACCCTTTTGCTAAGTTCCAAATTAAGCAATATATTCCCATGGTCGCAAAGGACCTCAATAGGATAGGCTAAGATCTACTAAGATATTTGCAAATAGCCATCCAGACTAAGTTTATAATAAGAGATCAATTTATAATTGGTCTCCACTAAAATTGTCATCCCCTGGACGATTTCAGTGATCGCATGATCCCTATCCTCTGCACCTCCCCCAATTGACACGGCCATCAGTGCATTATCAAAGGTAGACATTCACTAGTGTCAATCACATCATCCATGTGACTCATGCTCGATCTTTCGATCTCTTGTGTTCCGAGGCCACGTCTCTATAACGTGCTAGGCTCGCCAAATATAACTTGTGTGTATTCGCTGTGCAACATGGCTTACACCCAGTCTATGCGAACGTAGATATGTATGACCCCTACTCACCGCAGGACGCCTCATACCGAAGAACTTTCTTGGTGGTGCACACACAAGGGGAACACGTAACATTGGAATTCAATAGGGATTATCTTATTTGCTATCGTTTAGTATCTAAATTCTAGCACACAATAAGATGTAAAAACAGGTATCAACATCATATGTATAATGTGATATGATATGGTGTTTCTTCCGCCTTGATCTCCATCAAGCGCTACAGCATGATCTCCATCTTGCCCTTGGTTTGACGCCAAGTCCATGACGCCTCCACCAGGTCGTTCATCGGAACGATGACTATTACTATACTACTTAGTAACAAAAAAGTAAACTACTTTACCTTCGTAACGACCATTGCCATATCATAATCACATGCCCCCTGCAAAATAAAGTTAGACGCCTCTACTTTATCTATTGCAAGTTTTACGTGGTTGTTAGGGCTTTCGCAATAGAACCGTTTCTAAACTACGAACTTTCCAACCAAAACATGGATCCAACAATTGTCTCTATTACACCCCTTTCAGGGCCCTCCGTTGTAAATGCTATATCAACTACTGAATGAGAGACAGACACCCGCTAGCCCCTTATACGGTACAAGCCGTATGTTGAGCGTGGAACCGGTCTTACGTACAAATACGCGTAAGGTCGGTCCGTGCCGCTTCATCAAACTATACCGCGAAATAAACAAGTACATGTTAGAGGGTAACAACTAAGGGATCAATGCCTGCACAAAACTTGTGCGTACTGGCCGTACAGCACTCCTACGCATAGATCGGCTATGATACCACTGTTAGGGATCGCAGTAGAAAACAAAAAAATTCCTACGATGGAACCCCAAAACTGCCTAGGATCTATCTATGTAGTAATGCAGTAATGGCCAGAGCGTAGCGAATACATACCCTTGTAGACCATACGCGGTTAATGTTCTGCGGGGAATGTGGTTGAAGTAGTCGTACTCGTAGCCGACCTCAAGGTTGCGAAGCTCCTCGCAGGTCACCCCTTGCTCCTTCTTCATCTTCATCGTGCAACAGCTCCGGCTCACGACATTTAAGTGCACCAAGTGTTGCGCCTCGTGTCTTCGTACACATTCGGTGCACGATGAGACCTCCGGCTCCCCGATCCCACCGGGAGTGCGGAAGTTGATATCCGGCTAGGAATCCCTGCAGCGCAACAGCGTACGGCAGGTGTGCCGTGATCGCACAGCCCAGACTTTGTCACAAGGTATAGAGAGAGAGGGAAGGAGGAAGTCAACCAAAGGACTTCTCCAATTGATGGTGTGTTTCATCCCACCCATGGGCACCCCTTTATATAGGGGGAGGGGGTGAGCCCTCCCCTTTGGGTTTCCCATGTGGGATTATTCAAGGGATAGAGGGGGGAGGCACATGGGCCTCATGGGCCAGCCGGCCAGGGGTGGGCCCCACCCCGCGCACACCCCTAGGCTGGTCGGGTGGGCCCCCTTGAGGCGCCTGGGCCTTAGCCCTTTGGCCCTTCCCTCCTTCAGTTTTCCCTCATGGGCCCTTTTTCCCTAGGAAGTTTGGCCCATTAGTGGAATAACCCTTCAAATTAGATTTTAATATTATATTTAATATTAATTACACTAATTAATATGTAAATACATATTACAAAACCCGTCTTGACCTGAAACACTTTTAGGTCCCCTTTCGATTTCCTCCGAACGACTTCGGATCTTTCCCATAATGATTCCGGTCCTTTATTCTTTCTCCGAACAACTTCAGATCTCTCTGTGGAATGATTCCGGCTTTCTCTTTCTCTACTGTGATTCCATCTTACGAATGATCACTCTCATCATACCCTTAAGTGTATCCTCTCACGGCTCGGGAATGCTCTAGACATGATCTGTATCAATGATCAACAGAGGGACCAGGGATATCCATGTGACCCCTATGCATTCCTGATGACAATGACGTTTGAACCGCTAAATGTAGCATCCTCTTCCTTTTGTTTCTCGATACAACTTGTCCGAGATCCGATCATTGGTATCCCATAGCTTGTTCAATCTCATTCACAACAAGTTCTGTTTTCTTGTTACCGTGATATTATATCCCCGTGACCGAGTCACATGTTGCAACATTTATGGATGTAATCTCACCAAGCCGGCCGTATGTATCTTTACCCGTCATGTGGGTGAAGAAATCCCGGTCTTGCAGTCACATGTCTTCTATTGTTCCTTCGGAATACCCAACGTACACCTTTATAACCACTGTTTTACCAAGTGGCGTTTGATGCAGTCTAAGCAGCCTCGAGAAACAGTGAGTAATATGAGCTCACGGTCTAAGGAGAAGGAGTCTAGGTATAGCTATTGCAACAATGAACTATATGACTTGATCGTGTTGTAATCCTTCGAGGAATGTCCAATCACATCATTCTCCAATGATATGATCCCGTTGTCAGTCGGCATAAATGCCCATGATCTTGAAACGTAGATCATCTTCGTGACCAACGAACTAGTATGAAATAGAGGCTACTAGTGACTTTGGTGTTTCATACCACACCTGTACCAATGTTTCTACTTGGCACAGTTATAACACAATATGGAACTATTATAAACTAATTGAGATATGACAATAAAAACCTATTTATTATTTGCCTCTAGAGCATATCTCCTTCACCTAGATCCGTTGCTCTATTATTTTCAGTCAAACTGCTCTGCTCGTGCCCTGACCAGTACTACCGGTGAGGCTCGGCTGGTACTTTCGGTGGGGTCCTTTCCATGGGTACTACCGGTGGCGGCACGACCGATACTTCTGGAGTGCTCCGCGCCACCGGTAGTTCCGGTAGCCAGGTGGAACTACTGCTGCACCAAATTTTGGTGTCTACCTCTGTATTCTGTCAATCTAGTCTAGCTTGTTTTTCCTTGGACCTTGTGCACTTATCCTCCCTTCCCTCCCTTATATTTGCTTTCTTCTCAGGGCAAGGTGGTTCCCGTGGTAAATCCAAGCGGTCTCGTTCTCCCTCTCGTGGTCCTCCAGAGATTGATGAAGATGATCTCCAGGTCGTGCACCCTCCTAGTCAAACCACCCATCAGAAAGCTGTTGCTGAGCGCCGTGCTACTGCGGCTGAAGGGAAGAGGCCCGTTCTAGCCAGCCAAAAGAAGACCACCTCTAGGAACGACTCGAACAATAAGAAGATCTCGTCTTGTCCTCAGGTTGCATATGAAGAGTTTCCCAAGATTGATCCCTACAGTGTTCCCCGTGATCGTCTGGCTCAAGACCCTTTCTTCCATACCAAGCGCCAAGAAGAAATCTATTCCGAGGTGTATGCTTCCAAGAAGAAGGATGTGGTTGCCCCCCAGAAGCACATCAACATGGCCAAGATGGAGAGCAACCCCGAGTACTTTGGTGAAGCTCTCGACATGTGTAGGAGGTTTGGGCTCATCAAGATTATGGAACACCGTGAGAACTATGATGAGAGGGTCATTGCTCAGTTCTACTCCACCCTCTACATTGATCATGATGCCTAGGATAGAACTCTGAAGTGGATGACTCAAAACAAGTATATGTCTGTCAAATGGTCTGAGTTTGCTGCTCTTATTGGCTATCCTATTCTGGAAGGCCCTCGCGCCAATGGATGGCAAGTTCATAGGGGAAGGCCTTCGAGCCTGAAGTTCTAGAACCGTTGTACATTGAGGGCTGGGGTGTCAATGGTAATGTTGCCCATCTCCTTCCCACCTATGACATCATGCGCAAGGTCTATCAGAACACCATTACTCCCAAGGCAGGTAACTTTGATCAGCTTCATGCTTTCCAGATTGATCTCATGTATCAGACACATTGTCATAGAAACTCTCATGAGCGCATAGATGTTATGGACTATTTGTTTGAGGAAATTTGGTCCGCTTTGATTGAGAAGAGGTCCTGTCCCTATGCTCCATACATCCAGATAGGTTCATATTTTCCTTAGGATGCTCTCACTATTCATGAGGAGAAGACCTTCCATGTGATGAAGCATCAGAAACCTCGTTCTTAGGCTGAAAAGGAAGTTGCTGCTGAGAGGGCTGCTAGGGAAGCCGCTGACACTCCAGGCCATGCTAGTGATGGGGACCATGCTGAGGCTTCTCCTCCACCCCGACTTGAGAGACAACCATCTTGGGCCAAGAAGTTGCTGAAGATAGTTAAGAAGACCTTCTGTTTCATTCAGGACCGTGAGTATCAGTCATATGTTGCTCAGAGGCACAGTGTCAAGAGGGAGAAGGCCATCATGAGGAAACTTGATATTGAGGTATCTCCTGAGTCCAGCTCCATCACCGCGCCCAAGGATTAGTGGGTAAACATGCATTGCAGGTGGACTGATAGTGATGGTGCGCCTGAGGTCACCGGTATGTTTCCGCCTGCTTGGAACAATGCATCATGGGACCCCGAGCCTCCTCCTCCGTTCGTTGGTGGGTAGGGCGCTTAGATTGTCTACTTTGTCCCTTTTTGGCATCTTGATGCCAAAGGGGGAGAAAGTCTTCCTTTAGGGCTTCGGGATTTGCATGGGTTGTGTCACGAGCTTGCTCTTTCTTTGATCCTTTTATGCTCGTGCACACTTTTCTTCTGTTATGTATGCTTGTGGACCTCCGTTATTTATCTATCTGTGGACCTCGTTTATGTATGCTACTTTGTTGGTGAGTTTATGTGTTATGGTATCTATGTGATGTTCTGGTGGTTGGCTATTGTGGGCTGAGTTATCTTACAGAGGTATGTTCGCTTATCCAATATTGTCTCACTACAATGGTATTGGTGTAAGGTATGAGCCTCTCTCTCCTCCGCATTTCCTTCCTTGCACCTTTGTTGGTTTGTATAGAGAGGGGGAGCTCTCTCTCTTGTGTGCTTGTTGCCTCCAGAAAATCTTGTTCCTATATCTGGCACACATCTAGGGGGAGCTTCTTATTTCTCTTATTGACTATGGTTTCTCTTTATTGTTATCTTTTATGCAAATCTTGTGAGATTGTCATCATACACCAAAAAGGGGAGATTGAAAGGATATTGTTTTCTCCATGTATTTTTGGTGTTGATGACAACTTCATTTGTGGTTTAACTATGTGCCCAAGTTGCATTCTTTATCTACGGTCATTTTAGTTGGTGGACTTCTCTCCAGAAGAAGCTTGAAGATGGTGGCTTTTATTTGCACTTTCTCTTGTTCTTTGTTTTAGGCTACCGTACTATCAAGAGGGGGTACACCTTGGAAGGTTGCGGGAAATCACTATTTCATGCATAGACCAAATCAGCACATCCACAGCCTTCCCAGTTTTCCTGAGAGAGAGTGTTCCCCGAGGTGTTCGAGTGGTTTCTGCCCTGACGGGTAGTACCGGCCAGGCACCGATAGTACCTCCCAAGGGTGTTTTTGGGGTTGATCGAGCGGAACTTCCGACTGTAGTTCCGGTCCTAATTCTGGTAAACATGAAATTGGCCCAGTAATACTTCTGTATCCAAATGCTTATTTGACGGAATTAGCATCAGAACATGCATCAGTAGTACCAGCCAGATCTTGCGCTGACCAGCCCTAGTCCCCTTGAGCGGTAGTACCGCTCCCGCCCCGGTAGTACCGATCAGCTCCTCGCGAAGCGGTATTTCCGATCCTAGTTCCGAACACAAATCCCACAAATATGTTTTTGGCTCAGATGGTTCTCTGCCTCAAGATGACTATTTGCTGGTAGCTAGATTGGAACTTGGATCGGTAGTTCCGATTAGTTCGTGGGAGGACTCGCTGAACAGTCAACCCGATCGTTCCATGGGCATCTTCGAACCGTTGGGAGTCTGCTCGCCGGAACTACTGGCCTGCCACCAGTAGTACCGGTGGTGTCGAGGCGGGGCAGAATCTGCCCGTTTGAAGGAGGCCTATTTAAGGCCCTCTTCTTCCTCCTCTTGCCTTATCTCTTCGTTTTCTCTCTCCTCCATTAATACAAGATCTTGGCTTGCCTAGATCTCTCTCCCTACCCACTCAAACCTCTTGATCTTTTGAGGATTCGGAGAGGTGACCTAGATCTACACTTCCACCAAAGGAATCGTGATTTCCCCTACCCATCCTTAGTGGATCTTGTTACTCTTGGGTTCTTGGAACCCTAGATGGTGTAGGGCATCCTCGAAGCTGGGGCAATTGTTGTGAAGCTTTGTGGTGTCATTGAGGGCCTCCAATTGAGTTGTGGAGTCTCCCCTCAACCTTGTTGTAAAGGTTTCGGTTGGCGCCTTCAAGGTCACCGATTAGTGGATTGTGAGGTGATGGCCCAAAATATATCGAGCTCGTTGGGGAACCCCAAGAGGAAGGTATGATGAGCACAACAGCAAGTTTTCCCTCAGTTATGAAACCAAGGTTATCGAACCAGTAGGAGCAAGGAAACACCTCCAAGGTGTTGTTTCCAACTTGGAATCCTGCACAACACAACCACAAAACTTTGCCCCCAACTTACAGTGAGGTTGTCAATCTCATCGGTTTTGCTAAAAACAAAGGATTAAACATACTGTGTGGAAGATAGTAATAGCTTGCAGAAAGTAAACAAAAAACATTAAATAGTTGTAGATTGATGGTAAAAGAAAGGACCGGGGTCCATAGTTCACTAGTGGTGATTCTCCATAAGATAGATGACATGTTGGGTGAACAAATTACAGCGGGGCAATTGACAAACATCGAGAAAGCATACATGCATATACTAATCATCTTGATTCCTATGAGATTTGATTGGGCATTACAACATTATACATAGACTGTAATCCAACTGTATCTATGACTAATAATCCACCTTCAGGTTATCATCCTAACCCCCTCCAGTATTAAGTTGTAAGCAACAGATAATTGCATTAAGCATTGCATGTAAACTAAACAATACGATTGTTGTACGAACACATGATTGCTATTTTCTCCCTAGTAGCAACAACACATCTAGTACGTTAGAGATTTCTGTCACTTCCCCATATTACTAGAGGCATGAACCCACTATCGAGCATAAATACTCCCTCTTGGAATTGCTAACATCTACTCGGCCAAGATAGCTACTAATAACGGAGAGCAAGCAAAATCACAAATAACAAAGGCATGATAGAATCAATAATCAATCTGAAATAGCATCTCAATAGCCATCGTATCCCCGCAAACACAACATGTAGGATTACAAATAGATGATCTTCATCATGAACGGAGCTCACAAGATCTAGACATGGTAGCACAAAGGAGAAGAACCAACCATCTAGCTACTACATGTACCCGTAGTCCAGGGATGAGCTACTCACGCATCACACCGGAGGCAGTCATGGTGATGAAGAAGGCCTCCGGGGTGAATTCTCCCCTCCAACAGGGTGTCGGGAAGAGCTTCAGATCCCTCCCGGTCTAGGGATGGAGATGATGGCGGCTATCGAGTCTTTCGTGGAATTTTGATCCGGTCTTTAGGGTTTTTGTATCGGAGGCGATATATAGGCAAAAGGGGAGGCCGAGGGGGTGCCCTAGGCGGCCACACCACCCCTTGGCACGGGCCAGGCCTGGCCGCGCGGCCAGGTGGTGTGGCCGGTCTCTGGCCCCTCTTTGTCTCGTCTTCTGGCTTCATGTCCCCCTTGGTGAAGTATTGACTTTGGCTTTTGTTCCGTCCAATTCCAAGAATATTCATTTTCTGACTTTCTTGGAACCAAAAACAGCAGAAAACAGGCAGCTGGCACTATGGCATCTTGTTAATAGGTTAGTCCAAGAAAGTGTATAAAAATACTCCAAAGTCTAGACAGAACATAAGAAAGTAGATATAAACAAGCATGGAACATCAAAAATTGTAGATACGTTTGCAACGTATTAACATCCCCAAGCTTAACTCCTTGTCGTCCTCGAGTAGGTAAGTGGTAAAAAGAAAGAATAATTTTTGAGGTGACATGCACCATCATAAACTTGATCAAAGTATTTGTAAAACATTGATAGCTGGGATCATAAACTTTAACATAGCATGAAAGATATAGTTCTAAAATAAGACATAGCAACGATGTTGTAACATGAAAAGGCACAAACAAAAGATTCATGAATAATAATGTTTTGCAAGACGTTTGTTTGTTTCACATAAATAAAGCATAATGAGAATGGTATTCAGCTTGTCCCTCATAGGGTAGCAAAACATAAATGCATAGGACACCTTCAAAGTTCATAAGGGTGACTAGATACAAATAGTTTAAGAACAAGCAATATCAACATTATGAATCAATCAACAAGTCTTGGGACAATGCACATTAAACTAAGAATGGCCACTATGCTCTCTTAATAGGTGCATAAAGATAGAAGATGGAGACTCAACATAAAAGTAAAAGAAAGGCCTTCATGGAAGGAAGCAGGGATTCAAGTCTCATAAAGAGCTTCCAATAATTATGGTACTTATTAGTTTTCAGCTCTCATTTCCCCTATCATAAGAATGTTTAGGTGATTAAAGTTAAAGTGACACAACTAACAGCATATGCTTGACAAGTTATAAGTTGAAATCTCATGCCCCTTGCTTACTAGTACCGAACCTCATGCTACTCAACTTCAGTCAGAAGTAAGCTCTTGTCATTGTAAGTACATATGTATCATAGAGAACCGCCAACGGTGTACCCCTTGCCCATGACACAGGAGCTATCCCATATCAAAATGACAAGGCAAGCAAACAATGACCATCTCATCGATCTTTTTTATTTTCTATTTGCATAGGTTTTTATTGAGGATGCTTCATAGAGGGCTCATTATGGTTATGCTGCAAGTTTTCACCATGATTAGGCATGGCTTAGGCTAGCGGCCCAGGTGTTTATCTAACACACATACAAACTCCATGATCTTACAAGTTGCCCTTTTATTTCACACCACCAGGGTCCATAAGCAAAAGAATCATGATATCAACAGAATATAAGTTCAATGTTGAAAGCGTTTCCTATGATACATGGTTCTGCTAACTTCAACTTATAAAGCGCAAGCATACACGCAAACAAAGATGGACACAATGGTTCAAGATTATTAAGTGCAAGAAAGTAAAGTGTGCCATCAGGTTTGTGAGAGCTCTAATCACTAATTTTCACATAACAAGTTTAATTCGGAAGGTAGATAAAAACATGAATATACTTAGAATAGCAAATGCTAATAGGTAGGTATGGTGGACTCTTTGGAAAAACTTGGTTTTATTTGGAGTTGGATGCATGAGTGGAACTCATACTTGGTTATGGAGGCTAGCAAAAGACTAGGAGCGACCAACTAAGAGAGCAATAATGGCCATACTCATGCAAAATGACAAAACATCATTAATTAAAGCATAAAGTTATATTACAAGTCGAAAACGAAAGGATATGGTGACTTGGGATAGTCATAACATGGTGTGAGCATGCACCAAGTCAACCCAAATAAAGCATCAAAGGAGAATACCACAATACTATGCTTTAATATGCTAAAACAACGCATAATTCTTTCAAGGCACATTAAGCAATCTCAATTGTTTATAACATGTCATGCTATAGAAAAATCACTAAGCATACAGCCAAAACAATATCAAGCATGACATGACAAAGCATAGGCCACAGTCCAAAAATAAGCTCCTCTTTACCACTTAAGCATGAACTTTTCCTACTATTTTCCAATCCAAACCAATATATTTGAAAACTAATGTATGAATGAGGGGGTCCAACCAATTTATTCAAGAAAACTAAGAAAACCAAGCAAACAAAAACAAAAACAAAAACAAAACGAAGACGCTCCAAGAACAACACAACTGTGCATGAAGCAATAAAAATGAAGTGTTTGGAAGAAACCTGAGATTTTTATTGATGAACAAGGGGATGCCTTGAACATCCCCAAGCTTTGACGCTTGTACTTCTTGGATATTTCTTGGGGTGACACGGGTGGCATCCCCAAGCTTGAGCTTTAGTCCATTCTTCATCTCATTACATCATTCTTTCCCTACACCTGAATTTTTTCCTTCATACAAAACTTCACACAATCTTCATTAGCAACATTAGTGTACTCAAGATAATAAGTCTTTTGGTTCAGTTCCAACACAAGTAAAAATTCCATCAGAACACAAACTAATGTAGCACTTCCCTCAAAAATCTCAATTTCCCCAAAAAGAACCCAAAAAGGAATCAACAAGAAGCAAATGTAAATAAAGGCAGAAATCTGTCAAAACAGACCAGCAGGTAGAAACCGATTTTTTAGAAGACCTTATGTTGCTCAAATCGAAAAGTGTTGAACTAACGAAAGTTGGATAACAACCTGGGGCAGAAGTACAAAAAATCACAGCTCAAACCGACGTAGAGAGATTATACACAAATTTTTACAACGAAGCACAAAAATCTGTTTCAGGACATCAACTTTCCCAAGCATTACTTCTCTCTCATTAGAGGTTACTCTTGGCACAAAAAGCAAATAAAAAAGATAAGGAGAGGTTATTACTGAAGCAGTAACTTCCAAAACTCAAATAAAACTTTTGGGTTATCTCACAATAAGTACTTTTTTAACGCCTTTAAGTTAGGCATAAGAACTAAGAAAAGAATCAAGTATTCTCAAATGAAGAAGCATTAAAACCAAATTTCTTGCCCTCACCTCTCTTACTTTTATTCTTAACCTTGGGGAACATATGGTTGTTTGGTGGAGAAGCAAAATGCATGGTGCCCTTTTTCACATCTATTATTGCTCCAAGGAGTTTTAATAGGGATCTTCCAAGTGTAATTTGTCCTTTTCCTACACATTCAATAATAAGATAAACAATAGATACCACTTTCCCTAGAATTTTTGGTAATAATCCTTTAGCTATTCCAATGGGTAATATTGTGGCATTATTAGCAAGACATATTTCTTCTCCCCTTCAGAAAGTCCCCAAAGATTCAAAGATTCACAGATATCTTTAGGCATAAGACGGAATTCAGACATGATATCACAGCGAGCATGAAAAGTTTCATTATTTATAACATATTTTACTGTAGGAAACCATTTTGAGGGTTCAGAATTTATTGGAACATAATCATGATGCTCTCTATGCACGTTACAACATTCTTTTAAACTAGCAGTGCGGGTCTCAAGAGTGTTCAATCTAGCAAATGTGTTTATAAAGGAAGAATCAGATTTGGTAGGCAAGTTATATGTTAAGACCAACTTATTTATGGCATTAAAAGCTTCATCCTCATTGCATTGGAGGAAATCTCCTCCCCCTACAGCATCCAAAGCATATCTATAGAAAAGAGCAGTTCCAAAGTAAAAACTGCTAAGAAACAAGCTTTAAGTCATTTTAGGTTCAGTTTTTTATGCAAATCAGAGATTCTAGACCAAGCTTCTTTGAAACTCTCTTCAATTCCTTGTTTGAAAGTAAAAATCATTTCCTCAGGTGACATAGTGATTGGAGCAATGCTAGACATAATGAAAACTTAAGGTAGGAACTAATAATATATTTTGTGTGTGTTTTTAATAAAGAAAGCAAACTAGTACAACTATTTTTTGTGTTTTGATAAAGATACAAGCAAACAAAGCAGAAATAAACTAAGCAAAACAAATAAAATAAAGTAAAGAGATTGGTTATGAGGGACTCCCCTTGTGAAGATGTCCTTGACTCCCCGGCAACGGCGCCAGAAAAATAGCTTGACGACCCAAAATATATCGAGCTCGTTGGGGAACCCCGAAGAGGAAGGTATGATGAGCACAACAACAAGCTTTCCCTCAGTTATGAAACCAAGGTTATCGAACCAGTAGGAGCAAGGAAACACCTCCAAGGTGTTGTTTCCAACTTGGAATCCTACACAACACAACCATAGAACTTTGCCCCCAACTTATAGTGAGGCTGTCAATCTCACCGGTTTTGCTAAAAACAAAGGATTAAACGTATTGTGTGGAAGATAGTAATAGCTTGTAGAAAGTAAACAGAAAACAGTAAATAGTTGTAGATTGATGGTAAAAGAAAGGATCGGGGTCCATAGTTCACTAGTGGTGATTCTCCTTAAGATAGATGACATGTTGGGTGAACAAATTACAGCGGGGCAATTGACAGACACCGAGAAAGCATACATGCATATACTAATCATATTGACTCCTATGATATTTGATAGGGAATTACAACATTATACATAAACCGTAATCCAACTGCATCTATGACTATTAATCCACCTTCAGGTTATCATCCGAACCCCCTCCAGTATTAAGTTGCAAGCAATAGATAATTGCATTAAGCATTGCATGTAAAGTAAACAATACGATTGTTCTATGAACAAAGGATTGCTGTTTTCACCCTAGTAGCAACAACACATCTAGTACCTTAGAGATTTATGTCACTTCCCCAGATTACTAGAGGCATGAGCCCACTATCGAGCATAAATACTCCCTCTTGGAGTTGCTAACATCTACTCGGCCAAGATAGCTACTAACAACGGAGAGCATGCAAGATCACAAATAACAAAGACATGATAGAATCAATAATGAATCTTAAATAACATCTCAATATCCATCGGATCCCCACAAACACAACATGTAGGATTAGAAATAGATGATCTTGATCATGAACGGAGCTCACAAGGTCTAGACATGGTAGCACAAAGGAGAAGAACCAACCATATAGCTACTACATGGACTCGTAGTCCAGGGATGAACTACTCACGCATCACACCGGAGGCAGTCATGGTGATGAAGAAGGCCTCCAGGGTGAATTCTCCCCTTCGGCAGGGTGTCGGGAAGAGCTTCAGATCCCTCCCGATCTAGGGATGGAGATGATGGCGGCTACAGACTCTTTCGTGGAATTTTGATCCGGTCTTTAGGGTTTCTGCATCGAAGGCGATATATAGGCGAACGGGGAGGCCGAGGGGGTGCCCTAGGCGACCACACCACCCCCTGGCGTGGGCCAGGCCTGGCCGCACGGCCAGGTGGTGTGGCCGGCCTCTGGCCCCTCTCCGTCTCGTCTTCTGGCTCCGTGTCTCCCTCGGTGAAATATTGAGTTTGGCTTTTGTCCCGTCCAATTCCGAGAATATTCATTTTCTGACTTCCTGGAACCAAAAACAGCAGAAAACAAGCAGCTGGCACTATGGCATCTTGTTAATAGGTTAGTCCAAGAAAGTGTATAAAAATACTCCAAAGTGTGGACAAAACATAAGAAAGTAGATATGAAACAAGCATGGAACATAAAAAATTATAGATACGTTTGCAACGTATCATGAGGCCGCCTTTGTGGTGGTGCTCACTAGAGAAGAAGGTGAGGCCTTTGTGGCGCTTGGGTGACCTTGTGTGGCCTCGACACCTTTCCAACATAGACGTAGCTTCCTTGGAAGTGAACTACGGGAATTACATCTCCGTGTCCCTCGCCGATTCTTTCGCTCCACTCCTTTATTACTTGCATTTACTGTCTTGTTTACTTGTTATATCGGTTGTCATTTAGGCTATTCATCTAGATGCATCTCTAGTGAACTTTACACTGTGCAGAGCCTAAAATTGCAAGAAAAGAATAAAATTGGTAGTCTCCTATTCACCCACCCTCTGGTCGACCAAAGTTGGGCCTTTCACTTATGACTAATAGGTTCAAGATGTCTATGATGGGAGAGTTGAGGGTATCTCTTGGTTTTGAGATGAAGAAAATAAGAGGTGGAACCTTCTTTAATCAAGCCAAGTATACTCAAGACATGCTCAATAGGTTCAACATGAAAGAATTAAATGGAGCTCCCACTCCCATGGCAACCAAGACTCATCCTGAGCTTAACCCAAATGGTAAAGATGTTGATCAAAAGGTACCGGTCCATGATTGGTTCTTTGCTTTACCTATGTGCATCTAGACCCGATATTGTGTTAAGTGTAGGATTGTGTGCAAGATATCAAGTGACTCATAAAGAAATCCACTTGATGTCTGCCAAAAGAATCTTTTGATATTTGGTTCATACCCCAAACTATGGTGTGTGGTATCCTAGAGGCTCAAACTTCTCTCCTTGTGGGTACACGGACTCAGATTGTGCTGGTGATAAGGATGATAGGAAATCAACCTCCGGGGCTTGCCAATTCCTTGGTAGGTCCTTGGTGTGTTGGTCTTCTAAGAAGCAAAACTGTATATCTCTCTCCACCGCCGAGGCTGAGTATGTGGCTGCTGCTAGTGCATGCACTCAATTGTTATGGATGAGGCAAAATTTAAAGGAATATGGTGTACATTGTGACAAAGTGCCTGTTTTGTCTGACAATGAAAGTGCTAG
This sequence comes from Avena eriantha, assembly GCA_910589775.1. NCBI lineage: Eukaryota > Viridiplantae > Streptophyta > Magnoliopsida > Poales > Poaceae > Avena > Avena eriantha. The sequence continues at coordinate 464,792,823 of OU342740.1, forward strand.
AAAGATTGCCTACAATCTGGTGGATCATACAAGGACAAAACATATTGAGATCCATCATCATTTTATTAGAGATCATGTTGCTTGAGGAGACATTGACCAACTTGTAGATATTTTCACAAAGCCACTTGATGAAGCAAGATTTTGTTATATGAGGAATGAGCTAAATATCATAGATTCAAGAAGTTTGACTTGATCATCTTGCATACACACCTATTACTTGATCATTATGTGGTTTAGGTGTAGGCATGGACATAGGGGGATTGCGGTCCTAATCCATTGAGCTATCCCTCCCCCCATAATGCCAAAATTAAGAAAATCAATTCTCTTAATATCATTTTGTGATATGTGAGCTTCACTAGTGAGTAAAGGTTATGAACCCAAGGACACTTTTTCACGGTTTCATGCCTCACACACTTACATGGTGTCCTCGGCCACCACCCCTTCATAATGAAGGATTGGTTCTGGGTTCTAATTGATTTGGGTTCACATGACCATTTAGTTGAATTTAATTGCCTATTTGGTTCTTCATAGTTTGAGATCTAAACCTAAGCCTGTCACCCTCCCATATAAACATTCTATCTATCACATATGCCCCAAACTTGTATCTGGCTGTTTTTGGTCAAAGAGGGCCGGTGATTCCGGTGTGCAAACTCCAGAGTCTCTGGTATGGATCGGAGTCTCCGGTTTGTTGGACTGGAGCCCCTGGTCTGGAGTGGTTTTCGCCTGTGACTTAAGGGGGTCGGGGTGAAAGAGTCACCTAGACTCTATCTTCCACCCCGACCCCCACTCTCACACCTGCCTCCTCTTCCTCCAAAACTGCCGCTCTGAGGCCGTTTTGCCATTGGGATCCGCCGTGCCACCGTCCAACTCCATCCTCTCCACCCCTGGGACCTTCCCCACCAGTGGAACCTTTCCAATGGACAGATCTGGTACCTTTTTCTCTCAGCATGAACCTAGGGTTCATCCCCTTTGTATATTTTGAGTTTTGTACTGATTTTGCCCATTGGAACAACATCCATGCATGCACCGCATCACATTAGTCTCATATCCTTGCCCGATATGCTAGAATCAATCTCACCTGTGGTCTCCATGTGCGACCCGAAATCTCAAGACCGGAGATTCCGGTTGGTCAGTCCGGAGACTCTAGCCTAGGCCAGAGATTCCGGTCTGTCTGACGGATACTCCGGTCCAGGCCGGAGATTCTGGTGTGGTACTCCGGAGACTCCTGTGTAGATGGACTCTACCACATCTAGCAAAGTTGTGAGGGTCTTGTACTTACCTCCGGGACATATGTGCTTACCCCCATGCTACCCCCTCACTCTCACAGGAGGCTATGGTTCTCGTCATGGTTGCACCAAGGCCAAGTCCAAAAGGGCGGATCCTCGGTTTGATGAAGAAGCTAAGTAGTATGTGATCCCACCAACCAACCGCAGGAAGCAACTCGGAGATGCTGAATTCATGAGAAAGAACCAAGAGCTCATAGAGGAGGAGAACCATGCCAAGAGGGCTAGGTATGACAATTTGCAATCTTTGGCTCACATGACCAAGAAGGAGTTTCTTGACCTTCGCAAGACAAACTTCCATGAGCTTCCTAGCACCAGTGAGGACCCCTGCTATTGGAGAAGGGAACAAAAAGTTTTGATGACTAATATCTATAGCAAGCTCACCAAGTATCTTCTTTGCCCCCAAAGGTATATGGAACTCATGTACCTGCGTTCCAACAAATACTTTGAAGAGGCTGTGTCGATAACTGAGAAGCTTGGACTGCATAAGCTCATAGAGCTCCGCGAAAAATTACAACATTACTCTTGTTCAATAATTCTATGCAAGGGTTGTGTTTGGGACTAATCAAGCAAGGCCATGACTTGGCTGACTGGCAATGTTCGCTGCACCGCAAACTTCTTTGACTTTGCTGAAGTCATCAATGAGACATTCCAAGGTGTGTCATCTCATGTTGGGCACTGTATGCATGATTCTTCTCTTGGTGAAAACAAGAACAAGTTAGCACCTCTCTATGGTAAGGGGTTTGTAGTTGGTGAGGCCAAGGGCCTCAAGCCCCTTTACAACCTGCTATTGAGGATTTTTAGCCAAAATATTTACCCGAGTGCTGGCAATGATGATGCTATCCGGTGTGGGCTTGTCAACCTGCTCTACCATACTGACAAGGTATATTGTGCTGCCCAGATGCAGAAGGTTATGCCATTGACATTATGGATTTCTTTTTTGAGGAGATGCACCATCTATTCTCTATAGGAAATCTCCTCCATATGCTCCTCTTGTGATGAGGCTTATCAACACTCAAGCCCATGGTTCACCTCTTGCCCTTCCTCCCAATCTTATGGAGCATGCACTAGTGTCTCTCCAAAAGTAAGGGAAATTGGGTCCAACTCCTCGGCGGCCATTTGAAAGTGATGATGATGAGATCTCTGAGGCTGAGCGTGATCCTTCTCCTCCTAGGGGTGCTAGGAGGAAGAATGCCTCCAATGCTCCCATGGCTGTTGTTACACGTGTCGTGGTTCAGGAGAAAATCAAGAAGGCATCCTTCTGGGAGAAGACCCTTTGTTGCATGAGTGTGGACATACGTAAGGGACAACATGACTCCTACAAGAGAAACCACAGAAATTAAAAGCTTCTAAAAGAAATCAAGGCTCAGGGTGAAGAAGAAGAGGAAGGGGAGTCAGAATACAATGATGAGCATGGATCTAAACCCTCAACAGAGTCAGATAACACACTATCCTTTGGTGCCTAGAATGCAATGACTGCCATCTTGGTTGATTGGTATACTTTCTCAGATGTCACTTCTGGCTTTGCACCGCAGGGCACTTTATCTTCTCTCCCTCACGGCAAAGGCCCTCAGACTCCTACTGCTGATCATGATTATGATGAGGATGAGGAGGAGGATGACGACAACGAGGACTCCAACTGATCTCCTTTGGGACGATATCTTGGACTTTTCCTTTTTGGTATTTTGATGCCAAAGAGGGAGAAGGTTTCCATTAGGAGCATCCGTATTTGCATGGGTTAGGGTGATGGTCGTCTCTTTATTCGAACATTTGCTTTCATTTGGTTCTTGTGAGACTTATTTGGTTATGTGAACTATCTATGTGTGTGGACATGTCTATGCCCCATTCCCTTATTGTAATAATTATCCATCACCTGACTTGCATGTATTACTTGTTTATCTTGCTGCACATCGTCAGGGGGAGCATAGTTATGTTATTAAAATATTCCATGCAAAACCTCTTGTTGTCATCAAACACCAAAAAGGGGGAGATTGAAAGGACATTTACTGTCCTAATCTATTTTTGTGTTCGTTAACACCATTAGGTTCATTTTAATGTGTGTTTATGTCTACATGTCAATCTTATAATAGGAGAAAATGCCATAGCTTGGTGGCAGAATCCCTGGTAATTATTGACATTTCCTAGAGAAACCAGACCGGAGTCTCTGGTGTGCAGACATCGGAGTCTCCGGTGTGGTCCGGAGTTTCCCCAAGAGTTCCTAGAGTGGACTCAAGAAACATCCCAAAACCATTATGTGAGGGGGTCCAGAAACAGACCAGAGGTTGGCCGGATTCTTCGATGTGTTGACTTAGACCGGAGTCTCCAGTGTGTGATCACCGGAGTCTCCGGTGTTCCATCCCTGAAGTTTTGGTCAGAGTCTCCGGAGTGAGCTTCAAGACTTCTCCCAAGACATACAGATGGTTAGTCCAGAGATGGACCAGAGATGGGCCAGAGTCTCCGATCCACACTGGAGTCTCTGGTGTGGAATGTCCCCAATGGTCAGAAAACGGTTCACAAGTGTGAGGCCTATAAATAGGGGACCTCATCCCCTACCTCCGGCTGCTCGTTCCAAAAAAAGAAGAACACCACATTTGAGCCACCAAAACTCCAAGATCTCTTCATCCAACCATCCAAAGTCATTGATCTTTGGGGAATCGGAGGAGGATGCCTCGGTCTATAGGTTCAAGAAGAGAGATCTTCATTTCCCCCTCATTTACTTGAGGGCCCCTTTCTCTAGGGTTTCATTGGAAACCCTAATCCCCTTTTTGGTTGATTTGATTCTTACAAGCTTGTATTTGATTTTGTGACAGCTTGCTTTGATTCGGGAGCCCCCAATTAAGTAGTGGGTGTGTGCCTCGAACTTGTTGTAAGGGTGTCAGCTACCACCTTGAAGGTTGCCGATATAGTGGAAGCGTGAATCGATCCCCTTGGGGTGAGGTTCACCGGAGAACAAGGGAGGCCTCTCGTGGTGTTGGTGGTTTGACACCACCCCCTCTCCAAACGCAGATGCACTTCCCCTCAAAAGGAAGGAACTTCGGGAAATAATACTTGTGTACCAGAGTGCTTCACTTCGGTTACTTCTATCCTTTACCGCACCTTACTTTATCTAGTTCTTGCTTAGTTAGTGTGCTAGTGTACCATATAGGTAAATTCACCTTAGTTGCATATCTAGAGAATTTACCTATATGTCAAAACCTGACTTGAAAAAGAGTAAAATTTGAAGTAGCGCCTATTCACCCCCCTCTAGGTGTAATAAATAGACATGTATCATTTGGCCTACACTTTAAAAGAAACTCCTTGATGGACATTTGGTTATGTGAATGAAACGTCAAATCTTATGTACAAACAAGTTATGTTCAAAAACAAGTTTATTACGACCAAATAAAGCCTTCACAAATTAAATGTGCGATGGACAAATATTTTGGTACCTTTGTGTAAACATGAATGTTTCATATGAAATAAGTCTCTTACATCCCAGCTACATGCATCCAAAAAGTATTGTGGGTGATAAATATCGTTAGTATCCCGTTTTTAGCATGATTCAATCTTTGTGTGTGAATGGGAGCAATGACATTCGGGGACCACTTGTCAATATTGCTACTAATGAGGTTAGATCGGTCATTACAGGACTAACTGGCCAAATTTGTACATATTAGGCCAAAAACTGTTAAAATGTGCAAAAATGACGTCCACCAAGTGTTTTGTGCAAAAGTGCAATGAAAAGATGGTGGATCGTGCAATTTCCTCTATCTAAAAAATGTTTTATACTACCATGGAGGGTAATACAAAGTATTATACTGTACTTACTACTAGCAAAACAGGTACCAGATGGAAGTTTGAAACCTAAAGGGTACCCACTATTTTAATTGGTTCAAAGAAATGAACTAGTTCTTCAAAAAGTGATGATATGTGAAATGTAGTTCTTTTTTGTAGTACAATACTACTAAAGCGGATAGAGGGTTACCCACTCCCATTCTCTAACTCCTCCCTCACCATTACCTCTCTCGCTATCACATTCCCACACTCACCTCTCAACTCTCAGTCGTTAACCTAGATGTTGCTTCAATGAAACCAATGCCAAAACCTTTGTCTGTGGTTGAGGTGGGGTACTCATCAAGCTTTGCTTCGGAGCTGCAGGTGGCTTGTTCAATTCCGCCAGTCGGAGCACCCTCTCTGAAGCGTCCTTCGCCTTTCGCGTGTGTGCGCGTTGTGCCAAAGTTGAGGTGTCCGTCGCCCTTAGGGTTTTGTCCGGCCGCGCCGAAACCCTCATCGCCCGCCGAGCAGTCGTCCAAGCCTTTGGCGCCGCGTGCGTTGGGATCGAATGCTCGTGCAGCAGCGAACGCATACTTTTCGTCTGCAGGTTGGACTCTCATTCCCAATGTGCCAAATTTCAGAGTGTACACGGTGAAACCCCTATCAATGGCTCCCCCTTCATCCGCGATTGTCGGTGCTTCTTTATTGTATGTGGCTCATTCTTCATTAGTGGCGCCATGTTCATCTGCTCAACCCATCGACCCATGTGCGAGTTCACGCCCCCCAACTGCAACCAGGTTAGATCTAGAGGACTGGGGCTTTAACCCAAATCCGACATGCATCTAGTCAGATTTTTGCAATGTGTACTCCAGGTCCTTTGTTGAACTGCTTAGTTATATGTCATATTATTGATAATTGTCTTTTTTGCTATTCTTTATATGTCATATTCTTGATAATTGTCTTTTGTGTTGTTATGCTTAGTTATGGAATATTCTTGATGACGATGATGCAGGGTTCTGTTTTGGTACTTAGATGATGCATTGTGCTGTTTAGGAATTTTCCATGACACGTTGTGTTGTTTTGGTATTTTTTATGATGCATTGTGTCATGTCTCCTCACTGTGTTGTTTCAGCCATTTTGATATGCGTTCTACTGTTTAGGATTAAATGATATGCCTTCTAGCTGTTCAGATTATTTCAGTGACTCATCAATTTAGGTAATTTTGATTGGACCAAGTCAAATAAGAAAGAGAGAAACAAGAAAATAAGAAACATGAAACACAAAGGTAACTAGGAGAAAGGTGCTTACCTAGATACATCTGGAGGAGGCTTGGGCGTAGGAGCCTTCCGGATTGCGAGCTTCTTGCCGGCTTTCTTGTTCCTCTTGCCGCGTTTGGCTCACTTGGCCGGAGGAGCCGAGGTCGCGGCTCGCTTCTTCATGGTGCCTTGGCTACCCACTACAACCGGAGGCATGTTGTGCACCTGACCAACTAGGTTAGCTAGAGTGGGATCAGCTGGAAAGGCATAAGATATATGCATGGGCTCAAGTACCTCGAGAACCTCAACAACATCATCATCATCATCCATCCATCCATCCAATCCTTTAAGACAGAAGTATTATCGGAGGATCATCTGGAGCTAGAGTCCGGGACAGACATGAATTCCTCGGAATCTAGCTCCTCCGGGTCCGAGGCATCTTGATCTTTTCCCCGAGTGAGGGCCAAGGTTTGGGTGTCCTCGAGTGTCTGCTAGAGAAATTTCTAAACAAAGCAATATGGAAAGGTTAGATAAGTGATACAGATCGACATAAGGTATAACTCGAAAAAGGGTCCCTCGAACATGCCTATCTCGGCTGAACGGCTCCATTCCCCACTCCCATTCCTTTGGCAAGGTTGTCTTGAAGATAGACTTGACCCGGTGGTAGATCTTGGCGTTAGTAAGCTCGACCGAGGAGACTCGGTTGGGATTAAGGTGATCGCTCATATAGCAGATCTTATGGGTACGCTCTTGGAGCGTGCAAACCTGGCTGTGGATGACACTACTAGGGAAACCCCTACCCGAGGCACACCAGGAACCCTATCCGAAGCGCATATGGTATGCGCCTCTAGCGCCACGCCTCTAGTATTTTTTATGCGAGGCGCATATCATATGCGCCTCTAGCATATGTTATGTGAGGCGCATATAACATGCGCCTCCTATACTTCATATACGCGAGGCGCATATCAGTATATGCGCCTCGCGTATATGAAGTATAGGAGTATGCGCCTCGCATATGTTGTAGTATGCGCCTCCGATAGTACCCTATATGCGCCTCCTATACTTCCCATATGCGCCTCAGATATATTTTCGAAATTCAAGTTTTACAGCAATTTTCAAATTACAGTTTACAAGTATTCAAATATACAATACAGTCCAGAATACAACATAAACAACACAGAATTTTCCAGAAACTTGCAATTGGCCAAAGCATAATAGAACCAGCATGAATACAAGTACATTACACATCAATCACGACATACAATTTTATACATCAACAAGTGCCAAGTTTTTACACAACACCAAGTGTTTGTGCCACAAGTTCACACCTCCAAGTACAAGTTCACAATCATATTACAACTCCGACGACAGAGCTCTATCTAGATGAAGTAGAGCACAAAACCTACCATGAAGAGCAACAAGGTTGTGATCACGAGGAAGTTCCTCCACTTCTCTTCCGCCACCTCTCTAGTCTTGTAGCCTTTGTAGCTGTTGCCCGAGAATTTGTTCACTTGCTTCTGGCAGTCTTCCCACTCCTCGTACACACCTGGAACCTTGCCGACATACATGACATAGCACTTCTTTGCCATCTCCTATACACAAAATAGATGATATTATCTATGTCAGTGGAAAGCAATAGCAGTTCACAAGATAAGATCATGCATATATATATGGGTGCAACAAGATGTAAGAAATCACGTTCTAATCATCAGCATTTCGAAGAAAGACAAAAAAAGCAAACCAAGAATGACTTGCATTAGTGCCTCATACTTAGGTTGGGCATGGAAATAACAATGCTCGCTATTTGATCTTGTGCGACAAGTAGAGTATATGCCCAAATTACTAGTCTACCTGGCACACGAGATCAAACAACGACATAGTCATACACATGACGCCACAACACGTTCTAATCATCGGCATTTCGAAAAAAGACCAAAAAAAGAAAACCAAGAATGACTTACATTAGTGCCTCATACTTAGGTTGGGCATGGAAATAACAATGCTCGATGTTTGATCTTGTGCGGCAAGTAGAGTATATGCCCAAATTACTAGTCTACTTCGCACACGAGATCAAACAGCGGCATAGTCATACACATGACGCCACAACACGTTCTAATCATCGACATTTCAAATAAAGACCAAAAAAATAAAACCAAGAATCACTTGGATTCGTGCCTCATACTATTCGTATCGCCAAAGACAAAAGAAGAGAAATACTTCCACAATTTATATAGCATGGGCATGGTATGTCAAGCGGAAAAGCAAGGAAAGGATTCGGTCTCCATGGCACGACTCATTTCGAGTTTGGTGTGTCTAAAGGAGTCGTTGCCGTGGACCCATAACCCTTTCCTTGGCTTGCCACTTAACATATTATGTCCTATGTATATGAATCTCGAAAATATCTGTCCTCTTTCGACTTTGGGGTTACGAGATGAAATAGTTTATCATTTCATTATATCACCAAAGATGAAAGGAAAGAAATCATTCCACAATTCATATAACAATGTCGCCAATGCTATACGAATAGTGAAGCAATGTCTTTCCTTTCGACTTTGGGGATACAATGAGATATTTGAAACTAAATACTTCACCATTTCATTTAATTCACGCTATCTAATCTATTCGTATCGCCAAAGACAAAAGAAGATAAATACTTCCACGATTCATATAGCATGGGCATGATATGTCGAGTGGTAAAGCCAGGAAAGGATTCTGTCTCCACGGAAACGACTCATTTCGAGTTTGGTGTGTCGAAAGGATTCATTGTCGTGGACCTAGAATCCTTTCCTGGGCTTGCCACTCAACATATTATGTCTTATGTATATGAATCTCGAAAATATTTGTCCTCTTTTGACTTTGGGGCTACGAGATGAAATAGTTGCCTCATACTTAGGTTGGGCATGGAAAATGACAATGCCGCTGATGGATCTGGTGCGGCAAGTAGAGTATATGCACAAACCTCTAGTCTACTTGGCACACCAGATCTAGCAACGACATGGTCACACACATGAGTGACACCACAACACGTTTTAATCATCGGCATTTCGAAGAAAGACAAAGAAAGCAAACCACAAGAAGTAGGGTGGCAATAACGAATGAAAAGCAACAAGCACTTAGTTCATAACACAAATAACTAGCTAGTGTCGCTCACAATCAAGTTCAACGGTTGACGAAACATACTCTAGAGTTTTTTCTAGGCAAGTTTAACATAGTGATAAGAGGTTACAACACGAGTTTGGGACTAAAAGCTAGCTACACAGGCAATACAATCATCAAGACTTCTTCGGTTGTTGAGTCGGCTTTAGGAGGCATTGATGAAGCCCGACCGAGTTTTCACCATCTGCATGAAGGTCCTACGGTCACCCTACTATGCTAAGCGTTTGTATATCTCCCTATTGGGGAGTGTATGGCCGCCGTAGAAGGTGCGCCCAGATTTCACGACTCCCTGGTGCACGATTGTCGCGATCTCCTCCTGGATGTCGAAGAAGTGCTGCATGAGGTTGCGATCATGTATGATTGCAAGCCTTTCAGCCCAGTTTGCGAGGTCAGGTGGCAGCGTTTTGCTCTCCATGTCATTGAAGAACGCCTTCATGTGGTAAATGGCGTAGAAGGCATCCTTCCTGCTGCCAGATGGCCGCTTGACGCAGGCAAACTTGGTGTTGTGGCGGAACACGTGCGTGTCGAACTTCACATGTGGTGTTGCCGGTTTGACGCCTCCCGCTGCGACATAGCCGGTGAGAGCACCATCAAGAATGTTCTTGATATTGGTGTAGTTTTTCGAGATCACACTGTTTGAGTCGAGGTACACGGTGTTGAGTGTTTCAAATTCAAGCATATGAGCACGCAGCATGTCTGATCATCCTCCATGATGGGATGGTAGGGAAGGAGAATCTCATCCTTGTCCGAGTATGTTTGCAGGAAGGTTGAGAGGTAGTTGGTCACCAGCGCTATGTCCTCGGCATCTTTCAGGACAACATCACACATGAAGTAGGGATCCACTATCTGGATGCCCGGGATCTTCTCTCTGGTGATCTGCATGGCCATATTGAGGGAGAATAGCCGGACCAGGGTATTGTGCAGCCAGAACCCGTTCAACATGTCGAAGATGTCGGTATGCCGTATTTAGAAGATATCCCCGGGGGGGTACACTGACGAAGCACGGCACAAAAGGCACCTTAGCCTTGAAAACGAGGTATGACTAATCGTTCTCGTGAATGCGGTGCTCCTCAATTGTGATACAGCTATAATGAAGATTGTGCATTTGAGAGCCTGCGACCTCGAGAAATGAGTTACACACATCGGTGTACCTGCCACGTGTTGTCGATTCCTGGCTTGCCCCACAGGGCCGTCTTGAGCCTGGAGAACAAGATTTGGATCCTTGCCCTGGTCACCCTTAGGCTTCCTTTTGCGACCCTGCTTCTTGCTCTTTGGGGTGTCGACCACCACATTCACCTCACCGATCACCTTATGAAGGGTGTTGGGACTGATCAAAGGAACTGCTGGCCTCAGAGGCTCGGTGAAGCGGGCGGATAGCGGCGTCTCCTGACTAGTTGGGAAGAGACGCACCTGGCAAGGGGGTTTCGCTGGTGCTGGTTGGGTATCGGCAACTTGATGTGTGCCTGATGGTGCCAGCTCATACCAATCAGAAAACCTTGTGTTAATGAACTGGTCGTCGAAGTTCGGGTCAATTTCTCCATCATCATCATAGGGATCATGTGCCATGTTTTCCAAGTCTGCCATCTCGAAGTCTTCATCATGTGTTGGCTGTGCTGCCTGTGCTGCCTCTGGGGTGATGTTGAGCTGGTCCTCTGTCCCCAAACGGATCTGGCTCTTCGGCCATAGGTACAAGTAGCCGAAGCCGGTATTGAGGACCGTCGTCGTCTCCTCATCATCCCATCCTTGAGGTTGAGAGGGAGGTTCCACTTGATCGTATCCCGGAAGCACCATACTGTATTTGACCCTCATCATGTCGGGTGGCATTGTGACATTGTGCATTTTGCGGTTCTCCGGTTGAACGATAGTACCCTTGGAAACATCCTTCAACTGGCCGCCCACCCAGTGCATTAGAGTGCAAGGAGTGTCTCCCTATGAAAGACATGTAGGCGGGGCGTCAGTAAAACGAAGATCAAGTCATCGGTGTGGTTAAGCCTCCCAAATCTCGCTTTAATTAGTTATTTACCTTGAGGGCGTCGAACTCGGCCAAGGTCGAGGCACCGCAGCCGGCAGGCTTGAGCGCGCAAGTGGCGGAGTGGCTGCCTGATGGCACGGTGGTGCGGGCCGACACCTTCACCGCAGCGGGCAAGTTAAGCTCCGGAGCTGGAGGAGTCTCCACCACCACCGGCCCCGCTGGAGGAGTCACCAGCGCCTCCGGCTACGCTACGTTGTCCGATTGGGTGCTGTCGAGGTTGGGAACCGGTGCCGGCCCTTATTTACCACCCTTCTGCCACTTGCTGTACTTTTCCATGTAGGCGGGAAGGATGGTGTTGAGCTTATCGTTCACTTGTGACTAGACTTGTGCCTAGACTTGGGTATGAACTTGTTCTTGGAACTTTGTCTCAGCAGCCGACACAGCCTGGTTCACGGCATCTTGGACTATATTGGGAAAGGCTTCCACCTGTTCCCTTAGGTGTCTTACCTCGGTGCTTTCGGCCTTCCTGCCCTTCCGCTCTGGGATGCCATAATACTCGGACCATGTTATGCCGCCAAAGCCGACCACACGACCAGCCGACGACAGGGCCGCCAGGGGCTCGACATTCTTGGTCCGGTTCAGCACCCTATTAAAAGTGGTGTCCCACTTGGCGATAGGCGCCGACCCCTGGGATGAGGAGCTCCTACACTCCTCGTCCTGCGCACAAGGAACACGAAGCATTTGATTAGAAAACTGGACGTCATTGATTAATCGTGAACACGATTAATTGAGTTGCATGCAAACTACTTACATATTTTCTCATGAAGTCCGTCACCTTCGTAGCGAAGGGGCCGACGGGCTCAAAGGAATAATCAGAACTCCCTTCCGGCTTGGCAAACCGGGCCCTGATAAAGTGCTTTGCCTGCGGCTCTTTTATGTCATCAAAGGGAGGTGTCACCCCCTTTGCATGAGCTTCGGTGTCCTCCTTCTCCCATTTGGGAATCGAAGCTCTATAACCGCTGGAGCCGAGATGGTGGGTACCAATGTCCTTCTCGTACAAGTCCTTGAAGTACTGACTCTTGGTGACGATGGTTTAACTCATCAATGCCCATTGTTATGGACTTGGGTTTTGGAGAAGGAGGGAGCGCTGGAGACATCTATCGGCTAGCAAACAAGCACACAGGGGACAAAGATTTACCCAGGTTCAGGCCTCGTAGAGGTCCCTACTCCTGCTTGTCTGCTCGTGGAATTATCGAAGGAACCGAAGGTTACAATAGTGCGCAGATGCAATCTGGCGAGGGTTGTGGAAACTAGGTTTGTGTGTGTCCTCCTCGCCGCCCCCTCCTAGCCCTTACATAGATAGGCTAGGTCCCGGGTAGCAGGTCGAGTCGGTTACAAATTAGGGTTTTCCCCTTCAAACTTTCTATCTTTAACTTCTTCTTGTTCTTCAAGCAATCGAGAGTCCGTAGGTTACTCGAATCCTTCGTTTGGGCCTTGGCGACACCGTGGGCCTGTATGTATTTAGACCGTATATACCAAGCTCGAGTACCTGTAGGGTATACCCATGTCAGTAGCCCCCGAGTGTCCAGTGGAATCGTAGATTCGACTGGGGACTTTTTAAAGTCTTTTGAGTGCCTGAACGAGTGTATTTCGACTGCTTTATTTGTGTCATAGGGATTGTTGATGTACGTGCCTGATATAACCGAAGTATCGGTATCAGTTAACCACCTTAGGGTGAAACAATGCTCTCTACTCGAACTCGAGTCCCCGGACTCGAATCCGGAAAAGTGCTGGTGTAATTCGACTCAAGCCACGGAGGTCTTACACGAGTCGAATTCTAGTTATATGGGTGTAAGCACTTGACACGTCCGTCAAGGCATGTTCATCGTACTTGTAGGCACGGATACATTTCTGGTAGTGCGCAGCTAATGCATTGCCAGGCCTTAGTCAGGTCTTACCTTCAAGCTGTAAGCGCGGCATCCGAATTTTATCATCGCGGAGACGATTTGGGTGTCCCAGGAGACGCAGTCTCTTTGTAGGGAAAAATTATGAGGCGGTGTGGCCATGAGTTTCGAGTGTGGATGTTATCAACACACCGTTTTTGTATAAATAATCATAGGGTGCGCGACCAGCGCTCCCTATGGGAGTAGCCCCCGAGTGCCTGGTTGAGTCGAAGACTCGGGCAGGGACTGAAAAATCATTTTGCGATTGCTGTCGTCTTTTGTTTGCTTGTTTCGGTCAAATTTTTTTCCGGTGCTCCCTATGGGAGTAACACATGCCTATAGTCAAGCCATGCTGCGAGTGGTTGGGTTTGATTTGATTATCCATGTTCCTGAAAAAGAAAAATAAAGAAAAATCGTAGGGTGCGCGACCAGCGCTCCCTATGGGAGTAGCCCCCGAGTGCTTGGTGGAGTCGAAGACTCGAGCAAGGACTAAAGTAGTCAAAGTTGTCCGTTGCGTAGCTTTGATGACGTTAGTGCTAACGCTTTCATGACCTCAGTTGCCCGCATGAGCGAGTTTGACGGGACGTGACAAGCAGTGGGTCCCACTTTCTGACTTTGATTTGACTGGGCGTGCGTAAACTTTATTTTAACTGCGCCTCCTCGATTTCCACACGTAATGGGAGTCGTGGAGGGACGGTTCGTGCTTCCACTCCTCCACGTGTCCAACACGATGTTTGCCACGCGTCCAGTAGGATTTTTCTGAGCCGTTGGATTGCATCTTCCAGGGATTAAGTAGCGGCGCTGCGACGGTAATTTTCTCATCTGCTCTCATTCATCCTTTGCTTCCATCGCCATTGTCGCTGCTCCTATGCTCTCTCTGCGCTTGTTTCTTTCACGACGCTGGACTAGCTCCGCTTGTTTCCGAGCTACTTCCTTCACTCGCATCGCCGTCGTGCAATGGGGAAGAAGAAAGGAGGCGATGCTGCTGATTCCACGACCACCGTTGCCGCGGCAAAGAAGAAGGGCGGCTCCGCCGTTGTGGGCACCAGCACCGCCATCGGCGGGAAGAAGAAGGCCGCAGGCACCCACGTCACGAATGGTGCATGGCGTCCCTCCATCATCAAATCATCTGATCTCCGTCTTCTTCGCCAAGACGGAGTATTGTCCGCCGCAGTCGCCGACGCGCGTGTCCCTGGTGGTGAGACAATTCCTGTTCCCCCCGCTAGTTTTTGAGTGATGTTTCTAGCATTCATCATTCGTGGTCTCCCCTTGCCTCTTCACCCCTTCTTTAGGGGTCTCCTTTGTTTTTACGGGCTTCAGCTCCATCAACTGTCCCCAAACTCTATCCTCCATATCTCTTGCTTCATCACTCTCTGCGAGTGCTGGCTTGGAATCGAGCCGCACTTCGGCCTCTTCAAGCGCCTCTTCAAATTGAAGCGCCAATCTGCCTCTGGTTCTTTAGTCTACCATGTAGGTGGTTGTTGAATCCACGTCGACCCATCCGCCACCTACTTCGATATCAAGCTCACGGCGTCTGCCCAAGGGTGGAGGGACAAATGGTTCTACATCCGCGATGAGAAGGCTAACGGTGAGCACTTCGGACTCGCGCCCTTCGACCCCGTGACGCCGTGCAGGAGAATGCACTCCTGGAAGAATGTAGTCATGCCTGGCGAAATCGCGGAGACAGATGTGCTGTACAGGCGCGTCTGCGACCTCGAGAGTCGCATAGGAAAAGAGGAGGGAGGCTGCGCTCTCATTCGCACTTGGCTGCGCAGCCTCCCTCCTCTGCAGGCCAGAGTCCACCCTATGTTTCAGTGGGCTGGCGCTGATGATGCCACTCGCGTGTCTGCCGATGGCATGTCCGCGAGTGAGGTGGACAACAGGGTTCGACTGGTCACCAAGTACACCGTCAAGGATGTACTCCCCAGTGAGCCAGTTGTTCCTCCATTTGATGCTGCAAACCCTCCTCCTGAGGTATAGTTGTGCTACGCAGTAGCTAAATTTGTCGATTGCTTCTCTACTGTTTACTTGCTTTTTGCCGAGTTTGTTGTCTGTATGCAGGATTGCAAGGCCTTGGAAGAGGACGAGTCGAAGTCGACCGTCCCTTCTGATGTGGAGGAGGAAGTCCCCGAGTCCGGTAGTCCGAAAACTCGCAAGCGTTCGCGCAGCAAGGATTTCGACGTGTCGTCTCCATCGACTCCGGAAGGTATAGGTGTTGGTGCGGAGTCGCTGATACCTGCTATTCCTGTGAGCGCCGTGGCACCATCTTCTCGCAAGAAGATGCAATTGCCCAAGGAATCCTCATCGGAGTCGGGGGAGGCCACTTTTGACTTTGACAAGTTTGACTGGTAAGTTTTTTGGTTCACTTGTTCTTCGCTATTTTGTCCTTGTTGGCTCGTCTTTGGGTTTGCCCTTTCTTGATATGGTTTTTGTCTTGCAGTCAAGAGGCATCGTCATCTTCTAGCGACGTCCAATTTTTGAAGGAATCAGGAGTCGCGACCTCAAGGGCCAAGGAAGAGGTCGAGCGCGCTCCTTCCCCTCCATTGGCGGCCCACTCCGGGCACAACTCTTCCAGTTCTCCTCATGCAGGGAAGCATCGAATGGTTGCCCGGATGACGGTACAGCAGACATCTTCGGAGTCATTGGAGGATCATGTAAGTGTAGATTTTTCCTTGTGATGTTGCAGTTGATGTTCTCTACTGCTTCTGCTGATCCTTGTTGTGTGATAGCTCCTTGTGAAGGAAGCCGCGCACTTGGCGGAGCAAGTGCTTGCGATGGGCCGCCAGCATGCGATGCTGGAGACGAGTCATCGCGTGGTTGAAAGTGAGTGTCCTGCACTTCTTCTTCTTTTTCCTCTTCCCCTTTGATATAGTCGACTGATAGTCACTTTTGTTTGTCGTGTAGCTGAACATAATGCCCTATTGCGTGACGCTGCCACCTTGGAGAAGACACTTGCCACGGCTGTGAAGGGTCGCGACGAAGCAATCACGACACGTGACGAGGCGCGGAAGCGTGAAGAGGATCTGCGTGCCTCCTTCGCAGCCAGGGAGAAATTGTTCGAAGAACAACTGTTCTCAATTGCCAAGGCTCTCTCAGGTACTTTGCTTGTGGATATTATTATCCTTTTCTGCTTCGAATGTTTTTTGCCGGTGGCGCTGATGTTTTTGTCCATGTGTGGATTTATGTACAGATGCTGGCGATTTGAGCTTCGACCCGCAGGCCCTTCGTCGTGATGATGCTCTGGCGGGTGCACTGTCAGCAGTCGAAGACCGCACCTCCGCCGTGCAGGACACGCTCGCCAAGGCCAAAAGCGTACTCAGTCGCCTTCGGGAGGAGCTGGTGCCCAAGGCGGAGCTAGTCGAGAATATAAACGAGCTGGTGGAGTCACTCGTTGGAGGTGTGCCTTCCAGCTTCAAGAACTCGCTCTGTGCGGTTGGCGCGTCCATGTCACTTGTCATGGTGCAGGCCCACGGAGTCGAGATTGATCCTACTGCGGTGTCAAAAGCGAATGCTGTTAACGCGGATGGCCAGCAGGTAGTCTTCGCTCCTTTCGCGGCTGCCTGTGGCAAATATGGGCATCATCTGATAAATACTGTTGCGAAGTATTCTGAGGAGCTCCAACGTGCCAAGAAGGCGGCGAAGGCTTCGGCATCAGGGGCTGGCAGAAAGTCAGTGGCGTCTGATACTTCCACGGACTCGATGAAGCCCCCGAAGCCATCGAAGTTGAAGAAGCCAGTCGCTCCTTAGTAGTCTTTGTAATAGTTGACTAGTTTATGTCCTTTTGTTAAGAACATGCCTGCTGGCGAGTGTATCTGCTGATACTTTTGCTAGTCTTGAGTGCATCTGAACCTTTTGCCTTTGAATGGATTTGGTTGTCTTATTTGTTTCTATCTTGACTTGTGGTAGGGTTCATCGAGTGATCCTTTGAGGGAAACTCAGGACTCGCCGCCTCTTGATGATTCTTTGGCACCGCCACGCTCCAGGGTAGATGAACTGTCCCTGCTCGCGCAACTGCGTGACCGCGTGAAGCAGTTGGAGCGTGAGTTGCCCATGCTCCACGGTAACGCGGATGTGTGGAAGTCGAAGGCGGAGAAAGCCGCCGCCCGAGAGCAGTATCTGCTTGGCGAGGTGACGCAGCTGGGCGACCAATTCAAGTGTTAGTTTGCTTGCTCTCATCTTTTCCTTGTAGTCACTTGGAGTGGTACGTTGTACTTATGCTGCTATTGCTGCTTCATGTAGTTGTCAGCACGCGTCATCCGCAGGAGGAGAAGGATAGAATTGCCATTCGCATGCATGATCTTACCCAGGAGAAACTTCACGAGAGTGGATACTTCTGGGTAGATCATGATCGTGCGACTGCGCTGGCGACCCTGCAGGATCGTGCGTCGCGAGTGCTACACTTTCTGAAGAAGTCACAGTCATGCTTGAAGAACATTTATCGGGCGATGTTTCCGCTGGATGATACTCCATCAAGCTTGCTGGCCCTCCTTGCCAAGTTTCAAGACCTGACAGCGGTTCGCGAGTGCGTGAGGCAACTGTTGGTGGCTGGTGCCAATGCTGCTCTATCAATGGTGCGACTGCACAAGCCTGACGTAGATGTTGCGGCAATCGCGTCTGGGCCGCCTGCACCACCAGCAGGTTCTGCCTGGAATATGGTGCCGCACTACTAGGCGGTGGATCGCCCAGCAGAAGAGATTGTCGACTTATTTGAGGAACAAACCAACATTCTCTTACTGTAGTAGTAATTTAGTTTGTATCCTGCACATAAGTGTACTTGTGTTGTAAAATTCGTATAAATGTTGTAAATAATTTATTGTCGAATATGCATAAAAGGCTTTGAAGTGCGTTGCACTATGCGAGTCCTTTTTGTTAGCCTGGTCATGCTCTTATCTCAGTCCCTTGTCAACCTATCAGGTGCGTTGTATCTGGGTTGATGTTGTCTTAAGGGTTTCGATTGATGTACCAGCTACTCAGGATATCGCGTTTTGGTTCGAAGAACAGATGTATATAGGGTGGCGCAGCCCCCGAGTAGATAAATTGAAAAACTATAGGAGAACATAGAGTTTTGGGGCCCTTAGCTTTTGTTTATTCGAGAATCAGTGTGAGGTACAATGTGTGGCTAAGTAGCCTTGGCTGAGTAGCCTTATTTGCAATGTAAAAGAAAAAAGACTAGGGGTAGAAGCGTCGTAGTTGTGCGACGTTCCAGGGGTTGGAGTATGCGACTCCTGTCTCTAAATCTTGAAGGCGATAGGCGCCACCTGGGATTACTTCTATAATCACGTACGGTCGTTCCCAGGGGGATTCGAGCTTGAGATGCCCCTGCTGCTTCAGTCGCAGGACCAAGTCAACTTCAACGAAGGATCTGGGGCGAAGCCTCCTACTGTGGTAGTTGCGCAGGTTCTGCTGGTAGATCATGGATCTTTCCGCGGTGATTTCCCTTGGCTCGTCAAGGAGGTCGACAGAGTCTTCGAGTGTGAGGGATGATTCTTGTTCGCTGTAAGCAACCACGCGTGACGCCTTGTACCGTACCTCGGCGGGTAGCACTGCCTCGGCTCCGTGCACCATAAAGAATGGTGTGTAGCCCGTGGCGCTGTTTGGAGTTGTACGTAGGCTCTAGAGTACGGATTGCAGTTCGTCCGGCCAGCAACCCGCGGCTTGTTCGAGTGGCCGGAGGAGTCGCTTCCTGATGCCACCGAAAACGAGCCCGTTTGCTTTTTCCACCTGACCATTGGTCTGTGGATGCACTACTGAGGCGTAGCTGATGTTGATCCCCAGGTTCTCGCAGAATTTTTGGAACTCCTTGGATGTGAAGTTCGTCCCATTGTCGGTGATGATGCTGTGCGGCACTCCGAAGCGGTAGACAATGGACTCGAAGAACTTGACTGCGCTGTGCCCTGATTGGTTGGTGACTGGCATGGCCTCAATCCACTTGGTGAATTTGTCGACTGCGACCAAGAGGTAGACGTAGCCTCCTCGTGAGGACCTTGGAAGTTTGCCGACCATGTCGAGCCCCCATTGCGCGAAGGGCCAGGCCAATGGGATTGGCCATAGCTCTACACCCGGTGCGTGCGGCTTGTCCGCGAATCGCTGGCAAGCGTTTTGGACGATGTCCTTGGGGTCACGCATGGCCGTGGGCCAGTAGAATCCAGCTCGTAGAGCTTTCGCAAGGAGGGCGCGACTGCCGGCGTGGTGCCCGCAGGTCCCTTCATGGATGTCGAGGAGAACTGCTCTTCCATCGGCCGTGGAGATGCATCGTTGGAGTACACCTGTGATGCTGCGTTTATACACTTCGCCGTTGATAACATCGAATGCCTTGGATCGCCGCGCGATGTGCCGTGCATCTGTCGGATCGTCCGGTAGCCTCTTGCTGAGGAGGTACGTGATGTACGGCTGCATCCAGGATTGCTCGATCATCATGACGCTCATTAGTCCCTCGAGTCCTGTGTCCAGCTCCAAGTCATCGAGTGCCATTGGCTCATTGGGTGGCGTAGCCCCCGAGTCCGTTGCTACGCTTGTTTTCTTCTCTGCGGCCTTTGGCTTGATGGAGCATTCGCAGATGCGCTCGATAAATACCCCGGGTGGTATGGGGGCGTAGGTAGAGCCTATGTTGGCGAGTGCGTCCGCCTCTTCGTTGCTTTCGCGACCTACGTGCCGCAGCTCGCAACCGTCGAAGTCTCCTTCGAGTGTGTCGTAGAGGTTGTGGTATGCGATCATGTTGTCATTCAGTGCGTCGCACTCATGCATCGTTTGGTTGACAACCAACTTAGAGTTGTCGTATATGATGAGCCTCTTGGCGCCGCAGGCTTTTGCCATCCTCATCCCGTGCAACAAGGCCTCG
This sequence comes from Avena eriantha, assembly GCA_910589775.1. Classification (NCBI taxonomy): domain Eukaryota; kingdom Viridiplantae; phylum Streptophyta; class Magnoliopsida; order Poales; family Poaceae; genus Avena; species Avena eriantha. Next base: position 464,813,024 of record OU342740.1, read on the forward strand.
TATTCAGCCTCGTTGTTAGAGGCTATGAACTGCATTCACAGGATATACTTCAGTTTGTCCCCCTGAGGTGATGTCAGTATGACACCTGCGCCTGCTCCGTCCTTCTGCTTGGACCCGTCGAAGTGCATTGTCCAGAGGTAGGACATGTCTAGTTTGTCGGGAGCTGGTTCTCCATCCAGTGCACGAGGAAGTCAGGGAGAACTTGCGACTTAATTGCATCGCGCTTTTCGTATGTGATGTCTCGTGGAGACAATTCTATTCCCCAAAGCGCGACTCGCCCCGTGGCGTCGGGGTTATTGAGGATGTGCCCCAACGGGGCGTCGTTGACCACCACGATTGGGTGTTCTTGGAAGTAATGGCGCAGTCGCCGGGCGGTCATGAAGACACCATACGCCAGTTTTTGGTAGTGCGGGTGCCGCTGTTTTGTTGGTGTGAGGACCTCGCTAAGGTAGTATACTGGGCGTTGTATGACGTGGACCTTGTTTTCCTCAGATCGCTCGACGACGAGCACTGTGCTGACCACCTGGTTGGTGACGGAGATATACAGCAACAATGGTTCCCTTTCTCGTGGGGTCACCAGCACTAGCGAAGTGGATAGCAGGCGCTTGAGGTCTTTGAATGCTTCTTGCGCTTCATTGGTCCACTCGAATTTTTCAGCTTTGCGGAGGAGCTGGTAGAAGGGCGGCGCCTTTTCACCCATCCGACTAATAAACCGACTGAGGGCCGCGATTCGTCCAGCCAGCTATTGCACGCCCCTTATGTTTTTCGGCTTCTCCATGGCCAGGATGGCTTTAGCTTCTTCGGGTTTGCCTCAATTCCCCTTGCGGAAATGAGATATCCGAGTAGCTGCCCATATGGTACGCCGAAGGCGCATTTGTCCGGATTGAGCTTGATCCGGTAGCGGTCGAGGTTGGCAAAGGTTTCGCGCAAATCGTCGATTAGGGAGGCCTCCTCCTTGGTCTTAATTACTATGTCGTCAACATAGACTTGAATGTTGTGACCCAGTTGTTCCTTGAGGCAAGCCTGCATGCATCGCTGGTAGGTGGCTCCCACGTTCTTTAGCCCGAAGGGCATTGTGTTGTAGCAGAATACACCAAAGGGCGTTGTAAACACTGTTTTCTCTTGATCTTCCTCCTTCATTCGAATTTGATTATAGCCTGAGTAGGCGTCGAGGAAGCAGAGGCGCTCGCATCCCGCAGTGGAGTCGATGATCTGCTTGATGCGTGGCAACGGGAAGTGGTCTTTTGGGCAGTGCTTGTTCAGAGAGGTGAAGTCCACGCACATCCGTAGGATATCCGTGTCCTTTTTCGGTACCAGCACCGTGTTGGCGAGCCAAGTGCTTTCCTTGATCTCGCGTATGAACTTGGCCTCAAGGAGTCTGTTGATCTCCATTCCAACTGCCTGCGCTCGTGGCTCAGACAATCGCCGAATTGTTTGTTTGACTGGCCTTGCGTCGGGATTGACGTTGAGTGTGTGCTCGGCAAATTCCCTGGGAACTCCTGGCATGTCCGCAGGACACCAGGCGAAAATTTCCTAGTGCTCACGGAGGAATTCGACGAGCGCGAGCTCCTATGCGGGACTCAAGTTGTTGGCGATGAGGGCCGTCTTGGCGGGATCCGATGGGTGGACCTGCACTTTCTTTGTGTGCATTGATGAGTCGAAGGAAAGATCAGGTGAGCTTGGCTGGCTCAGGGGAGGCAGACTGTTGTCTGTCGTCTCCTTTAGTCTCGCGAGTTCCTCCTGCATGCCGAAGGACTGGGAAATTCTGTTGAATTCCCTGTTGCAACTGTCAGATCGCTCGAAGCTCCCCTTGATTGTGATGACGCCATTGGGACCTGGCATTTTCATCTGTAGGTAGGCATAGTGGGGCACTGCCATGAATCTAGCGAACGCGACGCGTCCGAGGATGCAGTGGTACTGTGAGGGCTAGTCGACGACCTCAAAGTCGATGCGCTCGTGTCGGCAGTTCTTCGGCGTGCCGAAGATGACGTCGAGGTTGATTTTGCCCAGGGGGTATACGCCTTTCCCTAGGACATTGCCGTGGAACGTTGTGTCCGAGGCCTCCATGCAAGTTAGAGGGATCCTCATTGCCCGCAAGGTACTCGCGAATATAAGGTTGATGCCGCTTCCGCCGTCCATAAAGACGCGGCTCATGTTGAAGCCTCTGATTTGCGCCTCGAGTACGAGGGGGCAATGGCCTGTACGGGGTATCTGAGGCGGATGGTCGCGTTTGTCGAAGGTGATGCATGACTCGCTTCCACTGAGGTACTCAGTGGTAGAGGGTGGCGAGTGTGTGGCCAAGTTGACCTGGCGAGTGATGGCCTTCTGTACCCTATTGGAGGGGCGTCCCTTTTGGATCATCATGGTGCCCATGGCCCGTGAGTACGGTTCACCTCCGTGGTGCTAGTCTGGTGCAGCTGCATTCGGGGGTGGCCCAGGTGGTGGTGGTGCGCCATGTGCCACGGCGCCTAGAGCAGCTCCGTAGCCTCTTTCGACTGCATTGCGGTTCATCCGAACCAATCCCTCATGTAGCTTGAGGAACTCGCGGCAATCCTTGAGGAGGTGGCTGGATTTTTTCTTGCCATCATGCTTGTCGATGTAGAAGTGTACCGTACATGGCCCGAACAGTTTGTCCTCAATGGAGTTCGTGGGTGCCTCATCGTGAGTGTGGCGTTGCCACACTTGCGTGGTTTTCCCGGAGTCGCGGTATCTGCCACCACGGTATCTGCTGTTGCGGTTATCGTCGCGTCTATCGGCGTAGCCAGCCGCGACCATGTTGACATCGTCGCGGTCATCGTAGATGTGCATGCGGCGCTTGCCTCGGCGGTCACGTCTGTGGTCGAGTTCCGCCTCTTCGTCGGAGTGAACGCGATTCTTCACCGAATCTTCTCCATGGGCCCACCGATTCGCGATCTCCATCAGGTGGTCAATGGTCTGAGGCTTTGAGAGGCCCAGATCCTCCCTGAGTTCTAGGCGGCGGACGCCACCATTAAATGCGTCAATCGCTCGATCTTCCGAGATGTTCTCTGCGGAGTTCTTAATGATGGACCACCTTTGGATGTAGGAGCGCATCGATTCACCAGATCTTTGCTGGCAGCATCTCAGCTCTTCGATTGATGCGGGCCGCTTGTATGTGCCCTTAAAGTTGCGCACGAAGCTATAAACTAGCTCGTCCCAACTGCGAATGGATCCGCGTGGGAGGTTGTTAAGCCATGCTCGGGCGGCGCCCTGCAGCTGTAGCTGCAAGCATTGCATGGCCATGCTCCGACTGCCTCCGTGGAGTCTGGCGGAGGAGATGTGGTCCTCTAGCCAGATCTTGGGGTCCTGTAGGCCGTCAAACTTTGGGTTCTCTGACGGGAGTTTGAACCCTTTCGGCATCCGCTTCTGCCTAATGGATCTGCTGAAGCATCTGGCACCGCAGAGCTCCACATCTTCTTCTTCCGTGTCAGTCGACCGAGCACGTCGTGCCCTTGATTTGTAATCTTGCGCTGCGTGAGGTCGTCGCGTGCATCATAGTCACGGTCGTGTCGCCGTGAGCGGCGACATCGAGACAGGTCGTGACTGTCATTGCTGGACGAGGGCGAGGAGTAGCGCTTTGCCCTTCTTTGGCTCTGGTGTTGGCTCCTTGTCGAGGGCGGCCTCGATTAATCCCAAGCCCGCGATCGTAGATCGGTGTATGGCGGTTCGGGGATCTCTGGCTGGCGGCTGGTTGTTAAGGAGGTACATGGTGGCCGCTATCACCGCAGCCTGCGGCGTCTTGGGGACCAAGTTGCCTCGTGTGTCGACTGTCATAGAGCCGAAATCGAGGACTTTTGCGGCTTCTATGCGTTCTTGCTCGGTGAGATGGGCCATTCGAAATTGCCTCTTCTTGGCGAGGTACTCGTTGCCCCTTGAGGAGGATCCTCCATAGGAGGAGAGCCCAGCACGACGAAGGCTCGATTCGTATGCTGCCTTTTTACGCGCTTCGAGTTGCGCGTTGTTTGCACTTGGTGCTTGAATTCTTCCTTCAGGAGTGATAGCCCATCAGCAGTTCTTGCGGGGATCCGAAGGGTAGAGGGGCACCTCGTAGGGCCTCGCGGCAGCGAGCCCATTCTTGCTCGTTGAGCCTGATCACGACACGTTCGCCGGTTTGCTCATTGAGTATGGTTGGAGGTTCGACTGCTCCTCCATTGTCGACGGGGGTGCGATTGTCGCCGTTACCGCCGTTGCCACCATTGCCACCGTTGCCGGCGTTGGGCGGGTCGGTGCCGTTACCGGGATTGCCACCATTGTCGCGATTGGCAGAGGTATCGCCTGCATTGATGACGGCGCACATGAAGCGATTGGGGAAGCTGCTGCTTCCACAACTCTCAGATCCGGAACCGTAGGTTCCATCTTCAGTGGCCAGATCACTTAGATCGGAGTCGCGACTGCTGTCGCTGACCGTGTTCTTGACTGCTGTCGAGGCGTTGAGCTCACTGAGGGTGCCGATCGATGGAGGGAACCATGATGCTGGGGCAATCGCTGGTGCGGTCGGCTGATCAGGCATGTGAAGCGTGCCCATCTGACCAACTTGGATGCGGAAGCTCCCGATCGCCAGGCTGATTCCATCGCCCACGGACTCGAAAGCCGGGCGAGTGGCCGGCGTGTGGACGGTGAAGTCGAACGCGCCAAAGAGCTGGCGAATCTCTGCTGTTGCGGAGTTGTAGATCACAGTTGATGGGGCCGAAGAAGCCGCAACATCAGCACTCCCAATTCCCACAGACGGCGCCAATTGACGAGGGTTTAACTCATCAATGCCCATTGTTATGGACTTAGGTTTTGGAGAAGGAGGGAGCGCTGGAGACATCTATCGGCTAGCAAACAAGCACACAGGGGACAAATATTTACCCAGGTTCAGGCCTCGTAGAGGTCCCTACTCCTGCTTGTCTGCTCATCGAAGGAACCGAAGGTTACAATGGTGCGCAGATGCAATCTGGCGAGGGTTGTGGAAACTAGGGTTGTGTGTGTCCTCCTCGCCGCCCCCTCCTAGCCCTTATATAGATAGGCTAGGTCCCGGATAGCAGGTCGAGTCGGTTACAAATTAGGGTTTCCCCTTCAAACTTTCTATCTTTAACTTTTTCTTGTTCTTCAAGAAATCGAGAGTCCGTAGGTTACTCGTATCCTTCGTTTGGGCCTTAGCGACACCGTGGGCCTGTACGTATTTACACCGTATATACCAAGCTCGAGTACCTGTAGGGTATACCCATGTCACTTGGCCTTGCCCATGGCGGATTCACATCTGGACTTGAACACCTTGAAGTGTTCTTCCGTGACCAGAGGCTCCTTCTTGATGACCTCCGAATAACTTAGCCCGTCCTTGAAAATCAGCTTCTTCACCCGGACCTTCCAATTCAACAAGGCCTTGGTCATCTTATTGAGGGCTTACTTGTTCACCGGATTCCCTTTGAGATTGTCGTTATTGTACTTGTGTTCCTCATCACCCGGGAACGCGTATCTTGCGTGCAGCTTCTAGAAGAGCTGGATGAGGAAACCCCTGTTCTCTTCGGCCTTCAGGTTCTCCGTGTTGATCGTTACGGTGTTCCGGAGGATTGCCGCGAGCTGGTTTGAGTAACCCGTGAGAAACTCGGCTGGCTCCAAAGGCGCACCTTCAGCATTCATGCTTGTGATGATGAACCTTTTGATGTCGACCACGATCGGGGTCCGCTCCTTCCGGGCCTTCTTCGATGTGCTACCACCATCCGTAGTAGCTTCACCACCGCCATCAAGTGTAGTGGTGTCGCCATCGGCGTCCCCCATCTCCTCATCGCCCGACGAGGTATCCTCGCCCGCCTCCATCTTGTCGTCCCGCGGAACGAATTCTGGGTCCTCTTGGGATTCCATCTCCGCCTACTGCTCCCAAAAGGGCTTCTTGCTAGAAGGGCCCAGCTCCACCGACATTTCTAAACACACAAATAAATGGAACTAATAAGCACAAAAATTCACAGAAAATTTCGCCATAACCTTTGCTAATTTTCTATGTCTAGGAGTGCCAGAAGTTCGTCGGAACAGAAATAAATCAACATTTCAGTGAAACATTGGCAACTCAAAAAGAAAAACCTGCACAAAAAAGGCTAAATAGGCACAAACACAGCCATTTTGCTGCCAGCATACACAAGCACAACCATACACAACTTGCTGCCAGTAGCATACAAGATTAGCATCATTGGCAGCCAATTAGAGTCCCCTAGATAACTCATCCTAGCAGCCAACTATTAGGTGATAACTACCATTGTGTACACTCCAAATGGAGGCATCATAGTGGCAGATGTAGTAGCAACAGCCACAAAATTCAGCTAAACCAAAAAAGGGAATTCAAACTATGCATAGTCTACATATAAGTAGAGCATCTGGTCTTATCAAGTTTATCCAATTAATTTCAAAACAGAAAGGAATTAGGCACCAAGATATACACTAAACAGTTTTAAAGTACATCCTTTATAATCAACAAGTAAAGCATGAGTATTTATATATACTAAGTAGGGTATCTACTCTCTAGCAGATCTACAATTAGAACCTAGTTAGTCATGCTAAGTATGCATACTATGCACTGTATTACCACTTGAATACTCATAATCTAGAAAATGCTTATCTAGTGGTCAACAAACCATAAAAAAATCTAGAAAAGATCTCAAATAATAACTCATGGTGAGCCATGACAAGTTAAATACATGAGTTAGGAAGAGGAGGCCATGCATGAATCAGTTACTGATCCAGATCATTAAGAGTAGATCAAATCAAACAATGCAAGCTAACATCACCAATAAATCAATCCATGTCCCAGCCTCTTGCATCATCGACATGGATTGGGAGGAGTTGCTCTCATTATTGCATACAAGTGGTATGCAAGGCTCATCATAGAGCTTGAGACTACATTAGTTTCATGCTTAGAATATCAAGATTTAAATACCCACAGTCAAGCAAGCTAATTAAATTTAATAGCAAATCATACTAACTTAGATCATCATATTGTGTACGCTCTTTTGGAGGCATCATAGTAATAAGACCAGGGTAGTAGAAGCCATCAATTCAAGGCTAGCACCTCAGACCTTGCATCACTGGCAAACAAATCTCAATCCTTAAGAAAGGAATCCCTAGAGCAAATCATGTCACTTTAGGGTGTAATACTGTGCACACTCCAGAAAGAAAAGGAGACACCACAACAGTAACCCTAAGAGTCACCACAGCAATAAAACCACAGAAGTAACCACAACAGTAGAACATAATAGTAACCATAGCAGTAACCACAATAGTAAAACAGAGCACTCAAACCTGTTGGCTGGCTATTACTGGGCACATTCCCAAATATTGGAAGCACCTCAATAACAACCTAGCAACATAAGTGCCACTAGGGCCAGGGTTTACCAACTCAAGCTACAATTTAGCAATCACCAACAATTTTAGATAAAGGGTCTTATTCAAATCATTTCCCTAAGTATACATACTAGGAATCATCTTTATATTCAAATCCACTAATCACTGAAGCAAGCTTCAATATCTTATTATCCAAGCATCACTTCATCAAAGTTACACATTATTATACTAGGTCTCAGCCTAGTATCATTGACCTTTTGCATCATTGACCTAATCTAGAGCAAGAAGAAGGAATAGCCAAGAAACAGATCACTCAAACCCGTTGGCTAGCTACTACTAGGCATATTCCCAAATATTGGAAGCACCTAAGTAACAACCTAGCAACACAAGTGCCACTAGGGCCAGGGTTTACTGAAGCAAGCTTTAGTATCTTATTATCCAAGCATCATTTAAGCCATGCAACACAAGTGGCCCTAGTGGCTACTACTGGGCACATTCCCAAATATTGGAAGCACCTCAGTAACAACCTAGCAACACAAGTGCCACTAGGGCCAGGGAACTAATAACTAAAGCAAGCTAATAACTAAAGCAAGCACATTCCAAAATATTGGATGCAATTATAGTAGATCCAAGGAACTAATCACTGAAGCAAGCTTCAGTATCTTATTATCCAAGCATCACTTCATCAGAATACACTAGGAGCTCACTAAATTGAATTCAAACACATGGTTGAATCCAAACAACGATGAGGGCAGACGACAGCGGCGGCATCACAAACTCAGAGGGGAGGGAAGAGGGGTAGGGGGAAGGGGAGGGAGATGGGAAGCGGGTCACCTCGACGATGGTGGACGGCGGGCGTGGACGGCGGCAGGAAGGGGCGACGACGGCGCGACAGAGGAAGGGGCGGCGCGGGCGGGCTCCTCCTCCTCCTAGGAACGGAGGGCAGGCGGGCGGGCTCCTCCTCCTCCTCCTAGGCATGGCGGGCAGAGCGAAGGCGACGGCAACAGTGGAAGGGGACAGCAACAACGACGGCAGAGTGAGGAGAAATTTGCAGTTCGTCCGATCCAGAGAAAAAGTGAAAGAGAAAAAAAGCTCAATCGACCAGCTTATGTGAGGCACATATTTGAAAATGCGCCTCGTATAAGTTTACACGAGGCGCATCTAGCCAGAATGCGCCTCGGGTATTCTGCAGCATTAGTCAACTAGCGCAGTGCGCTGTATCTGTCAACAAACAGACACTAGCCCATTGGTTTCGACCCTTGTCCTATTCTAAAGTCTAACCACCCAGGTTCGAATCCTGGTGGCTCAAATTTTTTGAAAACTTTTTTTAAAGGCCATTTTTCATGTAAAAACATTGTCCAAACACAATATGTACTATAAAATATACTACAAATATTTTAAAAATTCAAGTATTGCCAAAACAACAAAAGTGAGTATTATGAACGTGTCTCGTCGATACATAATATTCTCAATGCAATATTATAACATGCAAAAAATGATAATTATGAATGCTTCGATACATAATAGTAAGCCACACACACACGTCGGTTCTTGACAATGGTTGGAGCGCGCTAGCGTTTCTTGACAATGGTTGTCTTCTTTCCCTTGTTTGTCACGGTTGCATAGGTTAGGTCTTGGACGTCTTCACTACTTCTTTTGAACGGGACTCCTTTCTTAGGTAGGGTTTTGGTGTACAGTGCTTGGTTGCCGTATCCGTCTTCCATCTTCGGGTCACCATTTTGGTCAAAGTCTTGCTCGATGGTGACTCCGTACATTCCGATGATGTTCCTTTTGCCTCTCCTGATGACAACCCGGCTAGGATTTGACAGTTTTGTGATATACGACCATTGGTCGACCTTGCTAGCTAGAACCCGAGGCTCATTTCGCGCGGGTGCATTCACGCTGGTGGTCTTTGACAGTATAACCATGGTGGTGAAATATCGGCCTTCTTTCTCGACGCTCTTGGCCCACCTGACACGGAACATCGGCACCTTCTCCGTAACATAGTCGAGCTCCCAAATCTCCTCGATCCTTCCGTAGTATCTTTCTGGGACGTCACCGGTGTAGAATATCCCCATAACCCCTGATTTCTGGTAATCGCAGTTATTGTCCTTTTCCTCTGTGTAGAATGTGTATCCGTTGATATCGTATGCCTGATAGGTCATCAGGTTGTGTGAGGCACCCTGTGACAAGGAGAATATGAGTATACCTTCCTCCGAGTACTCGCCCTACAGTGGATTAGAAATGACCTTCTCCCTGAACCACCGCGTGAAACCGGAGTTGTGCTCCTTGATAACATCTTCCTCCGTGTACTGGCGCCCCTAGTCAGCGTAATTCTTCTTGATAAACTCTTTGTGCTCATATATGTATGGATCGACCACCTACAGGTGCTGTAGCGCGACCAGGTTTGCTCTTTCAAAGTCCTTGGTTTGGCCCTCGATGTCGACATGCTTTGGGCGCCGACCCTCGTGGTGACCCCATCCAGCAAGCCTCCTGAGGTGCTTGTTGAATGGCAGACCAAGAGGGGTCTTGGTTTGTAGAAAGTTCGAGTAGAAAGAGATGCACTCTTCGGCCAGGAAGCCGTTTGCTATGCTTCCATCTGGACAGGACCTGTTCTTAACGTATCATTTGATGTGTCCATTGAGCCTTTTGAACGGCATCATGCTTCGCAGAAACGGAGGGCCGAGCTGGATGATATCCTCCACGACATGGAGAAGCAGATGAAGCATGACGTCGAAGAATGCGGGAAGGGGGGGAATAGATATCGATCTCGCATGGTATCACCACGATCTCGTCCTGTAGCCTCGTGAGCTTCTTAATGCCTATCGACTTTCGAGAGATGATGTCGAAAAAGTTGTATAGGCCAAACAACGTTTCATGGACGTGCTTGTCCATTATCACTCGGATCGCGACCGGGAGTACCTGCGTCATCAGCATGGTGACGTCATGAGACTTCATCCTGCTGAAGCACTGCTTCGCCTCGTCTAGCCATCCGCTTATCTTCCCCGCATAGCCGTTCCGAAATTTGACTCCGAGGAGGCACTTCATAAACTGTATGGCCTCCTTCTTACTCAGAGTGAAGCACGAGGCCTTGATCTTGACCTCGCCCTTCTTGACCTGCTTTTTGCCCTTGCGACGATGTTTATTCTGCGTTTCTGTCTCCTCCTCCTCGTCATTGCTAGGTGGTGGTTAAACTTCATCCCTGATGCCCATATGCTTCAAGTCGTTCCTTGCCTTCAGCCCATCTTTGGTGTTGTCGGTGTTAAGGAGGGTGGCAAGCAGACTCTCGCCCATGTTCTTCGTGATATGCATGAGATCGAGGCTATGAGGCACGCGGAGGATCTTCCAATATGGCAAGTCCTAGAAAACAGACCTCTCCTTCCATACCTTCACCAGCGGCTCTAGCTTCTTATGGGTCTTTCCCAGTGCAGGTCATTCCTTCCAGTTATTCAACAACTCGTAGTTTTCGGCCCCGCTCCTCTGGTCCAGGATTTCTCGGAGCTCGACCACCCCATCGAGCATATGTCCTAGCTTTCTCCAGGCGTGATTCTTGGGAAGCCACCTCCGAGCCCCAAGGAACACGGTTTTCCCAGACCCGAGATATTTATGTAGCTAGCGGTACGTTGCATTATATTTGCACCTAACGCACCCATAGAATCCTTGGACCACCTGCCCCGAGAAGTATCCATAATCCGGATAGTCTTGCACCGTCGTGATGACCGTTGCTCTCATGTCAAAGTATTCTTGTCTCGAGGCATCCCACATATGGGCTCCTTCTTCCCATAATGTGGTCAGCTCCTCTTTCAACAACGCGAGATACATATTGATGTCTGTACCGGGTTGTTTTGGCCCTTGAACCAGCATACTCATGGTTACGTACTTGTTCTTCATGCACAACCAGGGGGGAGGTTGTAGATCCATACAAACACAGGCCATGTGTTGTGTGTGCTGCTCTGGCTTCCGAATGGATTGAGTCTATCGGTGCTCACGCCCAGCCTGAGGTTCCTTGACTCTTTCACGAAATGTTGGTAATATTGGAGGTCCAACACCTTCCACTGGCAAGCATCCGAAGGGTGCCTCCGCATTTCCTCCTTCTCCGGATCATCGTCTTTCGGCCTCTTTCTTTCCGCGTGCCAGAGCATGAGCTCTCCGAAAGAAGCATGCACCACAACACAATCATATAGTCACGGTGTCGCCGACAACGCGCATGAGCATGCAAGCAACGCCTTCACGCTTCCTCCAACAACGACTTGCGTAAGAGAGCGGAGAAGTAAAGGGACATGTTGTAGATCTAGAGGAGCAAGAGACTTCACTTACATATGAGTATCAACCAATGGAGATTGAGCAAGCTTCTATGGTGAATCAATGTGGGAAATGAGGTTGGGAAAAGGAGGGGGCGACCAGATCTGTCTTTTGGTGGAGGAGGAAGAAGTGAGGCAAGTGAGTGGGGTGCATGTGCCAAAAAGGTGCAGAAAAAAGTGAGCCAGGTTATGTGAGGCGCATATTGCACTAAATGCGCATCCTATATTGTGAACTACCTAAGGCGCATATGCTAACATGCGCCTCGCCTATGCAGCCACCCGGTCCTATAGGGGTTACTTGAGGCGTACCCTTCTTAATATGCCTCCCCTATTGTCAAGTATCGGAGGCGCATGTGACGATATGCGCCTCGGATATGGGACCACCGATCTCCTCCCAGGCCCACCCAACATATGCGAGGCGCATTGTTCACATATGCGTCTCGCCTATTTAACATGTTGGAGGCGCATATTACCAGGATGCGCCTCGCATAATATGGGGGTGCCAGATTTCATCTGTACAGATACTAGAGGAGGCGCATCCTACGAATATGCGCCTCGCCTATTTATGTACTAGAGGCGCATGTCAGGATGGTGTGCCTCGCCTATTTTATCAGAGGCGCATATAGTATAAATGCTCCTTGAATGAGCATGTCTCCTATAGCCTTTTCTCTAGTAGTGTGAAGGTAAGCATCAGATCCTCGCTGGTTAACCCGACATTTGTCAGCTCGAGGATGCGCTTCGTGACAAGGTTGATGAAGGGATTGTCCCTCTTGGGGTCAAGATCCCAATTTTCCTGGTGGGGACGCCGAGAGAAAAGGTGGGGAACCTCGAGGGGTTTGTTCATCGCCGGGGAGGCGACAGCTGACTAAGGCAGGAATGCAGTGCATGCAAATAAGCCAATCAAGCTCTCGATGCATCACCTTTGAGCCGGCCCAAGCGCCACGCTCATGGGTGGCGCTGCCCTCCTCGTGTTCTTCCATGATAGTGACTTCATGAGGCATCTCCAGATCTTCTCCTTTGGATACGGGGTCTGGTTCATGGGAGAAAGGCTTTCACTGGCGCGGCCCCGTAGCGTCAGCAAGCAGCGATGCTGTAGTGGAGAGGGGAAGCGTAGAAAACGGTGGCGGAGCTATTGCCAAGCACAGAGCAGCAGCGGCGGTGGCAGCGCTGGGAAGAAGAAGAAGGAGATCCAGAGGAGGGGAAGTGGCTAAGTACCTCCCTGCTCCCCTATTTAACCACGCCCAGATCATGGGTAGTGGGATCGCCAACTGCAGCGAGCCGAATGGTGCGGGCGTGTATCCTACAGGCGAGCGCATTAGCAGCGAGCCACACAAGGGGTTACACAGCATAGGACATCAAACGACGGGATGTGGCTCTGCGGTTATGAATTGGTACCCCACGATGTGATGGGGGTTCAGTAATCCCTGATGGCGCGTGTAGTAACTGACATCATGGCCCTTAAAATGAGGCAAAAGCAATGAATACCCTCCATGTAGGATACATGGAGGTGTACACGAGAAGATAGGCATCTAAGAGGGATAACCCGGATGCAATGCTATGACTCGGCCGACGATAAGTAACTAGGGAAGAGCCAATGAAAGTCAAGGTGAGAACTGAATCACCATGAGGTACTTCTAAGTTAAAATCGGTACACGCTAGCATATGTGTATGTCGGTGAGATGGACTATGATCTAAACAAAACTGAATTTGATGTGGCCTTACCAGCTAAGGTTGATGAGACCACACCAGTTTTCGGGACTAATGTTGGGGGGATGACCCCAGGTAGGGAAAAGCTAAGGTAAAAGGACAAGGTCCGCCGAGGTAAAGATAGGATAAAGCGTGAGCTGGCCAAATCATAGAAGGGCCGACCGGGTTATGGCTAGGTTACCCTAAGCCAGAAAGCACTAGTGAGACTCGGCCGACATATACAATACTTCGACACGAGGGATGAATAATTTTCCCTTTGCAGGTACCAACTTGGCCAGGTTAACTATGCCTAGGCCGGGTCAGGAGATAGCTTGCTCAAGAAGGAGCTCATGTCAGTGCTTTTCTCTCTCCTAAGGGAATCTAGGAAGAGATAAGCGCTAGTGACAAAAGTCGGAGAGGCGGAGACAGAAGAGATAGTCACATACATGACAGTCACTAACATCAACGGTCACAACGCGTGGACTCTGTGCCATTGCCTTACAGAGGCTGTGGATAGGGGAGAGGAGCGTGCCAAGTTACCACTTTGGGACAAGCATATTCCAAGCATATCCGGGCCACGTATGCCCTAGCTGTAACCTGGCCGCCCCTTTATAAGGTAAGCCAGGTCCTCCAAGGGAGGGGTTGATCTTTTTGGCTAAGGGAAGAACCCTAGAGAGAGTAGAGAGTAGGAGCACTTCATCTCCTTCCTCTCTATGATATAGCTCAAGGAGAATCTGTATTAGCCTTTGATCATAATATACGATATTCGAGCAGTTCATCGTGTGTTGTGTTGTTCTATCTTTCGTGTGTAGATTCACTACACTATCCCTCCCCGGATACCACTAGTGCACATTGGCCCCATCTTTAGCCTACCCATGGCATCTGCCGTGACACCACCACGACATCTCCACAACTCAATTAGAGGGCTCCCAAGAAACGCCACAAAGGCTCCACAAGGCCATAACAGGCCACAATCTTGAGGAATCTCCACAACTCAATTGGAGGCCTCAAGAACACACCACAACTCCACACAACCATCTAGGATTCTAAGAACCCAAGAGAAACAAGCCCAAGAGCTTGAACTCGCCGAATCTCCGAGGAGAACTCAAACCTATGCATCAAATGCAAGAGGCAAGTCCTTCACTCTCAAATTCCACCAAAGCTACAAAGGCTATTGGGGGAATAAGAGAGGAAGAACACAAGAGGAGAACACAAAACTCTCCAAGATCTAAATCCCAAGGATTCCTTCACAAAGAAGGGATTTGGTTTGGTGGGGGTTGTAGATCTAGATCTCCTCTCTCAAATCCCTCAAAAAGATGCAAGAATCATAGGAGAGGGAAGGGAGAGGGCAAGCTCTTCAAGGTAAACAATGGAGGAGAGAGAGAAAGCCAAGAACCAAGAAAAGAAAGTCAACCCACGAAGGGGAAGGGGAGCTCCTTTTAAAGGGCTCCCTGATCTGCCCGTTACGTGCAGAATCGTGCACGACCGGTAGTGCTACTGGATGGGCGGTACTACCACCGGCGCCCTTTCAACGGTCAGAAAATAGCGATGCGAGGGGCAAAGAAGCGAGACTGGCCTGTACTAGCGCTGTCCACTGGAACTTCTGGCGAGGATGGAACAACCACTAGAAGTTCCGATCGAAGTTCCGTCAAATAGCACACTCCAAAACGGAGAGGATACTGAACCGAAAACGAGGTGATCGGAAGTGGATCCAGTACTTCCATCGATACTACCGGCGGAAAAAATTCCCTAGCGGTACTACTGCCTCGCCAGAACTACCGGTCATGGAAAAACTCCAGAACCAAAACTGCCACAACTTTTGCATCCAAACTCCAAACGAGATGAATCCAATTTTGTTGAAAAGATGACGACGTGTAGAATCCAATTTTGTTGAAAAGATGACGACGTGTAGAATCCAACAGATACCTCCCAAGGTGTGGAGCTAGAAAACCCACAAGATTAAGTATGCAAAAGGATATGCAAGGGAAATCCGTTTTTGATGAACTAGAGCTTGTTTAGAAAATAACCACAAGCTCTAGATCCTCACATGGAAAAGAACCAAACAACAACCAAGAAAGATGATGCTATGTATGCAAAGATTTGATCTCTCACCGAAATATACGATCTAGCACTCACTCGAGAGTCCCTCTTGATAGTACGGATATCTATCCTAAATCCGGTCTCCCAACACTACAAGAGACCGGTAAAATAGAAAGCCTATCAAGATCATACATTTGCCTTGAGCATTCCAATTAAGCTTGATGTAGACCATCTTGTCCTTTTTAAGATGGATCACCTTTCTTGATAGCTCTTGCTTGCTGTTGATTGATGAAGACTTGTGAAATGCTCGCCCATACTCCATGGGAAACCTCTTCTTCGAACTTGTCTTCATCACTCCATGATCGCCGAGGATGGCAAGATTCAAGCATGAGATCTTCTAGAGATGGTGCATATTGAGCTTGCACTTCATTTCTTGATGATGTCTTGAAGATGGCCACAAGGAACTCCATCTTATTCTTCTTATTTTTCTTGTTCAAGACATACTTGATCTTGTTCTTATTCTTCTTCATGATTCCAATAGGCACAAATCCCTTGGACATTGATTCTTATCTTTCAACCTTGAAACCAACACGTGGTCCAAGCGATGCGAATGGACAAACCTACAAGTGAAACTCAATTTACATGTTAGTCCATAGAGATTGTCATTAATTACCAAAACCACACATGGGGGCATACATGCACTTTCAATCTCCCCCATTTTGGTAATTGATGACAATCCCTTTTGAGAGAATTTAAATATGGAATTTAATGAACAATATGGCTGCCCAAACATAAAATACTACACGAGTAGGTGATGTGAGTACAGCCACAATATATAGAGCAAACCCCCCCCCCCACAATATATGCATGTGTGATGAACTTGAATTTCATTGCATAGATTGCCAACCATTATCGGTGGTTGAGTTAGCTCTATATATTCAACATGCAAAGCAACAACAAAGATGCAAAAGCATGAGCGGAAAATGCTTAAGAACACACTCGAAGCAAAGTCCATCTTCGCTTAAACCCTCCAAAACTTCTCCCCCATTGGCATCGATAGCCAAAATGGGCGAACAGTTCTAGACGGCCAATATAGTGAGAATTCCTCCAAAGGTGTGCATATGCACATATCCAATGATGAATACTTGGGAGGAAGTAACACTATATTGAGGACCCAAAGATTGCAAGAATAAAGGGAAAAAATACACTTCTGTTGGGTTCACAACATAGAAAACAAAAAAATTCCTACGATGAGAACTATACGCCAAGATCTATCTACTAGATACAAGCAACGGGTGGATATACATCCATAGAGAACTTACCCTCAAAGACAACAAAGCTTTGTTAACGAGTTGGAACTCGTGGATGATGTAGTCGTACACTTGCTGATCTCAAGATCGTGATGAAGTTCAGCAGGTCCGGCTCCAACACGTCCATCAAATCCAGCTCCAGCATGTCCAGCACCACCAAGTCCAGCACCGCAAAGCAGCGGTGCATCCGTGATCGCACACACGTCCGGTACCCCGACAACCTCCGTCCCTCTCTCCAGCAAAGCGGCGGAAGCAACAACTCCTTTCCAGATAAAGCCACCGAGAACATGTATCTCGCTAATCTGAGACCATGGGGGAATAATACTAGAGGGGGAGAGAGATCCTTCACGAGGAGGTGTGAGTGAGAAGTGAGGAGAGGGGGGCCTTTTATAGGAGGAGGGGAGGGTACCCCTCCCATGGCCGGCGCCCCATGGAGGTGACCCTTCACCTCTCCCATTCATGTGGTGGTAACTCCCTCCACATAAATTTGCCTCTTCACATTCTCCATTAAAGTCTCCACTTTAAATGCATTAAATTTCTCCAAATTTAATGCTCTCTCATTTAATAAAACTCTTTTATTAGTTTTATTCAGAATTTTGTTAATTACTTTAATTAACAAACATTCACATAAAACCCCCTGCAACATTTCAATATTACATGTAGAACCAATTTCAGCAATTTCACCCAAAATAGTTTCGGTGTCTATTGAAATAATTCCAGCGCTTTCTTAAATCTTTATCTGAAACATATTTTCTCCAAATGGTGTCGGTATCCCTTAAGTGTGTCACCCTACGGTTCGCGAATAATGCAGACATGATCGAGACCCCTCTCAGATCAATAATCATAAGCGAGACCTAGAGATCCATACTGACTCCTACACATTCAACGATGACTTCTGTGATCGTGAGAACCTTTAACGCTAGTAACTAAATCCCTTTGTCTCATGATATAATACATGTCTGAGATTCGATCGTCGGTATCCAAATACCTAGTTTGATCTCGTTACCGACATGCACTCTTTTCTCGTTCCCGTGACATAACATTCTAGTGATCACATCACTTGCTTGCAATCTATCTTAATGTGATATCACCGAGAGGGAACAGAGTATATCTATATGTCATAGGGATTGACAAATTACACTCTTGATCCATGAGCCTCAACATAACACCTTCGTAGTACTGAACCCACCTTTATAGTCACCCTGTTACGGTGTGACGTTTGGTGTTATCAAGATACTCTTCTGGTGTTAGCAATTAACATGATCTCATGGCCTAAGGACTAAGATTACTTCGTATGATGTTATAGCAATATAAACATAATGACTTTGATCATAATGCTATACTTCGGATGAATGTTCGTCACATCATTCCACCAATGTTGTGACCTCGTTATTAACAACATCCAATGCCCATGATCAGGAAACCTTGATCATCTTGTTAATCAACGAGCTAGTTTATATGAGAGGCATTACTAGGAACTTTGTATTTTGTTTATTAAACACACATGTATTAAAGTTTCCAATTAATACAATTATAGCATGCAAAATAAACATTTATCATAAACATGGAATAAGATAGTAACCACTTTATTATTGCCTCTCGGGCATATTCCCTTCAACTTCAACAAATGAAGCGAGCAAACAAAAGATCCAAGAGAACCAAATGAAAACAACAAATGTTACCAAATGAAAATAACAAGATATTATGATATGAGCAAATGAGTGTTTAAATGAAATAGAGAAGATCCCAAATATTTGTGCACAAATTAGAATCATTAAATTTGAATATATCATGCACAAATATGGAATCCTCACTCCCCATAAACATCTAAAACACAAAATATGAGAAAGAAGGCAAATGGGCATTCTTAAATGAATTAAAGAAGCTCCCCAAGGATTATGCACCAATTATAATAATTGTATTTGGAAAAAAAGTGCACAATCATGGAAATACTCACTCCTACAAATTCATTTAACAATACTAGGCAAGAGATATCAAAATATGAGTGCCCGAAGATGCAAATAAACGGGACAAGTATTCATTGACAAATAAATTTGGAATGTACTGAAGAGTCAAAAATAAATAAAAGGTGGTTTCCAAGTAAAACAAAAACAACCAAAGATGTATCTTCTCTTGTGTGTATGAGTTTCTAGGTGGAAAATATCACAAAGACATATGCCCACAAAGAAACATGCACACACAAAATAGATACACAAGAAAGCACATGGAAAAACAAAAGGAAGTCATAAAATATGCTAATAAGATTTTTGCTTAAAAGCATGGACAAAGGCTCAAATATATCTTATTGTACACCCATGAGCTTCAAACACCAACACACTACATATATTACAACTATCGCCAATGGAGAAGGGGATAGTTGGAATATATGGAGAAAGGCAACAAGTATCACAAATAGAAATCAACTTTGCAAAATTCTCACTATTGCGCATGAGAGTGAATGAGGAAATGATAGGCAATAAAAGTGCTAGATTGACATATTTGGGATTGGTTAATCATGAACATGATTTTTTATAGTCCCTGTTATATGCACTCATCTCATCATACTCACATTTGCAATAGAGAGAACTCCCAAAACCAAAGCAAGAACCACAACATTTACAAACACACAAATTCATGTCAACAAGCAACCTACAAAAGGTTGGAAACAAGATATGTATGCATGAGGGAGATACTTGTTACTGAGATATAATTGGTAGGATATAGATGATATGAATTTGTTGATCATCCTATCTTGCCTCCAATTGACATATATGCACCCCTTCTTCCTTGATGATGAGAAAGGCATCCAATATATATCTCCAATGTACCTAGAACAAAATTAAGTACATTATGATATACTCTCCAATTGGGTCAAAAGTAGTTAGTGCAACTACAATACATAGGAGACCCTCCACATAAATATGTGCATATTGATATGAAATTGAATTTCATGCACATCTTAGCTGATAGGATTTGGTGGAGAATCCCCTATATATTGGATCAAGAAAGCAAGCATGCCATAGTATAAACATGTGTTAAATATGCATGCACAAGACTCTCATGAACCAAAAAAAGATACAATTTGAACAAAAACACCAAGTAAACCAAGAAGTCTTACGCAAGAGTGTGACATGACAAAAGGTGTCAACATTGTATCCAAGAGCCAAATCAACACATGAAAGGACACAAATTGAACAAATGAACAAGGCAAAAGCCAAAAAACAAAAGATAGACAAAAACACCAATGCTCAAGGATTTATCTCATCCTA
Source organism: Avena eriantha (assembly GCA_910589775.1). Classification (NCBI taxonomy): domain Eukaryota; kingdom Viridiplantae; phylum Streptophyta; class Magnoliopsida; order Poales; family Poaceae; genus Avena; species Avena eriantha. Next base: position 464,832,962 of record OU342740.1, read on the forward strand.
AAGCATCAAACAAGTAACAAAGAATGAGATAAAACTAACTCCCAAAAAAGCAAGGTTCCAACACACAAACCAAACTCTCTAAACTTTTCATGATGGCACAAAGTACAAAAAGGAAAATTAAATTTACAAGCATAAAAGGGAGTGTATAAATAATATAGGAGATCTCCCCCATTAATGGTGCATTATGTAGAATTTTTCTTTTGAATGCAAAATGCACTCAAATGAGATCATCACTACTACCTACATTATATAAAGCACAAGAGAATACCAATAAACTAAAGTGATACACAAGAGGTAAGGAAGACATGGGAGAAAAAAGAAAAAAATCATGGCCAAAGATAGGGAAGAAAAACAAGCAAAGGCCAAAGTGAACATGGTCAATACATTCTACCATATACGGAGTACCACTTGTCCAATGACAAGAATTATGGGGGAAAATTTCCCAAGGTAATTTGCAAGGATATCATGATCATATTCACAACAAGAAGCATATGACAAAATATAAAAATTAAGCTTGATGCTTAGATAGAGATTCTTGATAGCTCCAAATAGTCACACAATCATTAAAGATTAAAGTAACTTGAAGCAAATGGTTTCCATGGAGGATATAGAGGTCAAAATATGAGGAAACACATATCAATAAAAACTCTCACAAACAAGATCCAAAAGGTGAGTAATAAAAGAAAGGGATTTCTATTTTCAGGCCCTCGGTTCGTTAGTTGTACTCGGTTTTCCCTAGTCGCTTCGTTTTTCCTCACTTTTCCCCTCCCTCTATTCTGAAACCCTCATAGGCGCTCAGACAGGGGGATGCCATCAGGTCAAAGGCTTGACCATTACATGCTGACCAGTGGGACCGCGTTGGGGCAGGTAGTGCATTGAGTGTTACGTTATGTCGCCTCGACCGTTACATGCTGACAGGTGGGGCCGCGTTGGGACGGGACTTACATACGTGATGAAGGGTGGGGCTAGTTGAGAAAGGTCTTGCATATGGTGGTGAAGGGTGGGGCCGCATGGAGACACGTCGGACTGGCCATTCTCGCTCACCCAAAGCATTCGCTTCCCCCGAGCCTAGAACAGCTCCCCCCACCCCTCCGCTCCCCCACCGTCATGCCCTCTGATACGTCGTAAATGTATCTATAATTTTTGATGCTCCATGCTTGTTTTATACATTTGTCCGATGCTTTGTCTACACTTTGAGGTATTTTTATACACTTTCTGGAACTAACCTATTGACAAGGTGCCACAGTGCCAGTTGCCTGTTTTCTGCTGTTTTTGGTTTCAGAAAAGCTAAAAAATGAATATTCTCGGAATTGGACAGGACAAAAGCCAATATGCCTATTTTTTTCGGAGCAACACGGAAACACGAAGCAGAGACGTAGTAGGGCACCAGGGTGGGCACACCCTATGGTGGCGCGGGCCATCCCTGGTGGCGCCACTAGGGGTGTGGGCCCCCTGTCTGCCTCCTCGCCTCGCCTCTTCGCCTATAAGAAGCCTCCTAATGATAAAACCCTAAATCATTGAGGAGAAAGCCACGAAAACCTTCACAACGCCGCCGCCACCGAAGGGGAGATTCAGCAGACAGAAAGTCTCTGTTCCAGCACCGTGCCGGGATGGGGAAGTGCCCCCGGAGCCATCTCCATCGATCTCCACCACCATCTTCATTGTCGTTGATGATTCCCATGATGAGGAGGGAGTAGTTCTCTCTCGAGGCTAAGGGATCTACCGGTAGCTATGTGTTCATCTCTCTCTCTCTATGCGTGATCTTATTGAGATCATGAGCTTTGTAATCTATAGATCTATTCTGCTACTCAAGTGCTTTAATGAATCTCTGCTTATCCGCACGTGTGTCAAGTTGACAGTGTGCACACCGTGTGGCACTTTGGCTAAGGTTACATAAATACTTGCCATGAGTATAATTTGAGTTGGATGTCTCTATGAGATATTGGTGTTTGTTGGAACCATCTAGCGCTCAAGGTGATAGTGAGGGGTTATCTAGATGGGGAAAGCGAACTTTGAAGTGTGTTTTTATATCCCTACCGTGGATTAGAGTTTTCCAACTGGAGAGTAGTTCGGAGTAGTATCATAAAAAGATGATATTTATATGAGAGTGTTCACTAGTGAAAGTATGATCCCTAGGCCTTGTTTCTAAGCATTGAAACACCGTTTGTAACTAGATCTGTTACATTTTTGCTTGATTCCATCTTTATTTCAGATTGCCTTTAGTCTCTTCCTACCCGTCAAGCTCTTTTATGGCACCGTTACCACTTATAATTCTCTATACCACTTGTATTTCACTATCTCTTCGCTGTACTAGTGCACGTATACACCTGACAAGTGTATTGGGTGTGTTGGTGACACAAGAGACTTCTTGTATCTTGATTGCAGGGTTGCTTGAGAGGGATACCTTTGACCACTTCCTCCCTAAGTTCGATAAACCTTGGGTGATCCACTTAAGGGAAACTTGCTGCTATTCTACAAACCTCTGCACTTGGAGGCCCAACACTGTCTACAAGCATAGAAACATGCGTAGACATCACCCACCTACCTTATGTCATCCTTGGCCATCGAGCCGCCCCCTCCCCCTAGCCACAGAGCCCACTCCACCTCCAGGTCCGCTCCCTCCCCCACTAGATCTACCCCTTTCGCAGAACAGTATGCAACATCGGCTAGTGTACCAGTCCTCCCTATCGAGCGCGGAGAAGATTGGGTGGAATCGGAGGGATCTAACACATGGATGCCATCTAGGTAAGCATAGTTTCCTTTTGTGGATTGATTATGGGCAGTAACTGAGCGCAAATCGCTAGTGCTCAGCTAACAGCCTTGCTTTTTGAATAGGATTGATCCAGCATTGGCATTTCGGCTAGCGGTTAGACTAGATACTAGTGTAATTCGTGGTTGCGAACAGTATCTCTCTAGATTTTACTTCCCAGCGATGGTTGCAACCTCCATAACTCTCAGATATTTGAAAGATAAAAACTATTATAAATTCCCCTGGAGCAATGGAGATTCAGTTGATTCGCAATATTTCAACATTAGCGAGCAAAGATTGCTCCCATTAACTAGCGCAGCTGATTTTCTAATGTTTTTCTCTTTGAATGTTGCCGAATGTTTTGGTCGAATTCGTGTCCACGTGCAACCTAAAGTTGAACATACGGGAAAGAGGGTTAAAGCATCATCAGGTGGTCAGGCATCATTAGGTGGTCGGGCATCATGTGTCTCTACTATCTCTGCTAATAGTGTGCACCCCCACGCTCCTTGTAGGTCCACAGCGGTACCATATGTTTGCACTGTGAGTGTAAGCTAAATCGCTTGTGCGGTCGATGTGGAGGATGTAGCAGATCCTGACGAGGGAGCGCCTCCACTAGATCATGAGGATGAGTTGATGTTTCCTGAATTGGTAGATAGATTCAGTAAAAAGGCACTAGAGGATCCATACACGAAGGAAATGGCCCACGGTGCCAGATTTGATGACACTGATGACGAAGAGAATGAGGAGAACGATGGCAATTTCGTTTTAGCCAAGTACGATGATGAGGACTTGCCAGTAATTGAGTGGGACAGGAACGATCCTAAGATTTCAGAAGGCACCGTATTTGAAACGATGCGAGACTGACGTAATGCCCTCACTACATATTGCATTCACACCAATAATGATTATGATGTTATTAAGAGTGAGCTAGCAAGGTTCACAATGAAGTGCCCATACAAGAGGTGTGGGTGGAGGATGCATGCATCCACTATGCTCAGGAGCAGTTTGGTTCAGGTATTACAACCAGTTGTGTATTTTAGATCATTGTGTAGAGTTTGTTATTGTACCTGACATTTTCATTATGTTTCAGATAAAAAGTAAGCGGTTCAAACATTCGTGTCCACCTCAAGGGGGATAGCCAAAGGACAAAACAAAACTAGCAAAGACTAGGTGGTTGGAAGATGCAATCGTGGGTTGGATGAGAGCGAACTAATCACTTGGCGCAACAACGCTCATAAAAGAAGTTTTTCAAAAGTTTAATATTATAGTACCTTACATGAGGACGTCCTATGCAAAGGAAATGGCTCTTGATAGGATCAATGGTCCATGGAATGAAAGTTTTCATTTGTTTTACAGCTTCAAAGCTAAAGTGGAGATGTCTAGTCCAGGTAGTGTTGTACAGATAGACAGGCATAAAGTTCAGTACAAAATAAGAGGGAAGACAAAGGAGAAGGGGTGCTTTAGAAGGGCTTTTGTTTGTTTCAAAGCTTACTGGCAAGGGTTTCTGGATGGTTGCAGGCCTTATTTGGCTATGGATGCAACATCTCTTCATGGAAGATTTAAAGGACGGCTAGTAGCTGCTACTGCAGTTGATGGCCACAGTTGGATGTTCCATGTTGCTTTTGGAGTTTTGGAGATTGAGTCATAGGAAAGTTGGACATGGTCCCTAGAGAATTCGCATGACCTTAAAGGTCATCCACCAGGACTTACTATACACACGGACGCTTGCAAAGGTTTGGATAAAGCTGTAGAAGTAGTATTCCCTAGAGTGGAGCATAGGGAATGTATGCAACACTTAGGGCAGAGTTTTACAAAGAAATTCAAGGGTAAAGTTTATACTGACAACCTATGGCCAGCTTCATACACATGCAGTTTGAGGAAGCATCTGTATCATTTGGAGGTGTTGTATAAACAAAAACCTGCGGTGAAGGAGTACTTGGATGAACATCATGGAATGGTGTGGTCAAGAAGCCAATTCAATGAAATTTGCAAGGTGGACTATGTAACAAGTAACCTTGCATAGAGCTTCAATGCAAAGGTGAAGTCATTGAAAGGGCTTATGCTATGGCAAATATTTGATAAGATTAGGCAGATGATCATGATAAATATCGATTTACGCTAAAGAATTGCATCAATAGTATATGCTGGACATCTCATCCTCCCATGTTTGATTAATGCTTTGCATGCCAGGGAAAAACAATTGAAGATGAAATGAATTAGAAGAGGAAGGCTGAGGTAACATACACTAACAATAAAGATAGGCGATGGAGGTATCCAGTGAGTTTGGTTGATAGGACATGCCATTGCAGGAAAATGGCAGCTCCGTGGGAAACCCTGCATACATGCATTGTTTTTCATGGGTGTTCTAGGAGGTGAAGAGGGTGAAGTTGGTCAGTACGTGTCGGAGTATTTCTATGTTGCCAAATTCAGGGCAATATATGCTTAGAATATTCTAGCCTTGTTGGGAAAAGACCAATGGATGGAAGTGGATCCAGGCTTCAAGCTATACGCTCCAGTTTTTACTAGACCAGTAGGTAGGCCAAGGAATAATAGGATGAGAGCTAGTGCCGAGGGTGGTGCACCACCTCGACGATGTAAGTACAAACGTTGTGGGATCCTAGGGCACGTTCCTAGGCTTTGTAAAAATGTAGTGGACCCAACTTATGGAATGGATGATCAGGCGGGAGCAAAAAATGCAGATGAGAATGAAGTATTTGAACAAGAGGAGAATGAAGTAATGGATACATTGCAGATTGAACCAACGGATCGAGAGGAGATTGAACCAAATGCAGATGAGATTGAACCAAATGTAGGGGAGATTGAACCAATGGATATAGAGGAGATTGAACCAAATACAGGGGAGATTGAACCAATTGATCTAGAGGAGATTGAATCAATGGATCGAGAGGAGAATACAGTAGTTTATTCATTGGAAGCAGAGTTCAAGCGTAAAGGAATTACACAAGAGGATATTGAAGAAATGATGCCAATGCATTTTGAACCATATGAACCAATGGATTGAGAGGAGGATAAATCAGTTTATTCATTAGAAGCAGAGTTCAAACGTAAAGGAATTACACAAGAGGATATTGAAGAAATGATGCCAATGCACTTTGAACCGTATAAACCAATGGATCGAAACGTGATTGAACCAATTATACGATAGACTGAAGCACTTGATTCATTGGAAGCAGAGAAAAAGAACAAATGGAACAAACGGAAGAAGCTGATGGTGGACACCGCGAATATTCTAGCTAGGATCACCCGGAGCAAGGTGGTGAACCCAGCAAAAAACACCAGGAGCAAGAAAAAATGAATTTGAATTATTAATTTGAATTTGTATGATGAATTTGAACTACTATCAATGTTTGTATTGAATTCGAACTAGTGTGACGCTCCCAAGTTTGTATGTTGGATAATCCCATAATGTATGTGTTATTGCAAGTTTCTATGGTCATCCACCTAGTTGCTTAGCACTACTCAGTTTTTCCCTCGACATGTTGGGGTTTAGCTAGTTCAGGGCTTAAACCATAGCAAATGTTGACCAATTGATCCAAAATTTGGCACACTTGTTATCTTGGATTGGTTTACCATATGAAATTGGAAATTTTGGATTTACTTATAATTAGCCATATTTTTCTTTTTCTAAGTGATTAAATTCAAAAAATGGTTTTAGGGTAAGTTTAATTCAAAAAAAGGTCAAAACATAGTGCAACCTTCGCATAGAGTCTTGTTATGTTACCTACAACCTACATAAATAATAAAGGAAAAGGAAATAAAGAGAAATTGACTCATCCCCTAAACTACTTCTTAAACCCTTCTTGGAACGAGCTACTAGCTATGAAGATGCATGGCTTTCTACTCAACCAACCTCCAAACTAACCCATCCCAAAACATACTTTGTCTAAATGAGGCAAAATTTGGAATACTTGTGTATTTTTGAGTTGTAAACAATATAATGTCGGCCAATATGGATTATGTTTTTCAAATAACACATTTTCCATTTATTATGCCAAAAGCTTGAATTTCCCTTAGTCATTTTTTATCTGAGCGCCCTTGTTTTCCTTAGCTCTACTCAGTTTTCCCCTCCCACTAAAGTTTTCCTCAGTTTCCCCTCCCACTAAAGTTTTCCTCAGTTTTCCCCTCCCGCTAAAGTTTTCCTAACTTTCCCCCTCTCTCACATCTTAGTTTGGCTGCGCTCTGATTGGTTGGGATTTATGTCACACGGATCTTGGCCAACCACCGTCGGATACATCATGATCCGACAGGGTTGGAGGTCTCTCTCTCCCGTTGGGCGCACCTAACCTTGTACGGCAAGGAGAGCCCGACAGGCTGGATGTCTCTCCCTTCCTTTCCCTGTCGCTCAGTTTGGGTGCGCTCTGATTGGTCGAGATGTACGTCACACGGATCTTGACCAACCACTGTTGGATACGTCATGATCCGATGGGCTGGAGGTCTCTCTCTCCCGTTGGCTATGGAGAGGAGAGCCCGATGGGCTAGATGTCTCTCCCTCTCGCCCCTCCCTCTCCCTGTCATACGTATACTAGCCGCATCTTCCTCCCCTCCTATTGACGTACGGCGCAGATCTAAGTGTGGCGGTCTAAATAGCGTGCGGTGGTATAGATCTAAGCGTGGCGGTCCGAACGACGTGCGGTGGCGTGGATCTAAGCGTGGTGGTCCGAACGGCGTGTGGCGGCACGGACCTAAGCGTGGGAGTCAGAATGGCTTGCAGCGGCGCGGATCTAAGCGTGGCAGCTAGAACGGCGTGCGGCGATGAGGATCTAACCGTCTGAAATTTCTGTCTCTGTCTGTCTCACTTCCGTTCACATCCCCGGATCTACTGCTTATGAAAGACACTAATCGAAGCCAGCATCCGCAACATTAGTGCTACGTCGGTGGTGCTGACAATGGTCATTGAAGCGAAGACGATTGAAGCCATCATCTGCAACATCACTGCGACGACGCAGATCAAGCCCTCGTGCACTTCGACGGTGAAGGCTGGATGTACCTCATGGCCGGATGGGAGCACTTTGCCCGTACTTCTTGGAGTACACATATGGCAGGGAGGGCGGCTAGCTCGCCTTCCACTTAAATTTGCGACAAATTTGAGCCTAATTTGAACCAAAATTCTGTGACTTAAAATATATGTATGGTTTGAATAAATTTGATATGTATTTGAGCCGTGATACCGGTGGATATGCTCTAAAGTCGTGACTCATAAGTAGTAGTACCTGCTTTGACAATCTCTGGTGGGCTTGTATAAATTTGATTGAAATATGTATGATTTGAATCAAAATTGATACTCCATACGTTTCAAAATATAAGATGTTTTAGGTTCGTGGAGAAAATGTATCTAGACTTATTTTAGTCTTTAGATTCACTCTGAACCTAAGTGAACCTACATACTAAAAAAAAGTCTAGATACATTTTCTTCACAAAGCTAAAACATCTTATATTTTGAAACAGACGGAGTATGTATTTGAGTTGTGAGGACGGTGGATATGTTCTAAAGCTGATTCATAAGTAGTACTCCCTCTGACCCAAATTAGTTGATTTAGATTTGTTTAGATTCGATTGTATCTTGACGAATTTGAGTCAACTAACTTGGATTGACAATCTCAGCCACTATTTGGAACAGGGAATGGATGCTGCCACCAACGCTGCAAGTCTACATGGCAGCCACGTGGCAGCGACAGAACAGTCAAAACTGATAGGGGCCCAACTTGACCCTCTAGGCATTTGGCACACCAACTATGGGAAGCTAGATCCAATGGCAAGCAACTCGGGCCCCGCAATGCATTCTCTCGACAACTTTGGGACTGCTAGATCCAATGGAAAGCAATTCGGGCCCCGCAATGCATTCTCTCAACCACTTTGGGACCGCTAGATCCAATGGCAAGCAACTTAGGCCCTGCAATGCATTCTCTCAATAACTTTGGTACTGCAAAGTGACTAAATTAGCAAGAACTCACAACCATCCATTGAATAACAATTCAACTCTCTAAATTAGCTATCTATTCAACTAATAATTACACGTGCCACCCTTCACCACAACCGCATACTATAACTGATAGGACGCGGATGACAACTACTAAAACTGCCCACATGAATTTACTATCTCCTCCCCTTCACTTGAAGTTCATGTTTTAGATTTTCTACCACTTGATCAGATACGGCAAGATTAGCCTCAAGTGTCAACTTCTCTTTGCGAATAAGCTCGGAATTCTTCCTTGACAGTACACTTCAGCTCGAATATCAACAGGTTTTTACGGGCCAATTCGTCACCTAACTTGGCAACCATCTCCTCCAAATCCATCCTCTGGCTAGACCACTGATACGTCCATTTTGCATCACTATTCTATATCATAATTTACTATTATTTATTGATATATTTCATATTAAGAGATGATACTTATGTTATTTCATATGTTTTTGCATGGTTGATGACTTTTGGAGGATGGACCGCTGAAGTCAGGATTCTGATGGAAAATGCACTATTTGGAGGTGAAATTCGCGAAGATCAGAATATTCTAGAAAATACATGGAAAATCCTATTTTTCCAGAAGACGAAGGATGCCAGTAGGGGGAGCGGAGTTGGGCCAGAGGGGGGCCACACCACCCCCTAACGCGGGCCACCCCTGGCCGCGCCACCAGGTGGTGTGGCCACCCTGGCCCACCTCCAGCTCTCTTCTTTGGCATATATTATCCCCACGAAACCCTAGGCCTCGGAGAGCAACCACAGAAAGATTCCGCTGCCTCTGCGGGGCAGAAAACTGTAGAGAGAGAAAGAGCTCTCTGGCAGGCAGAAATCTGCAGGGGAAATTCCTTCCCGGAGAGGGGAGATCGTCACCATCAACACCACCATCAAGCTAGAAAACATCGGGATCATCATCATCTCCACCAGCACCATCATCACCACTCCGTACCGCTGTAACAATTGGGTTGAATCTTGCATAGTTCTTGGGGGAAACTTTCTTGGTGTTGATTACTTGTTGTAGTTGATGCTATTGAGTGGACCATTGAATTATTGTTATGTTTAGATTGTTACTTATCATTATTTCATCTCTGCTCTTGATCCATATGATGTCTTGTGAGTAGTTCGTTTAGTTCTTGAGGACATGGGAGAAGTCATGTTGTTAGTAGTGGAATTGTGTTGAGAAAGATTCAATAGTTTGTTACTTAAGTTGTGGTGTTATTCTTCTAGTGGTGTCATGTGAATGTCGACTACATGAAACTTAACCTTTATGGGCCTAGGGGAATGCATTGTGTATTTGGCTACTAATCGTAGGGGTTGCCGGAGTGACAGAAACCTAAACCCCTGTTAGGAAACCTTTGCACAAGGGAGTGTAGGATCTCAGAGTTTCAAGATGTGGTTAGGTTTTTATCTTAATTACTTTCTTTTACTTGCGGATGCTTGCAAGGGGTTTAATCACAAGTATGTATTAGTCCTAGGAAGGTCAGTACATTAGCACAGGTTCACCCACACAACACTTATTGAACTAAAAGAAGATTAATCAACTATATTAAGTGAAAGCACTTGACAATATTCCCATGTGTCATCGAGAATGTTTGGTCATCTTAAGTAATACAACCGGCTTGTCCTTTGCTAAATAAAGGATTGGGCCACTTGCTGCATTTATTATTATTGTCTTTTATTTACTTGTACTTTATTTATCTGCATTACCAAAAACCCCTAAAAATCCGTTTGCTAAGTATTTACAGAGAATTCCTACTCCAAGCCACTCGTCAACACCTTCTGCTCCTCGTTGGGTTCGACACTCTTACTTATCGAAAATACTGCGATACACCCCATATACTTTTGGGTCATCAACCACTGGGTTGATTCATCTTGGTATGCAATGACCATGGATCATCGGACTGCATAGCACATTGTAACAATCCCAAAACAAACCCAATCGAAATCAGTCCGACAGGCCATAGCAGCACTTCAAATCCAACGATAATATAAAGAGAAGGAGCTACATGCACTTCTGACGTGGTAGGAGAAGGAGAATGTGGCCACGACATGATCGATTCCCCACCCTTGCTGGTATACCCGCTACGACCTGACATTGAGGACTGATTTGCACCTGCAATATTGAGGAAATTACGGGAACCAAATCGATTAGGGTGGGTGGAGCAGGAGCGAAGGTATTACCAAGCACTTCTAGCAATTGCTGCGACTATTTGTCGAGCTATGGCGGCGGATCCAAATCCTGGTTGTCGTGGGCGGTGGACCTTCCTGTGGTCGGTACTGCCTCAACGTACAATGTGTGAAAACAAGTGCTGGAGCTGTGGTTGAGGTGCAGCGCGGCAGTCCATTCGATATGGCCGTAGGACCGATCCGGCAACACGCCGACGATGGCTGCTCTGTCCGCCGGTGGGATAGGAGCTGCTCGGGGCTGGGGCGGATGAGAGAGAGAGATGACGTGTCATACACGACCCCACCTTTCCATGTTTGGGGGAGTAGCTGCTCCTTTTTTTGCACATTTCCAATTTTGCATGTCTGCCAAACTTTTTCTTTGAAATTTGCATATTTGCCATATGACCACCACATGTCAGTGACACACAAAATGGCAAATATGCAAGTTGCAAAGTAAAACGTGGCAAATATGCAAATCCCCCTCCAACCCCACATGACGGCCCCACCGGTCATTGGCTTCAACAGCCCCACAGATCCGCCCTACATGGTGGCCCCATCGTTCATTGGCTTCGACGTCCCCATTTGTTATTGGCTGCACGGGCCACAGAATCAGGAAAAATGGGGCCCACAAGTCAACGAGAGATGGATGGCTGGTCCGCCCTGTATGCTGGCCCTACCTGTCAGCATGCAATGGTGGAGGCAACATAACATAATGCTCAACGCACTACCCGCCCCTACGCGGTCCCACCGGTCATCATGTAACGGTCAACCCTTTGACCTGACGACATCCCCCCGTCCGAGCGCCTGTGAGGGTTTTAGAATAGAGGGAGGGGAAAGTGAGGAAAAACTAAGCGGCTGGGGAAAACTGAGTACAACTAATGAACTAGGGGCACGAAAATAGAAATCCCTAAAATAAATCTAAAGGAATTGGAACTTGTTTGAGCTAAATGTGCTACTTAGGAGCTAGATAAATAAAAATATCAATTCTAAGTGACACTACCTCAAATGTCCCCATTTTCTAGGTTTGTAATATGCACAAAGCATATGACTCACCCATAATGTGATAAACCAAGAATAATCAACAAGAGGTATAAACATCCAAATAGAGATGATTAATGAACATTATGGAACTTGAGTTTCTCATGAGAAAGACATATAACATAGAGACTAGATAAACTTGCAATATACATACTAAGTGGTATTCCTCATGTACATAGATTTTAGGATTGTGGAATGCCCAAGCATAACACTCCCCCAAAACGGGACAGTCCATTAATCTCTCCCAAGATCCCAAAAAGATACCAAAAAGATTCAACAAAGGCTCTAAACCAAGAGACACAAATACATGGTATGCCAACCAACATACACGAGTATACTCAATAACTCAAGATAAGTACGAGGGAAGCACAACATATACAAACACATGCAAGGTACAAAACCACACATGCACAAGGGAGCAAGTAACTTTCAATGTAAAGGAGTTGAGCACATGTTACCGCAAGTAGGAATATTGGATATATGATAGAAGCATGATAATCCAAATGGCTTGACTTGACAAAAATAAATGATGAAGATCCCTCAATTCTTCATAATGTAGCCAAGCCTCCAATGCCCTCCAAGAACACCTATTGGTCAAGTTTTAGCTTGTTGGTCCCCAACCAAGTTGGGTCCTAAAAATTTAGTCACAATAGGCTTGGCCACCCAAATGGTTCTTTTCTTGACACCATGTTGGGCACCAACAAATTTGGCAAACACATTGCCCACCTCGTCCTTACAAAGAGAATAAACATCATCAATCAAGATAGGATGGGATGAGGAGTTACCCATGGTGCATGAGGAAGAAAGGTTCCCCTTCTCGCGGTATATGTAACAAGTTCTTCTCTTGCTATTTTCTTCTTGGAAGATGCCACCCCTTAAGGAAGAGCTTGAGTCTTGGGAAGAGGCCCACTTCTAGCTTGAGGTGGAGGTTGAGGCTGCTTCCCTTGTTGCTTCACACCAAGAGGCTTCTTCATCAATGGGAAATATCTCACATGGTGCCCTTCTTCCTTGCACTTGAAGCACACAATGTTGTCCAGATTCATCACTTGACCTTGGCCATTCTTCTTGTTGCCCTTGTGCTTCAATTTGTTGGTGGGCTTGTTCTTGATGTTAAAGTTGAATCCAAGCCCACTATTGTCATTTGGGAATCTTCGCACATCCAAGATGTTCTTGAGTGTGGTCTTCCCTTCATGACACTTCTTCAAGTCATTCTTCAAAGAATTGACTTGAGCCTTGAGCTTATTGTTTTCCTCTACATGGTTAGTATTAACAACAATACTAGAGGAATTAGATGCTACATTGTTAGAGAAGCAAGGCAAGGGATGCAATTCATCACAGGATATAGCGTCGTTATGAGATGATGAATCACAAGGACTATCACATGGAAACATGAGACTAGGAGTAGATGTAGTTCTTATGTCCACATGAGGCATACTAGATGTTACCTTTGACAAAATAGCCTCATGAGCCAACTTTAGACTACCATGGAAACTGGAAGGTCCTCATGCAAGCTTGAGAGCTTATCTCTTCCAATTTCCCATAGTTGCTAGTTAGCAAAGCAAGTTTATATTTTAGCTCAACATTCTCCTTCAAAATAGATGCTTCACAAGAAGTAGAATTAGTAGCACAAGAATCATCAATATTGTAAGAGGTGAGGGAAACTTGGCAAGCTCTTTTGAATAAGAAGCTTTGAGTTGCTCACGTGACTCGGTGAGTTTGATGAGATCCCCCTGATGACCCTAGAGCCATTGTTGAGGTGCTCAAAATCCTCAAGGAGTTTAGAATAAGCAACTTAGAGCTCATCATTTTAAATTTGGAGGGCACTTGCCACCTCAAATTCTCTATCATGAGATTTCTTCACTCTAGATAGCTCTAGAGCAAAGGTATCCTCAAGAGATTCCTTGGTGGTTTGTTCCTCTCCAAGAGCTTCATTTAGGTTTGCAATGTGATTAGCATACTCACACTCAAGACTATTCATTTTGTCAATTGTGTCCTCATGATCATAAATTAGTTGCTTACTTTCAATGGCAAAGTTAAAGGTTTCAATGAAAGTAGAGCAAGCATTTTTATTTGGATGAAGATCAAGAAGGACTAGCTCCCCCTTCTCTTTTAAAGAAGCAACATCATCGTCTACTTCATCTAAGTCAACATTCACATCATCATGAGGTGCATTGGGATCCAAATGAGAAGTTACCTTTGATTCCTTAGCCATGAGGCATAAGTGAATGTTGGGAGAAGGTGATGATGGGGGAACACTGGAAGCTCCAATCACAACCTTTCCTAGGCCCACATATTCTTCGATTTCCTCTACATGGTTATCAACGCAAGTGCTAGAGGAAATAGAAGCACATTTATCATGGCAACAAGGCAAAGCAAGCATATCATCATGAGATATATTCAATCCATTTATACATGACATGCAAGGAAAATCAACACTAGGATGTAAGTCACATATAGTCCTACAAGTGTTCATGTCTAAAGATACAACATTGCAATGAGATAGATATGAAGAATCATGAATGACAAGCTCACTATCCACATTGCAAGTTCTATCACCACTCACCATATCATTACCTTGCGACAACTCACATGTAGGTGAAGAGGAGGAAGGTGAGAACTCATCACAGCCGTAGGTGGAGGGAACCCAATCATCCTCAATAAGTTTGGACACATCATATTTTGCTTGAAGCTTGGTCCAAATATAATGAGCATTCCAAAAAGGCGTGATTGATGAAAGAACTACAAAGCTCACAACATAACAAGCACGTTAGATGGTTGAGCTTCGAGATAACAATTTGTCTCCTCCTCCAAAGATAGATTTTGGGGATCCTTAGGAGGAGACAAGCCCATATCTAGAATTCGCTCAATATTTGGGTCAATGACCCGAAAATGACTAAGCATGCAAATTCGCCAAACATCATAATTTGTGCCATCAAATGTAAATGTATGAGAGTGCACTAAACCCATAGGAGACATCTTTACTCTCGAGGCAGTGAAGCCTAAGAAGCGAGAGACCTCGCTCTGGTACCACTTGAAAGGGAAATGGACGTCTCCTAGAGGGTGTGAACAGGAATTTTAAAATTATTATAGTTTAGGCTCTATTAAATGAGGAATAAAACTAACATTTAATTTATCAAGCCAAAACCTATAACAACTAGGTTCACTAAGTGCACCAACAACCTATGCTAAGCAAGACAAGCAAAAAAGGTGATAGCAAGATATAATACTTCAAGCATGATGGCTATCACAATGTAAATTGCATAAGTAAAGGGCTCGATTGAGAGATGATCGATGGACGTGAAGACGATGATTTGTTTCCCGAAGTTCACTTCCAAAGAAGCTACGTCTCCATTGGAGAGGTGCGATGGCACAATGTACTTCGAACACCACAATTGGCTCACCTCGAGGTGTGGTGGCTCGATGCTCACCCAACTCCACACAAGGCCTCACCCCAAGATGCAAAGGCATACAACTCACCGACGCCACAAAAGGCTCACGCTATTCTCACATGAGCTCGCCACAAAGGCTTACTCACGTTCCACAATGGGACACTTGAGGGTGGTCACCGAACCCGTACAAGGCTTAGGGCAATCTCCACAACTCAATTGGAGGGCTCCCAAGAAACGCCACAAAGGCTCCACAAGGGCACAATAGGCCACAAGATTGAGGAATCTCCACAACTCAATTAGAGGCCTCAAGAACACACCACAACTCCACACGACCGTCTAGGGTTCCAAGAACCCAGGAGAAACAAGACCAAGAGCTTGAAATCGCCGAATCTCCGAGGATAATTGAAACCTATGCGCCAAATTCCTCATATTCCTCAAAAATATGCAAGAATCATAGGAGGGGGAAGGGAAGAGGTCAAGCTCTTCAAGGTCAACAATGGAGGAGAGAGAGAAAGTCAAGAACCAAGAAAAGCAAGTCAACCCACGGAGGGGAAGGGGATCTCCTTTTAAAGGGCTCCCCGATCTACCCGTTAGGCACATAATCATGCACGGCTGGTAGTACCGTTAGGTGGATGGTACTACCATTGGCACCCTTTCAACGGTCAAAAAATAGCGATTCGAGGGGCAAAGAAGCGAGCCTGGTCGGTACTACCGCATCCACTGGAACTTCCGGCGAGGACGGAACAACCGCTAGAAATTCCGATCGAAGTTCCGTCAAATAGAGCACTCCAAAACAGAGAGGGTACTGAACCAAAAACGAGGTGACCGGAAGTGGCTCTGGTAATACTGGCAGAAAAAATTCCCTAACGGTACTACCAGTGGCTCACTAGAACTACCAGTCAGGCAAAAACTCTAAAACCAAAACTGTCACAACTTTTGCATCTGAACTCCAAGCAATATGAAACCAATTTTTTTGGAAAGATAACGCCGTGTAGAATCCAAAAAATTTTGGGTATCACTAAGGGAGAAAATATCATGAATATATATGTGAGATACCTCCCAAGGTGTGGAGCCAGAAAACCCGCAAGATTAAGAACGCAAAAGGATATGCAGGGGAAATCCGTTTTTGATGAACTAGAGCTTGTTAAGAAGATAACCACAAGCTCTAGATCCTCACATGGAAAATAACCAAACAACAACCAAGAAATATGATGCTATGTATGCAAAGGTGAAAGAACATTTCATGTTTTCCTGTGTTTTGCATGTTAGATAACAATACTATGGAGAATTCATATGCGCTAAGTGTGCAGGAAGCTTTGAGGGCAGCCGGATTATCCGCCCCACCAACGGCCGGATAATCCGGCCTACCTCATTGCTCAAAGGAAGCCAAGGCGCGTCGCTCAGAGTCGGGTCGGATTTTCTCCCGGAAAATCCGAATTGAGGCGGTTTTTCTTCCCCAGGTCGGATAATCCGGCTGTCGCATGGACCGGATAATCCGGCCCCCAAATTTTGAGCAAAGCATGCTAAGGCACGTCGCTTGGAGTCCGATCAGATTTTCTCCTAGAAAATCCAAACTGGGGCGATTTTTCCTCCCCAGGCCGGATAATCCGGCCTTCACATGGGGCCAGATATTCCGGCCCCCAAAAGATGATCAAGTGCAAGCTCTGCGCGACACTCTGAGAGGGGGCGAACTATCTGCCGGATAGTCTGAGTCTGGAGCGGAGTTTTCCCTAGGACGGATAATCCGGCCCTCACTTGGGCCGGATAATCCGGCCCCCAAAGTCTCCAACGGCTGGTTTTGGAAGGTGCTATAAGTACCCCTTCTTCCCCAACATTCAGACCTCTTGATTCATTCGAAATTGTCCAGACATTGTGCAAGAGATCCCATTCTCGATCTCCCACTTCAACCACCCTAAGGCTTTGATCTTTGGGGGAATTGAAGGAGGAGAGGATCATCATCTTCATCACGAATCAAGCGCATCAACTCCTCTCCATTCATTTGGAGAAATCCCTGATCTAGTATTCTTGTTAATATCTAGATCTTGTTCGTTGTATTTGATAACATTGTTCTTGTGGCATATTGTTGTCATTTCGGGAGCCTCCAAGTTGATTGTGGAGTTGTGCCCCACTAGTTGTGTAAAGGCGTCGGTACCCGCCTCGAAGGGTCCCTATAGTGGAAAGGTGGATCAGGCCTTTGGTGGCAGGATCCATCGGAGAACAGGGTGAGGCATTGTGGCGTGGTGGTCTTAGTACCGCCCACCCCTCCAACGCAGACGTACTTCCCTTAACAAGGAAGGAACTGTGGTCAAACAAATCATGTGTCTCCGCGTGCTTCACTATGGTTTACCCGTTCCTCTTCCACTTGCTCTTTACTCGCTAGTAGATAGGTTTGCATATAGGGAAATTCCACCTAATAGTTTATCTAGAGAATTTACCCTTTGTGCTAAGCCTAAAATTGAAAAGGCATTAAAATATTAAGTAGCACCTATTCACCCCCCCTCTAGGTTCCCATACGATCCATTTCAATTGGTATCAGAGCCCCGGCTCTTAATTCGGGCTTAACCTCCTAAGAGTAGTATGGGTACCAAGGGTGATGGGAATGAGGCTGTGGATAAGGTCACAATGGATGACCTCAAGACGTTGGAAACAACCTTGTTGAAATCCTTTGAGGCCAAGATGGAGGAGATGAATCAAATGATTGCTCGCCTCACATCATCCATAGCCCTATCTCCATCCTCCTCTGAGGCAGCCACACCATCATCTAAGGAAAATGGTAACACCGGATCCAAGGATGATGATGCGGAGGGTGAAAAACTTAATGGTTCCACCTCCAAGAAGGGAAGTGGTAAGGAGGAATATAGTGAGGTTTGTCACGTATATTCCCCCGACCCACCTATCCCTCATCCTCATATAAACAATAGGGGTGATCCACCCAAGCTCACTGCATCCTCTTTCAATCAATGGCAATTCTTAATGAAGTCTCATGTTTGCATCTCCTCTATTGAACTTTGGAGGATTATTGAAGAGGGTCTTCATATTGGAGATCAAACCAACCTGACAAGAAGAGAAGTCGTGGATAGCCAATTGAATGCCACTGCTCTCCACATGATACAGCTCGGTGTGGGTCCCAAGGACATGCCACACATTGAACATCTCAACACAGGTAAAGAAGCTGAGGATGCCCTTACTGATCTCTTTGTTGGGAATGAAAGCATGAGAAGGAATAGGTATGATGCCCTTAGTAATGAAGCTGAGGGATTCTACATGTTGGATGGTGAAAACCATGAAGACATGTATAGAAGACTCAAGGGCATCGCAACAACATTTATAAAGCATGGAGCCACTCACAATGATGATGCGTGGATAAAAAGTAAATATGTGAGTGCCTTAATGACTTTCGAGCCAACAGACTTGAAGAGCCTGCAAGGTAGACATAACTACCATCAAATGACATCCAATGAGGTCATGCAAGAAATGGCGTCATTCAAAGTGGCGGCAAAGAATGCTGAAGATGCCCGTGCTCGGGCCATTGGAATGCAAAAGGGTGTCAATGTTGCTCTAAAAGCCAATGTTGTTGAGCAAGAGGAGGATGAAAGAGCATTTGATGGGGCCTCCATGGACTGCCCCGATGAAGTCAAACGTGCTCATGGTGAGTACATGGCGTTTTATGCAAGGAACTTTTGGAAGGATCCTGGCAAGGCCAAGTCGGAACTCGAGCGCAAGAACGGGTCAAGTGGAAGAAGAGAAAGTGGCCCAAAACTGATAACTTGCTACAACTGTGGAGATAGGATGCACTTTGTAGCTGAGTGTCCGTATCAAAATAGACAAGACAATGGTGGCAGGCTCATTCTTAAAGAAAAATCCAAAGAACCTAAGAAGGAGCCATTTATTAAGAAGAATGGCCCCTACAAGAAGCAACCCAAGATCGTCTTAGTGGCACAAGAAGAGTACTCGTCTGCAAGTGAAGATGAAGAGTATGGAGATAGTTCTCGCGAGGTGGCTGCTATAGCCACCACATCAAATCCATCATCTCTCTTCGACTCGCCAAACGAGAACGTCATCAACAACAATGTTACTTGCCTAATGGCAAGAGGGTCCGAGGTATCAAGTTCTAGCTCTTCATTTCCTAAGACTAACATAATTTTGGATATGGATGATCATGACAGTCTAAAAATGAAAGAAGAATTTATTGCTTAGGACACCTTTTTCACTAACCTGCAAGGTGAGCACAAACTCCATTTTGATGCTCTTATGAGTCAACTTGCTCAAGCCGAAGATCTTCTTGAAGAAAAGGGAAGAATTGAAAGAGAAGATGCCTTGGAGATAGCTTCTTTGAAGAATGCCTTGGAAGAAGAAGAGGAAGCTCGAGTATCTTTGGAAGAGAGACTCGAATCCATTGAGGAGTCACATGAAGAAGTTGTGGCTCAGCTCATCAAAGAACGTGACCATGCACTTGCCAAGGTAAAGAAACTAAAGAAAGAAAAGCTTGAATTTGGGGTTGTTCATGCTAGACTTTTGGAGAAGTTTGATAATGTTGAAAGTGCTCACAAGGCATTGAAGAGTGATCATTCTACTTTAAATGAGTCTCATGACCAGCTCCAAACTCAATTGAAACGGTATGATGTGCCAAGTACCTCCACATCATCTCATGGAAAAGAAGATCTTGCAAGAGGTTCTCAACACAAAGGTAAAGAGGTTATTGATGAGATAGTGAGCAAGCAAAGGACAAACAATAGAATAGAAGGTCTTGGTTACATTCCCAAGACAAAGAGCAAGAAAAACAAGAAGAAGAAGAAGAAGAAGAAGAAGAAGAGCAAGACTTCTCAACCAAAGACTAGCAACATTACCAATGACAAGACTAATTATAATGGTTTTGCAGGGGCTAACAATCCTAACTTTGAATTATATTGCGATTATTATGGTGATGTTTATGCTAGTTATGTAGGCCCTTATGATTGTTACATTCCTTGGTCTATTTGGGTCCCCAAGACCCTTGTCACTAACATGAGAGGACCCATTGAAAAATGGGTACCTAAAAACCAAGAAGTAACTTTCTTGCAGGGCTATGCTTCCGGTGGTTCTAAATGGTATTCGATAGCGGTTGCACGAGTCATATGACCAGAAGCAAGGAGATCATCACGGAGATGCGGCTAAATCATGATCATATAACCGTCTCCTATGGTGACAAGTCAAAATCTGAGGTATTGGGTCTCGGCAAAGTTGTGGTGGCTCACGATATCTCTCTCGTGGATGTCATGCTTGTTGAGACCCTCGGGTACAACTTACTTTCAGTTCGCGCCATTGGTAAGATGGGATTTGAAGTTTATATTGATGCTGATTTGGTGGTACTCTTGTGGAGCAAGTCTCTAAAAGTCGCTTTCGTGGGATATGTCGAAAATGACCTGTACGTGGTGGACTTTTCGGAGAAAACCACTACAGGCCCGATGTGTCTTTTCGGAAAGGATGACGCGGGTTGGCTATGGCATCGCCGACTAGCCCACGTCAATATGAGAACTTTGCAAAGTCTCCACAAGGGTGGCCACATCCTTGGACTAAAAGGAAATGTCTCCTTTGCCAAAGATCGTGTTTGCAGGGCGTGTGTTGAAGGGAAAATGCATGACTCTCCTCATCGAAGGAAGACTATTATCTCGTCAAAAAGGATCTTAGAGCTCCTTCATGTGGGCCTCTTCGGACCTCCATCTCATGCAAGCCTCGGTGGGAAGAAGTATTGTCTTGTGATTTGTTCATGATTACTCAAGATACACTTAGGTTTATTTCATCAAGTTGAAGAGTGAAACTCAACAGACTGTCATCGACTTCGCTAACGAGGTTCAACGTCAACACAACGTCCCTATATTGGCTTTAAGAAGTGATAACGGCTCTGAGTTCAAGAACTACACCTTAAATGAGTTCCTAAGTGAAGAGCGGATAATACATCAATATTCCGCTGCGTACACCCCTCAACAAAATGGTGTAGCCGAGAGGAAGAATCGGACTCTAATAGATATGGCAAGATCAATGCTAGCAGAATTCAAGTCTCCATATGACTTCTGGGCTGAAGCAATCTCTACCGCTTGTCACTCATCCAACAGGTTATACCTCTGTAAGATCTTGGACAAGACTCCGTATGAAATACTTACCGGTAACAAGCCAAACATCTCATACTTTCGGGTATTCAGGTGTAAGTGTTTCTTTCTCATCAAGGGAGTTCGTTTATCTAAGTTTGAATCTAAGGCTCTAGAAGGTATTTTTGTTGGCTATGGTGCCGAATCCCACACTTATAGAGTCTACAATAAGCTCTCCGGAACTGTTGTAGAATCTTGTAGTGTGGTATTCGAGGAAAATGACGGTTCCCGTGCGGAGCAAGTTGGTGTTTGTGATGCAGATGTTGAAATACCCCAAGATGCCATAAGAAGAATGGGCGTGGGATTTTTCTGCCCCATTGAGGAACCCCTTGTGGCGGATCAGGAAGGACAATGCTCTACTCATGTAGAGCCCTCATCTACACATTCGCAATGTGTTCCAACCACGGGAGGAACTTCTACACCATCTCCATCAACTGCTGAAGGTCAAGATGTTCCAGAAAGCTCCAGGCCGGATTATCCGGCGGACACCGGATTATCCGGCCACCTCACTCCTGATGACCATATTGCTCCTAGTGCTGAAGATATCGATGTAAGCTCCAGGCTGGATTATCCGGCCAGCCCCGGATTATCCGGCCCCTCGCCAGTTCAAGCAAGCCCCAGGCAGCCTGATGAAGCTGCTACAAATACTCCCAAGCCGGATTATTCGGCCACTCCATCGGCCGGATTATCCAGCCCTAAATCACCTGTTGTTCGGTAGTCTCCTGTTACTGCTGCTGACTCATCTCAAGGCCACGCTTCATCACCACCTACTACTGTTCTCCCAGATTCTGATCAAGGTCGAGCAAATGATTCCAATGAAGATTCAAGTGATGAAACTCCTCCACCAAGAGACAAGAAACTTATTGAACTTCGTCGCAAGGCTCGGGCTGATCGAAACCTTGAGTTAAGGGGTCACACCCTCGACAAGGTTGTTGGTGATCTTCGACGAAGGGTTTCTACAAGAAGGGAATTGGCCAGTTTTGGTGAGCATCAAGCTCACATCTCAATGGTGGAACCCAAGAAGGTCTTTGAAGCTCTTGAAGATCCGGACTGGGTTGATGCTATGCATGAAGAATTGAATAATTTTGAGCGCAACAAGGTCTGGAAACTCGTGGAGAAACCCAAAGATTGCCGCAATGTTATCGGCACCAAATGGATATTTAAAAACAAGCAAGATGAGAATGGCATTGTTGTGAGGAACAAGGCAAGACTTGTTGCACAAGGCTACTCTCAAGTTGAGGGCATTGACTTTGGAGAGACCTATGCTCTAGTGGCTCGCCTTGAGTCCATCCATATCCTCCTTGCTTATGCTGCCCATAACAATTTTAAATTGCAGCAAATGGACGTCAAGAGTGCTTTCCTTAATGGTCCTCTACATGAGTTGGTATATGTAAAGCAACCCCCGGACTTTGAGGATCCTAACTTCCTGAACCATGTCTACAAACTCGATAAGGCACTTTATGGCCTTAAACAAGCCCCACGCGCGTGGTATGAGCACCTTAAAGAGCTTTTGCTAGACCATGGCTTCACAGTTGGGCAAATCGATCCCACTCTTTTTACTAAGAAGGTTAAGGGGGAGATCTTCGTATGCAAACTATATGTAGACGATATCATCTTTGGTTCTACTAATAAAGCTTTTAATGATGAATTTTCAAAGCTTATGACTAACAGGTTTGAGATGTCTATGATGGGGGAATTACGGCTCTTTCTTGGATTCGAGATCAAGCAACTTAGAGAAGGAACCTTCATCAATCAAGCAAAGTACATCCAAGACATGCTCAAGAGATTCAAGATGACGGATCTTAATGGTGTCTCCACTCTGATGCAAACAAAATGTCATCTTGAACTTAACCCACATGGTAAAGATGTGGACCAAAAGGTATACCGGTCCATGATCGGCTCTCTTCTTTACCTCTATGCATCTAGACCCGATATTGTGTTGAGTGTGGGGGTGTGTGCAAGGTATCAAGCGGCTCCTAAAGAAAGCCACTTAGTGGCGGTCAAGAGGATCTTTCGATATTTGGTTCATTCCCCTAACTTTGGTCTCTGGTATCCCAAGGGCTCCAACTTCTCTCTATGTGGTTATTCTGATTCAGATTGGGCTAGTGATATGGATGATCGGAAATCCACTTCTGGAGCTTGTCAATTCTTGGGAAGATCTCTTGTGTGTTGGTCATCTAAAAAGCAAAATTGTATATCTCTCTCCACCACCGAAGATGAATATGTTGCTGCTGCCAGCGCTTGCACTCAGTTATTATGGATGAGGCAAACTTTAAAGGAATACGGTGTAAATTGTGACAAAGTGCCTCTTTTATGTGATAATTAAAGTGCAATCAAAATTGCGTACAATCCGGTACAGCACACAAGGACAAAGCATATTGATATTCGGAATCATTTTATTCGAGACCATGTTCCTCGAGGCGATATTGATCTATCATTTGTGAGCACGAAGAACCAACTTGTGGACATTTTTACGAAGCCACTTGATGAAGCAAGATTCTGCTACTTGAGGAATGAGCTAAATATCATTGATTCCAGGAGTTTGTCTTGATTACCCATGCACTCACTCGTACATCTCAGTCCTATTTGGTCTAGGTGTGGGCATGGATATAGGGGGGGTGTGGTCCTAATTCATTGGGCTAACCCCCCCCCCATAATGCCAACAGGAAGATAAATCATTTCTCTTAATATCATTATGTGATATGTGAGCTTATTGATGAGTATTGGTCGTGAACCCAATATATATCTTCGCGGTGTCACACCATACACTCCAACAAGGTGGCTTCGGCCACCACCCTCTCCTTTGAGGAGAATTGTTTTGTTTTGGATCTTTTTGGTTGTTTTTGCTCTCTCATGTTCTTATGGGAATCACACTCAATCTTGGCTCTTATTTGATTTGGATCTTGCAATTTTGAGTGTGTATTACCATCTCAGTTTGGTTCTCTTAATCCTAATCCTTTCCCTACCCATCTATTCTTACACACAAGTCCCTTGTACACCTTGTGGGGGTGTTGTTTGGGGACGTGCGGGCCTAAATCTGTGTTCAACGGAAATTCAGAGTGGAGGCCGAATAATCCGGCCCAAGTGATCCCTTGGGGCGCTAGCATCGCTCTTCTTCCTTTTTGGTGTCTCGATGCCAAAGGGGAGACGTAGTTCTATTAGGATCTTCGAGGATTTGCATGGGTTGGGCATACGCACTTGCATTTTTTTGCTCGTCATTTTCTCGCTTATGCCCATTTAGCGTTGAACTTTAAATTTGTGATTTGTGGTTTGTTTGAGACTCTATGTCAGTGGTTGTATGGATTTATCTCATGGATTATGCTTATGGATTCATCTATTCATATCCTATTATGCTGGAAATCTTTATCAAGGGAGGCGCTTATATTGGTTATCACGTTGATTATTGAGGCCATTTCAAGGATGCATCTCTTCTACCTCAGTGGTATGATTTTATTGCTCATATGTCTATGGAATAGATTCACCTATTTGTGTGCATTTGTATTCAAATGCAAATTTCTAATATGCACACATTGAGGGGGAGTCTCTTCCATGTTTATTGCTGGTTGTCTTGTGATCCTTTCCTACAAATCCTAGTATTGTCATCTAACACCAAAAAGGGGGAGATTGAAAGAACATTTCATGTTTTCCTGTGTTTTGCGTGTTAGATAACAATACTGTGGAGATTATTCATGTGCGCTAAGTGTGTAGGAAGCTTTGAGGGGGCCCGGATTATCCGCCCCACCAAGGGCCGGATTATCCAGCCTACCTCATTGCTCAAAGGAAGCCAAGGCGCGTCGCTCGGAGTCGGGTCGGATTTTCTCCTAGAAAATCTGAACTGGGGCGGTTTTCCTTCCCCAGGCCGGATAATCCGGCTGTCGCATGGACCGGATAATCCGGCCCCCAGATTTTGAGCAAAGCATGCCAAGGCGCGTCGCTCGGAGTCCGGTCGGATTTTCTCCCGGAAAATCCAAACTAGGGCGGTTTTTTCCTCCCCAGGCCGGATAATCCGACCTTCACATGGGGCCGGATATTCCGGCCCCCAGAAGTTGATCAAGTGCAAGCTCTGCGCGACACTCTGAGAGGGGGCGGACTATCTGCCGGATAGTCCGAGTCTAGGGTGGAGTTTTCCCCAGGCCGGATAATCCGACCCTCACTTGGGCTGGATAATTCGGCCCCCAAAGTCTCCAACGGCTGGTTTTGGAAGGGGTATAAGTACCCCTTCTTCCCCAACGTTCAGACCTCTTGATTCATTCGAAATTTTCCAAACATTGTGCAAGAGCTCCCATTCTCGATCTCCCACTTCAACCACACGAAAGCTTTGATCTTAGGGGGAATTGAAGGAGGAGAGGATCATCATCATCATCATCACGAATCAAGCGCATCAACTCCTCTCCATTCATTTGGAGAAATCCCTGATCTAGTATTCTTGTCAATATCTAGATCTTGTTCGTTGTATTTGATAACATTGTTCTTGTGGCAGCTTGTTGTCATTTCAGGAGCCTCCAAGTTGATTGTGGAGTGGTGCCCCACTAGTTGTGTAAAGGCGCCGGTACCCGCCTCAAAGGGTCCCTATAGTGGAAAGGTGGATCAGGCCTTTGGTGGCGGGATCCATCGGAGAACAGGGTGAGGCCTATTGTGGCGTGGTGGTCTTAGTACCGCCCACCCCTCCAACGCAGACGTACTTCCCTTAACAAGGAAGGAACTGCGGTCAAACAAATCATGTGTCTCCGCGTGCTTCACTACGGTTTACCCGTTCCTCTTCCACTCACTCTTTACTCGCTAGTAGATAGGTTTGCATATAGGGAAATTCCACCTAATAGTTTATCTAGAGAATTTACCCTTTGTTCTAAGCCTAAAATTGAAAAAGCATTAAAATTTGAAGTAGCACCTATTCACCCCCCCTCTAGGTGCCCATACGATCCATTTCAAAAGGTTTGAGCTCTCATCGAAATATACGATCGAGCACTCACTCAAGAGCCCCTCTTGATAGTATGGCTATATATCGTAAACCCGATCTCCCAACACTACAAGAGACTGCTAAAATAGAAAGCCTATCAAGATCCTACCTTTACCTTGAGCATTCCACTTAAGCTTGATGTAGACCATCTTGTCCTTCTCAAGATGGATCACCTTTCTTAATTCCTCTTGCTTGCTATTGCTCGATGAAGACTTGTGAAATACTCCCCCATACTCCATGGGGAAACTTCTTCTTCGAACTTGTCTTGATCACTCCATGATCGCCGAGGATGACAAGATTCAAGCATGAGATTTTCTAGAGATGGTGCATCTTGAGCTTGCACTTCATTTCTTGATGATGTCTTGAAGATGGCCACAAGGAACTCCATCTTCTTCTTCCTTTTCTTATTGTTCAAGACATACTTGATCTTGTTCTTCTTCTTCTTCTTCATGATTCCAATAGGCACAAAGCCCTTGGACATTGCTTCTTCTCTTTCAAACTTGAAGCCAACACATGGTCCAAGCGATGCAAATGGACAAACCTACAAGTGAAACTCAATTTACGCGTTAGTCCATAGAGATTGCCATTAATTACCAAACCACACATGGGGGTATACAAGCCCTTTCAAAGAGGCTGATCGTTGCCCCTCCCTCCCACTTCCCCTACCCACACAGCCGCCATGTTGCGCATGTTGTGTCTCTGTCACCTGTGGAAACACACGAACAAAGTTGTCTTAAACGGGAAGGTCCCCTTCCTCTCTGCTCTTTAGAAAAATTATCGTGACAACGCGGTTCTATGGTGTGCCCGCCCATCGATGAAGTTTAGAGTTGATGTCGATCTATGGCTCACCTAACTTCTCCCTGTCCTACTTATAACATCTCCAGCCATACCCCCAGGACACCCCAGGCCTATTTTCGGTGCCGGATAGAAGAAACTCTCCCAGTCAAGCCCCCAGGAGGTCACTTTTTGCCGAATTTGGCCCAACATCTGTCCGGTGAACACATGCCAACCTCGGTGTGCCGAGGTTCGCCTGGGGGCGCCGGATGAAGGGAAAAAGCGGGTGGGCCAGCATTGTCGGCGAGAGAAGCCGATTTCCCGCCGAACCGCTTTCCCATTCCCTCCATTTCCCCCTTCTCCCCCAAGCTCCTGCCATTTTTCTCCCCAGATCTCCCCCAATGCCGCCGAAAAAAGTTCAAGGTAACCCGGACCTCCGGCGCCGTCGAGAGCACACCAAAGCAGAGGAAACCATGCTGCCCATGGAGAAGCCGGATGGCATGACGAACGACGAATGGCAGAGGGACCAGGCGAGGAGGAACACCGAGACCGAAGGCCGGTGGAAGAGGGCGCTAGACAGAAGGCGAAGGACACGGTGGCGATGGCGGTGGAAGACGAGGCCCATGCAGGCAAAGGCGAAGGTGGTCTTGCGACCATCCTACATTGCGTACTCCCCTGGCATCACGTGGGGTACCCAGTCTATCGCGTCCCTGTGGCCTGTTTCTTGTGATCCTCGCCGGCTCTTTTCAAGGAGAACACCGTGCATGTGACGCCGTGCATGAGGCTTTCTACTTCGCCTGAGTATGATGGCGACCACCTGGGTGGGTTCAACCCCAACGTCGTCTTCCCAGTGTCTGCCCCTTCTACGCAGGGCCAAACGCGACCACCATCTGCGCCAGGTCATCGGGCGGCAGAGTTGGCGGAGTTTCCCGGCGCTGCGCCATGGGCCTCTCCCATTTCCACCGTCCGCTGCGGCCAACATGTTCGGCGGAACGCCCGACAAGGCCGCGATGCACGAGATGATCGCATTCGGATCCATGGTGGGAAGCTCTAGCCTGGGGAACTTCACAGAAGAGGAGGCACATGCCGCCAACAAAGCTAGCCTCGAATCTCAAGAACTCGATGAGGACATGGAAGCCGACCTGGGCGAGGATGGTGAGGACACCGAGCAAGAACCAGCGGAAGATGCGGCGAAGCCGAAGGGGAAGAAGGGTAATAAGAAAAGGAAGGATCCTTCGGCGCCCCCAGGCAAGCCACGCATCAAGTAGACATCCAAGGAAGATGAATATGTCGCCGATGCATGGAAAACTGTGTGCATCGATGGGATCACCAGTGTGAACCAAAACTCCGATACGTATTGGAAGCGGATCAAGATTGCCTTCGATGAGATCAAGCTTTGTGATCCAAAGTACAACACAATCATCATGGAGCGTGGCGAAAAGGCGATGGTGACACATTGGGGACTCATTCAGGAAGTTTGCAGCAAGTGGCATGGGATCCAGGAGGAGATCGAACACTGACCCGAGAGTGGTGCTAGCTTTGAAATGAATGTACGCCGATAATTTTATAATGTTTTCTCCTAGATGCTCCATCAAGTTCGCCGTGGTTCGCTTACTATTCGACTGAGTTTGCTATGCAGATGAATAGAGTGTTCCATGTACTGGGATGACAAAAATGGTGCCAATTTCAAGTTTATCCACGTCTTCACAAAGATCTCGGAATGCCAAAAGTGGAGGGATGTTAGCGTGCCTCTCACCAAGGCCAAGGATAGTACTTACAACCCAGAATCTCCGGCACCACCAGTGGCAGAAGGCTGGCTAGAGCTCAGCCAGAAGAAAGCCAAGGCTTCCAAAGCCATGGGGCTGCCGGATGAACGGCTGCAGGCGTCTATCGAGAAGTGCCTCACCGATGCCAAGGTGCACGCCGCACAACGGGATGAAAAATTCAATGAATGGTGGAAGGTGCTCCTCCAGAACTAGGGAATCAAGCTCGACCTGCTCAAGGCGAACGTGACGGTGAAGAAGCGCAACACCGACCTGGCATTTCTGATGGGGGGAACCCGGCGATGATGGATGACCAAGTGAAGGTGTGGTACATGTCATAGTGTATCACGATCCTGAATGGTATGTCTACGCCTGCTGTGACACCGAACGCCACGCCGAACACCGCTTCAGTTTCTTCTTCAACCTCACCGAACGCCACACCGAACACCGCTTGACGAGGGTTTAACTCATCAATGCCCATTGTTATGGACTTCGGTTTTGGAGAAGGAGGGAGCGCTGGAGACATCTATCGGCTAGCAAACAAGCACACATGGGACAAACATTTACCTAGGTTCAGGCCTCGTAGAGGTCCCTACTCCTGCTTGTCTGCTCGTGGAATTATCGAAGGAACTGAAGGTTACAATGGTGCGCAGATGCAATCTAGCGAGGGTTGTGGAAACTAGGGTTGTGTGTGTCCTCCTCGCTACCCCCTCCTAGCCCTTATATAGATAGGCTAGGTCCCGGGTAGCAGGTCGAGTCGGTTACAAATTAGGGTTTTCCCCTTCAAACTTTCTATCTTTAACTTCTTCTTGTTCTTCAAGCAATCGAGAGTCCGTAGGTTACTCGAATCCTTCGTTTGGGCCTTGGCGACACCGTGGGCTGTACGTATTTAGACCATATATACCAAGCTCGAGTACCTATAGGGTATACCCATGTCAGTAGCCCCCGAGTGTCCAGTGGAATCGTAGATTCGACTGGGGACTTTTTAAAGTCTTTCGAGTGCCTGAACGAGTGTATTTCGACTGCTTTATTTGTGTCATAGGGATTGTTGATGTACGTGCCTGATATAACCGAAGTATCGGTATCAGTTAACCACCTTAGGGTGAAACAACGCAATCTACTCGAACTCGAGTCCCCGGACTCGAATCCAGAAAAGTGCTGGTGTAATTCGACTCAAGCCGCGGAGGTCTTACAAGAGTCGAATTCCAGTTATATGGGTGTAAGCACTTGACGCGTCCGTCAAGGCATGTTCATCGTACCTGTAGGCACGGATACATTTCTGGTAGTGCGCAGCTAATGCGTTGCCAGGCCTTATTCAGGTCTTACCTTCACGCTGTAAGCGCGACATCCGAATTTTATCATCGCGGAGACGATTCGGGTGTCCCAGGAGACGCATTCTCTTTGTAGGGAAAAATTATGAGGCGGTGTCGCCATGAGTTTCGAGTGTGGATGTTATCAACACACAGTTTTTTGTATAAATAATCATAGGGTGCACGACCAGCGCTCCCGATGGGAGTAGCCTCCGAGTGCCTAGTTGAGTCGAAGACTCAGGCAGGGACTGAAAAATCATTTTGCGACTGCTGTCGTCTTTTGTTTGCTTGTTTCAGTCGAATTTGTTTCCGGCGCTCCCTATGGGAGTAACCCATGCCTATAGTCAAGCCACGCTGCGAGTGGTTGGGTTTGATTTGATTATCCATGTTCCTGAAAAATAAAAAGAAAGAAAAATCGTAGGGTGCGCAACCAGCGCTCCCTATGGGAGTAGCCCCCGAGTGCTTGATGGAGTCGAAGACTCGAGCAAGGACTAAAGTAGTCGAAGTTGTCCGCTGCGTAGCTTTGATGACGTCAGTGCTGACGCTTTCATCACCTCAGTTGCCCACGTGAGCAAGTTTGACGGGACGTGACAAGCAGTGGGTCCCACTTTCTGACTTTGATTTGACTGGGCGTGCGTAAACTTTATTTTAATTGCGCCTCTTCGATTTCCGCACGTAATGGGAGTAGTGGAGGGACGGTTCACGCTTCCACTCCTCCACGTGTCCAACACGATGTTTGCCACGCGTCCAGTAGGGTTTTTCTGAGCCGTTGGATTGCATCTTCCAAGGATTAAGTAGCGGCGCTGTGACGGTAATTTTCTCATCTGCTCTCATTCATCCTTTGCTTCCATCGCCATTGTCGCAGCTCCTCTGCTCTCTCTGCGCTCGTTTCTTTCACGACGCTGGACCAGCTCCGCTTGTTTCCGAGCTACTTCCTTCGCTCACATCGCCGTCGCGCAATGGGGAAGAAGAAAGGAGGCGCGGCCGTAGTCGCCGACGCGCGCATCCCTGGCGGTGAGACAATTCCTGTTCCCCCCGCTGGTTTTCGAGTGATGTTTTTAGCATTCATCATTCGCGGTCTCTCCTTGCCTCTTCACCCCTTCTTTAGGGGTCTCCTTTGTTTTTACGGGCTTCAGCTCCATCAGCTGTCCCCAAACTCTATCCTCCATATCTCTTGCTTCATCACTCTCTGCGAGTGCTGGCTCGAAATCGAGCCGCACTTCGGCCTCTTCAAGCGCCTCTTCAAATTGAAGCGCCAATCTGCCTCTGGTTCTTTAGTCTATGATGTAGGTGGTTGTGGAATCCACGTCGACCCATACGCCACCTACTTCGATATCAAGCTCACGGTGTCCATCCAAGGGTGGAGGGACAAATGGTTCTACATCCGCGATGAGAAGGCTAACGGTGAGAACTTCGGACTCACGCCCTTCGATCCTGCGACGCCGTGCAGGAGAATGCGCTCCTGGAAGAATGTAGTCATGCCTGGCGAAATCGCGGAGATAGATGTGCTGTACAGGCGCGTCTGTGACCTCGAGAGTCGCATAGGCAAAGAGGAGGGAGGCTGCGCTCTCATTCGCACTTGGCTGCACCGTCGCGTCCAGCCTCTGCAGGCCAGAGTCCACCCTATGTTTCAGTGGGCTGGCGCTGATGATGCCACTCGCGTGTCTACCGATGGCATGTCCGCGAGTGAGGTGGACAAGAGGGTTCGACTGGTCACCAAGTACACCGTCAAGGATGTACTCCCTAGTGAGCCAGTTGTTCCTCCATTTGATGGTGCAAACCCTCCTCCTGAGGTATAGTTGTGCTACGCAGTAGCTAAATTTGTCGATTGCTTCTCTGTTGTTTACTTGCTTTTTGCTGAGTTTGTTGTCTGTATGCAGGATTGGGCGGTATCACCTTGTATGCCCCCTCTCCCTGAGGGGATTATTCCTCGTGAGGCCTTGGAAGAGGACGAGTCGGAATCGACCGTCCCTTCTGATGTGGAGGAGGAATCCCCTGAGTCCGGTACTCCGGAAACTCGCAAGTGTTCGCGCAGCAAGGATTCCGACGCATCGTCTCCATCGACTCCGGAAGGTACAGGTGTTGGTGCGGAGTCGCCGATACCTGCTATTCCTGTGAGCGCCATGGCACCATCTTCTCGCAAGAAGATGCGATTGCCCAAGGAGTCCTCGTCGGAGTCGGGGGAGGCCACTTTTGACTTTGACAAGTTTGACTGGTAAGTTTTCTGGTTCACTTGTTCTTCGCTGTTTTGTCCTTGTTGGCTCGTCTTTGGGTTTGCCCTTTCTTGATATGGTTTTTTTCTTGCAGTCAAGAGGCGTCGTCATCTTCTGGCGACGTCCAATTTTTGAAGGAATCAGGAGTCGCGACCTCAAGGGCCAAGGAAGAGGTCGAGCGCGCTCCTTCCCCTCCATTGGCGGCCCACTCCGGGCACAACTCTTCCAGTTCTCCTCATGCAGGGGAGCATCGAATGGTTGCCCGGATGACGGTACAACAGACATGTAAGTGTAGATTTTTCCTTGTGATGTTGCAGTCAATGTTCTCTACTTCTTCTGCTGATCCTTGTTGTGCGATAGCTCCTTGTGAAGGAAGCCTGGCACTTGGCGGAGCAAGTGCTTGCGATGGGCCACCAGCATGCGATGCTGGCGACGCGTCATCGCGTGGTTGAAAGTGAGTGTCCTGCACTTCTTCTTCTTTCTCCTCTTCCCCTTTGATATAGTCGACTGATAGTCATTTTTGTTTGTCGTGTAGCTGAACATAATGCCCTATTGTGTGACGCCGCCACCTTGGAGAAGACACTCGTCGCGGCTGTGAAGGGTTGCGAGGAAGCAATCGCGGCGTGTGACGAGGCACGAAAGCGTGAAGAGGATCTGCGTGCCTCCTTTGCAGCCAGGGAGAAATTGTTCGAAGAACAACTGTTCTCAATTGCCAAGGCTCTCTCAGGTACTTTGCTTGTGGATATTGTTATCCTTTTCTGCTTCGAATGTTTTTGCCGGTGGCGCTGATGTTTTTGTCCATGTGTGGATTTATGTACAGATGCTGGCGATTTAAGCTTCGACCCGCATGCCCTTCGTCGTGATGATGCTCTGGCGGGTGCACTGTCAGCAGTCGAAGACCGTAGCTCCACCGTGCAGGACAGGCTTGCCAAGGCCAAAAGCATACTCAGTCGCCTTCGAGAGGAGCTGATGCCCAAGGCGGAGCTAGTCGAGAATATAAACGAGCTGGTGGAGTCACTCGCTGGAGGTTTGCCTTCCAGCTTCAAGAACTCGCTCCGCACGGCCGGCGCGTCCATGTCACTTGCCATGGTGCAGGCCCACGGAGTCGAGATTGATCCTGCTGCGGTGTCGAAAGCGATGCATGTTAACGCGGATGGCCAGCAGGTAGTCTTCGCTCCTTTCGCGCCTGCCTGTGGCAAATATGGGCATAATCTGATAAATACTATTGCGAAGTATTCTGAGGAGCTCCAACATGCCAAGAAGGCGGCGAAGGCTTCGGCATCAGGGGCTGGTGGAAAGTCAGTGGCGTCTGATACTACCACGGACTCGATGAAGCCCCCGAAGCCATCGAAGTCGAAGAAGCCAGTTGCTCCTTAGTAGTCTTTGTAATAGTTGACTAGTTTATGTCCTTTTGTTAAGAACATGCCTCCTGGCGAGTGTATCTGCTGATACTTTTGCTAGTCTTGAATGCATCTGAACCTTTTGCCTTTGTATTGATTTGGTTGTCTTATTTGTTTCTATCTTGACTTGTGGTAGGGTTCATCGAGTGATCCTTTGAGGGAAACTCAGGACTCGCCACCTCTTGATGATTTTTTGGCACCGCCGCGCTCCAGGGTAGATGAACTGTCCCTGCTCACGCGACTGCGTGACCGCGTGAAGCAGTTGGAGCGTGAGTTGCCCGTGCTCCGCGGTAACGCGGATGTGTGAAAGTCGAAGGCGGAGAAAGCCGCCGCCCGAGAGCAGTATCTGCTTGGCGAGGTGACGCAGCTGGGCGACCAATTCAAGTGTTAGTTTGCTTGCTCTCATCTTTTCCTTGTAGTCACTTGCAGTGGTACGTTGTACTTATGCTGCTATTGCTGCTTCGTGTAGTTGTCAGCAGCGTCATCCGCGGGAGGAGAAGGATAGAATTTCCATTCGCATGCATGATCTTACCCAGGAGCAACTTCAAGAGAGTGGATACTTCTGGGTAGATCATGATCGTGCGACTGCGCTGGCGACCCTGCAGGATCGTGCGTCGCGAGTGCTGCACTTTCTGAAGAAGTCGCAGTCATGCTTGAAGAACATTTATCAGGCGATGTTTCCGCTGGATGATACTCCATCAAGCTTGCTGGCCCTCCTTTCCAAGTTTCAAGACCTGACTGCGGTTCGCGAGTGCGTGAGGCAACTGTTGGTGGCTGGTGTCAAGGCTGCTCTATCAATGATGCGACTGCACAGGCCTGACGTAGATGTTGCGGCAATCGCGTCTGGGCCGCCTGTACCACCAGCAGGTTCTTCCTAGAATATGGTGCCACACTACCAGGCGGAGGATCACCCAGTAGAAGAGATTGTCGACTTCTTTGAGGAACAAACCAACGTTCTCTTGCTGCAGTAGTAATTTAGTTTGTATCCTGCACATAAGTGTACTTGTGTTGTAAAATTCGTATAAATGTTGTAAATAATTTATTGTCGAATATGCATAAAAGGCTTTGAAGTGTGTTGCACTATGTGAGTCCTTTTCGTTAGCCTAGTCATGCTCTTATCTCAGTCCCTTGTCAACCTATCAGGTGCGTTGCATCTGGGTTGATGTTGTCTTAAGGGTTTCGATTGATGTACCAGCTACTTAGGATATCGCGTTTTGGTTCGAAGAATAGATGTATATAGGGTGGCGCAGCCCCCGAGTAGATAAATTGAAAAAGTAAAGGAGAACACAGAGTTTTGGGGCACTTAGCTTTTGTTTATTCGAGAATCAGTGCGAGGTACAATGTGTGGCTAAGTAGCCTTGGCGGAGTAGCCTTATTTGCAATGTAAAAGAAAAACGACTAGGGGTAGAAGCGTCGCAGTTGTGCGACGTTCCAGGGGTTGGAGTATGTGACTCCTGTCTCTAAATCTTGAAGGCGATAGGCGCCACCTGGGATTACTTCTATAATCACGTACGGTCCTTCCCAGGGGGATTCGAGCTTGAGATGCCCCTGCTGCTTCAGTCGCAGGACCAGGTCACCTTCAACGAAGGATCTGGGGCGAAGCCTCCTACTGTGGTAGTTGCGCAGGTTCTGCTGGTAGATCGTGGATCTTTTGCGGCGATTTCCCTTGCCTCGTCAAGGAGGTCGACGGAGTGTTCGAGTGCGAGGGATGATTCTTGTTCGCTGTAAGCGACCATGCGCGGCGCCTTGTACCGTACCTCGGCGGGTAGCACTGCCTCGGCTCCGTGCACCATAAAGAATGGCGTGTAGCCCGTGGCACTATTTGGAGTTGTACGTAGGCTCTAGAGTACGGATTGCAGTTCGTCCGGCCAGCAACCCGCGGCTTGTTCGAGTGGCCGGAGGAGTCGCTTCTTGATGCCACCGGCGAGCCCGTTTGCTTTTTCCACCTGACCGTTGGTATGTGGATGCGCTACTGAGGCGTAGCTGATGTTGATCCCTAGGTTCTCGCAGAATTTTTGGAACTCCTTGGATGTGAAGTTCGTCCTGTTGTCGGTGATGATGTTGTGCGGCACTCTGAAGTGGTAGACAATGGACTCGGAGAACTTGACTGCGGTGTGCCCTGGTTGGTTGGTGATAGGCATGGCCTCAATCCACTTGGTGAATTTGTCGACTGCGACCAAGAGGTAGACGTAGCCTCCTCGTGAGGACCTTGGAAGTTTGCCGACCATGTTGAGCCCCCATTGCACGAAGGGCCAGGACAATGGGATTGGCTGTAGCTCTGCACCCGGTGCGTGCGGCTTGTCCGCAAATCGCTGGCAAGCGTTGCATTTTTGGACAATGTACTTGGCGTCGCGCATGGCCGTGGGCCAGTATAATCCAGCTCGTAGAGCTTTGGCAACGAGGGCGCGACTGCCGGCGTGGTGCCCGCAGGTCCCTTCATGGATGTCGAGGAGAACTGCTCTTCCATCTGCCGTGGAGACGCATCGTTGGAGTACTCCTGTGATGCTGCGTTTATACAGTTCGCCGTTGATAACAGCGAATGCCTTGGATCGCCGCGCGATGTACCATGCATCTGTCGGATCGTCCGGTAGCCTCTTGCCGAGGAGGTACGTGATGTACGGCTGCGTCCAGGATTGCTCGATCATCATGACGCTCATTGGTCCCTCGAGTCATGTGTCCAGCTCCAAGTCATCGAGTGCCATTGGCTCATTGGGTGGCGTAGCCCCCGAGTCCGTTGCTGCGCTTGTTTTCTTCTCTGCGGCCTTTGGCTTGATGGAGCATTCGCAGATGCGCTCGAGAAATACCCCGGGTGGTATGGGGGCGCAGGTAGAGCCTATGTTGGCGAGTGCGTCCGCCTCTTCGGTGCTTTCGCGACCTACGTGCCGCAGCTCTATCGTCGAAGTCTCCTTCGAGTGTGTCGTAGAGGTCGCGGTATGCGATCATGTTGTCATTTAGTGCGTCGCACTCATGCATCGTTTGGTTGACGACCAACTTAGAGTCGCCGTATATGATGAGCCTCTTGGCGCCGCGGGCTTTTGCCATCCTTATCCCGTGCAACAGGGCCTCGTATTCAGCCTCGTTGTTGGAGGCTGTGAACTGCATTCGCAGGATATACTTCAGCTTGTCCCCCTGAGGTGATGTCAGTATGACACCTGCGCCTGCTCCGTCCTTCTGCTTGGACCTGCTTGGACCCGCTTTGCGGAGGAGCTGGTAGAAGGGCGGCGCCTTTTCACCCATCCGACTAATAAACCGACTGAGGGCCGCGATTCGTCCAGCCAGCTATTGCACGCCCCTTATGTTTTTCGGCTTCTCCATGGCCAGGATGGCTTTAGCTTCTTCGGGTTTGCCTCAATTCCCCTTGCGGAAATGAGATATCCGAGTAGCTGCCCATATGGTACGCCGAAGGCGCATTTGTCCGGATTGAGCTTGATCCGGTAGCGGTCGAGGTTGGCAAAGGTTTCGCGCAAATCGTCGATTAGGGAGGCCTCCTCCTTGGTCTTAATTACTATGTCGTCGACATAGACTTGAATGTTGTGACCCAGTTGTTCCTTGAGGCAAGCCTACATGCACCGCTGGTAGGTGGCTCCCGCGTTCTTTAGCCCGAAGGGCATTGTGTTGTAGCAGAATACACCAAAGGGTGTTGTAAACACTGTTTTCTCTTGATCTTCCTCCTTCATTCGAATTTGATTATAGCCTGAGTAGGCGTCGAGGAAGCAGAGGCGCTCGCATCCCGCAGTGGAGTCGATGATCTGGTCGATGCGCGGCAACGAGAAGTGGTCCTTTGGGCAGTGCTTGTTCAGAGAGGTGAAGTCCACGCACATCCGCAGGATATCCGTGTCCTTTTTGGGTACCAGCACCGTGTTGGCGAGCCAAGTGCTTTCCTTGATCTCGCGTATGAACTTGGCCTCAAGGAGTCGGTTGATCTCCATTCCAACTGCCTGCGCTCGTGGCTCAGACAATCGCCGAATTTCTTGTTTGACCGGCCTTGCGTCGAGATTGACGTTGAGTGCATGCTCGGCGAATTCCCTGGGAACTCCTGGCATGTCCGCAGGACACCAGGTGAAAATTTCCCAGTGCTCACGGAGGAATTCGACGAGCGCGAGTTCCTATGCGGGACTCAAGTTGTTGGCGATGAGGGCCGTCTTGGCGGGATCCGATGGGTGGACCTGCACTTTCTTTGTGTGCACTGATGAGTCGAAGGAAAGATCAGGTGAGCTTGGCCAGCTCCGGGGAGGCAGACTGTTGTCTGTCGTCTCCTTTAGTCTCGCGAGTTCCTCTTGCATGCCGAAGGACTCGGAAATTCTATTGAATTCCCTATCGCAACTGTCAGATCGCTCGAAGCTCCCGTTGATTGTGATGACGCCATTCGGACCTGGCAGTTTCATCTATAGGTAGGCATAGTGGGGCACTGCCATGAATCTAGCGAACGCGATGCGTCCGACGATGCAGTGGTACTGTGAGGGCCAATCGACGACCTCAAAGTCGATGCGCTCGCGTCGAAAGTTCTTCGGCCTGCCAAAGATGACGTCGAGGTTGATTTTGCCCAGGGGGTGTACGCCTTTCCCTGGGACGATGCCGTGGAACGTTGTGTCCGAGGCCTCCAGGCAAGTTAGAGGGATCCTCATTGCCCGCAAGGTACTCGCGAATATAAGGTTGATGCCGCTTCCGCCGTCCATAAAGACGCGACTCATGTCGAAGCCTCCGATTTGCGCCTCGAGTACGAGGGGGAAATGGCCTGGACGGGGTATCTGAGGCGGATGGTCGCGTTTGTCGAAGGTGATGCATGACTCGCTTCCACTGAGGTACTCAGTGGTAGAGCGAGTGTGTGGCCAAGTTGACCTGGCGAGTGATGGCCTTCTGTACCCTATTGGAGGGGCGTCCCTTTTGGATCATCATGGTGCCCATGGCCCGTGGGTACGGTTCGCCTGCGTGGTGCTGGTCCGGTGCAGCTGCATTCGGGGTTGGCCCAGGTGGTGGTGGCGGTGCGCCATGTGCCACGGCGCCTGGAGCGGCTCCGTAGCCTCTTTCGACTACATTGCGGTTCATCCGAACCAATCCCTCATGTAGCTTGAGGAACTCGCGGCAATCCTTGAGGAGGTGGCTGGATTTTTTCTTGCCATCATGCTTGTCGATGTAGAAGTGTACCGTACATGGCCCGGACAGTTTGTCCTCAATGGAGTTCGCGGGTACCTCATCGCGAGGGCGGCGTTGCCACACTTGCGTGGTTTTACCAGAGTCGGGGTATCTGCCACCACGATATCCGCTGTTGCGGTTATCGTCGCGTCTATCGGCGTAGCCAGCCGCGACCATGTTGACGTCGTCGCAGTCATCGTAGATGCGCATGCGGCGCTTGCCTCGGCGGTCACGTCTGCGGTCGAGTTCCGCCTCTTCGTCGGAGTGAACGCGATTCTTCACCGAATCTTCTCCATCGGCCCACCGATTCGCGATCTCCATCACGTGGTCGATGGTCTGAGGCTTTGAGCGGCCCAGCTCCTCCTAGAGTTCTAGGCGGCGGACGCCACCGTTAAATGCGTCAATCGCTCGATCTTCCGAGATGTTCTCTGCGGAGTTCTTGATGATGGACCACCTTTGGATGTAGGAGCGCAGCGATTCGCCAGATCTTTGCTGGCAGCATCTCAGCTCTTCAATTGATGCGGGCCGCTTGTATGTGCCCTTAAAGTTGCGCACGAAGCTGTAAACCAGCTCGTCCCAACTGCGAATGGATCCGCGTGGGAGGTTGTTAAGCCATGCTCGGGCGGCGCCCTGCAGCTGTAGCTGCAAGCATTGCATGTCCGTGCTCCGACTGCCTCCGTGGAGTCTGACGGAGGAGATGTGGTCCTCCAGCCAGATCTTGGGGTCCTGTAGGCCGTCAAACTTTGGGTTCTCCGACGGGAGTTTGAACCCTTTAGGCATTCGCTTCTGCCTAATGGATCTGCTGAAGCATCTGGCGCCGCAGAGCTCTACATCTTCTTCTTCCGTGTCAGTCGACCGAGCACGTCGTGCCCTTGATTTCTCCATCTTGCGCTGCGTGAGGTCGTCGCACGCATCATAGTCACGGTCGTGTCGCCGTGAGCGGCGACATCGAGACAGGTCGTGACTGTCATTGCTGGACGAGGGCGAGGAGTAGCGCTTTGCCCTTCCTTGGCTCTGGTGTTGGCTCCTTGTCGAGGGCGGCCTGGATTAATCCCAAGCCCGCGATCGTAATTCGGTGCATGGCGGTTCGGGGATCTCCAGCTGGCGGCTGGTTGTTAAGGAGGTACATGATGGCCGATGTCACCGCAGCTTGCGGCGTCTTGGGGACCACATTGCCTCGTGTGTCGACTGTCATAGAGCCGAAATCGAGGACTTTTGCGGCTTCTATGCGTTCTTTCTCGGTGAGATGGGCCATCCGAGATTGCCTCTTCTTGGCGAGGTACTCGTTGCCCCTTGAGGAGGATCCTCCGTAGGAGGAGAGCCCAGCACGACGAAGGCTCGATTCGTCTGCTGCCTTTTTACGTGCTTCAAGTTGCGCGATTGTTTGCACTTGGCGCTTGAATTCTTCCTTCAGGAGCCAGTGATATCCCATCAACAGTTCTTGCAGGGATCCGAAGGGTAGAGGGGCGCCTCGTAGGGCCTCGCGGCAGCGAGCCCATTCTTGCTCATTGAGCCTAATCACGACGCGTTCGCCGGTTTGCTCATTGAGTATGGTTGGAGGTTCGACTGCTCCTCCATTGTCGACGGGGGTGCGATTGTCGCCGTTACCGCTGTTTCCACCATTGCCACCGTTGCCGGCGTTGGGCGGGTCGGTGCCATTACCGGGATTGCCACCGTTGTCGCGATTGGCAGAGGTATCGCCTACGTTGATGACGGCGCACATGAAGCGATTGGGGAAGCTGCTGCTTCCACAACTCTCATATCCGGAACCGTAGGTTCCATCTTTAGTGGCCAGATCCCTTAGACCGGAGTCGCGACTGCTGTCGCTGACCGTGTTCTTGACTGCTGTCGGGGCGTTGAGCTCACTGAGGGTGCCGATCGATGGAGGGAACCATGATGCTAGGGCAATCGCCGGTGCTGTCGGCTGATCAGGCATGCGAAGCATGCCCATCTGACCAACTTGGAAGCGGAAGCTCCCGATCGCCAGGCTGATTCCGTCGCCCACGGACTCGAAAGCCGGGCGATTGGCCGGCGTGTGGACGGTGAAGTCGAACGCGCCGAAAAGCTGGCGAATCTCCGCTGTTGCGGAGTTATAGATCGTAGTTGATGGGGCCGAAGAAGCCGCAACATCAGCACTCTCAATTCCCACAGACGGCGCCAATTGACGAGGGTTTAACTCATCAATGCTCATTGTTATGGACTTGGGTTTTGGAGAAGGAGGAAGCGCTGGAGACATCTATCGGCTAGCAAACAAGCACACAGGGGGCAAAGATTTACCCAGGTTCAGGCCTCATAGAGGTCCCTACTCCTGCTTGTCTGCTCGTGGAATTATCGAAGGAACCGAAGGTTACAATGGTGCGCAGATGCAATCTGGCAAGGGTTGTGGAAACTAGGGTTGTGTGTGTCCTCCTCGCCGCCCCCTCCTAGCCCTTATATAGATAGGCTAGGTCCCGGGTAGCAGGTCGAGTCGGTTACAAATTAGGGTTTTCCCCTTCAAACTTTCTATCTTTAACTTCTTGTTCTTCAAGCAATCGAGAGTCCGTAGGTTACTCGAATCCTTCGCTTGGGCCTTAGCGACACCGTGGGCCTGTACGTATTTAGACCGTATATACCAAGCTCGAGTACCTTTAGGGTATACCCATGTCACCGCTCCAGTTTCTTCTTCAACTTCGTCGTCGACCACCACTTTGTCCAAGACTTCGCCGGCCTCCGCAACTATGGACAATGTTCCCGTCGCTGCACCTATTGCGACATTCCCGCCGACGATGACATTTGATACCGTCGAAAATGTAATAGGATTTCGCCGGACTTCGGCTTTCCTTGTTCGCTCTTGGGCAAGATTGTGACGACCTTTTTGTGACGGGAAGATCGTTTTTTATAATTTGCGCCCAATTTTCTTTCCCTGTGGGGACGAGTCTTGGGGGTGACTGAAAGTTTGGTGACCCCAGGCTGAAAGTTCCCCCCGTCCGGCGCAAAATAGCGCCGGATT
Source organism: Avena eriantha (assembly GCA_910589775.1). Lineage (NCBI taxonomy): Eukaryota > Viridiplantae > Streptophyta > Magnoliopsida > Poales > Poaceae > Avena > Avena eriantha. The sequence goes on from OU342740.1 coordinate 464,874,945, forward strand.
TCGGACTGGGACCCTCCAACGGGTGGAGATGCTCTTACGATGAAATGAAAATTCAGGTGGAGGCTTTGCTCGAAAAAAATATAAATGTGATTAAAAGGAAGGCAACAGAATAAACGTAGTACAAGAAAAGACAAGAGAAAAAAAAACCTAGAAACAAAAACAAAGGATCGAAAAGGAAAAGGACTAAAAAGAGGTTGAAACAAGGTTTAGCACCGACGCGGTAGTGCCGTGGCGCCACTAGTGCGGCAGCGCACGCGCGGCCAGTGTCTCCCAGAGCCAGAGGTGGCCGGCACGGTCTAGCGCGCCGTGCACTTCCAAGGAGCGACGACACAGTACCGGAGCCGTCCCCGCTCAGGTGAGATCGCATCGCATGCAGTTTGTTGCGGCCTGGCAGTGTGGCAGGACACCCCTCCCGGCGCGGCACGCACTCGCCAAGTGCAAGTGCTGGCCGCTGGGATGAAGAAGCCCAGAATTGCTCCATGCACCCGTCCGGTCCAGAGCGCCCACCCACCGTAACCGGCCGGCACTGGCCGGGGCAAGCGGAGCGGGGACCGGCGCAACGAAAAGCGATCGATCGATGGATCCGCCGTGCAGCGGCGAGTACAGGGAGGCAGGAGTAGGGCCGCATGAATGCAACGCACCCCCACGACGCCTGCCCTGCCCTGCCCTGCCCTGCCCTGCTTTCACAACAGTTGGCTTCAATGCGTCGCGTCCCCTCCTCATGTGCCTGTCATGTGCCCTCCCTCCCTCCCTCCCTCCCAGTCCTATGTAACTTTCATCCACAAACTGAAACCGGTACGCTGCTAGCACCAGTCAGAAAAGGGCATCACATTACAGAAGCAAGCAGTTGTACCGAAAGGTGCAAATGCATTGGGTTAGATTGGACTGGACTGCATTGTGGCCGTGACCGAGCTGTTCGTGTGCGAGGACCGAAAAATCATTCACATCGACCATTATTGCTGCTACCAGTACTACTCCATGCTTGAGATCGGTTCCGATGGAGTAGCACATTGATTGTGGTGGTCTTGTAGTAGTGGGGAAGCGACTCCGGCTCGATCGATCGGCCTCCCTTCCTTTCTTTTTAAAAGCGTGCCAACTAATGACAGACAGGGGGTGCACTGCATGATCTGTTTGTGCAACTGCAACCATCTCGTTCTTCTTTTATTTTTGTTTCAAGGAAGGACGGGTACCGGCCCAGGAGTTATGCTCGGCAAGTACGCCTAGATTTACAGCCACGCAGCATTGACGCCTTCTTCCTCCATCCATCATTGGGATTCTGGGGGCAGCGGTAGCAGCAGCAACCAGGATCTCGGGGACAATCCGATGTGCTGCCAACACACATCCATGTTCTCCTTCCATTCTCAGAAAAACCCTCTCACATTTGCACTTCAGAAAAGTCGTACCGCAATAACTAATTGACATGACATCACAGTTTCGGAAAATAATTCACATGCACATCAGACAGGGGTGTTTAACGTGTTGTTACTGTCGTTAGACCTGTTCATCACTTCGCTTCCCAAGGCCAAATGGTGGACAGGGTCGTCTGAAGCTTAGTACTAGTAGTATGCTCTTGATTTCCCTCCGTTTCATGGCCAATTCAAATAGGTACCGTAACAATTTACACAAATGGCAGCTAATCTGTTGGCGTAAGAGCTGTCAGGTGATGATACGACATGATCCGCGCACCACAAAATCAACTCAATCTTCACGCTGTAATTACATATTGCACCCAGACCATTGCTTCCCCTATCGCCAACACCTCTCCACACACACGTACGCTGCTAACCGCAAGAATTCGGAACAAAGGGGAGAAGAATCAAGAAACTTCATCAAAGAATAAACAGCACACGGTAATAATAATGCCCTAACAAACGTAAGAAGATACGATCCTGTTTTACTTCAGAATCTTCTTCCATAAGTTAGCCGAACGGCGGCTGACACGAACCGACGTGTTCAGCTCTCGCGGATCGACCCGGCGGGCTTGAGCGGCCGGTCGTCAGCCTCGTCAACCGACACGCTCCGTCCAGGCCGGCCCGTCGACAGCGCCGATCCCGGACCCGCGAGCTCCTCGATGCGGACGACGATCTCCGGCATCGCCGGCCGCTGCTCCGGGACCGTAACGGTGCAGTCCATGGCCAGCCGCAGCATCTCCACCATCTCCTCCTCCGCCCCGGGGTGCCTCAGCAGCTCCGTGTCGAACACCTCCGACGTCCACTCCTCGCGCACCACGGACCGCGCCCACCGCGGCAGGTCCACGCCCTCGTCGTGCAGCACGGCGTTCGTCGGCGCCTTCCCCGTCAGCATCTCCAGCAGCAGCACGCCGAAGCTGTACACGTCGGACTTCTGCGACAGCCGCCGCGGGTCCGCCACCACCTCCGGCGCGCGGTACCCCGCCACGCGCATCGACGGCGCGCCTGCGGGGCCGACGAGGCTCGCCAGGCCGTGGTCCGCCACGCGCGCGTCCACCGACCGGTTGAGGAGTACGTTGGACGACTTGATGTTGCCGTGCGCCACCTTGGACCCCGTCGCGTGGATGTACTCCAGCCCGCGCGCCGACGCCACCGCGATCCGCCTCCTCGACTCCCAGCTCAGCGGCGATCGCCCCGACCCACGGTTGCCTAAATTGTTGTTTTGAGCACTTCAGAAAATTTCTTCCAACACGAAAACAGAGAGAACCTGACGACGACAAGAACAGCGGGCGTGTGTACGTACCGTGAAGCATGGAGGAGAGGCTGCCCGTGGCGACGAACTCGTACACCATGAGCCGCTCGTCCTTGCTGAAGTAGTAGGCCTGCAGGGGCACGACGTTTGGGTGGTCCATCCCGCCGATCGCCGCGATCCTGTCCCGGAACTCGCGCTCCGGCAGCGACGTCTCCTTGAGGCGCTTCACAGCCACCGCCGGCGCGGTCTCGAGCGCGGCCTTGTACGTGGTACCGTACGTGCCCTTGCCAAGAACCTCGGCGGACGCGCGGAGCAGGTCCTCGAGGTCGTACGGCCTGGGCACCCTCCCGAAGAAGAAGAGCTTCTTCTTCCCCACGGCGATGGGGCCCACCGGAGGCGGCATTGCAGCGGGGGGAGGCGGCCGCGCGTCGGAGACCCGTGGGGTGTAGCCGTTGGGGCTCATCGCCTCTTTGCTGTGCAGGGCCAGCTCCGCCGCGACGGCGTCCTGGCTGCGGTAGGCGGGTCTTCTCGCCTTGCGGCGCATGGCGCTACAGACAAGGACGAGGGCGGCGGCCAGAATCAGGAAACCGACTGCGCTGCCGATCACAATGCCTGCGATGTCACCGCCGGCGAGGTGTCGCCGGCGTCGCCCGCCGGGTGCTGCCGTGGCCGCGGTTCCGGGCGGGAGCGCGGGAAGCTGGGACGACGGTGGTGGTGGTGGGGAGACTGGTGTCGGGCACGGCGGGAGGGGCTTGCCACACAGGGGCAGGCCAAGGAAAGACGTCGCCGGCATGCCCCCGAACCCCTCCGGAACCTCGCCGGTGAGGTTGTTGAACGAGACGTTCAAGGAGAGGAGGGACGGCATGCTGACGTCCGGCAGCTCGCCGGTGAGAAGGTTGCCCTCCAGGAAGAGCATCTGCAGCTTGCCGTTCTTGGCAATGGTGGGCGGTATCTTCCCCGAGAAGCGGTTCTCGGCGAGGTTGAGCTGCGTGAGCGCCGGGAGGGAGAGGACCGCGGCCGGGAGCTCGCCGGAGAGGTGGTTGGACTGCAGGTTGATGACGCGCAGCCGGACGCAGGAGGCCAGGTCGGCCGGCAGCGGGCCGGAGAGCGCGTTGTACCGTAGCGAGAGCACGGCGAGCCTGGTGAGGCCGCCGAGCGCGCCGGCGGGGAAGGAGCCGCGGAGGCCGTCCGCCGGGAGGTGGACCCCCGTGACGCGGCCGTCGGTGCAGACGACGCCGGTCCAGGTGCACGTCTGCTCGGTCAGGTTCCAGGACACGGACGCAGACCCGAAGGGCGCGATGAAGGCCTTGAGCGCCGCGGTGTCCGACGCCAGGTCGTCGGCGCCGCGGGCCGAGCCGGCGGCGGCGAGCGCCAGGAGCAAGGCCAGCACGGCGGCGAGCGGCGGAGGCATGGCTGGGGTGCTGTGGTGTGGTGGTCCCTTTGGCCGATCACACCATGTGGGAGAGGATCGAGGAGGGAAGGGGGAGAGCAGGAAAAGGGAAGAAACAAGAAAGTGGAATATCGGAAAGACGCTTCGGAAATGGATTTGTTTACTTCAGCGACGACAAGGGGAAGAAGGAGCTCCACGAATGATGTCGCGAATCTGCAACCACACTTCGGAGGTCTGAACGTATTCCTGGCCGTCCAATAAAACGGTGGACGGTTGGGGTTGATCCGTCTCCTGGTCCTAGACTCCTAGTCGTTGATGCTGATAGTACTGGGAGGTGACCTGGAGTACCAGCACACAGCAGTGCGTGAAGAAAACGATCTGCGAAATAGCGGCTGGTTTGGATTTTTGTCAGTTGTTGCGTACTGAGATCTTCTACGTCGATGAACACGGATCCTCTACGAGTTTCCTGTTAGCAAACATAGCCCTCCGCGCAGTTCACTTCATGGACTGGTTCGTCTGATGATGCACCCCATAGAGCTGTGGATGCTGACGGCGTAGGACGACTGGGTGCAGAGCGTAGAGACGCAGAGTTCTCTTTTGGCACCGTGCGACCAGGTCCTAGGAGGCTGGAACCGTAACTGTCGAGGGAATTATGAGCGTAGTGGCGTCATGGCGTGTAAATGTCTCGTGACGGCGTAACCGTTGTCCAAGTTCTTGAGCAAGCGTGTGCAAATTATCATTCTTGCAGTTATTTCTCGGCAATGATGAACTAGAAACGTATTGTAAAAAAACACTAGTAGGGTACGTTTTATGTTTTCAGCCGTGCTACGGTACGGTAGAAATGATGGACTGAATTAGGAAACGTTTTTTTTTTTGAGAGAGAACATGCACTTTATTGATTATAAACAATATAGATACAAAGAGTTTGTCGCATGCACTCCGGAAAAGAATGAAAAATAACACTAGATATTCTATCCAAGCAAGATCTAGCTAAGATATGCGCCGCCTCATTTAGAACACGCTTCACGTGGCAGAAGGATGCTAAGGAGAAGCCAAGAGCCAACCTTCTGATATCAGCAACCAGAACATCGACAAGAGACCTATCCATCGTGGTAGACATTAGGCGCTGCACCAGCAATAAACAGTCCGAAGCAAAGATCATCTTATCAAAACTCTCCTCCACCGTACCGAGGGTGGCGTGAGCTCTCGCGCCTATAAGGGCCAAGGAGCCAACGAACATGCATTCATGCAGGAAATCTTTTTCAAAACTGAAAATTTAAAATGATTTATCTTCTAAACTATTAATCCGATTGATAATCCGTCTTCACCGCTGGATTCGTCTCGACGAGTATTTCAAATCAAGATCCCATCTTATTTTTATATGTTTTGACGATATTTTTTTTCCGTCGCCAGTCGTCAGATTATTGTATTATAGCTACTAGAATGATAGTTAATAATTACTCAGAATGATAGTTAATAATTACTCCCTCTGTTTCAAATTACTCCGCGCGCACGCTTACCTAGGTGGCCTCGTATTCTCTTATTTTTCATCATAAAATTCTTAGAATTTTTGATATACATAATACATATTTCATACTATCTATTTCAAAAATCTCAGAATTTTTTTGAATGAAAAATGAAGGGATACTAGCCCACCTACATAAGAGCGCTGGCGGAGTAATTTAAAACATAGGGAGTACCAGCTAAATAATACACAATCACCTACACAATCACCAGATATTTTTTAGATGTTTCTAATAATCTAATGATAACAATGATTTGTATATACAGAAAGTAGGCACTTGATCCATAAAATATTGTATTACCATCATATATCGGAAAGGGGGAGAGCACAAATAAGTATTATATTATTGAGAAATAAAGTTCATAAACCTCTGGTAACTAGTTGATTTTAACCTGGTAACCAGCTTCACTTTATCTGGTGACCAAGTGACCATAATCTGGCAACTAGGGGTCGAAAAAATATTGTCAAAACCTATCAACATGGGATCTACTTTCGAAGATCTCATCGTAACAAAGTCAACCACGAAAACAGATCTGAATTTCAAATTACAGTTCAAGAGATAAAACATTTTGAAGTTTAGAAACGAAAAGAAATTCAGCGTGGCAGGTGGAGTGGAGCACATGCATGCATGCCTGAGTTGCCATATTAAATCCATGCCCACGCAATACTAATCTGGGGCACGTGCCTTAGATAGCATAGTCCGTTAGGAAAGAGTCCATTTCGAACCCCAACTAGTAGTTCAGTTTACTCAACTAGTGGTTCAGTTTACTCAAAAAAGTAGTGGTTTGGCGATTTAAACCCTAATATCGAAATTCTAGTGGTTTCCCCAACCTTTTTTTCTTGCACAGGGTAGGGGTCTCGAAGGACCCTGAGAGCTGCATTCATTTCGAAAGCGGTGGGTACAAATTACATTTGGGCACCTTAAGAAAAGAATTGGTAACAACTAAGGCCTGCACAATTACACAAAGGACCTTCTGAGAATCACCGGAAACACAATCAACTCCTTGGTCCTCTCCACCGGTGAAGAGCGTCGAACGCCAGCCACCTTGAAACTTTCGGAGGAAAACCACTTGACAGCAGGAAGATGGAGAGCCCAGCACGATGCTCGGAGAAGGGCCTCTGATGTGGAGGTTGAATAGATTCCCGACATGGCGTCTGGCAGAGCCACCTTTGCGGACATAGACCGTTGGGGCACAAATGCCCCACGTGTGGGAAGCTCGTGGTTGCAGCAAGAACACTAGCCACCACCTTGCAGAAGCCAAGGAAGACATGCAGTGCCTCTTCCGTCCCTCGCCGCCATGGCCGGTCAGAGGAAGAACCGCCACCCGCTTCGTGTCCACTGTAGGGTGGTCACAGTTATGCTTATGGCATGGAGGGCTCGCCTCGAGAAGGAAGAACGCCACCTCCCACCTTGGGAGCACATCACCGCTTCAATCCACGACTACATGCCGCCGCACCGAAGCGACATAGCAGAAAACCCTCGAGCGCCTCTCTCCTTAGCTTCACCACTACTTCTTCTCCTCGCCCCTTCACCGCCACGGTCGACCGGAAGAGGAAAGCAAAGTAGAGCGCCGCCCTAGCGAATAGGAGGCACACTGACCTTATTTGTTGAGATCCTAGGCCCCATGGCAACCGCCATCGTCTCCGTTTGCCAGAGATACAGAAGACGCCACCACTGCCGGATGTACTAGATCTGGCCAGAAAAATCGAGTACCCTACTCCAAACTACTGGCACACGGCCAAGAAAACTAGATACAAACCTAAACGCTACTCCGCCACCTCTCCTCCACCTTCCCCGGCCAGCAAACGGGCCGAGGACTCCAAACTATTGAATCCGGTCTAAACTGAACCCTGGACAAGTTTGACTAAGTTGTCTGCCGCCACGCGGGCACATTTTTCCAACAAAACCCTTCATAATTATCTAATCTAATCATATGGTCCCTAACACTCTCTAGTTGTTCTGTGTGGACTTGGGCGTCGACTGCGGCCTCATCGTGGACACCGTCGTCTGTATGGTCTTGGGCAGTAATACATCCATTTTGCATAACTATTCCATATCATAATTTACTGTTATTCATTGATATATTTCATATTAAGAGATGAAACTTATGTTATTTCATCTGTTTTTGCATGGTTGATGACTTTTGGAGGATGGACCGCTGAAGTCAGGATTCTGATGGAAAAGGCATTGTTTGGAGGAGAAATTTGCGAAGATCAGAAAATCCCAGAAAATACATGGAAAATTCTATTTTTCCAGAAGACAAAGGATGCCAGAAGGGGGAGCGGAGTTGGGCCATAGGGGGCCCACACCACCCCCTGGCGCGGGCCACCCCTGGTCATGCCACCAGGTGGTGTGGCCACCCTGGCCCACCTCCAGCTCTCCTCTTTGGAGTATATTATCCCCACGAAACCCTAAGCCTAGGGGAGTGACCACAGAAAGATTCCGCCTCCTCTGCGGGGCAGAAAACTACAAAGAGAGAAAGAGCTCTCCGGCAGGCAGAAATCTATCGAGGAAATTCTTTCTCGGAGAGGGAGATCGTCGCCATTAACACCACCATCAAGATGGACTTCATCGGGATCATCATCATCATCTCCATCAGCACCACCATCACCACTTCATACCGCTGTAACAATTGGGTTGAATCTTGCATAGTTCTTAGGGGAAACTTTCCTTGTGTTGATTACTTGTTGTAGTTGATGCTATTGAGTGGAACCATTGAATTATTATTATGTTCAGATTGTTATCTATAATTATTTCATCTTTGATCTTGATCCATATGATGTCTTGTGAGTAGTTCGTTTAGTTCTTGAGGACATGGGAGAAGTCATGTTGTTAGTAGTGGAATTATGTTGAGAAAGATTCAATAGTTTGTTATTTAAGTTGTGGTGTTATTCTTCTAGTGGTGTCATGTGAACGTCGACTACATGACACTTCACCTTTATGGGCGTAGGGGAATGCATTGTGTATTTGGCTACTAATCGTAGGGGTTGCCGGAGTGACAGAAACCTGAACCCTATTAGGAAACCTTTGCACAAGGGATGTTAGGATCTCAGAGTTTAAAGCTGTGGTTAGGTTTTTATCTTAATTACTTTCTTGTACTTGCGGATGCTTACAAGGGGTATAATCACAAGTATGTATTAGTCCTAGGAAGGTCGGTACATTAGCACAGGTTCACCCACACAACACTTATCAAACTAAAGAAGATTAATCAACTATATGAAGCGAAAGCACTTGACGATGATCCCGTGTGTCCTCGAGAACGTTTAGTCATCTTAAGTAATACAACCGGCTTGTCCTTTGCTAAAGAAAGGACTGGGCCACTTGCTGCATGATGGCTCAATGCACGGCGCCCGGAAAAATGCTTGGTGCGTGGTTGATGTAGAGCTCGTTGGGAACCCCAAGAGGAAGGTATGATGAGCACAGCAGCAAGTTTCCCTCAGTTATGAAACCAAGGTTTAATTGAACCAGTAGGAGCAAGGAAACACCCCAAATGTGTTACTAGCTGAGCTTTGGCAGGGCGCACTACCGGTGCTAGTAGCAACATGGAGACCTGCACAACACAACCACAGAACTTTGTCCCCAACTTGCGATGAGGTTGTCAATCTCACCGTGTTTTGTGAAAAGCAAAGGATTAAACGTATCAAATGGAAAGAAGTAAAAGTTTGCAGAAAGTAAACACAAAGCAGTAAACAATTGTAGATTGTATGTAAAGAAAAAGGACCGTCCATAGTTCACTAGAGGTGGCTCTCCTTAAGATAGATAACATGCTGGGTGAACAAATTACAGCGGGGCAATTGACAAACACCGAGAAAGCAATACATGCATATACTAATCATCTTGACTCCTCTGAGACTTGATTGGGCATTACAACATAATACATAGACCGCCATCCAACTGCATCTATGACTAATAATCCACATTCAGGTTATCATCCTAACCCCCTCTAGTATTAAGTTGCAAGCAACAGATTATTGCTTTACGAACTGCGTGTAAAGTAAACAATACGATTGTTCTATGAACAAAGGATTGTTATTTTCTCCCTAGTAGCAATAGCACATCTAGTACCTTAGAGATTTCTGTCACTTCCCCAGATTACCAGAGGCATGAACCCACTATCGAGTATAAATACTAACTCTTGGAGTTGCTAGCATCTACTTGGCCAAGATAGCTACTAACAACGGAAAACATGCAAGATCTCAAATAAGTAAGACATGATAGAATCAATAATCAATCTGAAATAGCATCTCAATATCCATCGGATCCCCGCAAAGACAACATGTATGAATTACAAATAGATGATCTTGATCATGAACGGAGCTCACAAGATCTAAACATGAAAGCACAAACGAGGAGAAACCAGCCATCTAGCTACTACATGGATCTGTAGTCCAAGGATGAACTACTCACGCATCACACCGGAGGCTTGCATGGTGATGAAGAAGGCCTCCAGGGTGAATTCCCCTCTCCGACAGGGTGCCGGGAAGAGCTTCAGATCCCTCCCGATCTAGGGATGGAGATGACGGCGGCTACAGACTCTTTCGTGGATTTTTGATCGGGTACTTAGGGTTTTCGTCCCGAGGGAAACTTATATGCGTAAGGAGAGGCTGAGGGGGTGTCGGGAGCGGCCACACCACCCCCTGGCGCGGGCCAAGCCTGGCCGCGCGGCCAGGTGGTGTGGTGGCTCCCTAGCCCTTCTCCGTCTCGTATTCTGGCACTTGATCCCTTCCGGAAAAATAGGCACTTTGGCTTTTGTCTCGTCCAATTCCGAGAATATTCATTTTCTGACTTTCCTAGAACCAAAAATAGCAGAAAACAGGCAGCTGGCACTGTGGCTCTTGTTAATAGGTTAGTCCAAGAAATCATATGAAAAGTACTCCAAAGTTGGAACAAAACACAAGAAAGTGGATAAAACTAAGCATGGAACATCAAAAATTATAGATACATTTGCAATGTATCAACATCCCCAAGCTTAACTCCTGCTCGTCCTCGAGTAGGTAAGTGATAAAAAAGAAATAATTTTTGAGGTGACATGCACCATCAAAGACTTTATCAAAGTATTTGCAGAACATTCAAAGCTGGGGTCATAGTACTTCAATCATAACATGAAAGACAAAGTTCTAGCAATAAGCAAAGAAACTATGATGCAACATGAAAAGGCACAAACAAAAGATTCATGAATAACAATGCTTTGCAAGACGTTTGTTTGTTTCACATAAAGAAAACATAGCATACTAGTATTCAGCTTGTCCCTCAATAGAATAGCAAATATAAATGCATAGGACACCTTCAAAGTTCATAAGAGTGACTAGATACAATAGTTTCAAACAAGTAATAACAAGTTATGCATCAATCAACTAGTCTTGGGACAATGCACATAGAACTAAGAATGGCCACTATGCTCTCAAAGTAGGTGCATAAAGTTAGAAGGTGGAGACTCAATATAATGGTGGAAGAAAGGCCTTTTGTAAAAGGAAGTAGGGATTCAAGTCTCATAAAGAGCTTCCAAAAATTATGGTACTCATAGCTTTCAGCTCTCATTGCCCCTATCATAAGCATCTTGAAGTGATTAAGGTTAAAGTGAACAAACTATGGTGTACATGCTTGACGAAGTATAAGTCAGAAATCTCATGTCCCTTGTATACGAGGGCCACTCCTCATGCTACTCAAGTTTAGTCACCGGTAAGTTCTTGTCATTGTAAGTAAATGTGTATCATTGAGAACCGCCAACGGGGTACCCCTTGCCCGATGATACGGAAGAATCCCCATATCAAAATGACAAGGCAAGTAGACAACGAGCATCTCAGCATTCTTCTTATTTACCATGGGAATATGGTGCTTTTTCCCTCTTTCCTCTTTTCATAGTATCTCTTTTTTTATTTTTTTCTCAATATAGGACTCTTTTTTTTATAAGAAGAATGCTTCATAGACAGCTCATTATGGTTACGCTGCAGGTTTCCACCATATCAACATGGATTAGACCAGCGGCCCAGGCGTTTCTCTAACACATATACATAACTCTATGGACTTACAAGCTCCCCTTTCATTTCACACCGACGACATCCATATATAAAAGAGCATGATATCAACTAGGTACAAGTACCAAGTGCAATGTTGAAAGCGTTCCCCATGAAAGCATGGTTCTGCTAATTCCCAACAAATAAGTGCAAGCATATACAACAAAGAAGACACAATGGTTCAAGTTTATTAAGGGCAAATAAAGTAAAGTGTGTCATCAAGTTTGTGAGAGCTTTAATCACTAGTTTTCTCATAACAAGTGGAAGGTAAACAAAATCATGAATATACTTGGAATAGCATAAGCTAGTAGGTAGGTATGATGGACTCTGTGGAATAACTTGGTTTAGGGAGTTGGATGCATGAGCGGAACTCATACTTTGTTGTGGAGGCTAGCAAAAGACTGGGAGCGACAAACTAAGAGAGAAATAATGGCCATAACCATGCAGAGCGACAAAACATCATTGATCAAAGCATAAAGTGATACTACAAGTTGAAAACTAAAGGATCATAAAGGCTATGGTGACTTTGGATAGTCATAACATGGTGTGAGCATGTGCTAATTCAACCCAAATAAAGCATCAAAGGAGAATACCACTATACTATGCTTTAATATGCTAAAACAACGCATGATTCATCCAAGGCACATTAAGAAATCTCAATTGTTTATAACAAGTCGTGCTACAACAAGGAATACTAAGCATAAAGCCAAAACAATATCAAGCATGGCATGACAGAGCATAGGCCACAGTCAAAAACAAGCTCTTTTTACCACATAAGCATGAACTTTCCTACTCTTTTCCAAACCAAACCAAACTAATTGTAAACCAAAGTATGAAAGAGGGGGTCCAACCAATTTTATTCAGAAAACTAAGCAAACCAAGCAAACTAAAAACCAAAACGAAAACGAAAAAGAAGACGCTCCAAGAAAAACACAACTGTGCGTGAAACAATAAAAATGAAGCGTTTGGAAGAAACCTGGGATTTTTATTGATGAAGAAGGGGGATGCCTTGGGCATCCCCAAGCTTTGACGCTTGTACTTCTTGGGTATTTCTTGGGGTGACACGCGTGGCATCCCCAAGCTTGAGCTTTAGTCCATCCTTCATCTCATTACTCATTCCTTCCATACACCTGAAATTTTTCCTTCATACAAAACTTCACACAATCTCATTAGCAACATTAGTGCACTTAAGATAAATAAGTCTCAAGGTTCAGTTCTAACACCAACTAAACTTCCATTAGAACACTAGCTACTGCAGCACTTCCCTCAAAAAGCTCAATTCCCCAAAGGAACTCAAGAAGGAACTAACAAGAAGCAAGTGCAAAAAAATGGCAGAAATCTGTCAAAACAGACCAGCAGGTAAAGATGAATTTTTCGAAGAACTTCTGTTGCTCAAATCAAAAAGTGTTGAACTAACTAAAGTTAGATAACAACCTGGTACAGAAGCACAAAAATTTACAGCTCAATCCGACGTACAGAGCTCTCTCAGGAATGTTTACTGTGAAGCACAAAAATCTGTTTCGGGACAGCAACTTTCTCAATCATTACTTCACTCTCATTGGAGGTTACTCTTGGCACAAAAAGCAAATAAAAAGGATAAGGAGAGGTTATTACAGAGATAACAACTTCCAAGACTCAACTAAAACTCTTGGGTTATCTCCCAACAAGTACTTTTCTTTAACGCCTTTAAGTTAGGCATAAGAATTTGAGAAGATGCTCTCATAGGAAATATGAATTGAAGTAAAAGAGAGCATCAAGAAGCAAATTCAAAACACATTTAAGTCTAACCCACTTCCTATGCATAGGAATCTTGTATGCAAAAAAATGCACAAAGAACAAAGTGACAGGCATAGGAAGATAAAACAAAAGTAACTTCTACAACCATATTTTCCTGTCTTATAATAATTTTCAGTAGCCTCATGAATAAACTCAACAATATAACTATCACATAAGGCATGCTTTTCATGATCTACAAGCACTAGAGCTTTATTATAAATATTTTCAAAAGAATCCTCGGGAATATAACATTCACCCTCCTTTGATAAGCATGGGGGACAATCAAATAATGTAAGGTATAAAGAGTTACTCTCATTAGAAGGTAGGCATGGGTAGATCCATTCTTCCTCCTTTTGTCCATCACTCTCCTCCTCTTTTTCATCTAATGAGCTTTCAGGTTCAGCAATTTCTTCTTCCATGGAGGTTCTAGCAGGCGGTGGTTCATCTATTACCTTGGCAGTCATAAAACTGTTCCCAAATAAGAAACTGAGTGAGCTATCCATAATGAAATAGTGATTGGAGCAGAGCTAGTCATAAAGGCAACTTAAGAAAGGAACTAATTTTTTTGTGTTTTCTGAAGAACAAAACAAGCAAACAAAGCAAAAAGAAACTAAGCAAAACAAAAACAACAAAGTAAAGAGATTGGTTATGAGGGACTCCCCTTGTGAAGATGTCCTTGACTCCCCGGCAACGGTGCCAGAAAAATGCTTGATGGCTCAATGCACGGCGCCCAGAAAAATGCTTGGTGCATGGTTGATGTAGAGCTTGTTGCGAACCCCAAGAGGAAGGTATGATGAGCACAGCAGCAAGTTTCCCTCAGTTATGAAACCAAGGTTTAATCGAACCAGTAGGAGCAAGGAAACACTCCAAAGGTGTTACTAGCTGAGCTTTGGCAGGGCGCACTACCGGTGCTAGTAGCAACATGGATACCTGCATAACACAACCACAGAACTTTGTCCCCAACTTGCGATGAGGTTGTCAATCTCACCGTCTTTTGCGGAAAACAAAGGATTAAACGTATCGAATGGAAAGAAATAAAATTTTCCAGAAAGTAAACACAAAGAAGTAAATAGTTGTAGATTGTATGTAAAGAAAAAGGACCGGGATCCATAGTTCACTAGAGGTGGCTCTCCTTAAGATAGATAACATGCTGGGTGAACAAATTACAGCGGGGCAATTGACAAACACCGAGAAAGAAATACATGCATATACTAATCATCTTGACTCCTCTGAGACTTGATTGGGAATTACAACATAATACATAGACCGCCATCCAACTGCATCTATGACAAATAATCCACCTTCAGGTTATCATCCGAACCCCCTCCAGTATTAAGTTGCAAGCAACAGATTATTGCTTTACGAACTGCGTGTAAAGTAAACAATACGATTGTTCTATGAACAAAGGATTGTTGTGTTCTCCCTAGTAGCAACAGCACATCTAGTACCTTAGAGATTTCTGTCACTTCCCCAGATTACCAGAGGCATGAACCCACTATCGAGCATAAATACTAACTCTTGGAGTTGCTAGCATCTACTGAAGGAAATATGCCCTGAGAGGCAATAATAAAGTTGTTATTATATATTCCTTATATATGATAGATGTTTATTTTACATGCTAGAATTGTATTGATCGGAAACATCAATACATGTGTGTTTAATAAACAAAAAGGGTTCCTAGTTATGCCTCTCTTATATACTAGCTTGTTGATTAACAAGATGATCAAGGTTTCCTGATCATGTACATTGGATGTTGTTAATAACAAGGTCACACCATTGGTGGAATGATGTGATGAACATTCATCCGAAGTATAGCATTACGATCAAGTCATTATGTTTATATTGCTATAACATCATACGAAGTAATCTTTATCCTTAGACCATGAGATCATGTTAATTGCTAACACCGGAAGAGTATCTTGATAACATCAAACGTCACACCGTAACAGGGTGACTATAAAGATGGGTTCAGTACTACGAAGGTGTTATGTTGAGGCTCATGGATCAAGAGTGGAATTTGTCAATCCAGATGACGGATAGATATACCCTGGGCCCTCTCGGTGATATCACATTAAGATAGCTTGCAAGCAAGTGATGTGATCACTAGAATGTTATATCACGGGAACGAGAAAAGAGTGCATGTCGGTAACGAGATCAAACTAGGTATGGAGATACCGATGATCGAATCTCGGACATGTAATATATCAGAGACAAAGAGATTTAGTTACAAGCGTTAAAGGTTCTCACGATCACAGAAGTCATCGTTGAATGTGTAGGAGTCAGTACGGATCTCCAGGTCCCGCTGCTGATTATTGATCGGAGAAGGGTATCGATCATGTCTGCATTATTCGCGAACCGTAGGGTGGCACACTTAAGAGTTACCGGACACCATTTTGGAGCACATATGTTTCAGACAAAAGAATTGCAAAGCGCGGGAATTGTTTCAATAGAAACCGCAAATTGTTTCGGGTGAAATTGCAGAAAGTGGTTCTGCATGTGATATTGAAATATTACAAGGGGCGATATGTGAATGTTTGTTAATTAAAGTAATTAACAAAATTCTGAATAAATTTAATAAAAAGAGTTTTATTAAATGAGAGAGCATTAAATTTGGAGAAATTTAATGCATTTAAAGTGGAGACTTTAAAAGGGAATGTGAAGAGGCATTTTAATGTGGAGGGGTTACCACCACATGAATGGGGGAGGTGAGGGGTCACCCCCCATGCTCCGGCCATGGAGAGAGGGGACACCCCCTCCTCCTATAAAAGGCCACCCATTCCCTCCTTCATCCTCACACCTCCTTGTGAAGGATCTCTCTCCCCCTCTAGAATTATTCCCCCATGGTCTCAAATTAGCGAGATACATGTTCCCGGTGGCATTTCGTCTGGAAGGAGTTGCAGCTTCCGCTGGATCGCTGGAGCGAGGAGGTGGAGGTTGTCCGGTGGCTTGAACGTGTGTGCGAGTGCGGATGCGCTGCTGAGTTGCGGCGCTCGGACTTCCTCACGATCTTGAGATCGGCAAATGTACAACTACATCAACCACGAGTTCCTACTCGTTAACAAAACTCGTTGTCTTCGAGGGTAAGTTCTCGTTGGATGTATGTCTACCCGTTTCTTTGTACCTAATAGATAGATCTTGGCGTGTAGTTCACACCGTAGGAAATTTTTTCTTTCTATGCGGCGAACCCAACAGTGGTATCAGAGCCTGATCTATTCGTAGGTGCTTTGCATGGGTAGTACACATATGTTTATATGTGGGTGATGATGATCATGTTATTGCATCTTCTATGTATTTTGGATATTGGTGGCATAGTGGGATGAAGCGGCCCGGACCAACTTTACATGTCATCGTACATGAGACCGGTTCCACGACTGACATGCAACTTGTTTTGCATAAGTGGCTGGCGAGTGTCTGTCTCTCCTACTATAGTCAATATCTGATTTACAACGAGTTGCTAATAACTTAGTTATCCTCGTTGTGGTTCATGTTCGTAGGTGAGAACGGTTCTATCTCTGAAAGCCCTAAGCCACGTAAAACTTGCAATTGATAAATTAGAGGCGTCTAGTTTAGATCGTTGCTGGGCTAGTGTATTGATATGGTATTGTTGTAAGTATATGTATGATAGATACTCTTACAACACACTCAACGTGTAAGTTCCATAGACCTTGGCCTTACACACAAAGGTATGATAGATATCAGACCACGATGCAAGTGATTGAGATCAAATGCATAGACCATATCATCTCACTTTACACATTAGATGTTAGCATCTTATACTGCTAGTTTGGCGCTTTTGGTAGCATTATAAGATGATCCCTCATTTAGATATCAAGATAAAAATGTGTTCTTCCTTAAGTATGCACCGTTCTGTGGATCGTGTGTCGAGACATCACGTGATGATCGGGTGTACTCGAATCTACGCTTTCATAGGAACGGGTGTAAGACAGTTTTACACACGCGAATAGTAAGGCTCTTACTTGGCAAGACTAGCATGTACAGACATGACCTCGGAACACAGACCGAAAGGTTAAGCATGAGTCATATAGTTGATATGATGCCCATATAGATGCTCGCCTTTGAAGCTACATCAACTCACGTGATGATCGGACTTGGTGTAGTGGATTTGGTTCATGTAATCACCAAAAAGAGACGAGGGATGTTGTTTTTGAGTGGGAGTTCATTAGTAATTTGGATTAGTTGAACTCAATCTATCATAAACTTAGTCTAAATAAACTTTACAAATTCTGTTGTAGATGGCACCACCTGCTTTTAATTTCAATGTGTTCATGGAGAAAGAGAAACTTGCTGCGAATGGTAGCAACTTCACCAACTGGGCTATGAATTTGAGGATTCTCCTCACTGCTGCACAAAAGCAATATGTGCTAGATGCGCCGCTAGGCCCCCCACCAGCTCCTGATGCCCCTGATGAGGAAAAGAATGTCTATGTGACTCGTCAGGAGGACCACAACTTAGTTCATTGCGGCATACTGTATGGGCTAGAGCCAGAACTTCGAAAGCGTTTCGAAAATGGCAATGCCTTTGATACCATGGGAGAATTGAAAATGATTTTCGATACCCATGCTGCCGTAGAGAGTTATAATGCTACAGAAAAGTTCTTTAGCTGCATGATGGAGGAAAACAGCTCCGTTAGTGAGCACGTACTCAAAATGTCTGGGTACGCCGATAAGCTTGTGTCCTTGGGAATAACGATTCCCATTGACTTAGGCATACATCGTGTTCTACAATCTCTGCCACCTAGCTACAAGAGCTTCGTGATGAACTATAATATGCAGGGCATGAAGAAGTCTCTTCCCGAGCTTCTGTCAATGCTTAAGACTACAGAAGTGGAGATTAGGAAAGAACAGCAAGTGTTGATGATCAATAGGACCACCGGTTACAAGAAAGACAAGAAAGGCAAGCACAAGGGAAAGAAGGGTGGCAAGTCTGTTGCCACGCCTGAAAAGAAACCCCGAGCTGGCCCTAAGTCTGACACCGAGTGCTACTATTGTAAGGGGACTGGCCATTGGAAGCGCAACTGCCCCAAGTATTTGGCGGACAAGAAGTCCGGCAAGGCAAACAAAGGTATATGTGATATACATGTTATTGATGTGTACTTGACTAGTACTCGCAGTAGCACCTGGGTATTTGATACGGGATCGGTTGCTAATATATGTAACTCGCTTCAGGGGCTACGGAACAAGCAACAACTAGCAAGGGATGAGGTTAGAATGCAGGTCGGCAATGGATCAAAAGTTGATGTGATCGTCGTCGGGACGCTACCTCTCCATTTGCCATCGGTATTAGTTATAAACGTAAATAATTGTTATTTAGTGCCTGCACTGAGCATGAACATTGTATCTGGATCGTGTTTGATGCAAAGTGGTCATTCCTTTAAATCTGAAAACAATGGTTGTTCGATTTATAAGAATGATATCTTTTATGGTCATGCACCTATGTTGAATAGTTTATTTCTATTGGATCTCGATAGTAATATTACACACATTCATAATGTTAATGCTAAAAGGATTAAACTTGATGATGATATGTCTACATATATGTGGCACTGCCGTCTAGGTCATATTGGCGTTAAACGCATGAAGAAACTCCATTCTAATGGACTTTTGGAATCACTTGATTTTGAATCATTTGATACATGTGAGCCATGCCTTATGGGCAAGATGACTAGAACGCCGTTTTCCGGTTCAATGGAACGGGCGACAGATCTATTGGAAATCATACATACTGATGTGTGTGGACCAATGAGTGTGTCGGCGCGAGGTGGATATCGTTATTTTGTTACTTTCACAGATGATTTGAGTAGATATGGGTATATCTATTTGATGAAACACAAGTCTGAAACTTTTGAAAAGTTCAAGGAATTTCAGAATGAAGTGGAAAATCATCGTAATAGAAAGATCAAATTTCTATGGTCTGACCGTGGAGGAGAGTATCTAAGTTACGAGTTTAGCACACACATGAAAGAGTGTGGAATAGTTTCACAACTCACGCCTGCCGGAACACCAGAACGTAATGGTGTGTCAGAACATCGTAATCGTACCTTATTGGATATGGTTTGATCTGTGATGTCTCTGACTGACTTGCCACTGTCATTTTGGGGTTATGCACTGGAAACAGCTGCATTCACTTTAAATCGGGCACCATCTAAATCCGTTGAAATGACACCGTATGAATTATGGTTTGGAAACAAACCTAAGCTGTCATTTCTTAAAGTTTGGGGATGCGATGTTTATGTGAAGAAACTTCAACCGGATAAACTCGAACCCAAAGCGGAAAAATGCGTCTTCATAGGATACCCTAAGGAAACAATTGGGTATACCTTCTATCACAGATCCGAGGGCAAGGTTTTGTTGCCAAGAATGGATCCTTTCTTGAGAAGGAGTTTCTCGTGAAAGGTGTGAGTAGTCGGAAGGTAGAACTCGAAGATGTTATTGAACCTTCTCTTCATGGAATGGCGAGTGGCGCAGCACCAGAAGTTGTTTCGGAGTTGACTTCACCTGATGAAAAGAGAGCTAATGATAATGATCATGATACTCCGAAAGAGGACACTACCGAACCTCGCAGGTCAAGCAGGACACGTGCAGCTCCTGAACTGTACGGCAATCCTGTTGTGAATTTCATGGTTGATGAAATGGATGACCCTGCGACGTATGAAGAAGCGATGATGAGCCCGGATTCCAACAAATGGCTAGAAGCCATGCAATCCGAGATGGAATCCATGTACGAGAACCAAGTTTCGAACCTGGTGGACTTACCTCACGACCGAAAGGCCGTTGAGAATAAATGGATTTTCAAAAGAAAAACTAATGCTAATGGTAATGTGACCATCTATAAGGCTCGACTTGTCGCAAAGAGGTTTCGACAAATTCAAGGAGTTGACTACGATGAGACATTCTCTCCCGTAGCGATGCTTAAGTCGGTTAGGATTATGTTAGCAATTGCTGCATATTTCGATTATGAAATATGGCAGATGGATGTCAAAACTGCGTTCCTCAATGGTAATATTGAAGAAGAGTTGTATATGATACAACCTAAGGGTTTTGTCGATCCTAAGGATGCTAATAAGGTATGCAAACTTCAGCGATCCATCTATGGACTGAAGCAAGCATCCCGGAGTTGGAATCTCCGCTTTGATGAGGTGATCAAAGAGTTTGGATTTGTCCAAACTTATGGAGAGGCTTGTATTTACAAGAAAGTGAGTGGGAACAATGTGGCATTTCTGATATTATATGTGGATGACATATTATTGATAGGAAATGATATAGATCTTTTAAACAGTGTTAAAAGTTATCTAAACAGCAAATTTTCGATGAAATACCTTGGTGAAGCATCATATATATTAGGCATTAAAATCTATAGAGATAGATCAAGGCGCCTAATTGGGCTATCGCAGAGTACATACCTTGATAAGATATTAAAGAAGTTTAATATGGACGAAAGTAAGAAGGGGTTCTTACCTATGTTGCAAGGCAAGACATTGAGTAAGACTCAAAGTCCAGGTACGGCGGAAGAAAGAGAGATGATGGATAAGATCCCCTATGCCTCGGCCATAGGCTCTATTATGTATGACATGCTATGCACAAGACCGGATGTGGCACATGCTATTAGTTTGACTAGTAGGTACCAATCTGATCCAGGTTCGGAACACTGGATAGCGGTAAAGAACATCCTCAAGTACTTGAGAAGAACTAAGGATATGTTTCTTATATACGGAGGTGAAGAAGAGCTAGTCGCTAAGTGTTATGTCGATGCTAGCTTTGACACCGATCCGGATGACTCTAAGTCTCAATCCGGATACGTATTTCTCTTGAACGGAGCAGCAGTTAGTTGGAGGAGTTCCAAACAACCTATGGTGGCTGGATCAACGATGGAGGCGGAATATGTTGCTGCTTCAGAAGCGGCGCAGGAGGCGGTTTGGATGAAAGAGTTCATTACGGAACTAGGTGTGGTTCCCAGTGTGTTGGACCCAATGGTGATCTATTGTGACAATAATGGAGCCATAGCCAACGCAAAGGAACCGAGGTCTCACAAGAATTCCAATCATATTAAGCGCCGGTTTCACTCCATCCGCGAGCATGTCAAGGATGGAGATATAAATATTTGTAAAGTACACACAGACCTAAATGTAGCAGATCCGTTGACTAAAGTTCTCCCTAGGGAAAAACATGATCAACACCAGAACTCCATGGGTGTTAGATTTATCACTGTGTGAACTAGATTATTGTCCTTAGTGCAAGTGGGAGACTGAAGGAAATATGCCCTGAGAGGCAATAATAAAGTTGTTATTATATATTCCTTATATATGATAGATGTTTATTTTACATGCTAGAATTTTATTGATCGGAAATATCAATACATGTGTGTTTAATAAACAAAAAGGGTTCCTAGTTATGCCTCTCTTATAGACTAGCTTGTTGATTAACAAGATGATCAATGTTTCCTGATCATGGACATTGGATGTTGTTAATAACAAGGTCACACCATTGGTGGAATGATGTGATGAACATTCATCCAAGTATAGCATTACGATCAAGTCATTATGTTTATATTGCTATAACATCATACAAAGTAATCTTTATCCTTAGACCATGAGATCATGTTAATTGCTAACACCGGAAGAGTATCTTGATAACATCAAACGTCACACCGTAACAGGGTGACTATAAAGATGGGTTCAGTACTACGAAGGTGTTATGTTGAGGCTCATGGATCAAGAGTGTAATTTGTCAATCCAGATGACAGATAGATATACTCTGGGCCCTCTCGGTGATATCACATTAAGATAGCTTGCAAGAAAGTGATGTGATCACTAGAATGTTATATCACGGGAACGAGAAAAGAGTGCATGTCGCTAACGAGATCAAACTAGGTATGGAGATACTGATGATCGAATCTTGGACATGTAATATATCGAGAGACAAAGGGATTTAGTTACAAGCGTTAAAGGTTCTCACGATCACAGAAGTCATCGTTGAATGTGTAGGAGTCAGTACGGATCTCCAGGTCCCGCTGTTGATTATTGATCGGAGAAGGGTCTCGATCATGTCTGCATTATTCGTGAACCGTAGGGTGGCACACTTAAGAGTTACCGGACACCATTTTGGAGCACATATGTTTCAGACGAAAGAATTGCAAAGCGCAGGAATTGTTTCAATAGAAACCGGAAATTGTTTCGGGTGAAATTGCAGAAAGTGGTTCTGCATGTGATATTGAAATATTGCAAGGGGCTATATGTGAATGTTTGTTAATTAAAGTAATTAACAAAATTCTGAATAAATTTAATAAGAAGAGTTTAATTAAATGAGAGAGCATTAAATGAGAGAGCATTAAATTTGGAGAAATTTAATGCATTTAAAGTGGAGACTTTAAAAGGGAGTGTGAAGAGGCATTTTAATGTGGAGGGGTTACCACCACATGAATGGGGGAGGTGAGGGGTCACCCCCCATGCGCCAGCCATGAAGAGAGGGGGCACCCCCCTCCTTCTATAAAATTCCACCCATTCCTTCCTTCATCCTCACACCTCCTTGTGAAGGATCTCTCACCCCCTCTAGAATTATTCCCCCATGGTCTCGAATTAGCGAGATACATGTTCCCGGTGGCATTTCGTCTGGAAGGAGTTGCTGCTTCCGCTGGATCGCTGGAGCGAGGAGGTGGAGGTTGTCCGGTGGCTTGAACGTGTGTGCGAGTGCGGATGCACTGCTGAGTTGCGGCGCTCGAACTTCCTCACGATCTTGAGATCGGCAACTGTACGACTACATCAACCACGAGTTCCTACTCGTTAACAAAACTTGTTGTCTTCGAGGGTAAGTTCTCGTTGGATGTATGTCCACCCGTTGCTTCGTACCTAGTAGATAGATCTTGGCATGTAGTTCACACCGTAGGAATTTTTTTGTTTTCTATGCTGTGAACCCAACATCTAGTTGGCCAAGATAGCTACTAACAACGGAAAGCATGCAAGATCTCAAATAACAAAGACATGATAGAATCAATAATCAATCTGAAATAACATCTCAATATCCACCGGATCCCCGCAAACACAACATGTATGAATTACAAATAGATGACCTTGATCATGAATGGAGCTCACAAGATCTAAACATGAAAGCACAAAGGAGGAGAAACCAGCCATCTAGCTACTGCATGGATCCCTAGTCCAAGGATGAACTACTCACGCATCACACCGGAGGCATGCATGGTGATGAAGAAGGCCTCCAGGGTGAATTCCCCTCTCCGGCAGGGTGCTGGGAAGAGCTTCAGATCCCTCCCGATCTAGGGATGGAGATGACGGCGGCTGCAGACTCTTTCGTGGATTTTTGATCGGGTACTTAGGGTTTTTCGTCCCGAGGGTAACTTATAGGCGGAAGGAGAGGCCGAAGGGGTGCCGGGAGCGGCCACACCACCCTCTGGCGCGGGCCGGGCCTAGCCGCGCGGCCAGGTGGTGTGGTGGCTCCCTGGCCGTTCTCCGTCTCGTATGTTGGCACTTGATCCCTTCCGGAAAAATAGGCACTTTGGCTTTTGTCCCGTCCAATTCCGAGAATATTCATTTTCTGACTTTCCTGGAACCAAAAACAGCAGAAAACAGGCAGCTGGCACTATGGCTCTTGTTAATAGGTTAGTCCAAGAAATCATATGAAAAGTACTCCAAAGTTGGAACAAAACACAAAAAGTGGATAAAACTAAGTATGGAACGTCAAAAATTATAGATACATTTGCAATGTATCATTGCATCTATTATTATTGTCTCTTATTTACTCGCACTTTATTTATCTGCATTATCAAAAACCCCTAAAAATCTGTTTGCTAAGTATTTACAGAGAATTCCTACTCCAAGCCACTCGTCAACACCTTCTGCTCCTTGTTGGGTTCGACACTCTTACTTATTGAAAATACTGCGAGACACCCCCTATACTTGTGGGTCATCAAGACTATTTTCTGGCACCGTTGCTGGGGAGTGAAGCGCTATTGGAGAGTGGAACTAGTAAAGGAAACTTCTACTGTGAGTATTGTTTATTTCTGTTAGTTACTTTATTTTAATATGGATAATTCACTTAGTTTCTTATTTCGTAATGCTAGTACCACTGCTAAGGTAGTAGATGAACCACCACCTGCTAAAAATGATACTTTTAAGATGCGGGTTGTTCAAGTGTGCAGGTATTACAACCGATCAAGTTAAGAAGAATTTATTCTCATTATCACTGAAAGGAAGAGCTGGGGGATGGTATAAGCTGCTGAAGAATGGTCAATCTCTCGAATGGGAGGAAATAGTGCCTCTCTTTTATTCAAAATTTTATCCTCCTAGTGAGATTCATAAAGATCGGAATCAAATATACAACTTTTGGCCTCTTGATGGAGAGAGTACAACTCAAGCTTGGGAGAGATTGAAGTTAGTAATGCTCAATTGTCCTATTCATGAGCTCCATAACGATATTATTATCTTCATGATAAGGATCTATTGGATGCTTCTTGTGCTGGATCATTTACGCGCATGGAAGAAGGAGCTAAAATGGGATCTTCTAGACCGCATTCAAGACAATGCTGAAGCATGGGAGAATGATAAAGGAAGAAATTCAGGTATAAAATATGATTATGAATGCACTAAATCTTTTATGGGAACTGATGACTTTAAAAATATTAGAAATGCTTATGGTCTAGACTCTCAAGCTATTGCAACTTATTTTAAAGCTTTTGCTTCCTATATTGAAATTCCTAAAAAGAAATGGAATAAGTATCATGAGTGATGACCCACAAGTATAGGGGGTGTATCGTAGTATTTTCGAGAGAAGTGAAACCCAATTTATTGATTTGACACAACGGGAGCCAAATAATATTTATAAGTCTTAACAACTGAGTTGTCAATTCAGCTGCACCTGGAAACAATCTTGCTCACATCAGTTTATTAGTAGCAACAGTTTTGTAGTAGGAATAGTAAAGCAGCAGCAGTAGTAAAGTAAAGATAGTAGTAATAATAGCAGTAAATAGTAGGATTCGAGTGCGGTAGGCATAGGGATGGATGGACGGGCGTTGCATGGACAAGACAATTCACATGGCAATCAGAACATAGGGAAATTGCAGATAAATAATATAAAGCATCCAAGTACTAGATAATCCTAGGCATGTGTCCCATATATAGTCATACGTGCTCGCAATGAGAACTTGCACAACATGTTTTGTCCTGCCAGCCCGTTTGCAGCAGGGCCTCAAGGGAACTACTGGCAATTATGGTGCTCCTTTTAATAGAGCACCAGAGCAAAGCATTAACACTCCATGAACACATGTGATCCTCACATCAAAGCCATTCCCTCCGGTTATCCCAATTTTTGTCACTTCGGGGCCATTGGTTCCGGACAACGACGTGTGTATACAACTTGCAGGTAAGACCATAAACAATACTATCATAATGAATCAATAACAAGTTCATATCTGAAATCATGGCACTCAGGCCCTAGTGACAAGCATTAAGCATAACAAGTTGCAACAAAGTCAAAAAGCACTAATAGTAGATACTAGGCACCATGCCCTAACAATCTAATGCCATTACATGAACGATCTCATCCAATCCCTACCATCCCCATAGCCTACAGCGGGGGATTACTCACTCATAGATGGGGGAAACATGGATGGCCGATGGAGAAGCGATGGTGATGATGATGGCGATGATCTCCTCCAATTCCCCGTCCCAGCAGGGTGCCAGAACAGAGTTTCTGGTTCCGAATCGTGGAATTTGGTGGTAGCGGCGGAGCGGAACTCCTTCTGGAAAAATGTCGAACCCCCTTGTTTTTTTAGGTCAGAAGGCATCTTATAGGCGAAGAGGGAGACCGAGGGGGTGTCTGGGGCGGCCAGACCACCCCCTGGTGCGGCCAGGCTTAGCCCGCGCGGCTAGGTGGTGTGGCCTAGGCCCAACCCCCCTCCGTCTCGTATTCTGGCTTCGGGAGTCTTCTGGTGAAATAGGATTTTTGGCATATTTTCCGGGATTTTTCCTGATAGTTGATTTTGTACACAAAAACTAAACACCAAGGCAATTCTGCTGAAAACAGCGTCAGTCCGTGTTAGTTGCATCCAAATCACACAAGTTTAGAGGAGAAACAATAGCAAAAGTGTTCGGGAAAGTAGATACGTTTTGGACGTATCAACTCCTCGCAAGCTTAGCTTATTGCTTAGCCTCAAGCAATTCAGTTGAAAATTGAGTGCGATAAAAGAAACTTCCATGAACACATTTGCTTCATATGATGCATATATTCTTAGCATGTGATCAACTACTTAGACAATTCATAATAAGGAGTATGCAACTAAGTTTACTTAATAGGCATTGCAAGCTATGAAGAGATTCCAACTCAAAAATAATAAGTAGCATGAAGCATAAACATAAGCAACATTACAATGCTCATAACAAGGTATGATAGAGTGGGATCTCGCTTGCCTTTGATTGTGAATGCCAAGGCACCTCTAAAGTTCATGTGAAGACTAGAAGTAAAGATATCAAAGATACAAGCATCAAAGTCATAACACAAATAATCAAGCTTTGAGGCAAGCACATTACACTAAGAATGACAACTATCTCTCAAGAAGGTGCTCATAGAATAGGTGGAGACTCAACAAGGAAATGAAAAGGTTTTGAATAGTTTGAAAGGCTTCCAAATGCTGAAAGTATGGTACTCATTAGCTTTGAGCTCTCATTCCCCTATCATAAGCATCTTTAATGTGGTTAAGGTGAAAGTGAGGTCCAATCTGAGTTATATGCTTGACAGACTATAAACTGGAAATCCCATGTCCCTTGAGTACGAGGGCCGCTCCTCATGCTACTCAACTTTAGTTACCGGTAAGTTCTTGTCATTGTAAATGCGTGCGTATCATAGAGAACCGCCAACATGGTACCCCTTGCCCGATGATACGAAAGAATCCCCATATCAAAATGACAAGGCAAGCAGACAATGAGTATCTCAGCAATCTTCTTATTTACCATGGGAAAATGGTGTGTTTTTCTCTCTTTCCTCTTTTATCAAATCTCTTTTTTTTCTTTTTCTCAATAGCTGTCTCTCTCTTTTTTTATAAGAAGAATGCTTCATAGATACTTATTATGGTTACGCTGCAAGTTTCCACCATGACAGCATGGATTAGACCGGCGGCCCAGGCATTTCTCTAACACACATACATAACTCCATGGACTTATAAACTCCCCTTTTATTTCACATCGACGACATCCGCAAACAAAAGAGCATGGTATCAACTGGGTATATATTTACAGGTGTTGAAAGCGTTCCCCGTGACAGCACGGTTCTGCTAATCCCCATCCTATAATTTGCAAGCATATAACTTTCATGGACAGTCACAATGGTTCAGGTTTATTAGGTGCAGGAAATAAAGTGTGCCATCAAGTTAGTGAGAGCTTTACTAACTAACTTTCTCATAACAAGCAAACGTTTTATTTGGAAGAAAACAAGGCATATTGAATATGCATGGAAATAGCAAATGATGCTAATAGGTAGGTATGGTGGACACTTTGGCAATATTTGGTTTTAGGGAGTTGGAAACATGAGTAAAACATACTCAGTGTAAGTGAAGGCTAGCAATAGTAAGGGAGCAACAAACGAGAGAGCAATAGTTTTCATAATCATGCTTGCAACAAAACAGGACTAATCATGGCATGAAAGTGATTCAAGACCCTCAAGGCAAAATAATTCATCGAGGCTTAACTGATTATTTCAGTCATATGCATGCGTGGGCATGTGCCAAGTCAATTCAAATGAACAATCAGAGGAGGATACCATGGTGTCATACCAAGTTATGAATAGAGTAATGCAAGCAAACATTCATATGGCATGCTACAAACTATTAGCAAGCTGGGACTAATCATATGAAAGTAAGAACTACTAAGCATCCATGAATAACATACACACTACATGAATAGACTAAGCATGCCCACAGTGACAAGTATATGTACAAAAATGAAAACAAATAGAGTTCGTTACCAGCCTCTCACCACACCTCAGGTTGTCATCAATTATCATTATTGCTCTTCACTTGTGTGGATTGAATAATAATATGAAACCAAATCCCACTGAGAACTACTGAACCCTGCAACAAACTCATAAAACCAAAGAAGAAGAACAAATATTTTTGGTGTTTTCGATTTTTTTAAAACAAGAACCAAAAAGGAAGAACAAGTAAAGCAAAATCTTTTTGGGTTTTTCGAATAGTTAAAACAAAGCAAAAAGGAAAAAGGCAAACCAAGGCAAAAAGAAGAAGCAAATAAAGAGAAACAACGGAAATATTTTTGGTCTTTTTGTGTTTTAGAAAGCAAAAGCAAAGAAAGAATGAAAACTAAAAAGAGAACGAAACATGAATATAGAAAGTACCGACGAAACATGATATGGAGATGAGTGCGATGTCGGTGTACCTCCCCCCAAGCTTAGGCTTTTGGCCTAAGTGGGTATCAATCCAGGTACGAGTAAGGGTTCCAAGCAGCCGGGTCATTGTCAGAATGATCGTAGTTGGCCCTTGGGAGGAAGAAGAAGCTCCCCAATCATAGATAGGCTGCTGATATGAAGACTCCCCCTCATTCGAGGGATGGAACGAATCATCCGTGACCTCCCTTCTAGTATCCTTCTCCTGTTGGGAGAGCTCTCCCAAGTACGTATCAAACTCCTCCTCCATGAGAGACCATCCTACCATGTTATCAAGGTTAGACAATACAGGTGCAGGCAAAAGAACAACACGCTCGGACTTGCTCCTTCTCCAACCAGCTTTGAGAAAGGTTATTTCATAAGACAACTCACTCAAACTAGCCCACGAGGAAACAAATTTATGCTGTATCATGGAATTAAGATCAAGCCTTTCTATGGGAAACTGTAGGTCTAGATGATGAGGCACTGAACCATGCAATGCTAGTAAACGAGAAGCAATGAGGCCCCCA
This sequence comes from Avena eriantha, assembly GCA_910589775.1. Taxonomy (NCBI): domain Eukaryota; kingdom Viridiplantae; phylum Streptophyta; class Magnoliopsida; order Poales; family Poaceae; genus Avena; species Avena eriantha. The sequence goes on from OU342740.1 coordinate 464,904,240, forward strand.
CAAATTCCACCTTTCTCGCGGTTAGCAGCAAGACGGAAAGCTATCAAAGCACCTAAGTTGTAAGACCTATCTCGTTTAAGAGCAGCAGAGATGAATAATAGATCATATGAAGATAACTTATTGGCAGTTTTCCTAGCAAGAACACACTTGGCAATAAAGTAGGCAAAGTAGCGAATGGAGGGGAGATGAATGTTACGGATTTTCCCTCTCTCCTTCGAGAAGCTGCTCCCTTGGCAAATCTTTGCGTACAAGTCCATGAGTGGTGCAGGTCGCTCCTTAATCCTTCCACATGATCCCCACTGAGGTACCTTAATAGCTACACAAAAATCATCAAGGGAAAGGTCGACAGCTATATTGTAAATTTTGTAGTGGGCCATGGGGTTAGGCAAAGAGTAACTAAATTGAAAGTCCTGCACTACAGACATTGTTAGTTTCACAAATTGACAAGGTTCATCTTCCAAAAAGTGCACCAATCCTGCATTGGCAACCAAAGTATGGAAGTCCTGGGAAATTCCTGCAGCTCTCATGAATTCGGAGCATGGATAGATGTAAGGAAAAACTTCCTCCTCTCGGTGAACCTTCATAACCTCAGGCACCCTCAATTCATGTTAGTTTAGTTAATGCTCATTCATCTTCTATTCTGAAATTTAAACATCTATTAAACAAGTGATTGTAAAGTGAATATAATGAAAGGTACTACTCATAGGGACTTGTAAGAGGCCTAAACATGCATCAAAACTATATCTCTAAGCATCAAACAAGCTTACAAGCTCTCATAACCTGTCACCTACAGCAGCAAAATACTCAAGATATAGACCACTAAACATAAATCTACTTGGACAAGCGGATGAGTCACATACCGGAGAACAAATGCTCCAAATTTCAGCAGCAAAGATAGGCTGAGCAAGGAGATCGAAAAAAATCAAGGGCAAGCACAGCAAGAACGCGATTTTGAGCAATGAACTGGTGTCTACTCGGGAGAGAGAAGAAAGTGGCAAGTGAGAGAGTGAGTGGAGGGCCAGGGGTGGCCCACACCATAGGCTGGCGTGCCCCAGGGGTGGCCGCGCAACCAGGTGATGTGCTTGCCTGGTGGGGCCCCTGGTGTCTTCCAGGCACTCCTCTACCCCTTTTTTCACGTAAAAAATTAATATAAATTTTCTAGAATTTTTCGAGACACTTTATTTTGGGGCATTTTTCAAGTATAGATGAATGATTTTCTAACAGACAGATTTTTTTTGGAATGATGCAATGACAAAACAAGGCTAGAACTACAGAAGTTCTAAGACACTCTAACATGCAAGCAACTAACAACAGAAAAGAAAACTAAACGAAAGCAAAACTAAAATGGATAGAATTGAAGTAAGCGAAGATAATCATGGTGAAAACATTGTTTTGTTCAATGAAATCCTTTTGTTAACAAGGTTGATCAAGTCTTGTTACCAAAACAATTTTATATGAAATGAAACTTTGTATTTCACTAATGATTATGTTACCTCAACCTTGATAGCAATGGTCCCAATCATAATAGTTTCAAATTTTTCTCTTGGTATGGGACAATATATTTCTCCAACTTGAATGCCATCAACATGTTCAATTGAATTTAAACCATAAGTCCTATCAATATTCTTGGGGAAATAGACAATATGTTCCTTGTCATTAACATTGAAGGTCACCTTTCCTTGATTACAATTAATAAAAGCTCATGCAGTATTAAGAAAAGGTCTCCCACGAATAATAGACATATTATCATCTTCAAGCATTTCAAGCACAACAAAACCAGTTAATATCAAGCAATTACGAGCCACCTAAATAAGTATATCCTCACATATACCCACAGGAATAGTGGTAGATTTATCAGCCATTGGCAAAGATATATCAGTAGGTATCAGTTTTTCCAGTTGAAGTCTCTTATAGAGAGAAAAATGCATAACACTAACTCTAGCTCCCAAATCACATAAAGCAGTTCTAACATAAGTATTTTTAATATAGCAAGGAATAGTTGGAATCCCTGGGTCTCCAAGTTTCTTTGGAACCTTACCATTAAAGGAATAATTAGCAAGCAAAGTAGAAATTTCTTCATTAGGGATCTTCCTTTTATTCGAGACAATCTCCTTCATATACTTTGAGTAAGGAGGCAATTTAATAGCATCAGTCAAAGGAATTTGCAAGAATAAAGGTTTCATCCACTCACAAAACTTATTATAGTGTTCATCTTCCTTTGACTTGTGTTTCTTATCAGGGAAAGGCATAGGTTTTTGGACCCAAGGCTCTCTTTCACTACCATGTTTCTTAGCAAAAAATTCTTCTTTAGTGTATTTAGTATTCTTAGTGTGCTTTTCAGGTTCTTCTTCAACTTTTTCTTCATTTGGGACATCATTTTCTTCATTACCATTTTCGGTTTCAGCATCAGAGATAGATATACTATTAGGATCTTTAGCGGGTTCAGAGGGTTCTACTATAGTTTTATGTTTCTTTTTTATTTTCTTACAAGTAGTACCACTATTTTCAGCTTGTTGAGAATCCTGCTCAATTCTTTTGGGATGCCCCTCAGGGTATAAAGGATCCTGGGTAGCAGCACCACTTCTAGTTCTAATTTCATAAGCATGTCTTTCTTTTGCAGCATTAACTAGCAAGTCTTTTTGCACTTTAATAAGTTGATCTATTTGAGTTTGAACCATTTGAAAATGTTTAACAATCATTTTGACATCATTAGAGGTTCTTTCCACAATATCTTTTAACTCAACAATAGCTCTAGTTTTTTCCATTAGATGATTTTGCACCCTTTTATTAAAATTATCTTGCTTAACAATGAAAATATCGAATTCTTCTAAGCATTGATCATGAGATTTAGAGTAAGGGATATCACCTTCATCAAAGTGTTGGAGAGAGTGTACCTCAATAGTGGATAAATGGGGAATTGGCTTACATAGTTCTTCTATAGGAGGTAAATTCTTGACATGTGCAGCTTTAATTCCCTTCTCCTTAAGACATTTCTTAGCTTCCTTCATCACTTCATCATTCAATTCAATAACTCCCCTCTTCTTTGATGTTGGAATAGGCACATGAATAGTTGGTTTAGGTATAGTTGTCTCAGGTATAGCTGGTTCAGGAGGAGTCCAATCTTCATATATCTTGCTTATTTTAGCCATTAATTCTTCAGCTTCCTTGGGAGTCCTATTCCTGAAAACACAATCAGCACAACTATCTAGGTATGTCCTAGATTCTTCAGTTAGTCCATTATAAAATATATCAAGAAGCTCATTCTTAGGTAATGGACTTCCAGCATGTGCATGAATCAAAGCACAAAATCTTGCCCATGATTCAGGCAATATCTCTTTTTCTCCCTGTTTAAAATCAAAAAGTTCTTGCAAAATAGCATGTCTAGCACTAGGAGGAAAATATTTCTGCAGGAAAGTACTAATCAAGCAATCAGGGCTATCAATAGATCCAGGAGGTAAATTACTAAACCAGGTTTTAGCTCCTCCTTTCAGTGAAAAGGGGAAATCTTAGCAACAAAGTAAGTACGCATCTTATGTTGGGGATCGGCGCGGAAAACAAAAAATTTCCTACGAATGAAACCCCGAAACTTGCCTAGGATCTATCTATGTAGTAATGCGGTAACGGCCAATGCGTAGAGAATACATACCCTTGTAGACTGTACGCGGTTAACGTTCCGCAGGGAACGTGGTTGATGTAGTCGTACTCGTAGCCGACCTCAAGGTCGCGAAGCTCCTCGCAGGTCACCCCTTGCTCCTTCTTGATCTTCATCATCTTCATCGTGCAACAGCACCGGCTCACGACATTTAAGCGCTCCAAGTGTTGCGCCCCGTGTCTTCGTACACATCCGGTGCACGATGAGACCTCCGGCTCCCTGATCCCACCAGGAGTGCGAAAGTGATATCCGGCTAGGAATCCCTGTAGCGCAACGGTGTACTACAGGAGTGCCTCGATCGCACATCCCAGACTTGGGGCCATGGTCATGAGGTATAGAGAGAGGGAGAGAGAAGGAGAAAGTCAACCAAAGGACTTCTCCAAATATTGGTGTGTTTCATCCCACCCATGGGCATCCCTTTATATAGGCTAAGGGGGTGTACCTTTCTCAAAGGCTAAGCCATGTGGGACTAAAAGGCAAAGGAAAAAGGGGAAAATACCTCCCCAGCCGGCTAGGCCTAGGCGGCCAGCCCAACAACCAGCAACAGCAAAGGAGCTGTCAGCCGGGTGGGCCAGCGGCGCCCACCGCGGCCCAGCTCGCAGCAGCAGCAGCCAGGGAGGGAAGCAGCCGGGCGGGCCGGCCTCGCCCCCGCAGCCCAAGGTGGCCACCCGCCCTCAGTCCTGCCCGGGTGGGCCGGCAGCGGCCCGCTCGCCTGGACCCCGCCTGCCCGGGTGGGCCGTGTCCCGCCAGCGGCCCAGCGTCGCAGCCCGCCGGCTGGCTCCCCGCGAGCTCCTCATGGGCCCGGTCGAGCTGGCCTGGCAGCGGCTACGACCAGCTGGCGTCCACCCTGTGCGGCGGATATTATCCGCCGCTCACGTGGCTGTTTCCTTTTTCTTTTTCTCTTTATTTTTTCTGCAGCTTTTATTTCTAGGCCTTTTCCCTCTAGGATTTGGCCTAATATAAAAGTTGACATTATAAATCTTAATCTAAATATTATTTATAATATATTAATTCATAATTAACATATAATAAATATATATTTAAATTCCCATTTATCCGAAAACACTTTTCCGGTCTTTTCCTTTATTCTTTCTCCGAACAACTTCGAATCTCTCCGCGGAACGATTCTGGCTTTCTCTCTTTCTCTACTGTGATTCCGTCTTACGAATGATCGCTCTCATCGTACCCTTAAGTGTATCCTCTCACGGCTCGGGAATGCTCTAGACATGATCTGTATCAATGATCAACAGAGGGACCAGGGATATCCATGTGACCCCTATGCATTCCTGATGACAATGTCGTTTGAACCGTCTAAATGTAGCATCCTCTTCCTTTTGTTTCTCGATACAACTTGTCCGAGATCCGATCAATGGTATATTATACCTTGTTCAATCTCGTTCACAACAAGTTCTGTTTTCTTGTTACCGTGATATTACATCCCCGTGACCTAGTCACATGTTGCAACATATATGGATGTAATCTCAACAAGACGGCTGTATGTATCTTTAACCCGTCATGTGGGTGAAAAAATCCCGGTCTTTCAGTCACATGTCATCTACTATTCCTTCAGAATACCCAACATACACCTTTACAGCCACCGTATTACCAGATGACGTTTGATGCAGTCAAAGCAGCCTAGGGAAACAGTGAGTAATATGAGCTCACGGTCTAAGGAGAAGGAGTCTAGGTATAGCTGTTGCAACAATGAACTGTATGACTTGATCGTGTTGCAATCCTTCGAGGAATGTCCAATCACATCATTCTCCAATGATATGATCTCGTTGTTAGTCGGCATAAATGCCCATGATCTTGAAACCCAGATCATCTTCGTGACCAACGAACTAGTATGAATAGAGGCTACTAGGGACTTGGTTGTTTCATACCACACCTGTACCAATGTTTCTACTTGGCACAGTTCTAGCACAATATGAAACTATTATAAACTAATTGAGATATGATAATAAAAACCTATTTCTTATTTGCCTCTAGGGCATATCTCCTTCATCTTAATATCATCAGAAAACAAGCCACTCATGGTAGAAAACTTAGTCATATGTTCTACCGCACTTTCATTCTTAGTCCCACAAAAATGTTCTTTCTCAACAATAGCTATGTAAGATAGATCAAGAGAGAAATCATAATCTTTATCTTTAATGTTTATGAGAGAAGCAGCAAACTTAGCATTAGGAGACAATTTGGGTCTAATAGTATGCCTCTCAAGGAGACTCTTAGCGGCGCTCCTATCATGGGTGTTTTTACATTCTTTAATAAATTCATCGGTCATCTCAACATAACCGTCTTCAATATCATAACTCTCACTAGACTCAGGTGAACTAACATGTGTAGTAGTGTCTTCATTAGGAGTTTCAGTATTTCTAGCCATAGTTCTAGCAATCGTAGCATCTAGGAAAGGACCTAATGAACCACTCTTATCGAGCAGAATAGAAGCATCATCATAAGTATCAGAAGTTTCAGACTCAGCAGTAGTAGCAGTGTGTGTAGCATGTGTGTGTGGTGGTGTAACGAGCTTACTCATAACATATGGTGAATCAAGAGCAAAAGAGGTGTTCAGAACCGTACCTCTTCTTGTAGTGGATGGTAAAATAGGAACCTTGCCATCACGAGACTTCCCCGTGATGGATGGATGGCAGCGAACAATAGAGAATCCAAGTGAACTTGATAAATAAAGTTATGCTCCCCGGCAACGGCGCCAAAAAATAGTCTTGATGACCCACAAGTATAGGGGGTGTATCGCAGTATTTTCGAGCAAAGTGAAACCCAATTTATTGATTCAACATAAGGGGAGCCAAAGAATATTTATAAGTCTTAACAACCGAGTTGTCAATTCAGCTGCACCTAGAAACAATCTTGCTCACAGCAGTTTATCAGTAGCAACAATTTTGTAGTAGGAATAGTAAAGCAGCAGCAGTAGTAAAGTAAAGACAGTAGTAACAATAGCAGTAAAAAGTAGGATTCGAGTATGATAGGCATAGAGATGGATGGACGGGCGTTACATGGACAAGACAATTCACATGGGAATCAGAACATAGGGCAATTGCAGATAAATAAGATAAAGCATCCAAGTACTAGATAATCCTAGGCATGTGTCCCATATAGTCATACGTGCTTGCAATGAGAACTTGCACAACATGTTTTGTCCTGCCAGCCCGTTTGCAGCGGGGCCTCAAGGGAACTACTGGCAATTAAGGTGCTCCTTCTAATAGAGCACCGGAGCAAAGCATTAACACTCCGTGAACACATGTGATCCTCACATCAAAGCCATTCCCTCCGGTTATCCTGATTTCTGTCACTTCGGGGCCATTGGTTCTGGACAACGACGTGTGTATACAACTTGCAGGTAAGACCATAAACAATACTATCATAATGAATCAATAACAAGTTCAGATCTTAAATCATGACAGTCGGGCCCTAGTGACAAGCATTAAGCATAACAAGTTGCAACAAATTCAAAAAGCACTAATGGTAGATACTAGGCACCATGCCCTAACAATCTGATGCCATTACATGAACGATCTCATCCAATCCCTACCATCCCCGTAGCCTACAACGGGGGATTACTCACTCATAGATGGGGAAACATGGATGGTCGATAGAGAAGCGATGGTGATGATGATGGCGATGATCTCCTCCAATTCCCCGTCCCGGCAGGGTGCCAGAACGGAGTTTCTGGTTCCGAATCGTGGAATCTGGTGGTGGTGGCGGAGCGGAACTCCTTCTAGAAAAACGTCGACCCCCCCTGAGTTTTTAGCTTAGAAGGCATCTTATAGGCGAAGAGGGAGACCGAGGGGGTGTCTAGGGCGGCCAGACCACCCCCGGCGTGGCCAAGCTTAGCCCGCGCGACCAGGTGGTATTCTGGCTTTAGGAGTCTTCTGGTGAAATAGGATTTTTGGCATATTTTCCGGGATTTTTCCTGATAGTTGATTTTCTGCATAAAAACTAAACACCAAGGCAATTCTGCTGAAAACAGCGTCAGTCCGTGTTAGTTGCATCCAAATCACACAAGTTTAGAGGAGAAACAATAGCAAAAGTGTTTAGGAAAGTAGATACGTTTTGGACGTATCAATGAGCCATATAAATATATTGTTAATAGTGTCCTAGCAAGAAATACTGAAGTTTATACTGCTAATCATGTTTTTCCCGAACCATACATTGAGAAAATTCCTGTCCTAGTTAAGATACAGGAACATTCTATGATAGCTAGTATGGTTAATGAAATAAAGCTGTTGAACCTGATGAACAAGTAGCTGTTGAACCTATGATAGCAAATGTGAAAGACTTTGTCACTAAATATGTAGAAGATGGACACACTACCCTCTTTAAGGATACTTCTAATATTATTTCACAAAGTAGTGTTATAATAACTAGTATCACAGTGTTTTCTGTTAGAATAAGTGATCATTGCTATAATGGTTTATGTGATAGTTATATCGTTAAATTTATGCATGATACTGAAAGTTATTATGAGAGAGGGAATACTATTTTTATGCATCTCAATAATATCAAGTTTCCTCGTTTTATGCCGAAAATCTTTATGTTGCACTTGTTTAGCCTTCCTATGCTAGTAGCCTCTGGTTTCAACAATTTGTTTGTTTACAAAATTCCCTTGCATAGGAAGTGGGTTAGACTTAAACATGTGTATTTTTGCTTCTTGATGCTCCCCTATACTTCAATTCTTACTCTTATGAGAGCATCATTAAAATTATCATGCCCATCTTAATGGTTGTAAAGAAAGAGCTTTTTGGGAGACAACCCAATATATTTGTGCTTTCAGTTGTTTTTGTTTGTTTGAGTTTTGGAAGTTATTACTGCGGTAATAACCTCTCCTTATCCTTTTGTTTGGTTTTTGTGTCAAGATCAATCTCTAATGAGAGATAAGTAATATTTGGGAAAGTTGCAGTCCCGAAACAGATTTTTGTGCTTTGCTGTAAAAAATCGTGAAAAATCTCTGTACGTCGGATTGAGCTGTAATGTTTTTGGGCTTCTGCCCCAGATTGTTATTTAACTTTCGTTAGTTTTGCACTTTTTGATTTGAGTAACAGAAGATTTTCGAAAAAAATTGATCTTTACCCGCTGGTCTGTTTTGACAGATTTTTGCTACGCATTTGCTTCTTAAATCAATTTCCTTTTTAAATATGGGTTATTGGAAATGTCGGCCCAAGTGTAGGTTTTGCTTGGTTGTTGCTCTCCTCTACCTTGGACCCTTGATGTCCCACGGCCACGCGCGCGGCCTCCGCCACGTCCTCCTCGTCCTCCAGACCCAGAAACAGTAGTGACCACCGCTGTCTCTGCGTTGGGTTTTTCTTCTGAGGTATTTTTGCGCTTCTGAGCTTGTTGCTTTGTCTTTGCTGACTGAGGTACAACCAGGACGTTGAGTAATCCTTCTGCGTCGTCGTCAGCATCTGCATACTTGCTCGCTGTTTCTATCATCTCTCCCAAATCAGTGACCTTGTCACACTTCAAGCGGTGACGCAGTAGACCAATTGGGAGTCCTACGATGAAAGCTTCAATCGCAGTTTGATCGTTTACTCCCTCACAGGATTTCTTGGTGTCGATCCATCGTTCGAGGTAAACCCGGTAAGTTTCTCCGACTTTCTGGGTGCAACGCTGTAGGTCTCCGACCAAACAGGGCCTTCGATATGTGCCTTCGAAATTCTAAAAGAAAGCACTTTGCAAGTCATACCAGTTATGGATGGTGTTTGCTGGAAGTTCATTGAGCCATGATCGTGCCGTCTTCCGCAGCATAAGTGGGAGATATCGGGTTGCGACCAGGCTGTTTCCGCCTTTAGCGATGCAGCAAGCTTGGAAGAAGTCCTGTAACCAGGTGTCTGGCCGAGCAATGCTGTCGTAGGCTTGGATATGTCTTGAGATAGCAAATCCTTTCGGGAATTTTGTAGCTCTGATGCGTGGTCCGAAGCACTTTGGGCCCACGTACACGTCATCATTTTCGTAGCGCCGAGCCTCTATGTTGGAGTTGATCCTGTGCCTTGCGTCGTTCGGGGATAGAGATCGTCCCGAATGTCGGCTGCGGCTGTGGTGCCTTGGAGACGGACTTCGGCTTCTGCCACCTCCTCCTCCGCCATGTCTTCCTCCTTGCCCTTCTTGCGGGCTGTTATGATAACTGGCTGGTGGAGGGGGTGGGGCAGCTGAATTGTTTCCGACTTATCACCGGTCTCCGTCCGGAGCGTCATTATTCCGGTTCCGGGGAGGTTCTTGACTACGACGAGCCCTCTGCCGGCTTGTTCCCCTAGGATGGCTTATATAGATATCCGGCCTAGGGTTTACAGGAGAGATCAATCCGGCTACGACTAAGAGTTGGTTACAGAGTACATCTTGAACTACAAGTAACATTATGGGCCTAAGTCGGTAAGTCTTCTAGGCCTTCCCGTAGCCGGATTGGACTCCGTCTTCTCTCCCTGATTGGGCCGCCTGTGAAGCAAAGCTCTAACCCGAAGTGGGCCACCCTGGTCAGTGAGGAACTGTGAGGATACCCGGAAAGTATATCCCCAACAGAAGGAGTTGTTTCAGTAGCTTATGTTTTGATGGATTTCAGTTGAAATTGAACTTAAAAGCTTTATTACCTTGCATGCACTAATGTTGCTAATGAGAATTGTGTGAAGTTTTGTGTGAAAGAAATTTCTAGGTTGTAGGATAAAATGGTGTAATAAGATCGTGAAAGGTTAAATGACTCAAGCAATATGTGTATGAATATGAAGATATTGATGTTATTCAAGTGGTGACTCCAGAAAAATTTATCAAAGACCAAGTTCAGAGACCTGCAAAGTCCATTTTCGAATAGGTAACAATTTTGGTAATAAAAGGTCCGTGAAAAATCTATCAAGTTATATTTTTGCAGTTTTTATCTAACAAGGAAAGCAACGAAGCGAACGAGGGAAGGAAATGGACCCAGGGTGGCTCACACCACCCCGTGGCGCGGGCCCACCTGGCCGCTCCACCAGGGGGTGTGGCCACCCCGGAGTCTGTCTCCGACCCGTTTTCTCCCAGTACCTTCCTTTTGTTGTTAAACTTCGTAATATATAATCCCCTAGATCCTCCGAGGTTCGTATATCGTGTTCTCGTCGTGTTTTCGTTTCGATCTGTTTCTACCAGGAACTATTCTTAAAGTTTAGAAGCATAATGGTCTCTACCAATGATAAGGGAGAGGAGCCAGCGGAGGAGGATCTCCAAGACCCTGAGCGGGAGAAGGAGATCGAGAGTAAAGATGAAGAGGAGGCAAAGAAAAACCAGCATCCGCACACCAGCACCACCATTGCAAGCATTGGAGTGGTGGTAAACCCTGCTAGGTTTAAAAGGACTGCACGGATGTCCACTGGAGGGAAGCCTCCGCATCACTGTTTGGCTTCCCGGTCACCTCTCTCCACGCACCATGAATCCTTTCCATACCCTTATACATGAGCATCAATTCTAGAATATGCCAAAGGAGAAACTACCCTCCAATTGGGATATGCCCCGTTCTAACAATGCAGGAAAAGAAGACTTCATGGAGGAAGAGTGGGGAAAGAATCGTACAAGCTGGGATTCACAACCCAACATGATCATAAACCACATTGAGCACAGCTCAGAGTTGATTCGTACTCTGACCTTCGAGATTGAGGACTTGAGGAAATTGATTGAAAAGCTCATCGAGAGAACACCACCACCACCGAAGGAGTAATTTGTCATCTGGTTTTGGCATCCCCTTGGTTTGTTCCAAGCTTGGGGGAGTGCCGCGGTATCACATCACTATCTTCTATCTTTTTACATTTTTAGTAGAGTCATATCATGAATAGAGAAGTTATCATGTAGGATGGTTTGCATTATGGAAGTGTCCCCCCTCTAGTTAGATATCTATGTATCCCTTGGTGTGAGTTGCCGTTATGGAATATTAATGAGAAGTTCTTTCATTTACTCTGTTTCACATCTTATTTTATTTTTTAATTTCTGTTATATGATTGATCTTGTTATTAGTATTGGTATCACTTTGGGATCCGAAGGAGTAATTTGTCATCTGGTTTTGGCATCCCCTTGGTTTGTTCCAAGCTTGGGGGAGTGCCGCGGTATCACATCACTATCTTCTATCTTTTTACATTTTTAGTAGAGTCATATCATGAATAGAGAAGTTATCATGTAGGATGGTTTGCATTATGGAAGTGTCCCCCCTCTAGTTAGATATCTATGTATCCCTTGGTGTGAGTTGCCGTTATGGAATATTAATGAGAAGTTCTTTCATTTACTCTGTTTCACATCTTATTTTATTTTTCAATTTCTGTTATATGATTGATCTTGTTATTAGTATCGGTATCACTTTGGGATCATTGAGTAAATTTAGTTGCTTTTGGCAAACTTGGCTCTGGTTAGTGACAACACTATTTGCAAATTGAATGAAAAAGATAAAAGTACTCTTAAGAAATATAATTTCATCATCTTTCTTGATTTGCTCATAAGCTTAGTATTCTCTAGTTAAGATCTTTTGTGCTTCCAAGGAAGATTGCATGTTTGTTTTTGTCACATGTATGTTTGTTTGTTTCCTTCAACTCTTATGCTTGCTACCCAACCTTGCTAGCCAAAAACCTGTACTGGAAGGGAATGCTTCTCGTACATCCAATCCTTAAACCAAAACCTATGCCATTTGTATCCATCATACCTACCTATTAGCATTATTGCTATTCCAAGTAAATTCATGTTTTTATCTACCTTCCAAATTAAACTTGTTATGTGAAAATTAGTGATTAAAGCTCTCACGAACTTGAGGCACACTTTATTTTTCTTGCACTTAATAAACCTGAACCATTGTGCCCATCTATGTTGCGTATATGCTTGCGTTTTGTAAGTTGGGAATTAGCAGAACCATGTTGTCATGGGAAACGCTTTCAACATTGCACTTGTACATTGTACCCAGTTGATATCATGCTCTTTTGTTTATGGATGTCATCGGTGTGAAATGAAAAGGGAGCTTGTAAGTCCATGGAGTTATGTATGTGTGTTAGAGAAACGCCTAGGCGGCTGGTCTAATCCATGCCTAATCATGGTGGAAACCTGCAGCATAACTATAATGAGCAATCTATGAAGCATCCTTCTTATAAAAAAAGAGATAGAGATTGAGAAAAAAAAGGATGAGAAAAGAGGAAAGAGAGAAAAAACACCATTTTCCCATGGTAAATAAGAAGATGCTGAGATGCTTATTCTCTGCTTGCCTTGTCATTTTGATATGGGGATTCTTCCGTATCATCGGGCAGGGGGTACCCCATTGGTGGTTCTCTATGATACACATATACTTACTATGACAAGAACTTACCGGTGACTAAACTTGAGTAGCATGAGGAGCGGCCCTCGTATTCAAGGGACATGCGATTTTCAACTTATAACTTGTCAAGCATATCCTCATATTTGATCACTTTAACCTTAATCACCTAAAGATACTTATGATAGGGGCAATGAGATCTGAAAGCTAATAAGTACCATAATTTTTGGAAGCTCTTTATGAAACTTGAAATCCCTGCTTCCCTCGGCGAAGGGCCTTTATTTTACTTTTTAGTTGAGTCAGTAAACCTATTCCCTTCTATCTCAGCAAGTATTTTGAGTTGTTGTGTTTCATTTATTCATATCATGATTTATTCAATCATGTTTCTTATGTTCCTTATTTTGCACATTGCTCTTATCTTAGTGAACATTACTTTGAAAGCTATCATTAAAAACCCATTATGTTTGAACTCCTGCAAATTGTTACTTATCCTTTGACCGAGAGCAAAAGTTTACCATTACCAATTATGATTTACTTTATGTATCCTCATTGTGTTTCCTTTACTCATTACAAGTGAAGTTATATAATAGTGAGTTGTCTTCTATTATGATTTGTGTATTGATGAATGTGATGCTTCTTGTCCATATTCTTTTATCGACTCTTCACTCCATAAACCTGAGGTCATGTTTATTGAGCTCAGTTTTCGCTTGAGGATAAGCGAAGGCAAAAGCTTGGGAGGAGTTGATACGTCTATTTTGCATCACTATTCTATATCATAATTTACTGTTATTCATTGATATATTTCATATTAAGAGATGATACTTATGTTATTTCATATGTTTTTGCATGATTGATGACTTTTAGAGGATGGACCGCTGAAGTCAGGATTCTGATGGAAAAGGCACTATTTGGAGGCGAAATTCGCGAAGATCAGAAAATCCTAGAAAATACATGGAAAATTCTATTTTTCTAAAAGATGAAGGATGCCAGAAGGGGGAGCGGAGTTGGGCCAACAAGGGGCCCACACCACCCCCTGGCACGGGCCACCCCTAGCCGCGTCACTAGGTGGTGTGGCCACCCTGGCCCACCTCCAGCTCTCCCCTTTGGCGTATATTATCCCCACGAAACCCTAAGCCTAGGGGAACGACCACAAAAAGATTTTGCCGCCTCTACGGGGCGGAAAACTACAGAGAGAAAGAGCTCTCCGGCAGGCAGAAATCTGTCGGGGAAATTCCTTCTCGGAGACGGGAGATCATCGCCATCAACACCACCATCAAGCTGAACTTCATCGGGATCATCATCATCATCTCCATCATCACCACCATCACCACTTCATACCGCTGTAACAATTGGGTTGAATCTTGCATAGTTCTTAGGGGAAACTTTCCCGGTGTTGATTACTTGTTGTACTTGATGCTATTGAGTGGAACTGTTGAATTATTGTTATGTTCAGATTGTTATCTATCATTATTTCATCTCTGATCTTAATTCATATGATGTCTTGTGAGTAGTTCGTTTAGTTCTTGAGGACATGGGAGAAGTCATGTTGTTAGTAGTGGAATTATGTTGAGAAAGATTCAATAGTTTGTTATTTAAGTTGTGGTGTTATTCTTCTAGTGGTGTCATGTGAACGTCGACTACATGACACTTCACCTTTATGGGCCTAGGGGAATGCATTGTGTATTTGGCTACTAATCGTAGGGGTTGCCGGAGTGACAGAAACCTGAACCCCCGTTAGAAAACCTTTGCACAAGGGATGTTAGGATCTCAGAGTTTAAATCTATGGTTAGGTTTTTATCTTAATTACTTTCTTGTGCTTGCGAATGCTTGCAAAGGGTATAATCACAAATATGTATTAGTCCTAGGAAGTTCCGTACATTAGCACAGGTTTACCCACACAACACTTATCAAACTAAAAAAGATTAATCAACTATATGAAGCGAAAGCACTTGACGATATTCCCGTGTGTCCTCGAGAATGTTTGGTCATCTTAAGTAATACAACCGGCTTATCCTTTGGTAAGAAAGGATTGGGCCACTTGTAGCATTTATTATTATTATCTTTTATTTACTCGCACTTTATTTATCTGCATTATCGAAAAACCTAAAAATCTGTTTGCTAAGTATTTACAGAGAATTCCTGCTCCAAGCCACTCGTCAATACCTTCTGCTACTCATCGGGTTCAACACTCTTACTTATCGAAAATACTGCGACACACCCCCCTATACTTGTGGGCCATTAGGCAGCCCACACCGGGACGAGGACTACCCACATTATCGTGGACACCATGTAGAACGAGAGTGGCAACGCTGCATGTGCCCTGGCGGCGCCCTCGAGCCGCATCTAGCACGTTGGACAACCAACGACGATGGCAGAGGAGGGCCTTCGAGAGCGTGGGATCACGCGAATCAGGAGCATTACTTCGCTTCGAATCGAACGATGGTGGCCTGTTTATCTATGCTAGCCGGACGTGACACCGGTGACCACTAGAGCGACGATGTACGAAGACAGTCATCAGAAGATCGTCATAACACACCAGAATGAGAGCGAAATGGTCCACCCAAACCCAGAGCCCAGCAAGAGTGCGCAGTTGGATTGGCCAGAGGAAGTCGGAGGCGACGCCTAGTCGACGAAGAGCGTTGGTCGGAGGCGGGGAAGATGAGCTCGGTTCGATCGGTTGAGAGCTCCCCTAGTCCAGTCCTTCGGCAAGGAGAAGCATGTCGGCGAGGCGAAGCTCCTGGGAATCTTGACATCGCTCAGAGAGGCTGGAATGGCAGCGCTACGCGGCTACATCGAGCGTTGCGACGTGGCCAACCGTCGACTCGACCATCCGCGCCCGGCAGTGGCATCCCTTGCTCCGCCTCTGTCGTGGCTATACGGAAACCCGACCATGGAGACCAGTCCACTCCCCTCCTTGCGCTCCCCTCCATTTGTGGCGACGGATGCAACGTAGGGCTCGTGCAATTTGTGGAAGAAAGGTACAAAATTTCGTCGAGAAAAATTAAAATAATAATGTGACATCTTGGCCCACTGTCAGTGAGAGAAGAATGTAATCCAGACCAGGACTGTTGAATTCCCGTTGTCCCAAACATCTCCTGGGTTTGATTTAGGCCGGGATTCAATAGTTGACGATACAAATGATCGGAATTTCGATATCAGGCCGCCAAACCTCTACTAGTTCAGGGTTAGTTCCGGGTTTGAAACGGACTTTTTCCATTGAATTGGCCAAAAGTTGCTAACGGAAGTCGCAACGGTAACGGTTGGCTCTTTTTGGTGACGGTGTGGCACCTCTGGCAGAAAAGAACTTGCCTCCCTTGACGCGTACATGGATAGCGCGCACATACCACTACCCACAGATCATCATCCGGACGGAAAGTGGTTGAAGCGAATCCTAGATTAAAGTTAGATCAGGGCGACAGTGCATCGCCGTCGTGGACTTTGGTCATGCTCGAGCATATGGCCATAGAGGCGTTGACCTTACGCAACTACTAGTACATGGCTATTGGCTGGTGAGGAGTCTGCCTTTGTCCTTCCTTTTTTTTAAAGGACACGTACGATAAAAGGTGTACGATCTCTGTACGTGCGGAACAGGGACGGTAGATTGGAACCATCCTGGCGGCCCATTTAGTGGTCGTACCAAAATCGGACGTATTTTGTTGTACTGTAAGGTAATTTCGTTTCAAATTATAGTACGTAGTATATTTCCTCTGGTCCATATTAATAGTCTTAATTTTATTTAGATACAAATATATCTAATCTAAGTACTACTTAAGTAGATACATACGAATGTTGATAAAGTTGAGGCTGCTAATATGGACCGAAGGAGTAGTACGGGCTCTTTCTTTTAAGGTCAAGGAATATTTGTATACTAAAAAGGGGATTATGTTGATGCAATCGTCTCCCACACGCGGGTTAGGACTTACTAGGAGCCAGCAGTTAGACTGGCTGCATATGCATCCGTTCAAACTTGCATCATTTTTTTTTTGCTGAATAAGGCTGCACATACCCATGCACTATATCCGTTCCGAAATATAAGCCTTTTTAGAAATCTAATTTAGCTATCTAAAAAACTTATATTTTGGAACGGAGGTAATATTTCTGAACAATATAAATCGGTAGAGTGTGGATTCCAGTAATATGTCAATCTCGTTGTCAATCAGCGGGAAGCATTGATCGCAAGACGAGATCCTAGCTGTCCGAGAAAAAGGGCAGAGCATCGATAGACCCTGTGCGATCTGAGATCCTCATTCCTCGAGACTATTCAGATTTTTTTTTTGGGAAAAGAGTATATATTAATATCACAGTGATACCAATTACACCCAGACTCTGCAACAACGCATGCTCTAGCGGCTCTACGGATGCACACAACCCAGAAAAAAGAAAAAAGAATTACAAAAAAGAAAAATCCCGCTACAGAGAACTAATCCTCAAAGTAATGACACTGACACCATCCGAACAACACCGGTAGTCCTCCACTCCAATAACAACGCCTTCAAGAAGAAAACAGTGCCCAAGTGCCGTCGTTGTCTGATCAAAGATCATAGGTTTTTACCCTGGAGAAAGTCCTCGCTCACAAAACAATGCTTTCAACAAGGTCATTGCCAGACACAACCAGTTAAGACCAGACCTTGGATTTTCACCCTGCAAGGTAAGACTGGGAACTCCCCCTGTGTTGTCTTCCCGTATCAGCAGTCACTGCAACGAGTCCCAGATCACGCAGCCAGTTCTCCGTCGCCACAAGAACTAAAATCACCATCGCTACCCTCATATTTCCGCTTTCCTGACATTCTCTACATCTGACATCACCATGGCTCAAAGAATGGCACTTGGTGGGAACAAACAACAGAGCTTCGCAACGCTCCCGCTGAAACCAAACGCCAGAAAAACAAGGTGCGCATGACCGAATACCTTCCGGTCTAGCAATCTCCAGGCATGATACGCCCATGGGAGTTCGCCGGTGGAGCCTTCCGGAACCCGCCTCTCTAGACCAGATCAACAAGGGCAGACATCAAGCAGATCTTCATCTTCGTGCGAAAGAAACCAAAGAACCACCTCCTTTATTAGATCTAACGCAGCGATCCCCATACCGCCGGCCGGTTCCCGGAGAACGGATCGAACAGGCAATTAGGTACTATAGAGCAAGCAGGGGTGTACATGTACAGCACGTACGTACTACTCGTGTGTCGATCCTTTTATTTCCGGTGACATGAAATGAAAGCACTCGCCCCATATCGATTCATTCTTTCTCTGGTGATGACGCGTAAATACTTTGCCTTTAGCAAGAGATTCAACGACGCATCACCTAGACTAACGGAGTGCTGTCCGAGCTGTCCGCCTTCCGACAGTTGCTCTCGTGCAACACCGGTGCCGTCGCGTCAGCGAGCTAGCGTTCCCTCCCAATCGATCGGTTTGGCGTCTGCGAACCGAGGTCCACTGTCAGCCGAAGAAACTCGCAATCGATCAGTCGTCCTCTTCTTCTTCTTCTTCTTCTTCGACGATCAGTTCTGCTGATACATCCTGCTGCTACGTTGCGTCAGTGCGTGTGCGTACGTCTCTCCAGTCTTGAACACGCCGTGCGCGCGCGCGCGCGAGCCGGTGGCCGGCCTCGCGTGCGAACGTCCTGTGCCTGCTCACTTTTCGGACGCCCTTTTGGCCACGTGGTTGGTTTGCGTGACGTCGACATCAGATTGGTTCGGGATTCAGCAATCTAAATATATATATAGGACATATTCATACTATTCCCGAGTTACCCACGTGTGTTTCCACGTGCGTTGCCACGGTGCATATTTTTTATGTATATATTCATATAGGAAACATAACCATGTGTTGCACCGGAGAAAAAATGAGTATTGTGGAGATGCATAAATTTTTTTGACACAACCGTGGCGATTCGTAGAAAACAGCTAACTTCATCGCATTCATTTAGGGCTCACGGCTTCCTCTTCCCACCCGTCCTTAGCTCAATAATCCTTCTTTTTAACCTTTTCTGCGTGTGCAACGAGAATGAGTTTGAGAATTAAAAATGTTACAACAGTACAAGTATTTTTAGAAGTCTATACTAAATAATAAAAACAATAACTATGCACATTTCTCGACAACCAGTATATTTTAATCTCAGATTTTTCAGATATAGTAAGCAAATTATCCAGACTGAATAGACAAATTTGTAAGAATCAGCAAAGAATTTGGGCTTCATTGTGTTGCTATGTTTTTTTTATTGTGTCGAGGGTTCTCTTGTATGTTTTTTTTGCGAGAAAGGCACAATTTATATTAACCACGGATCCTTCAAATCAGTCTAGAAACAAGCAAGAAATTACAACTTGGTCCTTCTACTTCTTCCTGGACCCCGACACCGGAGACGGCAACGAGAACGTTACACCGGCGCGCCGCCGCAGGACCTCCCCTAAGCCTTGGAATGGGAGGATCCCCTGCAAGGAAGGGAGGTCGACGCCACTCGGCTCCGAGGAGCCTCCGCCCTGCACCGCCACCACCATCGACGAGGTCAACGCAAATTGCATCTTCCAACTTCTGTACATCGCCGTTCCATCGCCACGCAGGAACCGGCTGAGGTAGACCGCACGGCGCAGATCCACTGATCCGCAGGTGCCAGGGAAGCAGGTGCGCCGCCACGGAACTCCACCGAGCGCCGTCGCCGGAGAGGACGCGAACCTGCACCAAAAACAACACCGATGACACCTCCCACTCCACGGCGCCGCCAGCTGAGAGCCCAACAAACCCTACACTAACTACGACCGTGAGACGGGGATCCCCCGCCCTCCCGCCGTCGGAGGACGAGGGGTCTGGCGGATCAACGGTGAGGAGGTGGATTGGCCGGAGGTGAAAAGATCGCCCCTTTCGGCTACAGTGGCGAGAAGGGGAGGGTTCTGTTGTGTTGCTACAGAATAATAAAATTTTACAATATTATACAAAATAATAAAATTTTACAATATTATTAAAGATTCGCTACATATTTTGTCTGATTTCAACAAAGAGCATCCGCCTTGTTTGCATTTCCAAAGTCCAAGGCGTGGCCATCTTGTTCATGAGTAGTATATTTTGTAAATCCTGCATATGTCAGAGAGAACCACGTGGATGTTCACATATGTAAATAAAATACATGGATTAAACTGCAAACATCCCTATCCCCAGTAGTAAGATTTTGCCATCTCTCTAATGCGGTACAGAGTACAGACCGAAACTTCTCCCCAAATCACCGCTGCAAGTGAGGAAGCACCGCCGCGCCGGCCATTCCACCGCTGCCGCCAGTGTCTCCGCCTTAGTGAGGAGCAGGCCACATCGTGTGCCAGCCACCGAACTCTGTAGCCGCCGCCTACTTCGGTGGAGCATCCCGTGTTGTCGTGCCGTGCGCCGGATGCCGGCTGTGGCTGGATATAGGAGATGCTGGCCTTAGGAAAAACTATCCAATCCATCACTTCTACATGAAATCCCAACTCTAATTTCCTGAAGCGCCAGCCCAGTCAGTGGATTGGTGTTGTGGACGGATGGAGCTGTCCAGCATGGTGGCGATGCAGAGGGACTTCCTAGCGAGGAGAAGCTCCGATTTCCCCGCTGCATGGCGTTGTCGGCATGAGACCGGCGGCGTCCCTGTAGCGCTGGTGATCGGCCCGCCGGCCGGAACTGCGCTTTGTCGTCCCTCCTACGCGGCTGATTGGGACCTCGAGTCCGGTAGTGTCTCTGCAGTGAAAGACGTATCATCGCAGAATCAATTACCACGGGGAGGATGGGGGTCGGTGGTGTGCCTCCGCTCCGGCTGCCCGTGCAACCTGTCGCCTCCCTGCCATGCTCTGTCCTTGCTCACTGCCATCAGCGGGCGCTACCTCGTCACCGTCGGTATCCGTTCGAGCTCGCCCGCACCCGACGTCCTCGTTGCAGGAGTAGAGGCGCGCGGCTACCAACCAGCGCCCTGATTGCTCTGCTCTATAGGGAGATGGCGCCTAGCGCGCGTGCGCGGCGTGGCCCTCGGCCTTGGGTCGGCTCCCCTCACTCGGCCTCAGGTCGGCTCCTCCCATCCAACCAGGCAACCGGCGTCGGATGGGACGACTCGTCACGCGCACAGATGGGATGGCTCGTCACGGCGGCATCGGCTTCCGGGGCGGCGGCGGTGCCCGCCCCTGTCTTGCCTTATTGCTCGTCGGTTCTCGAAGTTCTGATTGCCTGCAGCGTGGTACTGGAGGTCCCAGACACCCGGACCAGCGGCAAGGACCGATGATGCGAAGCGCGGAAAAGGCGGACGGAGACGTACTTTTGGCTGACGGAAACGTATTGAACTAACCTACCTCTAGAGTTTACCTCATACTGGACATGCAACCTTGGAGCCTGGTGTTTCTGATTCACCTGTACATGCTGTCCAGTGCGACGCCAAGCTCGCTGACACAGATGTGCGGCAGTCTGCAGAAGGGGAGCTGGCCATGGGTTTGTCGAGGTCTGCTGTGTGTGTTGAGTAGGCTGTCGTTGATGATTGGCAGCTTGAAGATGTGGGGCAGATCAACGTGGAGGTGAGGCCTATCGTTGTTGTTGGGCAGCCTGAAGATGTTAGGCAGAGTATCGAGGAGTTGCGGCAGTGTGTTTCTCCTTTGTCGACGCCGCGGGCCTCTGTTGGAGGGTTCTCCTAGGATCAAGACCCGGGCCTTGGCTATGCCGTCACCTCCTGTGAATTCTCCCATCAGCGGTAGACCAATTGGGTCTGTTCAGGGGGGAGGTGCGTTGATGAGCTCTGCTGTGGTTGCGACGGGAGGGTCGTCTGTTATGACTACTCCATCACGTGCTCAGGTGATTGATTTCGGTGGAATCCCGGAGGCTTTGCAGGCGAACGTGAGGACGAGTGGTCGTCTTCATGCTCAAGGGTCTGCTGATCTGACGCAGCTCGAGAAGGCTATGATGATAGCTCAGCATCGGGATGATTATCAATCTAAAGGTACGAATTTGTTGAGGAAATTTTCGTTACTTCATTTTTCTAATGAGAAAATAATCGAGAAAGCCAGTAGATTGGGGGTCTCGTTGGGAGATTCTAGTTCATCCAAAATCGCTGCTGCTCAATTGATCAAAAATAAAGAAATGCAACGGTCTTTAATCATTCTAGAAAAGAATAATACTTCAGCTGAAACAAATATGTTAGTTAATACGGCTGTTGAGTTAACGGAGGATTTAGTTGAGGACGAGAGTTTCTTTATTGAGGAACCGGATGTGGTATTGGGTTCTAAAGAAAAAGTGAAAGTTACACGTAGACGCAAGTCTTATGATAAGACTAACTTGCGTAGAAGTACTAGAATTAAGGTCAAGAAAAATCTTTCATAATGAATGGTTTGAAGGGTTTGACTTGGAATAGTGAAGGGTTTCGTGATCCTGGCAAACATAATTTTGTTAAAGAAGCAATTAGAGAACACCGTTTAGATTTTATTGCTATTTTGGAAAGTAGGAGATCTAATTTTACGGTGTCGTTCTTAAAAAACCTTGCCAACGGTAGAAATTTTGCCTGGTTTTGCCTACCTCCACATGGGAGGTCGGGTGAAATTCTTGTGGGCATTAACATGGAAACGATTCAGGTCCAAAAAGTTGTTACGGGGGATTATTGTGTGAAAATGTTCTTTCGAAATAAACGGGATGGTTTTGAGTGGATTTTTATACCTGTGTATGGGGCTGCTCAAGATGATCATAAACATGAATGTGAAACTGAATCTCTTCCCATGATGCTTGGAGGAGATTTTAATATAATAAGAAAAAAAGAGGAAAAGAATAATGACAGATTTAATCCTTGTTGGCCATTTATTTTCAATGCTATTATAGAAAGCTTAGACCTGAAGAAAATTGCCTTGTCTGGTCATCAATATACTTGGGCGAATAGAAGAGAGACGCCTACTTTTGAGAAATTAGATCGTGTTCTCGCTAGTGTTGAGTGGGAACAAAAGTACCCTCTTGTTTCGGTTAGAGCTTTGACTCGATCTGGTTCGGATCATACACCTCTCTTAATTGATTCGGGCAACCAAGCTCATTTAGGTAATATTGCAAGATTTTCTTTTGAGCTGTCCTAGCTGAGACAAGATGGTTTCTATGAAATGATTGCAACTGAGTGGAATGCTATTACCGGGGGGACACACCTATTCAGCGGTGGCAAAATAAGATAAGACATTTACGTCGCTTTTTAAAGGGGTGGGCAAAAAAATTTGAGTGACAAATACAAAAAGGAAAAAGAAAGTTTAACTACCATTATTGATAGTTTGGACATCAAGGCAGAAGCAATGCCGCTTTGCTCAGCTGAAAGAAAAATTCTAAAAGATGCTACTGATAAACTTAATAATCTTAGACGTGATGAAGAGACAAAATGGGCTCAACGCGCTAAGGTCAAACACATCCAAGAGGGGGGAAATAATACGAAATATTTTCACTTGATAGCAAATGGCCGTCATAGAAAGAAAAAGATTATTCAACTCGAACAAGAGGAGGGGACTATTGTAGGCGAAGAAAATCTCAAAATCTATATTACGGAATACTACAAAAAACTGTTTGGAGATTCGGATCACAACACTTTCTCCTTGATGGAGGAACGAACTAGTGATATACCCCAACTATCTACAGAAGAAAACTTGGCATTAACTATGGATTTCACTGAAAAAGAAGTTTTTGAGGCTTTTTCACAGATGGAACGAAACAAAGCTCCGGGGCCAGATGGGTTCCCTGCTGAGTTTTATCAAACTTTTTGGGAAGTCTTAAAACATGACATCATGGAACTGTTTGGGCAGCTACAAATTGGTAGCTTGCCATTGTTCAAACAAAATTTTGGAGTTATCACGCTACTCCCCAAAAAATAAAATGCCGAACAAATCCAACAGTATAGACCAATTTGTTTGCTTAATGTAAGCTTCAAAATATTCACAAAGGTGGCGACTAATAGGATTTCTGAGATAGCCCATAAAGTTATTAGGCCTACACAAACTGCTTTCATGCCGGGGAGGCACATCCTCGAAGGGGTGGTAGTCCTACATGAGACAATTCATGAATTACATAAAAAGAAGTTAAATGGAGTTCTTTTCAAAATTAATTTTGAGAAGGCTTATGATAAAGTCAAATGGCCTTTTCTACAACAAGTTCTTCGTATGAAGGGTTTTGACCCCCCAGTGGTGTGACTGGATTAAAAAATTGTTCAATATGGTAGTGTTGGAATCCGAGTGAATGATGACATTGGTCATTATTTCAAGACAAAAAAGGGTCTAAGACAAGGGGACCCTTTATCTCCGATACTCTTCAACATTATTGCGGATATGTTGGCTATTTTGATTGCAAGAGCAAAGGAAGATGGGCAGGTTGGAGGCCTTATCCCTCATCTGGTTGAGGGTAGGGTTTCTATATTACAGTATGCGGATGATACAATTATTTTTATGGAACATGATTTAGAGAAGGCAGTGAATATGAAGTTAATCTTATGCAACTTAGAACAGCTTTCAGGTTTAAAAATAAACTTTCATAAAAGTGAATTGTTTTGCTTTGGTGAAGCTAAAGATATGGAGAATGAATATAAAGAAATTTTGGGGTGTGAGACTGGATCTCTACCGATTAGATACCTAGGGGTGCCGGTACACTACCGCAAGTTAAGAAACGCTGAATGGAACCCTGTCGAAGAGCGTTTTGTCGCCAAGTTGGGTTGTTGGCAGAGTAGCTTACTCTCTTATGGGGATCGGCTCGTGCTCATTAACTCGGTTCTAACAAGTCTGCCAATGTTCATGTTATACTTTCTTGAAATTCCAAAAGGAGTTAGGAAAAGGTTGGATTTTTTTCGATCAAGTTTTTTTTGGCAAAGTGAGGGAATGAAAAAGAAATACAGATTATCTCATTTGTCGTCCTAAAGACCAGGGGGTTTGGGGATCGAAGTACTTGAATTAAAAAATAAATGTTTGTTAAGCAAATGCTTTTCAAGTTACTTAATGAGGAAGGTATGTGGCAAGATCTTCTGCACAATAAATATCTGCGCACCAAAACTCTAACACAAGTTGAGGCTAAACCAACGGACTCACCCTGTTGGAAAGGGCTTATGCGGGTTAAAAAAGACTTCTTTAAACGAGGAGCTTTTAAAGTTGGGGATGGAACGAGCGATTCATTTTTGGGAGGACATTTGGTTGGGAGATGCTCCTTTAGCCGTACAATACCATTCTCTTTATAATATTATGCAACACAAAAATGTTTTGGTTGCCGATGTGCTTGGTCGATCACCTCTTAATATTGAGTTTAGAAGGGCTTTGTTGGCGATAAATGGGAGCAATGGTTACACTTGTGTCAGAAATTGATGGCGGTTCAATTAAGTAATAATTCGGATATTTTTCTTTGGTCACTAAATGCTAATGGCCTATTCTCGGTAAAATCCATGTATCTTGATCTCATGAACGGACATACCCAATACTTACGTAGGTATCTTTGGAAACTAAAAATACCGCTAAAAATAAAAATCTTCATGTGGTTTCTTAGTAATAAAGTTCTCCTCACAAAGAATAATCTTGCGAAGCGGAATTGGCATGGGTGTGAAAAATGTTGCTTCTGTGACTCAATGGAGACAGTTGAGCATTTATTTTTACAATGTCCGTTTGCTCGTATTATTTGGCGCATGATATTTTTTGCTTACAACATATCCCCACCAACTAGTATATCTAATATGTTTGGTAACTGGTTAAATGGGGTAGATACAAAAACTAAAGCTCGTGTGCGCATCGGTATATCTGCTCTATGTTGGTCCATTTGGACGTGCAGGAATAATTTTGTATTTAACAAACAAACATCGACAATTTTTTTGCAGGTTATTCGAATGGCTGTGCATTGGATTCAATTATGGGCATACCTTCTTCCTGAGGATCAGCGAGAGATTATGGTTTCTGGATGCAGCCAGCTCCTGACGGTCGCTCAGGATTGCTATTTCCAGGCTACTGGGTGGCGGCATATTAGTAGACTATATGGATAGTTTATTTTTGGCTGCTCACTTTTGATGGTTGATATGTGTATCTACCTTTTCTGTTTTGTGGTTGTAATAATTTCGGTACTTGGAATACTTGTGAACTAAGTAATAAAACAGGCTATGTGCATCAATTGATGCCCCATTTGTAAAAAAGAAGATGATGTATGTACGACGATGGTCGTTAGCTGGTCCAGAACTTTGAGTTTGGTCATACTACTCAGTACTCACCATTAGAGTTTGAGACTTTCAGAGTTGCAAACTGTCATGCTATTGCACATTGAACTTTGCCAATTGCTTACACACTTTGCCGCCTGTCGTTGATCCGACCCTGGTCCTAGTCGTTGATGCTGATAGCACTAGGAGGTGACCTCTAACCTGGAGTACATCACGCAACAGTGCGTGAAGAAAATGGTCTGCGAAATAGCGGCTGGTTTGGATTTGTTAGTTGTTGGTTGTTGCGAACCGCTACTCTTCGGAACCTCTTTGAAATAGGCTCACCATCTTCTAGGATGATAATGCATAAGCACGAAGCAGAAAACCAAGCCATATGGCTAAAGTCATGTATAGAAAAGAAATCAAATAGAATGTATTGCTTTCTCCCACTATATTAATATACCAACCACCCGATACAACTTTAAAAACATTGCTAGGCCAAGCAGCACACTCATGTCTAAAAGAAAGAAAGAGAAAGAAAAGAGAAAACAATGTCGACAACAGGCAGATCGACGAAAACAATGACGACTCGAAACCGCCGCGCCCTGCGGAGGACTCCCACCACACATACCTAGCACTCATAATTGTCGCACACCAAACATCACCTTCAAGAAGTAATACGACGACGACGCTACTGCCCAGACTAGTCCTAGGGTTTCCCCCGGTGCGCGGGGGGAGTGGGGAAGGGGGTACACCCCACACCCTTCAAGAAGGACCAGCGGCACCCGCGGACGTCATCGTGTCGGTGCCGACCACGCCGATAGGAATTTGTCCCGACCCCCCAAAAACCACAACCCTAGACGATCCATTGCGCTCCACCAAATGTGTCGTCCAGCAACATGCGCCACCATGATCTCGCATACACCATTGCCGTCTCACCATGGCCAACATCGCGATGCCTGCAAGACCAAGAGGAGGCAGCTGAGAACGAGGAGCGGTAGTACAACACCAATGTAGGAGGGAACAGCCTCCGCCGCTAATGGCGATAACTGACCGGACGCGGCATCCGGAGCAAACCAGGCCTCTTCGGCCCGATCGAGCCCAAATCGGGCTCATGAAGGTCCAGGCGCCGCGCTGCAGTAGACATGTTGCCGTCACAACCACCCCAAGCCCGAGCTACTCCTTCGTCCGCTAGAGACAACGTAGGTAGGCCCTGGCCTAGTCCGCCCAAACCCAGAGGGACCCCAAATGGGCCTAGATTTGGGTCGGGAGGGCTCCGCCTTCGGCCACCCCGCCACTCTGCAGCAAGGGCCGCAACACCGCCACCTCGCCACCCGAAACCACGTCGGAGCCGCTGCTGGCCTAGCCTAGCCGCCGCCTGGTCACACGCCCCCGAGCTGTGCTGCCAGCGCGCGGGAACTGGAGGAACCTGCCACCACCGGCTCTGCCTTGGCCCCGCAAGGGCAACGCCCTGCGGCGTCGCCGCCGGCGGCGAAAGGGGAGGAGGTCGAGGGGGAGAGGACGCTGGAAGGGGGTGGGGCAGGGGACGCCCGGCCGCCTCACTCGGGGAGGCAGCGCGGGGTAGGAGGGAGAGAAAGGGAATCGCTCTCGAACCACTCTTGGAACCTCTATGTCGATGAACATGAACCCTCTGCCATTCTCAGCAAACATACTATACATTACTGCCTCCATTTAGAAATATAAGATAATTTAGCTTTGTGAAACGAATGTATCTAGACGTTTTTTATTGTATAGGTTTATTCTAAATCTCTACGAACCTATACACTAAATGACGTCTAGATATATTCAATTTATAAAACTAAAACATGTTATATTTCTAAACGGAAGGAGTAGCTAGGACGCAGCAGTGCAGCTAACTCCATTGATTGGTTCATTTCATGGCGTGGGGATGTGGACGACGTAGGAGGACTGGGTGCAGAGTGGAGAGACGAGAAGCGGAGTTCTGTTTTCGCGCCCGCGCGACCAAGTAAACGGGCGTGCGACCAGGTCCTGGCATGACCACGTAATCGTTGGGAAAGCTTTGAGTGTGCTTAATTGACCATCTCATCTGTTAATTATGACCATCCGTTTCATAGTTCTTTTCTCGGCAATGCTGAACTAGCAACGTACTACGTTTCCCTTTCACAAGCCGTGCTGTCGTACAGTAGAAATGGTCAATTCAATTAGCCAAAAGTTGCTGACGGAAGGTCCAACAGTTGGCTCTTTATTCTTTTTTTTCTTGCGAGAAACAACTGATGATATTAAAGCCAGGACATTACAGAAAGGAACACACCAAAGATGAAAATTACAAGCAGGTCCCTCTGCAACTCGGTGACACCGCCGAGGAGCAGAACGTGCCGATGGCGCGCCACCGCTGCATCTCCCCTCAAACCTTGGAACGGAAGATGACCCCCTGCAGACAGGAAGTCGTCAAACCTCGAACTCCGGAGAGCCTCCACCCTAATCCTCCGGCAGCACCGCCTAGCTCCACCATCAGCAACTTCAAAAGCTTCATCTGGATCCGCCGCCTCAAGATCCAGCGGGGGAAGAGCCGCGCTCGACAGTCCCCGAGGACCGCGACCGCGAGGGCGCACAACAGCTCCGAGAAGCTGCGGACGCCGACAAGAAGGTCGATCAACGGCGGAGCTCCGCAGAGCCGCGCCACCAGAGAGGAGATCTTCAAGGATCTCGTCGTGGCAGTGTCCACTGATGCCTCTCCAAGTGGTGTCGTCCCTGGCGGAGGCAACGGTGGTTGTGACTGGAGGTCCAACCTCGCCGACGGTTGCTCTGGACTGCATTGCTTTTTAGCACATCTTTGTAGGATGTTTGTTGCAAGCAAGCAGGACATTATTATAATTTTCATTTTCTTTGGAGTCCTCAATGTAAATATACACCATGGCTGACCTAATGCAGATTTCACGCACTTTGAGACCTTTACCGTGTAAAAAGTGAAAATGAAAAAGACAGTTAGCTCTTGTTTTTCATGGGACAGTGTGGCACCTCTATCAGAAAAGAAGTTGGCTGGCCTTGACGTGTACGTGTATACTACTACTACATGTGTTATATGTTGATCCAAATTCTACTAAGTAGAGGCTAACTTCTGACGGAACGGAGCGAGGCCCGCGACAGCCTCCCATGGTACGGATCGTTGATGACCTAGGTTACCACCGCTATATATACTTCTTGTAAGCCGCCGGCTGGGATAAGTTGTATCTGTGAAATCCCCGGCGTTGTGTAAACACTCTCCGTTATAGCGAAGTTTCGCTGGCTGGCGCCCGTGGTTTTTCCCTTCTCTTTGTTGGAGAGGGTTTTCCACGTTAAATCTGTGCCCCCTTGCTGTGATTTTGTTTTCGTTCTTCGTTATTTACTTGTCATAAATCTAACAACATGGATGGCGCACATACCCATACAGATCATCATCCGGAGAGTGGTTGAAACGAATCCTAGATTAAAGTTAGATGAGGGCGACGTACATCGCCGTCGTGGACTTTGGTCATGTTTGGACATACGGGCATACGGTCGTGGGGACGTTGACCTTCTGCAACAACATGGCTATTGGCTGGTGGGGTGCCTGCCTTTGTCCTTTCCTTCTTCTCAAAGAAGGCCGTGGAGTATTGTAAGCTGAAACGGGTTACGTTGATGCAATCATCTCCGCCCACACACGGGGTAGGACTTGAGAGCCATCAGCCTGATAACAAAAGGTGGTGTTCAAACTTGTTTTTTCATTCTTTTGACAAAGAAACCTGGCCTCAGCATTAATAGATGCACACCCCAATTTTTATTAGGAAGTTCATCAGTCGAGTTAAGTTATTAGGGCATCAATTTTTATTAGGAAGTTCATCAGTCGAGTTAAGTTATTAGGGCATCTCTAACCGATCCTCTAAAATCGGTTAGAGGAGTAAAATTCGGTGGGTGCCACTGTTAGACCAAAAATAATGCAGCAGTAGTGCAAGATCGATACAAGCAACAACTTTTTTTTGAACCAGAGCAACAACTAGAACACCTGATCATCATAATAAGAGTGGTAGATAGAACTTTACGGGGTGCAGGAGTCGATGAAGATGCCATTGCTGCCCGATTGATGCAGGCTTGTGCAGAGGTCAAGGAAGACGATGCAGGAAAGGTACGAATACCCTTCGGCCTCCAGCGGCACTGCCCTGGCACCGGTGGGGTGTAAGCTGGCCTTTCCGTCGCTGATGTGCCGCCCTAGACCGGTAGGGTTTTGGGGATATCGGGGAGTAGCAGATCGTGGACTGGGGTACCAGATCGTTGCCAGACTCCCCTTCTTTATATGGCGCAGGCGACAGGGGACCTAGAGCCATCGGTTGGTTCAGGTGCCCCCGATCAGGGCGCGTAAGTTAGCGTACGAGGCCACCATCTCGTTGGTTTTGGTGGGCCCCTCTTTGACTTAACGTTAATCTTATCTCTATCCCTTTATTTGACTCTATCTTGTCCAGTTAAACGTGACAGATCAACACCAACATTCTCCCCCTTGATCGTTAGGTTTAACTTCATCTGCCCATTCTCCATAGGAATAATGCACTAAAGTGAGGCGTTACAACAGCCAATAAAATGCTATTGAACTTCAACACTTATAGCATACCAGCCTATTTCGAAATGGATAACATTTTACTTAATGGGAGTGGTTCTTTAAATGGTCCCTTTATTCCAGAATCATTAGGCTTCCATCAGTCCCATGCCGGCAACATGCTCATGAAAAATACTGGGTGGTAAGCCTTTTGTTAGCAGATCCGCAAGCATACGAGTAGTACTAATATGCTTAGCATCAATAGTATGATCCTGGATTCTATCTTTCACAACATGATACTTTATGCATTGTGCTTGGCAGCAGCACTTGACTTGTTGTTACTCGTATAGAAAACAGTGGGTTCATTATCGCAGTACAACACAAGTGGTTTAGAGATGCTGTCTACCACTTTAAGCCTAGGAATGAAATTCTTTAACCATACAACCTGCCCAGTGGCCTCATAACATGCTATAAATTCTGCTTGCATCATAGATGAGACAGTTATCGTTTGCTTGGAGCTTTTCCACTATATGGCTCCTTCGGCAAGTGTGAACACATAACCTGACGTGGATTTCTTACTGTCCACACAACCGACATAATCAACATCTGAATAGCCAATGACTTCTAGACTACCAGACCTTCTATATGTAAGCATGTAATCTTTAGTACCTTGCATATAACGCAAGACTTTCTTTGCGGCCTTACAGTGGTCTATTCCTGGATTCGATTGGAATCTGCCAAGCATTCCCATTATAAAAGCCAAGTCAGGGCGCGTACAAAATTTTGCATACATGATGCTTCCGACAACTGAAGCATAAGGAACCGACTTCATCTGATCAGTTTCAATTTGGTTCCTTGGACATTGAAATGTCCCAAACTTATCGCCCTTGACTATTGGAGCAGGTGAGGCTGAGCACTTATGCATATTGTATTTCTTTAGTACTCGCTCAAAGTATGCCTTTTGTGATAGTCCCAATACACCTTTAGACCTATCTCGATGAATCTCTATGCCAAGGACATACAAGGCTTCACCGAGATCTTTCGTATCGAAATTGGAAGACAGAAAATTCTTGGTCTCATGCAGCATATCCTTATCACTGCACGCCAATAATATGTCATCCACATATAGGACTAATATTGTGAACCTACTGCCCTTAAACTTGACATAAATGCAGTTGTCCACAACATTTTCTGTAAAACCAAAAGTTCTAATGATCTTGTCGAACTTAAGGTACCACTGTCTCAAAGCTTGCTTCAAGCCATAGATGGATTTCTTTAGGCGACACGCCAAGTGTTCACTTCCTTCCACGACAAAACCTTCCGGCTGAGTCATGTAAACATCTTCTTTCAGTTCTCCATTCAGGAAAGATGTTTTAACATCCATTTGGTGTAATTCTAGGTCGAAATGAGCTACTAGAGCCATGACGATCCTAAAGGAATCTTTAGATGACACGGGAGAGAAGGTCTCATTGTAATCGATTCCTTCTCTCTGTGTGAACCCTTTTGCCACAAGTCTTGCCTTGAACCTTTTGACATTCCCTTTGGAGTCATACTTGGTTTTGTAGACCCATTTGCAGCCTACTCTTTTAGCTCCATTGGGAACTTCTACTAAGTCCCAAACATCATTTGAGGCCATAGACTTCAACTCGTCTTCCATGGCAACTTGCCACTTAGACGAATTCGTACTTTTAATGGCTTCTTTATATGAGGTTGGATCCTCCACCTTTCCTATATCATTTACATCCTCACTCATGTAAGTGACATAATCTTCTGGGATGGCTTTCTTCCTTTCTCGCAATGATCTTCTCAGAGGTGGTGGTGAAGGGGCATCATTATTTTGTGGATCAGTTTCTTCATCTAACTGGTGAGGCTCTTCATTGTTTATTTTGTTAGTCTCAGCATCACCATTAGGTGGAGGGCCTTAATTATCAGATTCAGAAATATGAGAGGTTACTCTCCTTGATATTGGTAGAACGATTTCTTGGATAGTCGGGCATGGTGCACACACCCTCTTCTCCTCAAGATCAATCTTCCTTATTTTCGTTACATCATTATCTTCAAAAAATACCGCTTGTCAGGTCTCCACATACTTAGTGGTGTGACTTGGACCATAGAAATGATATCCCTTTCCCCTGTGAGGGTATCTAATGAAGAAACAACTAACTGTTTTTGGATCTAGCTTCTTTAGTTGTGGATTGGAAACTCTAGCTTCAGCAGGACAGCCCCACACACGTAAGTAGTTCAGGCTCGCCTTCCTTCCTGTCCACATCTCGTAAGGTGTGGATGGTGCAGCTTTAGTAGGAGCAAGATTTAGTGCATGTGCAGCTGTCTTCAAAGCCTCCATCCATAGGCTTGATGTCTACGCACTTCTATTCTTGTGAACAGTTGTTGGGCCTCCAAGTGCAGAGGTTTGTAGAACAGCAACAAGTTTTCTCTTAAGTGGATCACCCAAGGTTTATCGAACTCAGGGAGGAAGTGGTCAAAGGTATTCCCTCTCAAGCAACCCTGCAATCAAGATACAAGAAGTCTCTTTTGTCCCCAACACACCCAATACACTTGTCAGGCGTATAGGTGCACTAGTTCGGCGAAGAGATAGTGAAATACAAGTGGTATGGATAATTATATGTGGTAACGGTGCTAGAAAATAACTTGATGGCGTGGAAAAGACTAAAGACATACTGAAATAAAGATGGAAGCAAGCAAACATGTAACAGATCTAATTGCAGACGGTGTATCAATGCTTAGAAACAAGGCCTAGGGATCATACTTTCACTAGTGAACACTCTCATATAAATATCTTATCTTTATGATACTACTCTTAACTACTCTCTGGTTGGACACTCTAATCCATGGTAGGACTATAACAGCACACCTCAAAGTTCATCTTTCCCATCTAGATAACCCCACACTGTCACCTTGAGTACTAGATGAGTCCAACAAACACCACAATTTCATAAAAACATTCAACTCCAAATATAACTCATAACAAGTATTTGTAATCTCTAGCCTAAGTGCCACCATGGTGAGCACGCTGTCACTTTGACACACATGGGGAGAGAAGAGATTCATTAAAGCACTTGAGTAGCAGAATAGATCTATAGGTTACAAGCTCATTATCTCAATCAGATCATGCATAGAGAGAGAGATGAACACATAGCTACCGGTAGAAGCCTTAGCCTCGAGAGAACTACTCCCTCATCATCATGGGAATCAACAACGGCGATGGAGATGGTGGTGGAGATCGATGGAGATGGCTCCGGGGGCACTTCCCCGTCCTGGCAGGGTGCCAGAACAGAGACTTTCTGTCCCCCGAATCTCCCCTTCAGTGGCGGCGGCGATGCGGAACTTTTCGTGGCTGGAGGCTTGATTATTTAGGGTTTTTGCATCGGGAGGCTTCTTATAGGCGAAGAGGCAAGGTCGGTGGGCGGCCAGGGGGCCCACACCACCTGGTGGCGCGGCTAGGGCTAGCCCGCGCCACCACATGATGTGGACGCCCTGTGGCCCCTCTTCGTCTCGTCTTCTGGCTCCGTGAGTCTTCCGATAAAATATCAACTTTGGCTTTTGTCCAGTCTAATTCCGAGAATATTGATTTTCTGACTTTCCTATAACCAAAAATAGCAGAAAACAGGTAGCTGGCACTGTGGCTCTTGCTAATAGGTTAGTCCAA
Organism: Avena eriantha; assembly: GCA_910589775.1. Classification (NCBI taxonomy): domain Eukaryota; kingdom Viridiplantae; phylum Streptophyta; class Magnoliopsida; order Poales; family Poaceae; genus Avena; species Avena eriantha. Next base: position 464,938,454 of record OU342740.1, read on the forward strand.
GAAAGTGTATAGAAAGTACTCCAAAGTGTGGACAAACCATAAGAAAGTAGATAAAACCAAGCATGGAACATCAAAAATTATGGATACGTTAGCAACGTATCAAGGCTTACTGGCAAATCTGCATGGCTGAGCATGCTTCGCACCATATCCATGAGTGTGCGATTTCTACGCTCAGCTATACCATTCTGCTGAGGTTCGCCAGGCATTGAATACTAGGCAACAATTCCATTTTCAGATAGGAACTTGGCAAAAGGTCCTGGAATTTTCCCATAAGGAGCATGCCTTCCATAATACTCCCCCCACGATCAGATCGTACAACTTTAATTTTTGCATTTAGTTGGTTCCCAACTTCATCTTTGAACACTTTGAATTTGTCCAAAGCTTCCGATCGATGGCGTATGGGATAGATATACCCATACCGGGAGTAATCGTCTATAAATGTGATGAACGAATGAAAACCATCTATAGACTTAACATTCAGATGTCCACATATATCAGTATGAACAAGTTGGAGAACCTCTGTGGCTCTAACAGCTCCTTTCTTAATCGTTTTCACATATTTTCCTTTAATGCAGTCTACACAATTGTCTGCATCCGAAAAGTCTAATGGAAGGAGTACATTATTTTTAATAAGTCTTTCCATTCTCCCCCTTGAAATGTGGCCTAAACGACGATGCCACAATTTTGAAGAAGTGCTAGTTGTTGGGTCCGCAGCATAGAAAACAAAAAAATTCCTACGATGAGAACTACACGCCAAGATCTATCTAATAGGTACAGAGCAACGGGTGGACATACATCCATCGAGAACTTACCCTCGAAGACAACGAGTTTTGTTAACGAGTAGGAACTCGTGGTTGATGTAGGCGTACACTTGCTGATCTCAAGATCGTGTGGAAGTCCGAGCGCCGCAAATCAGCAGCGCATCTGTCCTCGCACACACCTTCAAGCCATCGGACAACCTCCACCTCCTCGCTCCAGTGATCCAGCGGAAGCAGCAACTCCTTCCAGACGAAATGCCACCGGGAACATGTATCTTGCTAATCCGAGACCATGGGGGAATAATTCTAGAGGGGGAGAGAGATCCTTCATGAGGAGGTATGTGGAAGAAGGAGGAAGAGGGTGGCCTTTTATAGGAGGAGGGGGGTGCCCCTCCCCATGGCCGGCGCCTCAAGGGGGTGCCCCTTCACCTCCTCCATTCATGTGGTGGTAACCCCTCCACATTAAAATGCCTCTTCACATTCCCTTTTAAAGTCCCCACTTTAAATGCATTAAAATTCTCTAAGTTTAATGCCCTCTCATTTAATAAAACTCTTTTATTAAATTTATTCAGAATTTTCTTAATTCCTTTAATTAATAAACATTCACATATAACCCCTTGCAATATTTCAATATCACATGCAGAACCACTTTCTGCAATTTCACCCGAAACAATTTTCGGTTTCTATTGAAACAATTCATGCGCTTTGCAATTCTTTCGTCTGAAACATATGTTCTCCAAAATGGTGTCCGGTAACTCTTAAGTGTGTCACCCTACGGTTCGTGAATAATGCAGACATGATTGAGACTCCTCTCAGATCAATAATCAGAAGCGGGACCTAGAGATCCATACTGACTCTTGCATATTCAACGATGACTTCTGTGATCGTGAGAACCTTTAACACTTGTAATTTAATCCCTTTGTCTCATGATATAATACATGTCCGAGATTCGATCATCAGTATCCAAATACCTAGTTTGATCTCGTTACCGACAAGAAAGGTGGCACTCTTTTCTTGTTCCCGTGATATAACATTCTAGTGATCACATCACTTGCTTGCAAGCTATCTTAATGTGATATCACCGAGAGGGCCTAGAGTATATCTATCCATCATCGGGATTGACAAATTCCACTCTTGATCCATGAGCCTCAACATAACACCTTCGTAGTTTTGAACCCATCTTTATATTCACCCTATTACGGTGTGACATTTGATGTTATCAAGATACTCTTCCGGTGTTAGCAATTAACATGATCTCATGGTCTAAGGATAAAGATTACTTCGTATGATGTTGTAGCAATGTAAACATAATTACTTGATCGTAATGTTATACTTCGGATGAATGTTCATCACATCATTTCAGAAATGTTGTGACCTTGTTATTAACAACATCCAATGTCCATGATCAGGAAACCTTGATCATCTTGTTAATCAACAAGCTAGTCTATAAGAGAGGCATAACTAGGAACCCTTTTTGTTTATTAAACACACATGTATTGATGTTTCTGATTAATACAATTATAGCATGCAAAATAAACATCTATCATATATAAGGAATACATGATAACAACTTTATTATTGCCTCTCAGGGCGTATTTCCTTCACTAGTACCCTTCTATTGGGTCCGCAGCGTAGAAAACAAAAAATTTCCTACGGTGTGAACTACATGCTAAGATCTATCTACTAGGTATAAAGCAACGGGTGGACATACATCCAAGGAGAACTTACCCTCAAAGACAACGAGTTTTGTTAACGGGTATGTAACTACCTCGGTGAATTACGCTCTTAGTTAATGCCTGGATGAACGAAAGTGGTTAAAATAGTATGGCGGGGCCCAGGGCCACTCACGGTAGACCTTTCGGCCGTCCTAACCACTTTCAAACAACAGGACAAGAACGAGCGGCGTAATCGGCAGGCGAATGGATCAACTACATACACAAGTGAGTATGTATGCAAGCCACATACAACAGTCCTCAGAGCCATTCCATCTAAAAGAAATAGAAATATTGCAACGCCATACGGCAAGATCCAAATGTCCTAGATAGATATAATAATTTAGGATAGCTCCTCATACATCACACATCAGAGTATCAGGCGCAAGCGGAAAACAAGATCGGAGTACGGATAAGAAGCAAATTGGCATAAGATGCCCCATAAATAAACACATCCCGCCCACAGATCACACGGATCCCTGTTCCCGGAATCTCTACACCGAATGATCGTTGCCAACATCATCTGTCTCTTCCACCCAGTATCCATCTTGCGGGTACACCTGTTCATCTGAATAAAAAAATTTATCGTGTGAGACCCTAGGGGTACTCAGCAAGTCTTTATGCCACTAAAGGGGACACAACCTGGGGTGACGCAATTGCAGCAAAAGATAATACCTAACAATGCTACAGATACTCGCTAACCTTCCGTCTAACCACTGATAGACGAAAGTCTGTGAATTAAGAACAACAGTTATAACAGTATAATTAACAGATCCATCCTCCTCATCGCTTACCAACGAGGAAGCGGACGAGCAACCCCCATCATCCGTTGGCAGTATTATTAACCATTCCATGAATATTGCACTATTTACTAGTCAAGTACTTAGTCAAATTAAAGCGGTACTTTAATTATACTTGTCTATGATCGAGAAACTGTGCTCCAAGTCGTCCATATCCGCGGACACGGCTTTCAGAAAGATTTACCCTGCAGGGGTGCACGAATAGCAACACACACTCGATCAACCTCGGAAAAACCAAATCAAAACCCAACGAGGCATTCACGACAAAGCAATCACAGGATTCAGAAAGATTTCAGGGGGCCACCCCATTAAGCTACCCACAACAAAGTTGGCCGGCTCCGAGACGGACCCAAGGTTTGTGTCAATGGCTGTAAACGACAGGGAACCCGAAAATGTGACTGGGCTTGTCGATACCGCGAAAACATTCCACGATCCAAAACAGTACAGGTGCTCCACGCACAATCATATTAAATCAGTAACATGTCATAAGTACAGGATAGTAATAAAACCCCAAACTAATTGTGGCCCCAAGAAATAAGAATGAATCAAGCTCTGGCTCAGGGGGGTCCATAAGGCCTCCCGGATGTGGTTAGTGCAAATATTCAAGGAACAGGAATCAAGTACTCGGGGTCCTACGGGACACAAGTGAGCATGAAAAACCAAATACAGATATTGCTCACCGGTGCCTCTTTCATTAGTTATCCCATTACTACTCAGGTTATGTTGTTTAGGTACCTCATTATCCATCAGACACTCACATACCCTACTCATGCTTTTCTACGACTCGCATGGCTCAAACAACTCCTGTAGTAATGGCTCATGGGACCGGAACAGGCTTGGTTTGGTTTAAAAGTAAAGGCTATGCAGTACTTGGGATTCAATTTAATGCAATCGCGACTCAATGATGCAAGTCTAAGATAGAGGCAATAGGTACTGTATGTATGCAAGCATGTGGTAGTGCTTGCCTGGCAGCTCAGTTGAAGCGAGAGATGGATCTGGGTAATACTACTGGGATTCCTGGTAATTCTCCTGCTGGGCGTCTATTCGAAGAAGAACCAAACAAACAAGGGCCAACATAAATAAAGTGCACAATCATATGAAGTAAAATACAACAAGCAACCAAGCATGCCATGATGAATGATGCACAATTACATGGCATTAAAGTAGCATGGCAAAGGTGAGGTGTAAATACAAGAAATAAAGCAATTTATTATTTATTTACCCAAGTTTTATTGTCATAAACAGTTCAGATTTTGAATGTTGACATGATGCATGCTTCAAATCAGAACAAGGACTGCATAGATAGAACGGGCTCGTCGCGCTGATCGATTTAGACATATTATTTGTCAAATTTGGAGTTATAAAACAAAAGTTATTAATTAAATAAGGAAAAGGGCATTTTATTGTAATTTTAATCATATCGAAAATTTAAAGTGTTCAAAATATATTTTGAAGGGCATATTTGAATTCCTCACATTTTTCTGATTCCAAAACATATATTACATGTATTATTTGGATTTGTATTTTAAAAATTATTAAAATCTGATTTGAATTTGAATTTAAATCAATTTGGAAAAGATTTAATTAAAACAGACACAGGCAAATACTTTTGTTACCCAGGCACTTCTAGCCACAGTCACTGACGGGTGGGCCTGGTGCTGACTGGGACACACGCGCGAAAAACTTTTGTCACCGCGTGTTGGGCTAGCCACTATGACTACGGGGTGGGCCAACTGGCGCGGGCCCGCGTGTCAGCGGCGAGGGAGACAGGGGCTGACAGGTGGGGCTGGGGTTGGAGCGCGGGTTGCACCCGGGAAAAGCCGAGGGGTTTTCTGCAAAAGGGCTAGCACGGCTGACTGGTGGGGTCGCTAGGAGCGCGGGTTGCAGGAATCAAAAAGGTGGGGGGCTTTTTGCAATTCGACCACGGCCCGGTTACTATTTCTCTTCTCCACGTTCTGACGGCAAATCGGGCGCCCGGCGCGGAGCGGGGATTCGATCCTGGGACGCGGGCGAGCGCGCTGAGGGGGGCGGAGCCACTGCGGCGAGCTAGGGGAGCTGACAGATGAGGGGCTGGAGCCTAGATAGGGTGTGCGTGGCGCGGGAAGGCTTGCAGATGCCGGCGAGCGGTGCGCACTGAGGGCGCTTGACGAAACGAACGGCGGGGCTACTCGTCGACGGCGAGGCGGGGCATGTCAGTGAGTTCGAGGGACTCACCGCGGTTTGCCTGGTGTGGTCGGATCGGGGAGGAGCGCGGCGGTTCGGCGACGACAGAGACGCTCCGACGGGCTAGGGTTTCGGAGGACGGCGAGGACCTGGCGGTGCTGGGACTCCTCGTCCAAGTCAGCGTGTACGGGGCGTCGTGGAGGAACCTCCTCGAGCGACCAGACCACCTCCAGGTCGAGCTGCACGGCGGGAACGACGGGGACGAGGTGGTGCTGGCGGCGACCGGCGGCAGAAGCTGTCGTCGGGGAGGAAGAAGGAGAGGAGGAGGGGCAACTCGGGCAGATCTAGGAGAGGCCAGAGAGACGTGGGGAGGGAGGAAAAGTGAGAGGGAGAGAGAGGAGAGGGCAGGCGGGGCACGGCAGAGATAAGGTGGCCTCGGTGCCACCTTTCTGTCCTTTCCCCTCGAGCACGTGCTCGGCTGGCTGGGGTTGAATCTGTGGCTGCAGGTGGACCAGGTTGGGAGAGAGGGACGGGCTGGAGGAGGGCCCTTGGGTCTGGAAGAGAGAAGAGAGGGAGGGTTAGCTCGGCTAGGGTTAGATGGGGCATGGCTCGGGTTAGGGCATGGGCTAGGGTTAGGATGGCTGGGTGGCTGAGGTGTGGGCCAGGGGGAGGGTGGCCAGTAGCTAGGGAGAGAGGGCTGGGCATGGGGTCATGCTAGAGAGAGAGAGGCGTGTGAGAGAGATGTGAAGTGGAGTTAGGGTTTAGAAGAATTTAGAGAGAGTAGCTAGGTTTGTTTTTATTAGGTTTTTAGATTGTTAAAACTTGTGCAAAAACCAACCCAAGTGAAGCATGATGAGTATTGGGTTAACATGAGAAGAAGGTGAAAGGGAATTCCAAGAAAAGAAAAAGAAAGAAAAAGATGGATTAGGCCTCATATGGTTCATGCATGGGGAAAATAAAATAAAAGGAAAAATGAGATGGATAAGACTATGAGGATGGTGTAATGGTGGTAGATGGACTCCCAAGATAGGATCCATTAAAATCAAAGGAAAACCAATGGAGTAAAAAGGTGGTGGAGAAGCTTGCATGGCCCATGCAAAAATAATAATGCCATTATTTATTTTGTGACAACAATAATAATATTATGGCATTATTCTCATGCATTTTCCAAGAAGTGGAATAGAGCCAAGCAAAAGAATTTAATGGACTAGATCCACCCCAACACACATGAGCTAGAACAAAAATAGCAAAAGAAAGAAAAACAAGCTCATGGTTAATGGGATGGTGGGATTATAAAGTGGTGGAGGAGAAAGGTGGTGGAATGGAAATAAAAGATATGCCCCCAACTCAACTTGGGAATTTGAACAATATATCAATAGCCAAATACAATATCAAGAGGCAAATACAATTAATAATGCATGTGAGAGAAGAACCAAAAGAAAAGGAGTTTTATATGATGCTCAAATGCAAGGTGGCATGATGACATGAGCATGATATAATTATGATGCAACAATAATATCTATGGAGTAGCCAATATCTTACTAGGACCAGTAGCATTACAATTGTTAGACAATTGGGGTGCTACAACTCTCCCCCACTAAACAGGAATCTCGCCCCGAGATTCTAGGAAGAAGAAGACTCAAAGAGGGTAGGATACTTGGCACGGAGCTCATCTTCACGTTCCCAGGTTGCTTCATCAACGGAATGGTGCGACCACTGCACGTTGCAGAACTTGATGGACTTGTTGCGAGTCCTTCTTTCTGCGACTTCGAGAATTTTTTGTGGGGTGTTCTTGATAAGACAGATCTTCTTGGAGATTGATGATTTCATGGTCCACGGTCCTGTCGGGATGCTTGAAGCACTTCTTGAGTTGAGAGATGTGAAAAACATCATGGACTTTGAGTTGTTGAGGGAGCTCGAGAGCATAAGCAACTTCTCCTCTTCTTCCACGAATTTTGAAAGGGCCGATGTATCTAGGAGCCAGCTTTCCTTTGATACCAAAGCGGTGCGTACCTCATGGGAGTGACATGAAGGTAAACGAGATCACCAGGGACATACTCCATGTCCGTGTGCTTTCTGTCATAATTGCTCTTCTGGCGACTTTGAGCAATCTTCAGATTTTCAAGAATGATGTGAACTTTCTCCTCCGCTTGAGTTACAATGTCGGGGCCAAACAATATTCTTTCACCTGCGCCCAACCAACCAATCGGAGTTCTGCATTTGTGACCATAGAGAGCCTCAAATGGTGCCATCTTTAGACTTTTCTGGAAGCTGTTGTTGTAAGAGAATTCAGCATAAGGAAGACATTCTTCCCACTTCATGCTGAAAGAGATAACGCAAGCACGGAGCATATCTTCCAGAATCTGATTGATCCTTTCAACTTGTCCTTGCGACTGAGGGTGGTAAGCTGTGCTGAAGTTTAGTTTTGTTCCCAAAGCATTTTGGAAACTTCCCCAGAACTTGGAAGTGAAGATGCTTCCACGGTCTGAGCTGATCTCAAGAGGAACTCCATACAGAGAGACAATTCTGTTGATATAGAGCTCAGCCAACTGAATTGCAGAAATTGTTTCCTTGACTAGAAAGAAGTGAGCTACTTTGGAAAGCCTGTCAATGACAACAAAGATTGCATTGTTGCTCTTCTGCGACCTTGGAAAACCAGTGATGAAGTCCATCTCTACTTTCTCCCATTTCCATTCTGGGGGCTTCAATGGCTGTAGAAGACCGGAAGGTTTCTGATGGACAGCTTTAACTCTGCGACAAACGTCACACTCCGAGACATACTTGGCACAATATCGTTTCAAACCAGGCCACCAATATGGTGTTTTCAAGTCCATGTACATCTTAGTGCTGCCAGGGTGAACAGAATCGTGCGCCTCCTTGAGAACTTGCTCTCTTAAACCCGGGTAGTTTGGAACAAACATCCGGTGTTCAAAGAAAAGAGTGCCTTGGTCATCAACGTGAAAAGACTCATACTTTGGAAGTTGAATGTTGGAGATGATCTTTTTAGTGTAAGGATACCCAAGCTGAATGGAACGGACCTTTTCTTCCAAGAGAGGTGTTGCTAGAAGGTTCAGAAGATAACCTTGATCCACAATTTCAAGGTTGAGCTTGCGGAATTCTTCGCACAATAGAGGCTGTTGTTCTTCCACCATGAGGTTGCTGACATAAGCTTTTCGGCTGAGAGCATCTGCCATGACATTAGCTTTGCCCGGGGTGTAGTTGATGGTCAAATCGAAATCATTGATTGTTTCAATCCACCTCCTCTGACGAAGGTTGAGATCAGGCTGTGTGAAGATATACTTCAGACTCTTGTGATCAGAAAAGATCTCACAACGGTTGCCAAGCAAGTAATGCCTCCATACTTTCAAAGCAAATACAACTGCTGCGAGTTCGAGGTCATGTGTAGGATAGTTGATCTCATGCGTCTTCAACTGTCGAGAGGCATAAGCAACAACTTGCTTTTCTTGCATAAGGACCGCACCCAATCCTTGCAATGAAGCATCACAGAAAATCTGGAAAGGCTTTGATGTATCTGGAGGAACTAAGACTGGTGTGGAAGTGAGCTTCTCTTTGAGTGTTTCAAAGCTTGCTTGGCATGCAGGAGTCCAAAGGTATTTCTTGCCTTTCTTGAGGAGATCGGTAAGAGGCTTCGCAATCTTTGAGAAGTTTTGAACGAATTGACGACTGTAACTGGCCAAACCAAGGAAACTTCGGACTTCTTTGACATTAATGGGTGGAAGCCAGTCCATAATTGTCTTGATAGTTTCTGGGTTGACGGCAATGCCCTTGGCAGAGATGACGTGACCAAGGTAGGTGACTTGAGGCAGCCAAAACTCACACTTGGAGAACTTTGCATACAGGCGGTTCTTTAGGGTATCCTATGTTTAGGGTATCCTATGAAGACGCATTTCTCCGCTTTGGGTTCAAGCTTATCAGGTTGTAACTTCTTTCCATATGCTTCGCAACCCCAAACTTTAAGGAACGACAACTTAGGTTTCTTACCAAACCACAATTCGTACGGTGTCGTTTCAACGGATTTAGATGGTGCCCTATTTAAAGTGAATGCGGGTGTCTCTAATGCATAGCCCCAAAACGATAGCGGTAAATCTGTAAGAGACATCATAGACCGAACCATATCTAAGAGAGTTCGATTACGACGTTCGGACACACCATTACGCTGTGGTGTTCCCGGCGGTGTCAACTGTGAAAGTATTCCACATTTATTTAAATGCATGCCAAACTCATAACTTAGATATTCACCTCCGCGGTCAGAACGCATAAATTTAATCTTCTTGTTACGATGATTTTCCACTTCACTTTGAAATTCCTTAAACTTCTCGAAAGTTTTGGACTTATGTTTCATAAAGTAGACATACCCATATCTACTTAAGTCATCCGTCAAAGTGAGAACATAACGATATCCACCACGCGATGCTACACTCATTGGACCGCACACATTGGTATGTATTATTTTCAATAAGTCTGTAGCTCGCTCCATTATTCCAGAGAATGGAGTCTTAGTCATTTTTCCCATTAGACATGCTTCACATCTTTTAAGTGATTCAAAATCAAGTGATTCAAGAAGACCATCAGAATGGAGTTTCTTCATACGCTTCACTCCAATGTGACCAAGACGATAGTGCCACATGTATGTAGAATTATCATTCAATTTTGTCCATTTAGCATCTATGTTGTGCACATGTGTATCACTACTATCGAGATTCAGTAAGAATAAACCATTCATCTCAGGTGCATTACCATAAAAGATATTACTCATATAAATCGAACAACCTTTATTCTCGGACTTAAAAGAGTAACCGTCTCGCAATAAACAAGATCCCGATATAATGTTCATGCTTAACGCAGGTACCAAATAACAATTATTCAAATTTAAAACTAATCCCGAAGGTAGATGTAGAGGGACCGTGCCGACGGCGATCACATCAACCTTGGAGCCATTTCCAACGCGCATCGTCACCTCGTCTCTCGCTAGTCTTCGTTTATTCCGCAGCTCCTGTTTTGAGTTACAAATATGAGCAACCGAACCAGTATCAAATACCCAGGCACTACTACGATTACTAGTAAGATACACATCAATAACATATATATCAAATATACCTTTCTTCTTGATGTTGTCGTTCTTCAGATCCGCCAGGTACTTGGGGCAGTTACGCTTCCAGTGACCAGCACCCTTGTAGTAGAAGCATTCAGTTTCAGGCTTGGGACCAGCCTTGGGCTTCTTAGCAGGTGCGGCAGCTTTCTTGCCGTCCTTCTTGAAGTTGCCCTTGTTCTTAGGCTTGCCCTGTCTCTTGAAATTGGTGGTCTTATTGACCATCAACACTTGGTGCTCCTTTTTGATCTCCACTTCAGCAGTTTTCAGCATGGACGATAGTTCAGGCAACGTCTTGTTCATGCAGTGCATATTGTAGTTCATCACAAAGTTCTTATAACTCGGTGGCAGTGATTGGAGGAGACGGTGAATCCCTAACTCATTAGGAATCGATATCCCCAACTCTTGGAGCTTGTTTGCGTACCCAGACATGGTGAGCACGTGCTCGCTAACGGAGCTACCCTCTTCCATCTTACAGTTAAAGAACTTTTCGGAGGCCTCATAGCTCTCCATGGCCGCGCGAGTCTCAAAAATTAGCCTGAGCTCCTTAATGATCTCGACCGGGTCGTGGTGCTCAAAACGCTTCTGGAGCTCCGCTTCTAAACCGTACAGGATGGCACACTGAACTGTGGAGTAATGATTTTTCCGAGTGGCGTAAACATTCTTTACGTCATCAGTGGCATCTTCTGCAGGTGGGTCACCTAGCGGTGCTTCGAGCACATAGGTCAACTGACCAGCCCTGAGGACAATCTTCAGTCCACGGAACCAGTCCGTGAAATTGCTTCCATTGTTCTTAAGCTTTTCTTTCTCTAGGAACGCATTAAAATTGATGGAGGGGGTCGCCATAATCTACAACAAATTTGCAAGTAGTTTAGACTAAGTTTATGATGAACTGAGTTCAAATTTAATACTTAAATTAACTAGGTGAACTCCCACTCAAAACAACATCCCTCACATTGTCTTAGTGATTACACGAACCAAGTCCACTACACCAAGTCCGATCTTCACGAGAGAAGATGTAGTTTCATCGGCGAACAATCTTCATGTTCATCATATCATTTATATGACTCATGCTCTACCTTTCGGTATTCCGTGTTCCGAGACCATGTCTGTACATGCTAGGCTCGTCAAGATAACCTTAGTTTCCGCGTGTGCAAATCTGGCTTACACCCGTTGTATGCACACGTAGAATCTATCACATCCGATCATCACGAGATGCTTCGAAACGACGAGTCTTAGCAACGGTGCCAACTAAGGGTGAACACTTTATTACTTGATATTTAGTGAGAGGGATCATCTTATAATGCTACCATCGCGATCTAAGCAATACAAGATGCATAAAGGATTAACATCACAGGCAATTCATAATTAGTGTGATATGATATGGCCCTTTCTTCTTGCGCCTTTGATCTCCATCTCCAAAGCACGAACATGATCTCCATCATCACCAGCATTGCGTCAAGGTCAGTGGCGCCGCTTCATGGTTGTCCATCATCACTAGCAACTATTACAACTACTTGGAATAAAGCTATTACAAGATGAATAGACACGCAGGTCTTAACAGAATTAAAGACAACCATTAGGCTCCTGCCGGTTGCCATATTACAACAAGGATCATTGCATACATCAAATATAATCACAATCACATGATGGCCATATCACATCACAAAACCCCTGCAAAAACAAGTTAGATGCCTCTAATTTTCTTTGCATGTTTTACGTGGTTTGGGGATTTCGAACAAGAACGGATCTTACCTACGAAACTGAACCACAACGTTGATACAAGTGCTATCAAGTGAAAAGTGTAAATTGGATCTATACTATGGTGGGAGAGACAGACACCCGCAAAGCCACTTGTGCAAAGAAAGTTACACGTCAAGCGTGGAGCAAGTCTCATGTGCGATGACATGTAAGGTTAGCCCGAGCCGCTTCATCCCACCATACCGCAAGATGCAAAGTACACAAAGCAAAAGACGGCACGAGCACCAATGCCCACAACACCATTGTGTTCTACTCGTGCAACAGATCTACGCATAGACACGGCTCTGATACCACTGATGGGTTCGTAGCATGGAAAACAAAAAAATTCTACCGCAAGAACGAACAAAACCCAGATCTAATCTAGATAAAAGCCAAGATCTAATCTATTAGACATGTGCAACGAGATAGATCTGTACTAACCCTTGTAGATCCAAAAGCGTTACGAGATTGGATCTCGTGGTTGATGTAGTCGATCACTTGCCGATCTCAAGATCGAGTGGACAATCCTTCCGGCGCCGCGTTCCGGCAGCGCTTCCGCAGTCGGTCACACGTGCGGAGTCGAAGCAGACCGTCCTCTCCCCGTTCCAGCGAGCAGCGGAGGTAGTAGATCTTCTCCACGGAATCCCAGCAGCACGACGGCGTGGTGGTGGTGGTGGAGTAGAGAATTCTGCAGGGCTTCGCCTATGCCTGAGCAGATGAAAGGAGGAGGACAGAGGCGGCTAGGGCTTAGAGTGGAGGGGGCCAGGGGAGGCGCCTCCAGCCCTCTATTTAAAGGAGGGAGGCGACTCCCCTCCCTCCTTGGCCGGCGGATTGGGAGGGGGGAGGAGTCCTCCCCCACGACTCCTTGTCTTGCCCCACAAGGACTCCTTGATCCCTTTCTTGGTTTTAAGCAAACTCCAAGAAATCTTCCAGAACCTTCCGGAACATTCCGAAACCTTCTAGAATCCTCATACAAATACTCCGGAACATTTCCTAACTCAAAAAATGATCCCCAATATATGAATCTTATTCTCCGGACAATTCCGGATCTCCTCGTGATGTCCCAGATCGAATCCGAGACTCCGAACAACATTCTGTCTCCAACGCACATTCCATATCTACTTAAAACCAACTTCGAACCTTAAGTGTGTCACCCTACGGTTCGTGAATATGCAGACATGATGAAGACACCTCTCCGATCAATAACCATCAGCAGGATCTGGAGATCCATAACGGCTCCCACATACTCAATGATGACTTTGTGATCGATAGAACCATTAACATACGAAACCAATTCCCTTTGTCACGCGATACTATACTTATCCGAGGTTTGATCGTCGGGATCTCCATACCTAGTTCTACCTTGTTACTGATAAGTACTCTTTACTCGTTCCATGTTATGTCATCCCTTGTGACCCAGTCACATGCTTGCAAGCTAACTAGAAGACATTCCACCGAGAGGGCCCAGAGCATATCTATCCGTCATATGGATGGACAAATCCCAATCTTGGTCCATGCGCTTCAACACATACTTTGAGAATACCCAATGACACCTTTATGACCACCCAGTTACGGAGCGGTGTTTGATGTCATCAAAGTACCCATCCGGTGATGGTGATTAACACAACCTCATGGTCGAAGGATTAGGTTACTATGCATTTAAAAGCTTATAGCAATACGAACTTAATGACTTGATCTTATGCTACGCTTACTATGGGTGTGTGTCCATCACATCATTCTCCTAATGATATAAACTTGTTATTAATCACATCCAATGTCCATGCAGGAAACCATGATCACCAATTAATCAACAAGCTAGTTCAACAAGAGGCTTACTAGGGACTCTCTTATGTTTACAAAACACACATGTATTAGTGTTTCCTAATAATACAATTATACATGGGATGTAAACATTCATCATAAACACAAAGATATAATAATAACCACTTTTATTATTGCCTCTTGGGCATATCTCCAACAGAACCGAGTTAAATATATTAGCAACCGATCCCGTATCAAATACCCAGGTGCTACTGCGAGTACTAGTCAAGTACACATCAATAACATGTATATCACATATACCTTTGTTTGTCTTGCCGGACTTCTTGTCCGCCAAATACTTGGGGCAGTTGCGCTTCCAATGGCTAGTCCCTTTACAATAGTAGCACTCGGTGTCAGACTTAGGGCTAGCTCGGGGTTTCTTTTCAGGCGTGGCAACAGACTTGCCACCCTTCTTTCCCTTGTGCTTGCCTTTCTTGTCTTTCTTGTAACCGGTGGTCCTATTGATCATCAACACTTGTTGTTCTTTCCTAATCTCCACTTTTGCAGTCTTAAGCATTGATAGAAGCTCGGTAAGAGACTTCTTCATGCCCTGCATATTATAGTTCATCACGAAGCTCTTGTAGCTAGGTGGCAGAGATTGTAGAACATGATGTATGCCTAAGTCAATGGGAATCGTTATTCCCAAGGACACAAGCTTATCGGCATACCCAGACATTTTGAGTATGTGCTCACTAACGGAGCTGTTTTCCTCCATCATGCAGCTAAAGAACTTTTCTGTAGCATTATAACTCTCTACGGCAGCATGGGTATCGAAAATCATTTTCAATTCTCCCATGGTATCAAAGGCATTGCCATTTTCGAAACGCTTTCGAAGTTCTGGCTCTAGCCCATACAGTATGCCGCAATGAACGAAGTTGTGGTCCTCCTGACGAGTCACATAGACATTCTTTTCCTCGTCAGGGGCATCAGGAGCTGGTGGGGGGCCTAGCGGCGCACCTAGCACATATTGATTTTGTGCAGCAGTGAGGAGAATCCGCAAATTCATAGCCCAGTTGGTGAAGTTGCTACCATTCGCAGCGAGTTTCTCTTTCTCCATGAACACATTGAAATTAAAAGCAGGTGGTGCCATCTACAATAGAATTTGTAAAGTTTATTTAGACTAAGTTTATGATAGATTGAGTTCAACTAATCCAAATTACTAATGAACTCCCACTCAAAAGCGATATCCCTCGTGACTTTTTGGTGATTACATGAACCAAATCCACTACACCAAGTCCGATCATCACGTGAGTTGATGTAGCTTCAAAGGTGAGCATCTATATGGGCATCATATCAACTATATGACTCATGCTTAACCTTTCGGTCCGTGTTCCGAGGCCATGTCTGTACATGCTAGTCTCTCCAAGTAAGAACCTTAGTATTCGCGTGTGTAAAACTGTCTTACACCCGTTCCTATGAAAGCGTAGATTCGAGTACACCCGATCATCACGTGATGTCTCGAAACACGATCCATAGAACGGTGCATACTTAAGGAAGAACACATTTTTATCTTGATATCTAAATAAGGGATCATCTTATAATGCTACCAAACGCGCCAAACTAGCAGTATAAGATGCTAACATCTAATGTGTAAAGTGAGATGATATGGTCCATGCATTTGATCTCTATCACTTGCATCGTGGTATGATCTCTATCATTCCTTTGTGTGTAAGGCCAAGGTCTATGGAACTTACATGTTGAGTGTCTTGTAAGAGTATCTATCATACATCTACTTACAACAATACCATATCAATACACTAGCCCAACAACGATCTAAACTAGACGCCTCTAATTTATCAATTGCAAGTTCGGAGATAGAACCGTTCTCACCTACGAACATGAACCACAACGAGGAAAACTAAGTTATTAGCAACTCGTTGTTAATCAGATATTGACTATAGTAGGAGAGACAGACACCCGCCAGCCACTTATGCAAAACAAGTTGCATGTCAGTCGTGGAACCGGTCTCATGTACGATGACATGTAAGGTTGGTCCGGGCCGCTTCATCCCACTATGCCACCAATATCCAAAATACATAGAAGATGCAATAACATGATCATCATCGCCCACATATAAACATATGTGTACTACCCGTGCAAAGCACCTACGCATAGATCAGGCTCTGATACCACTGTTGGGTCCGCAGCATAGAAACCAAAAAATTCCTACGGTGTGAACTACATGCCTAGATCTATTTACTAGGTACAAAGCAACGGGTGGACATACATCCAACGAGAACTTACGCTCGAAGACAACGAGTTTTGTTAACGAGTAGGAACTCATGGTTGATGTAGTCATACACTTGCCGATCTCAAGATCGTGAGGAAGTCCGAGCGCCACAACTCAGCAGCGCATCCGCACTTGCACACACGTTCAAGCCACTGGACAACCTCCACCTCCTCGCTCCAGCGATCCAGCAGAAGCAGCAACTCCTTCCAGACGAAATGCCACTGGGAACATGTATCTCGTTAATCCGAGACCATGGGGGAATAATTCTAGAGGGGGAGAGAGATCCTTCACAAGGAGGTGTGAGGATGAAGGAGGGAATGGGTGGCCTTTTATAGGACGAGGGGGGGTGCCCCCTCTCTCCATGGCCGGCACATGGTGGTGACCCCTCACCTCCCCCATTCATGTGGTGGTAACCCCTCCACATTAAAATGCCTCTTCACATTCCCTTTTCAAGTCTCCACTTTAAATGCATTAAATTTCTCCAAATTTAATGCTCTCTCATTTAATAAAACTCTTTTTATTAAATTTATTCAGAATTTTGTTAATTACTTTAATTAACAAACATTCAAATATAGCCCCTTGCAATATTTTAATATCACATCCAGAACCACTTTCTGCAATTTCACCCAAAACAATTTCCGGTTTCTATTGAAACAATTCCTGCGCTTTGCGATTCTTTTGTCTGAAACATATATGCTCCAAAATGGTGTCCGGTAACTCTTAAGTGTGCCACCCTACGGTTCACGAATAATGCAGACATGATCGAGACCCTTCTCCGATCAATAATCAGCAGCGGGACCTGGAGATCCGTACTGACTCCTACACATTCAACGATGACTTCTGTGATCGTGAGAACCTTTAACGCTTGTAACTAAATCCCTTTGTCTCTCGATATATTACATGTCCGAGATTCGATCATCGGTATCTCCATACCTAGTTTGATCTCATTACCGACATGCACTCTTTTCTCGTTCCCGTGATATAACATTCTAGTGATCACATCACTTGCTTTCAAGCTATCTTAATGTGATATCACCGAGAGGGCCCAGAGTATATCTATCCATCATCTGGATTGACAAATTCCACTCTTGATCCCTGAGCCTCAACATAACACCTTTGTAGTACTGAACCCATCCTTATAGTCACCCTGTTATGGTGTGATGTTTGATGTTATCAAGATACTCTTCCGGTGTTAGCAATTAACATGATCTCATGGTCTAAGGATAAAGATTACTTCGTATGATGTTATAGCAATATAAACATAATGACTTGATCGTAATGCTATAGTTTGGATGAATGTTCATCACATCATTCCACCAATGGTGTGACCTTGTTATTAACAACATCCAATGTCCATGATCAGGAAACCTTGATCATCTTGTTAATCAACAAGCTAGTCTATAAGAGAGGCATAACTAGGAACCCTTTTTGTTTATTAAACACACATGTATTGATGTTTCCGATCAATACAATTCTAGCATGTAAAATAAACATCTATCATATATAAGGAATATATAATAACAACTTTATTATTGCCTCTCAGGCATATTTCCTTCACCTTCCATTTCTTTTCATTATTCGAAACATTACTCACATGCATCACATAATCATTGAGAGATAACATATATAGTTTGCCTCGTCTGACACCGAGGCCAACATCCTTATTACAATATTTTAGAATAAATTGTTTATGACCAAACAAGCATTCGAACATCTCATCATCTAAACAAGAGACAGAAATTAAATTCCTACTCAAAGTAGGTACATAAAGAACATTATTTAAATGAAGACTAAAGCCGGTGTGAAGCTCCAAGGTGAGTGACCCTATTGCTTCAACGTCGACTTCAACTCCATTCGCTACTTTAAGCTTTGTTGAACCTCTTGTTGTAGTTTGGATCATACTTAATCCCTGCATGGAGTTAAAAACATGAGCAGTTGCTCCTGAGTCAATCCACCATGAAGTACAAGATAAATTTGCATAATGTAATTCATCAACAAAAGTAATTTCATCTGTACCTCTCTTCATCATCCACTTGAGGTATTATGAACAGTCCTTCCTATAATGACCTCCTTGCTTACAATGGAAGCACGCATTCTCATCATTTGCGCTTCCAGAGGACTGTGCAACCTCATTTCCCTTAGAATTTGGCACTTCTTTCTTGAATGGCTTCTTGGGAGGCTTTGGAGAAGTTGGCCCATTATGCTTTCTCTTTTGAGAGCCAACATGAAAAGCTTGGTCCCTGTTCTGCCTCATGAACCTTTCCTCTTCCTGGACTACTTTAGGGGTTAGCTCAGGAAGAGTCCACTTTTCCTTCATAGAGTTGTAGTTGATCTTGAATTGATCAAATTCATTAGGGAGGGACTCCAATATCATTATCACTAGGAGATTGTCACTAAGCTCACACTTCAATGTCTTCAACTTTTGTGAAGCAGATACCGTCTTCATAATGTGGCTCCTGACTTCTCCATTACATTTATACTTCCCAAGTAGCTTGTGAAGAAGCTCATGCGCATAAACCTTTTTGAAGCCTTGAAACTGCTCCTCCAAGGATGCCATAAGTTCCTTAGAAGTATCCTTCTTGGGGAGAGCCCCAATAATCTCTAGTGAGATGGAAGACTTCATCAGTAGCATAGCCACATGATTAGATCTTTCCCACTTCTCCATCTTGGAGTCATAAGCTTTGTTTAAGTCTTCATACCCCTCGGCACCAACAACGGGTGCCGTGGGCTTATCCTCCCTTAAGGCATAATCAAAATCACTGAAAGCCAAACTTAACTCGATGGAGTTCTTCCAACGAGGAAAGTTACTCCCCGTCAGTGGCTCGACAGTGTCATAGTGTATTGTAGCGGAAGATGAATTTTTCACATGGAAATTCACTAGTAAATTGCATGAATAGAAATTAAAACATGCCATAAACATGAAAGTTTTAATTATATGTCAAAACACCATTGGGCAGAATTGCCACAAGATTAAAACAACATTAGGAGAAAGACTTGCAAAATTAACACAACGATTGGTCAGAATTAATTTTACAGTCATGATATTTCCATAATAAGCATCGAAATAAAACATAAGGAAATTTAACATTATTCGATGCCTAAAATGGGCATACAACATTAAAACACATTAAATATTCTAGAAAAAAATTCTCGTTGGTTCATTTTAGTCTAGAACAGTAATATGTCTTACAAATCATATTTTAGGCATTCATTTTTTGTATTAAATTTCAGTACAAAAGCATAAAACAAACACATAATAGCATAAGGAAAAAATATACTGAAATTAAAAACAGAAAAAAGATCAACAGAAAACGTTGCAGCCCAGTTTTCTGTACTCGGGCCGCAGCCCCACCTCAGATTCGGCCCAAAATCCCCCATCCCAGCTTGTCTATACTCTGCTTGCTCTCGGCCATTGGATGCGATCCAATGGTTGTCACTGAGCCGGACCAAAACCAACTCAGAGGAGTGGGTGTTAACCCTAAGCCTTATCCACTCACCCACTCCTCTGTGAGCGAGCGAGAGGGTGGCGACGGCGCGCACCATGCGGGAGGTCAGCCGGCGGCCAGCGGCCACGCGACGCGTGTGGCAGCACTCTCCTGCTTCCCTCCCCCGGACCCCCCTGCGCTCCTCCGAGCTGTTCCGCGCTCGTCCGACCGCAAGCTGCGCGCGCCACGTAAGCGGTAGAGGCAGCGCCGCGCGCCAGGAACGGCTGCGGTACCTCCGCGCGCCATGGGAGCGGCAGAGACACGTCACGTGCCAGGAGCGGCACCGCCTTCGCAGCCGGCGCTCCTTTCCCGTCCCACCCCTTCCGTGTCCATTTCGTCGCGGTGGCCGTGCTCGTCGGCGGAGCGTGCACTGGACTAGGTCCAGCACGCTCCTCCGTCAAGCGTAGCTTCCTCTGGCGTGTTCTTTACAGGTGGGGAGGAGGTGGTGCGGCCTCCATCATTTGGGTTCGTTCCGCGCGCTCCTCCGTCGGGAGGGTAGCAGCGGTGCGGGATCCTCACCCTTGCCGGAGCAGTGGGTGCTCCGGCGGGCCCCGAAGGGAGAGGTGACGACCCGACATCATTAGGTGAGTTCCCAAACTCGTGCTCAAAGAAATTGCAGAGATACATGTGTGAAATTAGGGATTTTCTTTAGCTAGCATCTTTAGAATGCAAAACGTGCTTCTCTAGATCTAATTGCTTGCAAATTCGTATCAATAGATAAAAAATTAACTTACAGATACATCATTAGGTTCATTAGTACTGTAATCTGTTGGTTGACATTGATCTATGAACAACTTTAGGTACACGTTTGCAACCAGATTAGATCTAGACAAAATAGTAGGGGCTAAAACAGGGGCATTAGACCATCAGATGTAAACAAAAAATGCCTAAACATGATCAATTCATCACAATTGAGATTATGAGATCTCACTCAGGGTTCTAGTGCTACTCAATTTTGGCTCTGATACCATTGTTAGACCAAAAATAATGCAGCAGTAGTGCAAGATCGATACAAGCAACAACTAGAACACCTGGTTAAGGATGGCAATGGAGCAGGTTTGGACGGATATACCAAAACCAAATCCAGATCCAAATCCGTAAACCTCACTCTAGCCCGCCCACGAAGATATCCATGGGCATGGATATTGCCCCAGATCCAAACCCGTCGGATATCCGAGTATCCATGGATATCCATTGGTTTCATGCTATGTACATAAAAATAACAATGACACTACCACAACATTTCGACAATATTTCAGCAGTATTTTGGCAACAGTTTAACAACACTTCAGTAATTATTATATGGATCACCACCATTGGGTCGCAACATGGCAGGAGGACTCGAGGAGGAAGAGGAGTGGTAGGGATAGCAGCGGTACCGCACCGACGGGTTTGGTAGGGATAGCAGTGGTCGCCGCCTATAAGGAGCCAAGGAGGGAGAGGTCGATGGCGCCTGGCAGCTGCCTGTTTAGTGCATGCGTAGCAGCCAAGGAAATCGATTAGCGATTAAGAGCAATTAGCTAGGGTTAGAGATAGTCAATTAGTTAGGTGGGCCTTTGGGTGGTTCGGTCTTGGAAGTGTGAGCTTGGGCCTTTTAATGAGTATGGAATATGTAATAGTTATTGGTTAGAAAACAATATCTCGCACTCGTGGGTCTCACGTGTCAAACGGATATCCGTTGGATATCCGTGGAGAGAAAACTTTGTCCATGCCCGCTCCATGAGTTAGTGGATATCCTCCCCATACAATCCGTGGGCATAATTAGCCCTCCATATCCTTACCCACCGGGCTGGATATCCATGGATACCTAGATCCGTGGATAAAATTGCCATCCTTACACCTGATCATCATAATAAGAGTGGTAGATAGAACTTTACGGGGTGCAGGAGTCGATGAAGATGCCATTGCTGCCCGGTTGATGCAGGCTTGTGCAGAGGTCGAGGAAGACGATGCAGGGAAGGTACTGATACCCTCTAGCCTCCAGCGGCACTGCCCTGGCACCGGCGGGGTGTAGGCTGGCCTTCCCGTCGCTGCTGCGCCGCCCTAGATCGGTAGGGTTTTGGGGATATCGGGGAGTAGCAGAAGCAGATCGTGGACTGGGGTACCAGATCGCTGCCAGACTCCCCTTCTTTATATGGCGCAGGCGACAGGGGACCTAGAGCCATCGGTTGGTTCAGGTGCCCCCGATCAAGGCGCGTAAGTTAGTGTACGAGGCCACCATCTCGTTGGTTTTGGTGGGCCCCTCTTTGACTTAACGTTAATCTTATCTTTATCCCTTTATTTGACTCTGTCTTGTCCAGTTAAACGTGACAGATCAACACCAACAGCCACATCTAACTGATCCCAAAACGGTTATAGGAGTAAATTTTTACTCATTGGATGAGTAAAAGTGGCAACCGACTCCTAAATTTACTCATCGGCCACCACTTCTAAGACTCCCGCCTCCTTCCATGTCGCTCCCATTTCCGGCGGCGTCGCCGCCGGTGATCGCATACCCGCCGCACCCACCCTGGTCCATGCGTCGCTCTCTGGCGCACCTCTCAGTCGCTCTACGCCTCTTGTCGTCGCTGAAATCGATAGGGAGACCTAGTTTTCGCTGGTCGCCACCCTGATTTGGAAAATTAGGCTTCGTCGGCATCGATTCATCGTAACCCGGAGCCGGCATCGCCTCCGGTGACCACGGCAACCCGGAGTTAGCTGCCAGGAGGCCGGCCACCACCGATGTCGCGATGAGGCTCGCCCCCTCCTCCTCGCCCACCACAGATCCCGCGCGGCCCGGGGTTGGTACCGCCTCCCCTGCCGCCCACGACGGGTTTGGTCTGCGCGCGGGACCTCTGGATGGAGTTGGAGGATGCATGGCTGGTCTCCACGGATGCTGCTGCCGGGGATGGATCGCCGACACTGCCGGCCGCAACCAACACACGAGGAAAAAGGTGATTTTTTTCTCTTTTTCTTAATGTAAAATCGGAGTAGAAGAAGTTGTGGCTTACATGTTTTTTGTTACCAATGTAGTACAAGAAATTCTACATGGACCGAGGATAAAGACAACCAGCTGTATTTTGCATGGCACCGATGCATTATACAAAGAGAGTGGTGTTCGTTCACCATTTCAATAATTTTGGGAAAAGATTCATGAGAATTTTAATGAAAAGACAAGAAGCGGTAGATCGATTAACTCGATTTTGAATAGATGGCACATTTTTGTTATGCATTCTAATGTCGTCAAGATGGCATAACTCGAATAGTTTGGTTTGTATTTGACTACTAATCTATGATTATATATGCGTATGTATGGACCTACTGCGTTGCAAATAAGGGGGGGAAATTTACTCATCTAAATATAAGGGTTGGGTTAGGAACCGGTACTTCCTCTAAGTTTTAGGAGTGGATTTACTCCTCTAAAGTTTTGGGGATCGGTTAGAGATACCCTTACTCCCTCCGTTTCATACTATAAGATGTTTTATCTTTTGTGAAATAAATGTATTTAGACATCTTCTTTCAATATGTAGATTCGAAACGAACCTACGCACAAAACCCCACGTCAATATTTTCTGACTATTGACACAACTCAATCGGTAGAGTATGGATTCCAGTTATGTGGCAATCATTCTGTCAATCAAGTGGGACGCATTGATCGCGAGACGAGATCCTAGCTGTACCAGAAAAAAAGGCAGAGCATCGATAGACCCTATGCGATCTGATCAATGCTTGATCTGAAACTCTCCAGACTTTTAGAGATGAAGAGAACAGTCAAGGGAAAAAAGAGGACTATATACTCCTATAAAGCAACTGAGGATGCCCAGCACGTACGTGTGTCGACCCTTTTATTTCCGGTGATATGCAAGCACTTGACCCAGCAAGAAATTCAAGGATGCATCAGCGTCACGCCTACTAGAGCTCGTGCTGTCCGTCTTTCAAAATAGACCGTTGCTCTCGTGCAACGACGGTGCAGTCGCGTCAGCGCGCGGCGCCGGCGGCCGTGGCGCCACGGCAGCGGACGACGTTCCCTCGCCGCCGGTTTGGCGTCTGCGAACCGAGTCCGCTGTCAGCTCGCAGTCCATCGGTCGTTGTCTTCGGTCAGTTCTGCTGATACACTACACCCTGCGTGTGCTCCGGTCTTGGAACACGCCGTGCGCGCGCGCCGGTCCTGTCCTGTCCTCTCTTTTTCGGACGCCTTTTCGACCGCGGGGTTAGGTTTGCGTGACGTCGACATCAGATTGGTTTGGTGATTCAGTAATCCGTCCTATCAGTGACTGCATATATGATGATTCGGTTAGGATGTACGACGACGCTCGTTAGCTGGTCGAGAACTTGAGTTTGGGCATAGTCACCGTCAGAGATTCAGTCTTTCAGAGTTTGTCAAATGGTCATGCTATTGCTCACTGTACGTTTATGTTCATTTTATCCTTTTCAAAACTCGTAGTAACATGAATTTTGCCAATTGCTTGCGCTCATTGGTTCTGCGAATAGTCTTAGGTTTCCCGCTTCTCGCTTATTTTGTAGTATTTCAGTAGCCATCTAAGTACTACGGACTCCGGTACATAATAATTGTTGTTGATTTTGTACAAGGGAGTAGTATAATTCAAGCATCAGTGAACTGAACCATGCAAAAGCAAGTTGTGCATCTGAGAAAGTTTCTCATATACTAAACAATTTGTGCCACATTCACGCGCTTGTTGTGTTGCTGAGTCATGTTTAAACTAATTTTGCATTTCACCCGGTTTTGACCACATGGCCCACATGTCATGTTGAGTGGATGCCAAATGGAAAGTACGAACATCCATGGGCATGTCTACGTGGCACCAAACCAGATAGAGCATCGACTTAGTCATTCATCTTGCTTCTCCCACTCACGCGCTCAAACGCTGGGGTTTTGGGCGAAGAGCGAGAACGAGCATGGTATTGAGAGTTTTGATCTAGGTTTAATGGAAGGGACTAGGGAGTGATTCCTTTGTGGCGAAAGGTGCGGGCTGAGTCAGAGGGACAAGGTTCTTGGTCACTTAGACATGCCAATAATTTTTACGCTCCTCGGTTAGTTTTCGTGTCACTAGCAACATGGACATGACATGTGCGATCCAACAACCATAGTTGGGGGAAAATGCTAAATGGGGTAAAACATGAAGCGAGGAAACTATAGGGACTACATGGTAAAATGTGGCAACTTTTAAGTATGGTAAAAAGTGCCACATTATACAAACATGAGATAAAAAATTAGAATATACTTAAGATAAACATATTCGCCATATCACTCCCTTATTTAAAAGACAATGATAGCGAGTGAAATCTCCAAGTTACTTCGGCCACTAATTTGTAATATCATATAACAAAACCTAATAAACCTTTTATATTATGGAATTTAAGCATGTGTTTTTTGTGGAGCAAACATTATTTCCAAAATTAATAGCTTGAAGTTTTTAATTTGATCAAGAAATGTCAAAAACATTATATTTTTATGAGGACTTATACGAATAAAATTAGAGACCCTCTATACTCAAATTGCTACCTCATCGTAAGGTGGGATATTCTCTCCCAACCAATGCCAAATGAGACATATGTTACCCTCTTGTATGTTAGCATCGGGGCGGCGCCAGGGGTCTTGGTATTAAAGTGAATATCAATGGTTTTGAGAAATTTTTTTTTTGATAAAATAGCGAAAAAATTAGCAAAAAATGTGAAGATTTTGGCAAAATGAATACCATCCTTCAAAATGAATACCAACCCTATGAAACATGGCGGTGCCAATGGTTACCATGATTGTAACACTCCCGGGATCAGGGTTAAACAAATCCAGACCTTAGTCTGACATAAGCTTAACCTAGACCTCGAGGATATCCAGTGAGAAATCGGGAACACAACAGTAACCCTGTGACACAAAAATTATTGCAGCAAGCTCATAATTGAGCGAAGAACCAAAATATTACAAGCAGAGGTCAATGACAACATACACCAAACAACGGAAGGAAAATTATGCTATTAAGTATAGCAAACTTAACAAATGGCCTAAGAGGCCTGAAGCATAACGATGGCGTCCCAACCCATAGATTCCAGGCTGCCGGCCAGGAACCCCAAGCTACTCGTCGGTGTTGATGTCATACTAAACTTGTTTTCAGGGAACACTTACTCTGAAAGTATTAACAAAGCAAGGGTGAGTACAGGGTGTACTCCACAAGACTTATGGCTGGTGGAGTTATTTTGCATAAATCCATCTTTGTTTTGTAAAACAATAGGAGAAGAATCTCGTCTAATCAGAATATTTTAAAAGGCGATAAGAGAGCGACATCTCCGAAGAATTGATCATCATCTTGATGTATACGCACTTCTATTCTTGTAGACAGTTGTTGGGCCTCCAAGTGTAGAGGTTTGTAGAACAACAGCAAGTTTTCCCTTAAGTGGATCACCCAAGGTTTATCGAACTCAGGGAGGAAGTGGTCAAAGGTATTCCCTCTCAAGCAACCCTACAATCAAGATACAAGAAGTCTCTTGTATCCCCAACACACCCAATACACTTGTCAGGTGTATAGGTGCACTAGTTCGGCGAAGAGATAGTGAAATACAAGTGGTACGGATATAAGACAACGGTGCTAGAAAATAACTTGATGGCGTGGAAAAGACTAAAGGGAAAGTGAAATAAAGATGGAAGCAAGCAAACATGTAACAGATCTAATTGCAAACGGTGTATGAATGCTTAGAAACAAGGCCTAGGGATCATACTTTCACTAGTGAACACTCTCTCATATAAATATCTTCTCTTGATGATACTACTCTAAACTACTCTCTAGTTAAACACTCTAATCGATGGTAGGGCTATAACAGCACACCTCAAAGTCCATCTTTCCCATCTAGAAAACCCCACACTGTCATCTTGAGTACTAGATGAGTCCAACAAACACCACAATTTCATAAAGACATCCAACTCCAAATATAACTCATAACAAGTATTTGTAATATCTAGCCTAAGTGCCACCATGGTGAGCACGCTGTCACTTTCACACACATGGGGAGAGCAGAGATTCATTAAAACACTTGAGTAGCAAGGCAGATCTACTTGATTACAAAGCTCATGACCACAATATGATCATGCATAGAGAGAGAGAGAGAGGAGAGAGAGAGAGAGAGATGAACACATAGCTATCGGTAGAACCCTTAGCCTCGAGAGAGAACTACTCCCTCCTCATCATGGGAATCAGCAATGGTGATGGAGATGGTGGTGGGGATCGATGGAGATGGCTCCGGGGGCACTTCCCCGTCCCGGCGGGGTGCCGGAACAGGGACTTTCTGTCCCCCGAATCACCCCTTCGGTGGCGGCGGCGCTGCGAAACTTTTCGTGGCTGGAGGCTTGACGATTTAGGGTTTTGGTATCGGGAGGCTCTTATAGGCGAAGGAGGCAAGGTCGGTGGAGTGCCAGGGGGCCCACACCACCTGGTGGCGTGGCCAGGGCTAGCCTGCGCCACCACATGGTGTGGCCACCCTGTGGCCCCTCTCCGACTCTCCTTCTGGCTCCGTGAGTCTTTCGAGAAAATATCAACTTTGGCTTTTGTCCGGTCCAATTCCGATAATATTGATTTTCTGACTTTCCTGGAACCAAAAACAGCAGAAAACAGGCAACTGGCACTGTGGCACTTGTTAATAGGTTAGTCCAAGAAATCATATGAAAAGTACTCCAAAGTGTGGACAAAACATAAGAAAGTAGATAAAACCAAGCATGGAACATCAAAAATTATAGATACATTTGCAATGTATCAACATCCCCAAGCTTAACTCCTACTCGTCCTCGAGTAGGTAAGTGATAAAAAGAAAGAATAATTTTTGAGGTGACATGCACCATCAGAAACTTGATCAAAGTATTTGTAAAACATTGATAGCTGGGATCATGGTACTTCAATCATAACATGAAAGACAAAGTTCTAGCAATAAGCAAAGAAACTATGATGCAACATGAAAAGGCATAAACAAAATATTCATGAATAACAATGCTTTGCAAGACGTTTGTTTGTTTCACATAAAGAAAACATAGCATAATAGTATTCATCTTGTCCCTCAATAGAGTAGTATATATAAATGCATAGGACACCTTCAAAGTTCATAAGAGTGACTAGATACAATAGTTTAAAACAAGCAATAACAAGTTATGCATCAATCAACTAGTCTTGGGACATAGCATAATAGTATTCATCTTGTCCCTCAATAGAGTAGTATATATAAATGCATAGGACACCTTCAAAGTTCATAAGAGTGACTAGATACAATAGTTTAAAACAAGCAATAACAAGTTATGCATCAATCAACTAGTCTTGGGACAATGCACATAGAACTAAGAATAGCCACTATGCTCTCAAAGTAAGTGCATAAAGATAGAAGGTGGAGACTCAATATAATGGTGGAAGAAAAGCCTTTTGTAAAAGGAAGTAGGAATTCAAGTCTCATAAAGAGCTTCCAAAAATTATGATACTTATAGCTTTCAGCTCTCATTGCCCCTATCATAAGCATCTTGAAGTGATTAAGGTTAAAGTGAACAAACTATGGTGTACTTGCTTGACGAAGTATAAGTCAGAAATTTCATGTCCCTTGTATTCGAGGGCCGCTCCTCATGCTACTCAAGTTTAGTCACTGGTAAGTTCTTGTCATCATAAGTACATGTGTATCATAGAGAACCGCCAACGGGGTACCCCTTGCCCGATGATACAGAAGAATCCCCATATCAAAATGACAAGGCAAGCAGACAACGAGCATCTCAGCATTCTTCTTATTTACCATGGGAATATGGTGCTTTTTTCTCTCTTTCCTCTTTTCATAGTATCTTTTTTTTTCTTTTATCTTTTTTTCTCAATATAGGACTCCTTTTTTTATAAGAAGAATGCTTCATAGACAGCTCATTATGGTTACACTGCAGGTTTCCACCATGTCAGCATGGATTAGACCAGCGGCCCAGGCATTTCTCTAACACATATACATAACTCCATGGACTTACAAGCTCCCCTTTCATTTCACACCGACGACATCCATATAAAAAAGAGCATGATATAACCTAGGTACAAGTACCAAGTGCAATGTTGAAAGCGTTCCCCATGAAAGCATGGTTCTGCTAATTCCCAACAAATAAGTGCAAGCATATACAACAAAGAAGACACAATGGTTCAAGTTTATTAAGGGCAAATAAAGTAAAGTGTGTCATCAAGTTTGTGAGAGCTTTAATCACTAGTTTTCTCATAACAAGTGGAAGGTAAACAAAATCATGAATATACTTGGAATAGCATAAGCTAGTAGGTAGGTATGATGGACTCTGTGGAATAACTTGGTTTAGGGAGTTGGATGCATGAGTGGAACTCATACTTTGTTGTGGAGGCTAGCAAAAGACTGGGAGCGACAAACTAAGAGAGAAATAATGGCCATAATCATGCAGAGCGACAAAACATCATTGATCAAAGCATAAAGTGATACTACAAGTTGAAAAATAAAGGATCATAAAGGCTATGGTGACTTTGGATAGTCATAACATGGTGTGAGCATGTGCCAATTCAACCCAAATAAAGCATCAAAGGAGAATACCACTATACTATGCTTTAATATGCTAAAACAACGCATGATTCATCCAAGGCACATTAAGAAATCTCAATTGTTTATAACAAGTCATGCTACAGCAAGGAATACTAAGCATAAAGCCAAAACAATATCAAGCATGGCATGACAGAGCATAGGCCACAGTCAAAAACAAGCTCTTTTTACCACATAAGCATGAACTTTCCTACTCTTTTCCAAACCAAACCAAACTAATTGTAAACCAAAGTATGAAAGAGGGGGTCCAACCAATTTTATTCAGAAAACTAAGCAAACCAAGCAAACTAAAAACCAAAACAAAAACGAAAAAGAAGACGCTCCAAGAAAAACACAATTGTGCGTGAAACAATAAAAATGAAGCGTTTGGAAGAAACCTGGGATTTTTATTGATGAAGAAGGGGGATGCCTTGGGCATCCCCAAGCTTTGACGCTTGTACTTCTTAGATATTTCTTGGGGTGACACGCGTGGCATCCCCAAGCTTGAGCTTTAGTCCATCCTTCATCTCATTACTCATTCCTTCCATACACCTGAAATTTTTCCTTCATACAAAACTTCACACAATCTCATTAGCAACATTAGTGCACTTAAGATAAATAAGTCTTAAGGTTAATTTCTAACACCAAATAAACTTTCATTAAAACACTAGATACTGTCGCACTTACCTCAAAAAGCTCAATTCCCCAAAAGAACTCAAAAAGGAACCCACAAGAAGCAAATGCAGAAAATGGCAGAATTCTGTCAAAACAGACCACCAGGTAAAGACGAATTTTTTCGAAGACCGGATGTTTCTCAAATCAAAAAGTGTTGAACTAGAAAAAGTTAGATAACAACCTGGGATAGAAGCAAAAACAATTACAGCTCAATCCGACATACAGAGCTCTCTCACGAATTTTTACGGTGAAGCACAGAAATCTGTTTCGGGACAGCAACTTTCCAATCATTACTTCTCTCTCATTAGAGGTTATTCTTGGCACAAAAATAAAATAAAAAGGATAAGGAGAGGTTATTACAGAAGTAATAACTTCCAAGACCCATCTAAAACTTTTGGGTTATCTCCAAATAAGTACTTTTCTTTACCGCCTTTAAGTTAGGCATGATAGTTTGAGAAGATGCTCACATAAGAAATATGAATTGAAGTAAAAGAGAGCATCAAGAAGCAAATTCAAAACACATTTAAGTATAACCCACTTCCTATGCATAGGAATCTTGTAAAGAAACAAGTCATGAAAGCACAAAGCAATAAGCATAGTAAAGCAAAACAAGTGCAACTTCAAGACTTTCAACATAAAGAGGGGAAACTTAATATTATTGAGATGCATAAAACCATGTTTCCCTCTCTCATAATAACTTTCAGTAGCATCATGAATAAAACTAACAATATAACTATCACATAAAACATTCTTATCATGATCCACATGCATAAAAGAATTAATACTCCCCACATAAACATAGTCATTCTTATTAATTGTAGTGGGAGCAAATTCAAAAAAATAGCTATCATTATTATTCTCATCACCATAATCATCAAATATAGGAGGCATATTGTAATCATAATTACTTTCCTCCTCAATAGTAGGTGGACTGAAAATATCATATTCATCATTGCAATCATCATATATTGGAGCTGTAGTATCATCATAAGCTATAGAATAATTATCATCCCAAGTGTGTTCATTTGTAAACATATCATCATTGGAAGGAACATGGATAGCACTAATAGTATAACAATTATCATCATTTTCAGAATTGGTACCGAAGAGATTTTCAATATCAAAAGTATTGTGCTTTTCCCAATCATGATCACTACTATAGGTAATAGGCATAGGAACATCATCGAGTTCAGAATCATCAAAAACTATAATAGGAGCAACATGCTTAGGGGAAAATACCGTTTCCTCTCTCCTTTTACTCCTCCTCTTCTTCTCTTTAGGAGGGAGAGGCTTGAAAGGAAGCTTCTCCATATACCCTGGTTCATTGTTAGAGACAATAGAAGAAACTTTGGAGGATTGCTTCTTTTCATTAATAATATAAAAACACATATTAGTCCTATCATATTTTGGTAAAATCTCATCTTCTATAATATTTTGTATGTAAGTATTTGTGTGGCAATTATCAACACAATAAAGATGACAACCATGTAGGACACTATTCATATCAAAATCACCCATATCTACCAAAGAGGTTTTTCTTGATAACTCTTCACACCCCAAAAATAATGTAAGTTCATCATGCTGATTAGGAGTGATCATGTCATCACAATACAAACTTGTAGTACTCATTGGATTAGAAGGGCTATTATTATGGCTTGAGCATTGAAAATTGAAATGACCCACTTCGAGGCAAAGTTCACAAATAGAAGGATAAAGGGCACAAACTTTTTTACCAAGATCATTTAAAGCCCTATACCACATTCTAGTTTTTTCATTCCTGTGGGTGATACAATATTCTTCTTCAATTTTATTATTCTCACAAGGTCTATGTATTCCACAAAAATTAACATGCTTATAAGAAATAGTACTTTCAGAGGTTTGAGCATGTTTGTTGCTATAAGTAACAACAATATCATTTTCCATGCAAGTGTCTTTAAAAGGCTCATGATACATGTCCCACTTTTCTTTAGGAGCATTAATATGAGAAGCAAAGGTTTTAAAACAATCAATAAGAATTCGAGGATCAAGACCATATTTAGCACTAAGTTCTTAAAAATCAGCAGTTTCAGCGAAAGACTTAATGCAACCATACTCATAGTTTATACCTGGTTCTTTACCTTTGTTGTTATCCCAATCTTCGGTATTGCTTTGAATTGTTTCAAGAAGATCCCACTTAGCTTTGACCTCCTTACTCTGAAGGATCCCTCTAAACAAGTATCTAGATAGTCCTTGTAATGTCCTGAAAGCCTTGCATAAAAATTATTAATAACAATATTCCTGGGGAGCTCATGAATGGGACATTTGAGCATTAGTGACTTCAATCTCCCCCATGCTTGGGAAATACTTTCTCCATCATGAGGATGAAAATTATAAATATAATTCCTATCTTTATTAATTTCATGAGGAGGATAAAATTTAGAGTAAAAGAGAGATTCAAGTTCCTTCCACTCCAAATGATGAGGATCATCTAGTAGCTCATACCACTCCCTTGATTTGCCCTTAAGTGATAAAGAGAATAGCTTCCTCTTAACTTGGTTCATTGAAATACCTACACACTTGAACAACCCGCATAATTCATGTATAAAGAGTAAATGATCACCAGGATGGACAGTTCTATCTCCAAAATAAGAGTTATTCATAACATGTTCAACAATTTTTATAGGTATTTTAAAAGGGATGCTTTCAGTATGTGGATTTAAAATATCACAAGTATCATTAGAATTACCACATATGGGAGATAAAGTATCATCAGAGCAAATTTTCTTCTTTAAAGCTGGGGAACTAAAAAGATCATTTTCACAAAAACTAACTTCCCCAAGCTTAGACGTTTCCATAGCATTAGTAACAAAGGTGTTCAAAAGATTCATACTAATAACATTGCTATTAGCATGCAAAGAAAGTTCCATGGGTTTTTTAATTTTCTTTTCAGACAATTCGAGTTCTAACTTAGGAAAAATAATAAAAAGCTCTCTAATTTTGTTGTTGTTTTCCATTAAGCCTAACTAGTGAAAACAAGAAACAAAAAGACAAAATTGCAGAATCTAAAGGAAATAACTTCGAGCACTCACACCGGAGGATGTGAGTACCTTTTACCTTACCTCCCCGTCAACGGCGCCAGAAAATAGCTTGATGTCTACGCACTTCTATTCTTGTAGACAGTTGTTGGGCCTGCAAGTGCAGAGGTTTATAGAACAGCAGCAAGTTTTCCCTTAAGTGGATCACCCAAGGTTTATCGAACTCAGGGAGGAAGTGGTCAAAGGTATTCCCTCTCAAGCAACCCTGCAATCAAGATACAAGAAGTCTCTTGTGTCCCCAACACACCCAATACATTTGTCAGGTGTATAGGTGCACTAGTTCGGTGAAGAGATAGTGAAATACAAGTGGTAGGGATGTAAAACAACGGTGCTAGAAAATAACTTGATGGCATGGAAAAGACTAAAGGGAAACTGAAATAAAGATGGAAGCAAGCAAACATGTAACAGATCTAATTGCAAACGGTGTATGAATGCTTAGAAACAAGGCCTAGGGATCATACTTTCACGAGTGAACACTCTCTCATATAAATATCTTCTCTTGATGATACTACTCTCCGGTTGAACACTCTAATCGATGGTAGGGCTATACAGCACACCTCAAAGTCCATCTTTCCCATCTAGAAAACCCCACACTGTCACCTTGAGTACTAGATGAGTCCAACAAACACCACAATTTCATAAAGACATCCAACTCCAAATATAACTCATAACAAGTATTTGTAATCTCTAGCCTAAGTGCCACCATGGTGAGCACGCTGTCACTTTCACACACATGGGGAGAGCAGAGATTCATTAAAGCACTTGAGTAGCAAGGTAGATCTACTTGATTACAAAGCTCATGATCACAATATGATCATGCATAGAGAGAGAGATGAACACATAGCTACCGGTAGAACCCTTAGCCTTGAGAGAGAACTACTCCCTCCTCATCATGGGAATCAGCAATGGTGATGGAGATGGTAGTGGAGATCGATGGAGATGGCTCCGGGAGCACTTCCCCGTCCTGGCAGGGTGCCAAAATAGAGACTTTCTGTCCCCTGAATCTCCTCTTCGGTGGCGGCGGCGCTGCGGAACTTTTCGTGGCTGGAGGCTTGACGATTTAGGGTTTTGGTATCAGGAGGCTCTTATAGGCGAAGGAGGCAAGGTCGGTGGAGTGCCAGGGGGCCCACACCACCTGGTGGCGCGGCCAGGGCTAGCCCGCGCCACCACATGGTGTGGCCACCCTGTGGCCCCTCTCCGACTCTCCTTCTGGCTCCGTGAGTCTTCCGGGAAAATATCAACTTTGGCTTTGTCCGGTCCAATTCCGAGAATATTGATTTTCTGACTTTCCTGGAACCAAAAACAGCAAAAAACAGGCAACTGGCACTATGGCACTTGTTAATAGGTTAGTCCAAGAAATCATATGAAAAGTACTCCAAAGTGTGGACAAAACATAAGAAAGTTGATAAAACCAAGCATGGAACATCAAAAATTATAGATACATTTGCAATGTATCACATCTTGACATCCACCAAAGTAATCCTCATCTCATACCTAGGATCACCCCCTCACCAAAGTAATCCTCATCTCATACCTAGGATCACCCCCTCGTACCCATGAGGAAGCATCCATAAGCACACATTGACCTGCCAAGTTTCACGATTAGGTTCATGTTCTCTATGATCTTAGAATTTGGTCACCAAGCGTTCATAACCGTGAACACGACTTTTCGAAAAGATTTAACTCTGCAGGGGTGTACATGTCATGCCCCGATACCCAGCACAGTAGAATGACAACCGCCACGCGTATATAGACTTGGAGACCTATATACTCGTAAGGCTAAAAATACAGGCAAAAGCCGGCACAGTGGATCTCGAGAAGCTCATATTGATTTTATTACATATTTATATTACATTTACACAGAAATATAACTATATTCTCTATTTCGCTTCTCGCCCACCTGTTCAGCCTAATCTTCTGATGACGACATCTTCCGCAACGCAACTCTGATAAAAACATTGGGAGCAAGGGGTGAGTACAAAAGGTACTCAACAAACTAATCATACAAATAATAATATAAATTGTAAAATAGACTTGCTTTGAAAAAATAGGTGATTAAAGTGAAGGAGATATGCCCTAGATGCAAATAATAAATAGGTTTTTATTGTCATATCTCAATTAGTTCATAATAGTTTCATACTGTGCTATAACTGTATTAATACGAAACATTAATACATGTGTGGTATGTAAACAAACCGTGTCTCTAGTTACCTCTAGCGAACTAGTTCATTGGTCATGAGGATGATCTAGGGTTTCGAGATCATGGGCATTTATGCCAATTGACAATGAGGTCACATCATTAGTTGAATGATGTGATAGACAAACAACCCAACCAGTTGTATCTTAATGAGATCTAGTTACAATGTTCACCATTAATGATAAAACTAAGGAAACCTCGCAACCTGTCTTTAGACTGTGAGATAATGCAAATCACCGTTCTGGAGGGAGCTTAGATGGTTATCAAGTATCACTCCGTGACTAGGTGATCGAAAATGTGCTACTCAGGTTTTCCAAAGGAGCGCGTAGAGGAGTACATATCAAGACCAGGATTTGCCAATCCATGTAATGGATAGATACATATGTGGCCATCTCGGTGACATTGCATTAACAAAGCTTGCAAGCGTGTGACTGGGTCACGGAATGCAACGACACGAAAACGAGAAAACAAGTTCATCGTAACGAGATCGAACGAAGGTATGGAGATACCGTAGATCAAATCTCGGATGAACTAGGTATCAAGAGGAAAAGGGAATGGGAAACGACTGTTTACGGTTCAAACGACATTGTCATCGTGGAATGCACATGGGTCAATATGGGCATCCCGGTCCCGCTATTGATCATTGATGGAGATCATGTCTGTGCCATTCCCGAGCCGTGGGGAAATACACTTAAGGGTACGATGAGCTAGAGATCCTCTGTAAGTTGGAATCACCATATGAAAGAGAAAAGGAAACTGGAAAAGTTCCGTGAGAGAACCGGAATTGTTCCGGGAAAGTTCCGAAGTCGTTCGGAGGAAATTGAAAGGGAACCGGAAGGTGTTTCGGGTCAAATCGGATTTTGTAATATGTATTTACATATTAATTAATTTAGTTAATCTTAAATATAATATTAAAATCTAATTTGAAGGGGTATTCCATTAATGGGCCAAACTTCCTAGGGAAAAAGGGCCCATTAGGGAAAACCAAAGGAGGGAAGGGCCAAGGCCCAGGCGCCTCAAGGGGCCCCACCTGGCCAGCCTAGGGTTGTGCGCAGGGTGGGGCCCACCCTAGGCCGGATGGCCCATGAAGGCCCATGCGCCCCCCTCTCCCTTGTTTAGTCCTTTGGTTGACTTTCTCCTTCCCTCTCTCTCTCTCGTCTCCATGTGTTGGTACGGTCCCAAGTAAGGACTGTCCGAGCATGAGAAACCGCACTTGCAGCACGCCGTTGCGTTGCATGGATTCCAAGCCGAGGATCTACTTCCGCACTCCCGGCAGGGATCAAGGAGTCGGAGGTCATCATCATACACCGTATGTGTACGAAACGAGGAGGGGCCTCACTTGAGGCACCTTGGATGTCGTGAGCTGGAGCTGCTACACGATGAAGAGGGAGCAAGGGGTGACCTGCGAGGAGCATCGTGACCTTGAGGTCGGCTACGGCTTCAACTACTTCAACCACGTTCCGCTCGGAACGTTAACCGCGTACGGTCTACAAGGGTATGTATTCTATACGCTCCGGCTGTTACTGCATTACTACATAGATAGATCTTGGGCGTTAGGAGGTTCCAATGTAGGAAATTTTTTGTTTTCTGCTGCGGAACCCTTCAGTGGTATCAGAGCCGATCTATGTGTAGGAGTGCTGTATAGCCAGTACGCCCATGTATTGTGCGGGCATTGATCCCTTAGTTGTTACCCTCTAACGTGTACTTGTTTATATCGCAGTACTGTTTGATGAAGCGGCCCAGACCGACCTTACGTGTATTTGTACGCGAGACTGGTTCCACGCTCGACATACGGCTTGTTCCGTATAAGTGGCTAGCGGGTGTCTGTCTCTCATTCAATAGTTGGTATAGCATTTACAACGGAGGGCCCCGAAAGGGGTGTAGTAGAGACAACTATTGGATCCATGTTGTGGTTGGAAAGTTTATAGATTAGAAACGGTTCTATTGCAAAAGCCCTAACAACCACGTAAAACTTGCAAAATATAAAGTAGAGGCGTCTAACTTTATTTTGCAGGAGGGCTTGTGTTATGATATGGTATTGGTCGTTAAAAAGGTAAAGTAGTTTACTTTTATGTTACTATGTTAAGTAGTAATAGCCATCGTTCTGATGGACGACCGGGTGGCGGCGTCGTGGACTTGGCGCAAACCAAGGGCAAGATGGAGATCATGTCGGAGCGCTCGATGGAGATCAAGGCGCAAGAAGGACCATATCATATCGCAATACACATGTGATGTTGATACCTGCTATATATCTTATTATATGTTAGTATTAGATACTCAACGGTAGCAAATAAGATAATCCCTATATAATTCCAATGATAGTGTTCCCCTTGTGTGTGCACCACCAAGAAAGTTTGCCGTTATGAAGCCGACCGTGACGATCGGGGGCTAGACATATCTACATTCGCATACAGTGGGTGTAATCCATGTTGGACAACAAATACACACAAGTTAGATTTGGTGAGCCTAGCATGTGTAGACATGGCCTCGGAACACAAGAGACCGAAAGGTCGAGCATGAGTCACATGGTTGATGTGATTGACATTGGGGAATGTCTACCTTTGATGCTGCAGTGATGACCGTGACGATCGGGGGAGGTGCAGATGATTGGGATCATGTGATCACTAAAATCGTCCAGGGGATGACAATTTTAGTGGGAGCTCAATTAGGATTGAACTCATATTATGAACTTAGTCTAGATGTCTGTTTGCAAATATCTTAGTAGATCATGGCCTATCCCATTGAGGTCCTTTGGGACCATGGGAATATACTTCTTGATATGGAACTTAGCAAAAGGGTCCAACTTCATAGATTAATACCCACGCCTGAGGGATATCCTCGTAAAAGGTGATCTTCTCTTCTTGATACTATGACCATTAGGAGATAATCCGATGACTCTGCAATGTTTGTGTGTTCTCCGTAATCATCCAACAAGCCATTCTCCATTCGATGGAGAGTTGGATTACAATCTTGTATTCTGCAAGATCAGGCACATAAAGTATGAGCCGTTGGATGAGTTTTCTTCCATGATGGATGAAAAAGGGGACATTTGGAGAAACACTTAGCAATCTTGCATTAGAGTTATGAACTCTCATAAGGTCTTGATTGCAATGGAGGTCATGAAGGAAAAAAGGTATATGTTGGATATACAAATTATAAATGTGGTTCTGGCAAAACTCGTTGCAGTTTGTAAAGTATTTGATACTTGTCCCGTGTTGTGAAAACAGGATGGTCTGCTTGAGAATTGCTGGAACTAAGGCAATGTGGCTTGATGACGACAAGCAAAACAGTTGACGGTCGACATCACCCCCTTTCCTCAAAGGTTTATCATTTGGATTAGTGGACTTAAATATAATTTGTAATCCTTGTTTGTGTGTCTTGCTTTTGGCAAGACGATTGTTCATATGAACGAGTTACAAGACAGTTGTACTATTCTTATGAAAAATACCGTTATGGTCACATTATGATTATAAATGAGTTACTCTCAACACTATGTTAATGATAATAGTTTAAACATTTATAAAGGATTAGAATGCTAAAATATATCCAAGGTTTAGTAATGACATGACACTATAGTTTAAGTCATTTTGGTTATTGCATGTTCTTCATGAAGATCGGGGTCCTAGATTCTTAATCTAGAGACTTTGCAAAACCATGCCTTGTTGGGCAGAATGACTAAAACTCCGCATTCTGGTAAAATAGTGATATGCGAAGAAATGTTGAACTTTATACATAATGATGTATTGTATTTTCAACAAGATAGTGGAAATCATTATTTATACTTAATGTTGAATCTCATACATAGTGATGTATTGTATTTTCAACAAATAGTGGAAATCATTATTTCACACTTCATTGTGGATTTAAGTGAATATGAGCATTTTCTTAATGAAACATAAGTTTGAAACTGTTTTGAATTGTTCAAAAGATTTCAAAATGAAGGAGGATATTGAATTAACAAGAATACAAAAGTCTCTTCGATTTGATCGACATGACTAAAGTATTTAAGTTAATTTTAGCATAAAAGGACATGTGAAAGAGGTTTCACAAATTATGATAATAAGGGTAATTTCAAAGTGTATTGAAATGACTAAACATCATAATCATTATGTATTAGATACATATGTTATAATATTATCTCTTATCGGGGTTATAGTTATCATTTAGTTTTAGAGATCGAAATGAGCGAACACTCGGTTGAAATACAAAGGAACATCTAAAGATTCGTGGAAACAACACCATAATTGTTATGGCATGTTCAAGTTTCTGGAGATTTTGATAAGTTGAAATCGTGGCGAATAAACAAGTCTTTGTAGAGCATTCTTAGGAAGCTATGAATGCATCTTCCACAAAGGACAAACCTGCTGTTGTCCAAAGTTGACGTGTCTTGATGAAGATACAGGTGGAAGAAAGTAAAAGATCAAAACAAGGTATTTGACCTTGACTCCGAATTGTTGAGTGGCGCAACGGAATTTGTTTCGTGAAACCGAACTCTACAAATAGAGGAGAAACTAAAGATAATGATCATAAAAGTTTCAGCGAATACTTTTACTAAAGAAAGTAGGATTCAAAAATATATACTCTGCAAGTTTGTGGAAATATATTATTGATTCACTTGTCATGTTTATGAACAAGACATACCTACGAATTACAAAGAAGTGTTATGGACCTAAGTGCGAGAAATGACTAGGAGTCATAAAATCCTATATTAAGTTACATTTAATATTGCAAAGTAATATGTTACTTAATCTTATTAAGTAAAGTACTTTACTTGATATTTCTGAATGACTTCAAAGTCATGAGAAGGAAATGAAACTTAATGGAGACGTAAAGCTCGATTTGTCACATAGTATGGACAAATTCAAGGAGTTGACTACAAATGTAGCGATGCTTGAGTCTATTGGATTTACACTAGCAATATATGGATATTGAAGTCTCGGAGCTGGAATTCTCAATTTGATGATGATCAAAGAATTTTGGAATGTCCAAGATTATCGAGAGGACCTGCTTTTGAGTGGGAGATAATTAGCTTCGCCAAATCTTAATATGTAAGAGACATATTTTGAGTGGGAGCTAAGTAGCTTAGCTGAATCATAATATGTATCAGACATATTTTGAGTGGGAGCTAAGTGAAATCCCTGGATCTCATTATTCGGGATCTTGCTTTTCATGGTTCTCATCTCTGCAACTCGCGATTTTCGCGAGAGAACCAAATCCAAGTTGGTGAAGATCGTGATTTGAGCTGGCATAGTAGTTATTACCTTTGCAATTGCGGTTCGAATCTATCTGATCTTTATCTTTTTGCTCAAAGAACGAATAAAACCCCTTGTCGAAGCCCTTTATTATAAGCTTCCCTGGATCTGGGAAGTTTCTCTTTCACGGTATTGAGATCGTTTGATTGATTTCCTTGTTTTGATCGCTACTTATGGGCGTGCGCTCAAAGGATACAAACAGGGATTCACAAACAAAAAAAGGAATTCGTAGTCACTTTTTAGTTGATTTTACTCTGTTTATCCTGTAGTTTGGATGCTATATTTGAGTGGGAGCATGAAATCATTCTAGGATATGTGGACAACATATGTGAATGATGTGATTGGTGTTAATAACATTTAAATAGATAAATTGGGATGAAGTTGAAGTTATTAAACAATGAGATCTATCGAGATAGATTGGTGAGTTTAATAAACATTTAATGTCGAATGCTTCTTGGACTTGATTCTGAAGATGTTCAGAATGTCCTAAGCAAGATTCTGAAGAAGTTCAGAATGAAACAAGGTAAGAAAAAAGTTCTTACTATATGAAGCATTGTCTTAATATATCAACGATGGTTAAAAAGGAAGAAAGAGATGTGTTGCATCTCCTATGCCTCAGCCATAGGTTCTTCCATACAACCATATTGTATACTCGACATAATGTGACCCGAAGTTTTGGTTGGAAGGACACGCTCTTAACTGTAAGAACATGTCTTGAAGTGATTCTTGAGTTAATCACTGAACCAGAATTAAGTTTGTACTTAAATGGCAAGAAGCAAAGTAAGTGGCACAGTTGCATTTCATGCACTGGGATCTACATAGATATAGAAGTATAAAGGCTCCATCTGATGTGATGTATATTGTTATGGCGGGGCTAGTTCACTTTTAACGTAGAATGATGTGTCCCAGGGCACAGTGCCCATGAGAAAGCCCTCGAGGTTGATCTAAAGTCACTGTAGGCTCCTGGAAACCGGCCTCGTTCTGCTGCCATAACTGCAGTATATACACAAAGGATTGCAAAGTGTGTTTCGAAGTTTAGATGACAACAGTGAAAAACGACCGTCATTATAAACAGTAGAAACAAAGTCTCACTTTGTTGCCAAACGAATACTTCGACCCATTATGAGATAATGGTGTGAATGTCAAAGTTAGAAAGGCATTAACGATTTGCAAAGACATAATGATTTGGTAAAACAGAACATGGACAGGACGTTTTCCATAAGCATGCATGATCAATAAACACATATGTGATATGGTTTATGATGAGTAAAATGCAAGCTAGATTATTTGTACTCTAGTGCAAGTGGGAGACTGAAGGAGATATGCCCTAGAGGCAAATAATAAATAGGTTTTTATTATCATATCTCAATTAGTTCATAATAGTTTCATACTGTGCTATAACTGTATTAATACGAAACGTTAATACACGTGTGGTATGTAAACAAACCGTGTCTCTAGTTACCTCTAGCGAACTAGTTCATTGGTCATGAGGATGATCTAGGGTTTCGAGATCGTGGGAATTTATGCCAATTGACAATGAGGTCACATCATTAGTTGAATGATGTGATAGACAAACAACCCAACCAGTTGTATCTTAATGAGATCTAGTTACAATGTTCACCATTAATGATAAAACTAAGGAAACCTCGCAACCTGTCCTTAGACTGTGAGATAATGCAAATCACCGTTCTGGAGGGAGCTTAGATGGTTATGAAGTATCACTCCGTGGCTGGGTGATCGAAAAGGTGCTACTCAGGTTTCCCAAAGGAGCGCGTAGAGGAGTACATATCAAGACCGGGATTTGCCAATCCATGTAACGGATAGATACATATGTGGCCATCTCGGTGATGTTGCATTAACGAAGCTTACAAGCGTGTGACCGGGTCACGGAATGCAACGACACGGAAACGAGAAAACAAGTTCATCATAACGAGATCAAACGAAGGTATGGAGATACCGTAGATCAAATCTCGGATGAACTAGGTATCAAGAGGCAAAGGGAATGTGAAACGACTGTTTACGGTTCAAACGACATTGTCATCGTGGAATGCACAGGGGTCAATATGGGCATCCCGGTCCCGCTATTGATCATTGATGGAGATCATGTCTGTGCCATTCCCGAGCCGTGGGGAAATACACTTGAGGGTATGATGAGCTAGAGATCCTCTGTAAGTTGGAATCACCATATGAAAGAGAAAAGGAAACCAGAAAATTTCCGTGAGAGAACCGGAATTGTTCCGGGAAAGTTCCGAAGTCGTTCGGAGGAAATTGAAAGGGAACCGAAAGGTGTTTCGGGTCAAATCGGATTTCGTAATATGTATTTACATATTCATTAATGTAATTAATATTAAATATAATATTAAAATCTAATTTGAAGGGGTATTCCACTAATGGGCCAAACTTCCTAGGGAAAAAGGCCCATTAGGGAAAACCGAAGGAGGAAAGGGCCAAGGCCCAGGCGCCTCAAGGGGTCCCACCTGGGCAGCCAAGGGTTGTGCGTGGGGTGGGGCTCACCCCAGGCTGATTGGCTGATACATTGCAAATGTATCTATAATTTTTGATGTTCCATGCTTGGTTTTATCTACTTTCTTATGTTTTCTCCACACTTTGGAGTACTTTTCATATGATTTCTTGGACTAACCTATTAACAAGAGCCATAGTGCCAGTTATCTGTTTTCTGCTGTTTTTGGTTCCAGGAAAGTCAGAAAATGAATATTCTCATAATTGGACGGGACAAAAGTAAAAGTTGATATTTTACCGGAAGACTCACAGAGCCAGAAGGAGAGTCGGAGAGGGGCCATAGGGTGGCCACACCACCCCTAGGCGCGGGTCCACCTAGGCCGCGCCAGGGCATGGTGTGGGCCTCCTGGCCGTCCACCGACCTTGCCCTCTGGCCTATAAGAAGCCTCCCGAGGCATAAACCCTAAATCGTCAAGCCTCCAGCCACGAAAAGTTCCGCAGCGCCGCCGCCACCGAAGGGGAGATTCGGGGGATAGAAAGTCTATGTTCCGGCACCCTACCGGGACAGGGAAGTGCCCCCGGAGCCATCTCCATCGATCTCCACCGCCATCTCCATCACCGTTGCTGATTCCCATGATGTGGAGGGAGTAGTTCTCTCTCGAGGCAAAGGGTTCTACCGGTAGCTATGTGTTCATCTCTCTCTCTATGCATGATTTTATTGTGATCATGAGCTTGTAATCTATAGATCTATTCTGCTACTCAAGTTCTTTAATAGATCTCTGCTCTCCCTATGTGTGTGAAAGTGACAACGTGCACACCATGGTGGCACTTAAGCTAGAGATTACAAATACTTGTTATGAGTTATATTTGGAGTTGGATGTCTTAATGAAATTGTGGTGTTTGTTGGACCTATCTAGTACTCAAGGTGATAGTGTGGGGTTTTCTAGATGGGAAAGACTTACTTTGAGGTGTGCTGTTATAGCCCTACCATCGATTAGAGTGTCTAACCGGAGAGTAGTTGAGAGTAGTATCATGAAGAGAATATATGTATATGAGTGTTCACTAGTGAAAGTATGATCCCTAGGCCTTGTTTCTAAGCATTGATACACCGTTTGCAATTATATCTGTTACATGTTTGCTTGCTTTCATCTTTATTTCAGTTTGCCTTTAGTCTTTTCCCACGTCAACCACACGCCATCAAGCTATCTTCTATCACCGTTGTCTTATATCCATACCACTTGTATTTCACTATCTCTTCGCCGAACTAGTGCACCTATACACCTGACAAGTGTATTGG
Source organism: Avena eriantha (assembly GCA_910589775.1). Taxonomy (NCBI): domain Eukaryota; kingdom Viridiplantae; phylum Streptophyta; class Magnoliopsida; order Poales; family Poaceae; genus Avena; species Avena eriantha. The sequence goes on from OU342740.1 coordinate 464,982,759, forward strand.
GTGTGTTGGGGACACAAGATACTTCTTGTATCTTGATTGCAGGGTTGCTTGAGAGGGAATACCTTTGACCACTTCCTCCCTGAGTTCGATAAACCTTGGGTGATCCACTTAAGGGAAAACTTGCTGCTATTCTACAAACCTCTGCACTCGGAGGCCCAACAACTATCTACAAAAATAGAAGTGCGTAGACATCAAGCTATTTTCTCGCGCCGTTGCCGGGGAGGAAAGGTAAAAGGTATTCACACCGGAGGATTAAAGAAGAAGAACCTCCCACGGCAAATGCCTATTTTCCGGTGTGAGTACTCGAAATTATTTCCTTCAGATTCTGCAATTTTGTCTTTTTGTTTCTTGTTTTCACTAGTTAGGCTTAATGGAAAACAACAAAAAAATTAGAGAGCTTTATAGTATTTATCTTGAGTTAGGACATGAAGTGTTTAAAGAGAAAATTAAAAAACCTATGGAACTTTATTTGCATGCTAATAGCAATGTTGTTAGTATGAACTCTTTGGACACCATTATTGCTAATGCTATGGAAAAGTCTAAGCTTGGGGAAGCTAGTTTTTATGAAAATGATCTTTTTAGTTCCCCAGCTTTGGAAGATAGCTATTCTATTGCTTATGATGATACAAAACCTCCAATATATGATGATTACAATGATGAGTATGATATTTTCAGTCCACCCACTATTGAGGAGAAAAATAATTATGATTACAATATGCCTCCTATATTTGATGATTATGGTGATGAGAATAATAATGATAGCTATTTTGTTGAATTTGCTCCCACCACAATTAATAAGAATGACTATGTTTATGTGGAGAGTATTAATTCTTTTATGCATGTGGCTCATGATAAGAATGTTTTATGTGATAGTTATATTGTTAATTTCATTCATGATGCTACTGAAAGTTATTATGAGAGAGGAAAACATGGTTTTATGTATCTCAATAATATTAAGTTCTCCTCTTTATGTTGAAAGTCTTGAAGTTGCACTTGTATTGCTTTCCTACGCTTGTTGCTTTGTGCTTTCATGACTTGTTTCTTTACAATATTCCTATGCATAGGAAGTGGGTTAGACTTAAATGTGCTTTGAATTTGCTTCTTGATGCTCTCTTTTACTTCAATTCATATTTCTTATGTGAGCATCTTCTCAAACTATTATGCCTAACTTAAAGGCGTTAAAGAAAAGTACTTATTGGGAGATAACCCAAAAGTTTAAATGAGTCTTGGAAGTTATTACTTCTGTAATAACCGCTCCTTATCCTTTTTATTTGCTTTTTGTGCCAAGAATAACCTCTAATGTGAGAGAAGTAATGATTGGGAAAGTTGCTGTCTCGAAACAGATTTTTGTGCTTCGTGAGAGAGCTCTGTATGTCAGATTGAGCTGTAATGTTTTTTCTCTTCTGCCCCAGGTTGTTATCTAACTTTCGTTAGTTCAACACTTTTTTATTAGAGCAACATACGGTCTTCGAAAAATTCGTCTTTACCTGCTGGTCTGTTTTGACAGATTTCTGCCATTTTCTGCATTTGCTTCTTCTGGGTTCCCTTTTGAGTTATTTTGGGGAACTGAGCTTTTTGAGGGAAGTGCTACAGTAGCTAGTGTTTTAATGAATGTTTATTTGGTGTTAGAACTTAACCTTAAGACTTATTTATCTTAAGTGCACTAATGTTGCTAATGAGATTGTGTGAAGTTTTGTATGAAGGAAAAATTTCAGGTGTATGGAAGGAATGAGTAATGAGATGAAGGATGGACTAAAGCTCAAGCTTGGGGATTCCACATGTGTCACTCCAAAAATATCCAAGAAGTACAAGCGTCAAAGCTTGGGGATGCCTTGGGCATCCCCTTCTTCATCAATAAAAATCTCAGGTTTCTTTCAAACACTTCATTTTTATTGTTTCATGCACAGTTGTGTTGTTCTTGGAGCGTCTTTGTTTTAGTTTTTAGTTTTAGTTTGCTTGTTTTGCTTAGTTTGCTTGAATAAGTTGGTTGGATCCCAACACACTTCTTTTGGAGAGAGACACGCTCCGTTTTCATTGCCTAGAACACTCTAGTTTTCATTCTTATTGTTCTGTGAGTGTTCTCTTTTGCTAGCACCGTGTTTAGCCTTAGTTTTCTTGTGCTTTGAGCTTAGAACTTTTTAGTTATTCTTTGTGGATTTGTGAGACAAGATCACTGAACTTTATTTATTATCATCTTTGTGAGTTGTTTCAAATAGTTTGGTTTGGTTTGGAAAAGAGTAGGAAAGTTCATGCTTATGTGGTAAAAAGAGCTTGTTTTTGACTGTGGCCTATGCTCTGTCATGCCATGCTTGATATTGTTTTGGCTTTATGCTTAGTATTCCTTGTTGTAGCATGACTTGTTATAAACAATTGAGATTTCTTAATGTGCCTTGGATGAATCATGCGTTGTTTTAGCATATTAAAGCATAGTATAGTGGTATTCTCCTTTGATGCTTTATTTGGGTTGAATTGGCCCATGCTCACACCATGTTATGACTATCCAAAGTCACCATAGCCTTTATGATCCTTTAGTTTTCAACTTGTAGTATCACTTTATGCTTTGATCAATGATGTTTTGTCGCTCTGCATGATTATGGCTATTATTGCTCTCTTAGTTTGTCGCTCTCAGTCTTTTGCTAGCCTCCACAACCAAGTATGAGTTCCATTCATGCATCCAACTCCCTAAACCAAGTTATTCCCAAGAGTCCACCATACCTACCTCTTAGCTTATGCTATTCCAAGTATATTCATGCTTTTGTTTACCTTCCAAATTAAACTTGTTGTGAGAAAACTAGTGAATAAAGCTCTCACGAACTTGATGTCACACTTTACTTTTCTTGCCCTTAATAAAATTGAACCATTGTGTCTTCTATGTTGTATATGCTTGCACTTATTTGTCGGGAATTAGCAGAACCATGCTTTCATGGGGAACGCTTTCAACATTGCACTTGGTATAGTTGATATCATGCTCTTTTGTATATGGATGTCGTCGGTGTGAAATGAAAGGGGAGCTTGTAAGTCCATGGAGTTATGTATATGTGTTAGAGAAATGCCTGGGCCGCTGGACTAATCCATGTTGACATGGTGGAAACCTGCAGCGTAACCATAATGAGTTGTCTATGAAGCATTCTTCTTATAAAAAAAGAGTCCTATATTGAGAAAAAAAGAGAAAAAGAAAAAAAAGATACTATGAAAAGAGGAAAGAGAGAAAAAAGCACCATATTCCCATGGTAAATAAGAAGAATGCTGAGATGCTTGTTGTCTGCTTGCCTTGTCATTTTGATATGGGGATTCTTCCGTATCATCGGGCAAGGGGTACTCCGTTGGCGGTTCTCTATGATACACATGTACTTACGATGACAAGAACTTACCGGTGACTAAACTTGAGTAGCATGAGGAGCGGCCCTCGTATACAAGGGACATGAGATTTCTAACTTATACTTCGTCAAGCATGTACACCATAGTTTGTTCACTTTAACCTTAATCATTTCAAGATGCTTATGTTCCATGCTTGGTTTTATCTACTTTCTTATGTTTTGTCCACACTTTAGAGTAATTTTCATATGATTTCTTGGACTACCCTATTAACAAGAGCCACAGTGCCAGTTGCCTGTTTTCTACTGTTTTTGATTCCAGGAAAGTCAGAAAATGAATATTCTCAGAATTGGACGGGACAAAAGCCAAAGTTGATATTTTTACCGGAAGACTCACGGAGCCAGAAGGAGAGTCAGAGAGGGGCCATAGGGTGGCCACACCACCCCTAGGCGCGGGTCCACCTAGGCCGCGCCAGGGCATGGTATGGCCCCCCTGGCCGCCCACCGACCTTGCCCTCTGGCCTATAAGAAGCCTCCCGAGGCATAAACCCTAAATCGTTAAGCCTCCAGCCATGAAAAGTTCCACAGCGCCGCCGCCACCGAAAGGGAGATTCGGGGGACAGAAAGTCTCTGTTCTGGCACCCTGCCGGGACGGGGAAGTGCCCCCGGAGCCATCTCCATCGATCTCCACCGCCATCTCCATCACCGTTGCTGATTCCCATGATGAGGAGGGAGCAGTTCTCTCTCGAGGCTAAGGGTTCTACCGGTAGCTATGTGTTCATCTCTCTCTCTCTATGCATGATCTTATTGTGATCATGAGCTTGCAATCTATAGATATATTCTTCTACTCAAGTGCTTTAATAGATCTCTGCTCTCCTTATGTGTGTGAAAGTCACAGCGTGCACACCATGGAGGCACTTAGGCAAGAGATTACAAATACTTGTTATGAGTTATATTTGGAGTTTGATGTCTTTATGAAATTGTGGTGTTTGTTGGACCTATCAAGTACTCAAAGTGACAGTGTGGAGTTTTCTAGATGGGAAAGACTTACTTTGAGGTGTGTTGTTATAGCCCTACCATCGATTAGAGTGTCCAACCGGATAGTAGTTAAGAGTAGTATCATGAAGAGAATATATGTATATGAGAGTGTTCACTAGTGAAAGTATGATCCCTAGGCCTTGTTTCTAAGCACTGATACACCGTTTGCAATTAGATCTGTTATATGTTTGCTTGCTTTCATCTTTATTTCAGTTTGCCTTTAGTATTTTCCCACGTAAACCACACGCCATCAAGCTATCTTCTATCACCGTTGTCTTATATCCATACCACTTGTATTTCACTATCTCTTCGCCGAACTAGTGCACCTATACACCTGACAAGTGTATTGGGTGTGTTGGGGACACAAGATACTTCTTGTATCTTGATTGCAGGGTTGCTTGAGAGGGAATATCTTTGACCACTTCCTCCCTGAGTTCGATAAACCTTGGGTGATCCACTTAAGGGAAAACTTGTTGCTGTTCTACAAACCTCTGCACTTGGAGGCCCAACAACTGTCTACAAAAATAGAAGTGCGTAGACATCACTGGCCCATGAAGGCCCATGCGCCCCCCTCTCCCTTGTTTAGTCCCACATGGGAAACCCAAAGGGGAGGGCACACCCCCTCCCCCTATATAAAGGGGTGCCCATGGGTGGGAATAGACACACCAATATTTGGAGAAGTCCTTTGGTTGACTTTCTCCTTCCCTCTCTCTCTCGTCTCTATGCGTTGGTACGGTCCCAAGTAAGGACTGTCCGAGCATGAGACACCGCACCTGCAGCACGTTGTTGCGCTGCAGGGATTCCAAGCCGGGGATCTACTTCCGCACTCCTGGCAGGGATCAAGGAGTCGGAGGTCGTCATCGTACACCGTATGTGTACGAAACCACGAGGGGCCTCACTTGAGGCACCTTGGATGTCGTGAGCTGGAGCTGCTACACGCTGAAGAAGGAGCAAGGGGTGACATGCGAGGAGCATCGCGACCTTGAGGTCGGCTACGGCTTCGACTACTTCAACCACGTTTCCCTCGGAACGTTAACCGCGTACGGTCTACAAGGGTATGTATTCTATACGCTCCGGCTGTTACTGCATTACTACATAGATAGATCTTGGGCGTTAGGAGGTTCCAACGTAGGAAATTTTTTGTTTTCTGCTGCGGAACCCTTCATAAAGTAATTAAAAAATTAAAAAACACATGGTGCCACACATGAAAGTAAGCATTCCCAAACCAGAGAGTCACAGGGGTTAATATTAACGCTTTTACGCTCTGCAGAGGGGCACTCCGATGTAGACAGCCTCACCTATAACCACACAGGACTCTAAAAGAGCATAGCCCTTTTACCCACTAGAATTCAAACACCTGAATTTACTTATGTCGATGGCTCCTACGGATGTATCACCGACACGTTCCGTTTCAGGGCCATCTCCAGCGGAGAACTCAGCCAGTCCCATACCTGGACTGTGACCGGTACAATACGGTTACCTTCGTAGCACCAAGTTTTAATTATAAAAACAGTCTTATTAATTTTCATGTTAATCTCCAAATCCATATTCACGATAAATACCCAGCTTGTATCGGTGGCTCCAAGCGGATCCATCACCGTATATCGACACCGGATATCAACCCATGAATATTTCAGCGAAATATCCACACCGGATATCAGCCCATGAATATTTCAACGAAATATCCAGTATCTCAAAAGTTATGCATCATAGATTTATACATCGAAACATACTTTACAAAAGATATAAAAGATGTATGAAAAAGCTTGCCTGAATATAAATATCCATTCAGATCAATATATACTCCAGACAAGTGATATATCCCCGCCATGAAAGAAAACCCAGGACAGTGCAAACACCGATCTACAGCTCAACACTCTTCTATGACCAGCTTGCATAAAATGATACCAAACGCCTAAGATATACGCCGACAGATCGTCTACTTCATCTTCCCTAGAATATGCACGCATACATGGATGGGACCATCGATCTCTCGGCTCTCATGTTTCTCTAAGGACGATGTGGTGTGTGGTGTGTGGTGTGGAGATACAACGATACCACTAGCGCTATTTATAGGATTGGATGGCAAGCCATGAGCTTGCTAAATATCTTGCCGCTTTGACCGCTCAGCTGATCGTCTAGGTGCGGCCTTTCAAACTGAGTAAAATATCTGTCTAGTAGTTCGACGTGTCAACGATTTACAGGAAAACTACCATGCACAAATCCACGTAGGATCCCTACTCTGCCGACTACCGTGACAATCCTGTAGTAAGAAGCCACGTCGAAGCTCAAGACTAACTCCATGCATGTATCTGACGACATGCATCGGTCCACGTCGGAGAATTGGATCACTATAGGTCTGTCGTGAGCTGCCAACACCACATGCACAAATATCTACTCTATTCTTCTCTCACGTACTAACACACACTACTAGTACTACCTTGCTACATGTAATTAATTAAACCAACTTTCTTAGTACTATCGACCATATACAAACCAATCAGGTTAATATCTCTTCTTTTCATTCCATGCAAAGATTAACCTCTAATTTAAACACTAGAGTTCGCTAATTAAAAATATTAAGAAGACAAATATTATTTCTGTCAAATTATTTAATAGTTCGAAAATTCGGGTTATCACAGTATAACTTTATCCACACGTACCAACCGACTCTTGATGTCACTAGATAAGCCGTCTTCCTTGGAAGGCCGGCAGAGGCTGGTTGGACACGGCATTTACCCTGCTTTCGCCGAGACCATGAGTCACGTCCTAAGGATGGTTCTGCCGTAACGGGTCAAATCCCGAAGTTGGTCCCTAGAGATGTGGGCGAGGTTGGTTTACTAGGGACGCCATCTACCCCAAGCAACCCCGGCCACGCTTACCTACTGATATGTTGCAAACGTATCCATAATTTTTGATGTTTTATGCTTGATTTTATCTACTTTCTTATGTTGTGTCCACACTTTGGAGTACTTTTCATATGATTTCTTGGACTAACCTATTAACAAAAGCCACAGTGCCAGTTGTCTGTTTTCTGCTGTTTTTGGTTCCAGGAAAGTCAAAAAATGAATATTCTCGGAATTGGACGGGACAAAAGCCAAAAGCAGTTTTTCACCGAGGAACACCTGGAGCCAGAATACGAGACGGAGAGGGGTTGGGACCCGGCCACACCACCTGGCCGCGCGGCCAGGCCTGGCCCGCGCCAGTGGGTGGTCTGGCCGCCCCAGACACCCCCTCGGCCTCTCCTTCCACCTATAAGTTGCCTCTAATACGGAAACCCTAAGTACCCAATCAAAATTCCACGAAAGAGTCTGTAGCCGCCGTCATCTCCATCCCTAGATCGGGAGGGATCTGAAGCTCTTCCCGGCACCCTGTCGGAGAGGAATTCACCCCGGAGGCCTTCTTCATCATCATGCAAGCCTCCGGTGTGCTGTGTGAGTAGTTCATCTCTACGGGTCCATGTAGTAGCTAGATGGCTGGTTTTCCTCCTTTGTGCTATCATGTTTATATCTTGTGAGCTCCGTTCATGATCAAGATCATCTATTTGTAATTCTGCATGTTGTGTTTGCGGGGATCCGATGGATATTGAGATGCTATTTCAGATTGATTATTGATTCTATCATGTCTTTGTTATTTGTGATCTTGCATGTTTTCCGTTGTTAGTAGCTATCTTGGCCAAGTAGATGCTAGCAACTCCAAGAGTTAGTATTTATGCTCGATAGTGGGTTCATGCCTCTAGTAATCTGGGGAAGTGACAAAAATCTCTAAGATACTAGATGTGTTGTTGCTACTAGGGAGAAAACAACAATCCTTTGTTCATAGAACAATCGTATTGTTTACTTTACACGCAATGCGTAATGCAATTATCTGTTGCTTGCAACTTAATACTGAAGGGTGTTCGGATGATAACCTGAAGGTGGATTATTAGTCATAGATGCAGTTGGATTACGGTCTATGTATAATGTTGTAATGCCCAATCAAATCTCAAAGGAGTCAAGATGAGTAGTATATGCATGTATTGCTTTCTTGATGTTTGTCAATTGCCCCGCTGTAATTTGTTCACCCAACATGTTATCTATCTTAAGGAGAGCCACCTCTAGTGAACTATGGACCCTGGTCCTTTCTTTTACTATCAATCTACAATCAACTGTTTACTGCTTTGTGTTTACTTTCTGCAAACTATTACTTTCTTCTATTTGATACGTTTAATCCATTGTTTTCAGCAAAGCCGGTGAGATTGACAACCTCATCGCAAGTTGGGGACAGAGTTCTGTGGTTGTGTTGTGCAGGTCTCCACGTTGCTGCTGGCACCGGTAGTGCGCCCTGCCAAAGTTCAGCTAGCAACACTTTTGGGGTGTTTCCTTGCTCCTACTGGTTCGATTAAACCTTGGTTTCATAACTGAGGGAAAACTTGTTGCTCTGCTCATCATACCTTCCTCTTGGGGTTCCACAACGAGCTCGATATATTTTGGGCCATCAAGCTATTTTTCTGGCGCCGTTGCCGGGGATTCAAGGACATCTTCATAAGGCGAGTCACTCATAACCAATCGCTTTACTTTGTTATTTTTGTTTTTCTTAGTTTACTTTTGCTTTGTTTGCTTGTTTATTTATCAAAAACACAAAAAATAGTTTTACAAGTTTGCTTTCTTTATTGAAAACACACACAAAATTAGTTCCTATCTTAAGTTGCCATTATGTCTAGCATTGCGCCAATCACTATATCACCTGAAGAAATGATTTTCACTTTTAAACAAGGAATTGAAGAGAGTTTCAAAGAAGCTTGGTCTAGAATCTCTGATTTACATGAAAAAACCGAACCTAAAATGACTCAAAGCTTGTTTCTTAGCAGTTTCTACCTTGGAATTACTCTTTGCTATAGATATACTTTAGATGTTGTTGTGGGAGGAGACTTCCTCCAATGCAATGAGGATGATGTTGTTAATGCCATAAAGAAATTGGTCTTTACTTACAACTTACCTAGCAAATCTGATTCTTCTTTTATAAACAAATTTGCTAGATTGAATACTCTTGAGATCAGCACCGCTAGTTTGAAAGATTGCTATAATACCCTTAGAAAGCATCATAACTATATTCCAATAAATTCTGAACCCTCAGAATGGCTTCCCACAGTAAAGATTGCTATAAACAATTAAACTTTTCATGCTCGCTGCGATATCATGTCTGAATTTTGTCTTATGCCCAAAGATATTTATGAATCTTTGAATCTTTGGGGGCTTTCTGAAGGAGGAGAAGAAATTTTTCTTGCTAATAATGCCACAATATTACCCATTGGAATATCTGAAGAAGTGTTTACAAAGATCCTAGGGAAAATGGTTTCTACTGATTATCCTGTTATTGAATGTGTAGGAAAAGGACAAATCACACTTGGAAGATCCCTATTGAAACTCCTTGGAGCAATAATAGATGTGGAAAAGGGCACTATGCACCTTCTTTCTCCACCAAGAATTCATAAGTTTCCCAAGGTTAAGAATAAAAGTAAGAGAGGTAAGGGCAAGAAACTTGGTTTTAATGCTTCTTCATTTGAGAACACTTGATCCTTTTTCTTGCTTCTTATGCCTAACTTAAAGGCGTTAAAGAAAAGTACTTATTGGGAGATAACCCAAAAGTTTTGGATGAACCTTGGAAGTTACTACTTTAGTAATAACCGCTTCTTATCCTTTTTATTTGCTTTTTGTGCCAAGAGTAACCTCTAATGAGAGAGAAGTAATGATTGGGAAAGTTGTTGTCCCGAAACACATTTCTGTGCTTCACCGTAAAAATTCGTGTAAAATATCTGTACGTCCTTTTGAGGCGTGAATTTTTGTGATTTTGCCCCAGGTTGTTATCTAACTTTCGTTAGTTCAACACTTTTCGATTTGAGCAACATAAGGTCTTCGAAAAAATTCGCATTTACCTGCTGATCTGTTTTGACAGATTTCTGCCATTTTCTGCATTTGCTTTTGTTGGTTTCTTTTTGAGTTCTTTTGGGGAATTGAGATTTTTGAGGGAAGTCCTTCAGTAGATTGTGTTTTAATGGAAGTTTTATTGGTTTTGGAACTGAACCTAAAGACTTATTATCTTGAGTGCACTAATGTTGCTAATAAAGATTGTGTGAAGTTTTGTATGAAGGAAAAGTTTCAGGTGTATGGAAGGAATGAGTAAGGAGGTGAAGGATGGACTAAAGCTCAAGCTTGGGGATGCCACGCGTATCAACCCAATAAATATCCAAGAAGTACAAGCGTCAAAGCTAGGGGATGCCTAAGGCATCCCTCTCTTCATTTTTATTGTTTCATGCACAATTGTGTTGTTCTTGGAGCGTCTTTCTTTTCGTTTTCGTTTTGGTTTTACATTTGCTTAGTTTGCTGAATAAATTAGTTGGACCCCCTCTTTCATTGCATTGGTTTTCAAATAGTTTGGTTTGGATTGGAAAAGAGTAGGAAAGTTCATGCTTAAGTGGTAAAGAGAGCTTGTTTTTGACTGTGGCCTATGCTTTGTCATGCCATGCTTGATATTGGTTTGGCTTTACGCTTAGTATTCTTTGTTGTAGCATGACTTGTTATAAAAAAATGAGATTGCTTAATGTGCCTTGGAAGAATCATGCATTGTTTTAGCATATTAAAGCATAGTATTGTGGTATTCTCCTTTGATGCTTTATTTGGGTTGACTTGGCGCATGCTTACACCATGTTATGACTATCCCAAGTCACCATAGCCTTTATGATCCTTTAGTTTTCGACTTGTAATATCACTTTATGCTTTAATCAATGATGTTTTGTCGCTCTGCATGATTATGGCCTTTATTGCTCTCTTAGTTTGTCGCTCCCAGTCTTTTGTTAGCCTCCACAACCAAAGTATGAGTTCTACTCATGCATCCAACTCCAAATAAAACCAAGTTATTCCAAAGAGTCCACCATACCTACCTACTAGCATATGTTATTCCAAGTATATTCATGTTTTTGTCTACCTTCCAAATTAAACTTGTTATGAGAAAATTAGTGATTAAAGCTCTCACGAACTTGATGGCACACTTTACTTTTTTTGCATTTAATAAAGCTGAACCATTGCGTCCATCTTTGTTGCGTATATGCTTGCTCTTTATAAGTTGAAGTTAGCAGAACCATGTATCATGGGGAACGCTTTCAACATTGCACATGTACTTTCTACCCTATTGATATCATGTTCTTTTGCTTATGGATCCCGGCGGTGTGAAATAAAAGTGGAACTTGTAAGATCATGGAGTTTGTATGTGTGTTAGAGAAATGCCTGGGCCACTAGCCTAAGCCATGCCTAATCATGGTGGAAACTTGCAGCATAATCATAATGAGCACTCTATGAAGCATCCTCAATAAAAACCTATGCAAATAGCAAATAAAAAGATCGCTGAGATGCTCATTGTCTGCTTGCCTTGTCATTTTGATTATGGGATAGCTCCTGTGTCATGTGCAAGGGGTACCCCGTTGGCGGTTCTTTATGATACATATGTACTTACAATGGCAAGAGCTTACTTGTGACTAAAGTTGAGTAGCATGAGGTTCGGTCTTTGTAAGTAAGGGGCATGGGATTTCAGCTTATAACTTGTCAAGCATATCCTCTTAGTTGTGTCACTTTAACCTTAATCACCTTCAAGATGCTTATGGTAGGGGCAATGAGAGCTGAAAGCTATTAAGTACCATAATTTTTGAAAGCTCTTTATGGGACTTGAATCCCTTCTTCCTTCTATGAAGGCCATTCTTCCACTTTTATATTGAGTCTCCACCTTCTATCTTTATGCACCTACTTTGAGAGCATAGTGGCCATTCTTAGTTCTATGTGCATTGTCCCAAGACTTGTTGATTGATGCATAGCTTTGATATTGCTTGTTTTAAACTATTTGTATCTAGTCACTCTTATGAACTTTAAAGGTGTCCTATGCTTTTATGTTTGCTACTCTATGAGGGACAAGCTGAATGCAACTATGCTATGTTTTCTTTATGTGAAACAAACAAACGTCTTGCAAAGCATTGTTATTCATTAATCTTTTGTTTGTGCCTTTTCATGTTACAACATAGTTTCTTATCCTTATTGCTAGAACTTTGTCTTTCATGTTATGATTGAAGTACTATGATCCCGGCTTTGAATGTTTTACAAATACTTTGATCAAGTTTATGATGGTGCATGTCACCTTAAAAATTATTCTTTCTTTTTATCACTTACCTACTCGAGGACGAGCAGGAGTTAAGCTTGGGGATGTTGATACATTGCAAACGTATCCATAATTTTTGATGTTCCATGCTTGGTTTTATCTACTTTCTTATATTTTGTCTACACTTTGGAGTAATTTTCATATGATTTCTTGGACTAACCTATTAACATGTTTTCTGCTATTTTTAGTTCCAGGAAAGTGAGAAAATGAATATTCTCGGAATTGGACGGGACAAAAGCCAAAGTCAGTTTTTCACCAAGGGACACCTGGAGCCAGAATACGAGACGGAAAGGGGTTGGGGCCCGGCCACACCACTTGGCCGCGCGGACAGGCCTGACCTACGCCAGGGGGTGGTCTGGCCGCCCCAGGCACCCCCTTGGCCTCTCCTTCCTCCTATAAGTTGCCTCTAATATGGAAACCCTAAGTACCCGATCAAATTACACGAAAGAGTCTGTAGCCGCCGTCATCTCCATCCCTAGATCGGGAGGGATCTGAAGCTCTTCCCGGCACCCTACCGGAGAGGAATTCACCCTCGAGGCCTTCTTCATCATTATGCAAGCCTCCGGTGTGATGCGTGAGTAGTTCATCTCTGGACTACGGGTCCATGTAGTAGCTAGATGGCTGGTTCTCCTCCTTTGTGCTATCATGTTTAGATCTTGTGAGCTCCGTTCATGATCAAGATCATCTATTTGTAATTCTGCATGTTGTGTTTGCGGGGATCCGATGGATATTGAGATGCTATTTCAGATTGATTATTGATTCTATCATGTCTTTGTTATTTGTGATCTTGCATGCTTTCCGTTGTTAGTAGCTATCTTGGCCAAGTAGATGCTAGCAACTCCAAGAGTTAGTATTTATGCTCGATAGTGGGTTCATGCCTCTGGTAATCTGGGGAAGTGACAGAAATCTCTAAGGTACTAAATGTGTTGTTGCTACTAGGGAGAAACAACAATCCTTTGTTCATAGAACAATCGTATTGTTTACTTTACATGCAATTCGTAATGCAATTATCCGTTGCTTGCAACTTAATACTAGAGGGGGTTCGGATGATAACCTGAAGGTGGATTATTAGTCATAGATGTAGTTGTATTACGGTCTATGTATAATGTTGTAATGCCCAATCGAATCTCAAAGGAGTCAAGATGAGTAGTATATGCTTGTATGCTTTCTCGATGTTGGTCAATTGCCCCGTTGTAATTTGTTCACCCTACATGTTATCTATCTTAAGGAGAGCCACCTCTAGTGAACTATGGACGCCGGTCCTTTCTTTTACTATCAATCTACAATCAACTATTTACTGCTTTGTGTTTACTTTCTGCAAACTATTACTTTCTTTCATTCGATACGTTTAATCCTTTGTTTTTAGCAAAACCGATGAGATTAATAACCTCATCGCAAGTTGGGGACAGAGTTCTATGGTTGTGTTGTGCATGTCTCCATGTTGCTGCTGGCACCGGTAGTGCGCCCTGCCAAAGTTCAGCTAGCAACACCTTTGGGGTGTTTCCTTGCTCCTACTGGTTCGATTAAACCTTGGTTTCATAACTGAGGGAAAACTTGCTATTGTGCTCATCATACCTTCCTCTTGGGGTTCCCCAATGAGCTCGATATATTTTGGGCCATCACCTACCTGTATTTATGCACCTCCTTCACCTCCTCTTTCAAAAACATTTTCAATGCATATGTCGAATGGAACGCCGAACTATGTGACTCATAGAATCTACTAGGCAAGTTAGTTACTCGTGAGGTTTTTCAGGCCCCGTGTGGCTGTAAGCTCGTCTCGGTTCCAAAGGCAAGAACTCGGTTCCTAGTAGTGGCGAGCATGGGACTAGAAAAACCACATCCCACCGTGGCCTCCCATACAAGATGATGGGGATATGCCGAATGGGATATACCTAGCAGGATGTTCCGATTGGGCCAAAAGGTCTCACGAATGGGCCTGCAGGACGGCAACTAGAATGCGACTAAGAGGAAGGCCCGGCGATTGGAGACTGGAGGCCTAGAAGCGTACCAGAAGCCTAGTCGGATTAGGTCAAAGCCTCTGAATCCATATCTTGTTTGGTTGTAACTTGTAAACCATAGCGAGGTGCCTCATATATAAACCTCCCTAGGGTATCATGAGGACTTACGTTCCATCATACACCCCCTCAAGCGACTCACTGCTTAGACACCGAGCTCGCCACCCCTGTAACTCACTCTCCAATAATCTAATCTAGCAGGAGTAGGTATTTACCCTCCGGGAGGCCCAACCTGGGTAAACCCATGTGCATCCGCCCCCATCTCGCACCGTAGATGGCCGCCAGCTCTCGCCCCCGATTCAATCAATCGCTGCCTACTGCAGCGACTGCCGTGGCCATTTCCACGATAGTGGCGCCCACCGTGGGGCATAGCAGGACTGGCCTGAGTTCTGCGGCGAGACCCTATTCGCCCATCGATCGGCCGCTCGACACCGGCCGCATGATCGCTATCGGCAGGATCTTACAGATCCTGCCTAGAACCTACATCCCGGCATCACGCCTGGTCACTCACGGCGTGGTGATGCCGGTCGGCTCCATCAACCTCTTCGTCGGCTTCACCGGCGCGGTCGACCCAGCAGCGACGGTGATCATTGGCGGATCGCTGCTGCACCGCGATCTGCTCTCGGAGGACCAGGTCCGCTTCATCAGGAGCCTCGTCACCGAGTATGACTCGGCCGGCAGCAACGCGGCCGAGACCAACACCGCCACGAATGACGAGGCCCTAAACGACGACGTCGACTCCGTGACCCCTGCCTCGGTCGACGGATCTATCACCGCGGCATCACGAGAAGACTCCATCACGCGAGTCTCCAACCCAGAGGATTTCGAGGACTCCTCCATCCTCGGGATCCTCGACTCCGATTCCGGCTCGGAGTCGCCTGACGACTTCCGCGCCAGATCCAATCGCTTTAACGTGATCTACATGGCGGGAAGCACGGTCGCCCCGCCAGATCCATTCTCCACACTGATCCCGCCGACTGCCAAGGCCACAAAGGTGGAGGAGGCCCGCCTGCGACTCGCAGAGGCGCAGCGCAATGAGCTCGCCGAGCGCGACAAATATCGCCTCGAGCGGGAAACGGCGCGGGAGCTATCGCTCTATCACCAACGCCACATCAGGACCCGCCTGAACTCTAACGTCCAGGGTCACGTCCTGAACTTCAACGACGAAAGCGACCCCGCACGCGTGGCCGAGCGCGAATACTGCGAGAACGCGCCACTAGGTCGAAGCAACGTAGCGTGACTGGCGTGTTCCAGCGCTACGTACAGCCAGAAGAAGGCCGCAAGATCCTCCAGGACATTCACGCCAGCAACTGCGGCCATCACGCTAGCGCCAAGTCGCTGGTTGCCAAGGTCATGCGGCACGGTACTTGCTCACCGCGCACGCCGACGCCACCAACATCGTCCAACGATGCGTCGGGTGCCAGAAGTACGCCCACCAGACGCACCTCCCTGGTTCGGCACTCAAGACCATCGCCATCACATGGCCATTCGCTGTATGGGGCATGGACATGGTAGGCCCGTTCAAGAAGGCCCCATCCGGCTTCACCCACCTCCTGGTCGCGGTTGACAAGTTCACCAAATGGGTCGAGGCTAAGCCAATCAAAAAGTGCGACGGCAAGATGGCCACCAAGTTCTTACGTGAGCTCATCTACCGGTACGGCTACCCGCACAGCATAATAATGGACAATGGCACCAACTTTGCCAAAGGGGCCATGGCGGAATTCTGCAAAGAGCATGACATACGACTTGACCTCGCCTAAGTCGCCCACCCGGAGTCGAACGGCCAAGCAGAACGCGCCAACCAGAGCATCCTCCATGGGCTCAAGCCACGACTCTAGGTGCCCCTTGAGCGCACCCCAGGATGCTGGGTCGAAGAGCTCCCTTCAGTCATATGGGGGATCCGCACGTCCGTCAATCGCTCCACCGGGTCCACACCCTTATTCATGGTGTACGGCGTCGAAGGCGTAATGCCAACAGGCCTGGAGCACGACTCACCTCGAGTCACCAATTACGTCGAGGCAACAAACGAGACCACCCGCCAAGACAGCATCGACCAAATCGACGAGGCACATGACCTGGCTCGCTCCCGTACAGCCATCTACCAGCAGGGACTCCGCCGCTACCATAGCCGCCGAGTCCGGACCCGCACCTTCCAGGAGGGCGACCTGGTCCTACGATTGGCTCAAGACAAGAAGGGCATGCACAAAATCTCCCCCCCATGGGAGGGGCCGTTCGCCATAGGGTGAGTCCTCAGCAATGACGCCTACTACCTCATCGACATATGAGGCGACGACCAGCTCGAGGTTGGGAGGCCATGGAATGTAAACCTCCTCTGGAAGTTCTATACATAGAACTGAAACATGTACTCAGCTGACATATATAATGAAATTCATTCAGTTCACAAATTGTGTCTACTCGCCATATCCTTGTGCCACTCACACTCATACGATCAACAATACGATACCCATGGAAGTCAACCTTTGGTCAAGCGACTGGCACGACTAAGTAGTGCGGTCCAAGGGCACCGAAAATACTCGGGCCTTGGCACGTCCACGAAAACGCCAATCCGGAGCCACCATCGGAGTCGCCTACTCGACTGGCCCACCGGGCCAAGACGACTGGTATACGCTTCTCACAGCGACATGTCCTTCCCATCCTCGCACAAAGCGACTCGAATGGTTAAGTACCACGCACGGGGACTCTGCAAAGATGGGACCCTCACGTGGCTCGGGAACACACCAAGTAAGAGAGCTGCCTTGGACTCGCCCAGCGACTGGCTCTCCGAGCCAGGGGAGGAGACGCGTTACCAACAATGCATTAGCAACTTATAGCAGGAAGGCGCCCAAAACGGTTAAGCACTACGCTCGGGGACTCGCCTACAAACAAATACACTCGCGCTCGGGGACTCACCCCTTCTTGAGGCGCAAGGGACAAGCAAAACACCACAAAAGAAAACACATATGTATACAATCGAGTTATACCCCATTAAAGGGCGGACGCGCTTGGGGACTCGCTCAAGCAAAAATAAACACACCATACAATCACAGTCGAATTGCGAGTCGGTTGACTCCTCTTACTCAAAATGTTGTTAATATTACAAAAGTTGCCACTCGACATATATTACAAACTACACAATGATACTATATATTTCGCAGGACCTGATGAAGAAGCATCCCCACCACCCTTGCCACGAACGAAAGGCTACCATGGGTTCGTCGGGTAGGTCGTCAGCGAATTCGACAACACCAACCGGAAGGGTTGCTCTGACTTCATGTCGTGATGCTCCGGCTCGGGGTCGCCAGGCGCCAATACCGTCTCTTGTATGCCAACAGGTCCCCCATTGCCAACACCCGATCAGCAAAAGGGGCAACCTTGGCAGTCAGCTTCAGCACCTCTGACATCTCCACCGTGCTAGTCACCGAGGGGTAGCCGCTGGTGATGTCATCGAGGTCGAAATCATCGGGGAAGTGGGCGAGACCCAGGCTCAATGTCGTGGTGGCCCCACGCTCGAAAGCCGAGTGTGCCATCCACTCCACGATGCCAGGCACCTCCTCCAGATAGTGCCACACTTCTATAAGTCCCCCAGGAATAACCTCGGTGGGGGACATCCCCCGAAGGACTGCTTGGACGCACAATGCCGAGGCGGTGGCCGCGTTCACCACGGTAGTCACGCACTGCGAGGTGTTGAAGGTCTGAACCACCGGGTTGCTTTGCCCTATCACAACTGCAACATCAGACGTTAGTGACACTATGGATCTCCCCACTCGGGGACTCGCCAAACGTGTTAAGCACAAAAAAAAGACTCACCAAGAAGCTTGCGGCAATTCTCGGTGACATGCTTCTCTAGAGCGGCATGATCGTTCTGCAACCCCATGATGATCGAGTCCGTGGCCTTGCACTCCTCCTCAGCCGCAGTGACTGCAGCCTTTGCTTGATCCTCAGAAGAAATTGAGGCTTTCGCCTCCTCCAACTCCTTCATCAGCGAGGCGATTCGCTCATTCGCCGCGTCCAGCTTGGCGACTGGAACGTACCCTTCACGGGCCTTGGACATCGTAGCTGGAAGACCATCTGAAAAGAAAAGATACAAGTCATCAACACGCCAGTACACCAACAGTTCACAAACGAAAAAACAAATCAAGTACTTACCAACAGCCTCCTGGAGTCGCCGGTTTGCTTCCTGCGCCACGCGCAGGTCACGCTCCAGACGTTCCCTCACGGCCTATCGATCGGTCGACTCCCTTTGCAAACCCTGCAAAAGTGACAAAACTTAGTACTTACCAAAAACAATATTCAGTTCCTAGCCGCTGAAATTCAGCGACTAGGAACTCGGGGACTGGAGAGTAGAAGAAATTCAATGATTAGTAACTTGGGGACTGGAGAGTAGAAGAAATTCAGTTCCTAGCCATTGAAATTCAGCGACTAGGAACTCGGGGACTGGAGAGTAGAAGAAACTCAGTACATAGCCGCTGAAATTCAGTAGCTAGGAACTCGGGGACTGGACGTACCTGAATGGCGGCGCCAAGCATCTTGTGGAGCTCTCCGCCGTCCGTGAAGGAGGTGCGCCCACGACGGGACCCAACTTCTTCATCAACGATCTCCGGGCTCTGTGGAGACTGGTTGTCCGCCACGCCTGGAAACCCCCATGCCATGAAGCGTGGGAACATTGCCGATGCCCTAGCCAAGGCACTGGTCGTCAGAGCCGGCGCTTTCGTCGTAGGAGCAACCACGACTGGCTCCGACCGTGCCGCCGCCACTTCTTTGATGACTGAAGAAAGATCGCACTCCTTGGCACTATCCACCACCATGACATCATCGGCACCGCCCTTCTGCCTCTTCGCGCCCTCCACAGTAGCCGCATCTAGTAGATTTCCTCTTCTTGGGGAGGTCGCCCTCTCCCGTGGTGGCGACCGGTGGAATCTTCGCCACTGAAGGGCGACCAATCTTCTTGGCTCCAGACCTTCCAAAACCTCCAAAGTCAACACAGTGACACGACTTGGAATGGAAAAGTTAATACTTACTTGGCGACTCGGAGAACACGCAACCCGGTACTGATGTGGGCGGGCTTGTCTAGTTCCGGCCCCAGCTTGCGCGTGAGACCCCTTTTGAAGCCATCTGAAGCCCATGACACCACGGCCTTCCTTCATGACGAAGCCACGGTCGCCGGAATTTCCGGCTCCGAAGACGCGGCCGCCCTTGAAGGTTGCGGTGACTTCGACGCCGTGGCCTCAGCCGCCTCTTAGCTTGGTGCCCTCAAAGCTTCAGGCGCAATCACCGCCAGAGGAACTTCTACCACCGCCTCGGTGTCCTCATCCCCAGATCCCTTCATTGGAATCGCATCCTCCGGGATCTTTTGCGAAGAATCGGGGGCATCCTCATCATCGGAGTCATCATCAGACTCGAACACCACCGCCGACCTTGGCGGCAATGCAAGCTTCTTCGCCGGTGACTTCGGTTTGCGCGCGGGCTTCGCCGGCGTGGCTGTGCGTCGATACGTGTGTTCTTGCACGATCTCGTCGCCCCCTTCATGTTCATCGAGGCTGCGACTCGCCTCGAATTCGTGCTGCTTCTGCATACGGGTCTTGCGAGCCGCAGGCGCTGGGGGAGGAACCTCCTCCTCCTCGTCGCTTTTGGAGGAATCTCCCTCGGAGGCCTCTTCGATCTCCTGGGGAACCTCTTTGTCAAGCGGAGGGAGCCAACCTTCCAGCACCTAGAACAACTGTAAACAACCACCAATGAGTATCGAACGATGCGACTGCGAGTTACATTATAGAGATTGCAACTGAAGGAAAAACTTACTGTGGGGGCTTCGTTCTTCATGGGAGTATACGGGGCGAGCCCGACCGATGCGGTTGTGGATTCCGCATCAGTGATCTTCTTCAGGGCGGCCTTGTAATCTTCGGTCTCCCATGACTCTTTTCTGGTCCAGGAGGGATCGTGTTTCCCGCTATACTCATACATCCAATGCGGCCGAGCCACTAGCGGAACCAGACGCTGCCTGAGCTAGTAGTTGTAGAGGTTGATCGAAGACAACCCCTGATCCTTCAACCTCTGGATCTAGTCCATCATCTCCGGCACGACCATCCTCTGGTCTTCGGGGAGTTTCTTCAGCGCCAGCCGGCGAGGCTCACTCCTTTCGGCGACGAACTCGGGAAGCGCCACTTCACCGGAGGGAGTGGATTCCTTCACGTAGAACCAGCTCTTCTTCCACTCGCTCGCGGCCTTCCTCGACAGTATGAGCTTGACGGAGTTGGCCTTCGGCTTCAATTGGAACGTGACGCCGCCGGCCGCCAGCATCAAGTCGCCGGATGCCTCGCACCCGATGCGGCCGTGGAAGAGCTCCAGCCATAGCGGGAAATACGGCCTGCAGCCGAGGTAGCATTTGCAGAAGGCGACGAAGATCGCCAGCTGCTCGATGATGTGCGGATCAAGATCCGACAGCTTGATTGCGTAATACGCACAGAAGCACCGGAAGAAGAGTGAGGTGGGAAACCCCAAACCTCTCTCTAGGTGGCTGGGGAAACAAACGCGGCTTCGTCTCAGTCTCGGAGGAGGCGGGAACCTGCTAGTTCCCCTTGCGGAGGACTCCGGCGTCCTCGAAGGACTTGAGCTGGGCCATGGTGCACTTGGATTTCCCCCATGAACCTTTTGGAGGTGCCATTGGGAAGGATGTGGAGTCACTCGGTGCGAAAGGATCGGATCGCAGGAAGACAGAAAGAATGAATGCGCGAGAGTGAAGAATGCAGGGAAGATCTACAGGGCTGATTCTCCACTCCCCTTATAAGGGGGCGCTACCCGCCAAATTCGGGGTAGCCGTTACCTGCGGTAATTACGCCGAAGTTACCGTTGGGATTGAAGGAAATATGCCCTAAGAGGCAATAATAAAGTTGTTATTATATATTTCTTGTATATGATAGATGTTTATTTTGCATGCTATAATTGTATTTATAGGAAACATCAATACATGTGTGTTTAATAAACAAAAAGGGTTCCTAGTTATGCCTCTCTTATAGACTAGCTTGTTGATTAACAAGATGATCAAAGTTTCCTCATCATGGACATTGGATGTTGTTAATAACAAGGTCACATCATTTGTGAAATGATGTGATGAACATTCATCCGAAGTATAGCATTACGATCAAGTCATTATGTTTATATTGCTATAACATCATACAAAGTAGTCTTAGTCCTTAGACCATGAGATCATGTTAATTGCTAACACCGGAAGAGTATCTTGATAACATCAAACGTCACACTGTAACAGGGTGACTATAAAGATGGGTTCAGTACTACGAAGGTGTTATGTTGAGGCTCATGGATCAAGAGTGGAATTTGTCAATCTAGATGACGGATAGATATACTCTGGGCCCTCTCGGTGATATCACATTAAGATAGCTTGCAAGCAAGTGATGTGATCACTAGAATGTTATATCACGGGAACGAGAAAAGAGTGCATGTCGGTAACGAGACCAAACTAGGTATTTGGATACCGATGATCGAATCTCGGACATGTATTATATCATGAGACAAAGGGATTAAATTGCTGACGTTAAAGGTTCTCACGATCACAGAAGTCATCATTGAATATGCAGGAGTCAGTATGGATCTCTAGGTCCCGCTTCTGATTATTGATCTGAGAGGAGTCTCAATCATGTCTACATTATTCGCGAACCGTAGGGTGACACACTTAAGGGTTGCCAGACACCATTTAGGAGCACATATGTTCCAGACAAAAGGTTTGCAAAGCGCAGGAAATGTTTCGATAGAAACAGGAATTGTTTCGGGTGAAATTGCATAAAGTGGTTCTGCATGTAATATTGAAATGTTGCAAGGGGTTTTCTGTGAATGTTTGTTAATTAAAGTAATTAGCAAAATTCTGAATAAAATAAATAAAAGAGTTTTATTAAATGAGAGAGCATTAAATTTGGAGAAAATTTAATGCATTTAAAGTGGAGACTTTAAAAGAGAACGTTAAGGGGCATTTTAATGTGGAGGGGTTACCGCCACATGAATGGGGGAGGTGAGGGGTCACCCCCCCCATGCGCCGGCCATGGAGAGAGGGGGCACCCCCCTCCTCCTATAAAAGGCCACCCATTCCCTCCTTCATCCTCACACCTCCTCGTGAAGGATCTCTCTCCCCCTCTAGATATTCCCCCATGGTCTCGGATTAGCGAGATACATGTTCCCGGTGGCCTTGAGTCTGGAAGGAGTTGCTGCTTCCGCTGATTTGCTGGAGCGAGGAGGTGGAGGTTGTCCGGTGGCTTGAACGTGTGTGCGAGGACGGATGCGCTGCTGATTTGCGACGCTCGAACTTCCACACGATCTTGAGATCGGCAAGCGTACGACTACATCAACCACGAGTTCCTACTCGTTAACAAAACTCGTTGTCTTCGAGGGTAAGTTCTCCATGGATGTATGTCCACCCGTTGCTCTGTATCTAGTAGATAGATCTTGGCGTATAGTTCTCATCGTAGGAATTTTTTTGTTTTCTATGCTGCGGACCCAACAGTGGTATCAGAGCCTGATCTATGCGTAGGTACTTTGCACGGGTAGTACACATATGTTTATATGTGGGCGATGATGATCATGTTATTGCATCTTCTATGTACTTTGGATATCGGTGGCATAGTGGGATGAAGCGGCCCGGACCAACCTTACATGTCATCGTACATGAGACCGGTTCCACGACTGACATGCAACTTGTTTTGCATAAGTGGCTGGCGGGTGTCTGTCTCTCCTACTCTTACAACGAGTTGCTAATAACTTGGTTATCCTTGTTGTGGTTCATGTTCGAAGGTAAGACCGGTTCTATCTCTGAAAGCCCTAAGCCACGTAAAACTTGCAATTGATAAATTAGAGGCGTCTAGTTTAGATCGTTGCTGGGTTAGTGTCTTGATATGGTATTGTTGTAAGTAGATGTAGGATAGATACTCTTACAACTCACTTAACGTGTAAGTTCCATAGACCTTGGCCTTACACACAAAGGAATGATAGAGATCATACCACGATGCAAATGATAGAGATCAAATGCATGGACCATATCACCTCACTTCACACATTAGATGTTAGCATCTTATATTGCTAGTTTGGCGCTTTTGGTAGCATTATAAGATGATCCCTCATTTAGATATCAAGATAAAATGTGTTCTTCCTTAAGTATGCACCGTTTTGTGGATCGTGTTTTGAGGCATCACGTGATGATCGGGTGTTCTCGACTCTACGCTTTCATACAACGGGTGTAAGACAGTTTTACACACGCGAATACTAAGGTTCTTACTTGACGAGCCTAGCATGTACAGACATGGCCTCGGAACACGGACCGAAGGGTTAAGCATGATTCATATAGTTGATATGATGCCTATATAGATACTCGCCTTTGAAGCTACACCGACTCACGTGATGATCGGACTTGGTGTAGTGGATTTGGTTCATGTAATCACCAAAAGGATACGAGGGATGTCGTTTTTGAGTGGGAGTTTATTAGTAATTTGGATTAGTTGAACTCAATCTATCATAAACTTAGTCTAAATATATTTTACAAATTCTGTTGTAGATGGCACCACCTGCTTTTAATTTCAATGTGTTCATGGAGAAAGAGAAGCTTGCTGCGAATGGTAGCAACTTCACCAACTAGGCTATGAATTTGAGGATTCTCCTCACTGCTGCACAAAAGCAATATGTGCTAGAGGCGCCGCTAGGCCCCCCACCAGCTCCTGATGCCCCTGACGAGGAAAAGAACGTCTATATAACTCGTCAGGAGGACCACAACTTCGTTCATTGCGGCATACTGTATGGGCTAGAACCAAAACTTCGAAAACGTTTCAAAAATGGCAATGCCTTTGATACCATGGGAGAATTCAAAATGATTTTCGATACCATGCTGTCGTAGAGAGTTATAATGCTTCTGAACAGTTCTTTAGCTGCATGATGGAAGAGAACAGCTCCGTTAGTGAGCACGTACTCAAAATGTCTGGGTACGCCGATAAGCTTGTGTCCTTGGGAATAACGATTCCCATTGACTTAGGCATACATCGTGTTCTCCAATCTCTGCCACCTAGCTACAAGAGCTTCGTGATGAACTATAATATGCAGGGCATGAAGAAGTCTCTTCCCGAGCTTCTGTCAATGCTTAAGACTGCAGAAGTGGAGATTAGGAAAGAACATCAAGTGTTGATGATCAATAAGACCACCGGTTTCAAGAAGGACAAGAAAGGCAAGCAGAAGGGAAAGAAGGGCGGCAAATCTGTTGCCGCACCTGAAAAGAAACCCCGAGCTGGCCCTAAGTCTGACGCCGAGTGCTACTATTGCAAGGGGACTGGCCATTGGAAGCGCAACTGCCCCAAGTATTTGGCGGACAAAAAGGCCGGCAAGGCAAACAAAGGTATATGTGATATACATGTTATTGATGTGTACTTGACTAGTACTCGCAGTAGCACCTGGGTATTTGATACAGGATCGGTTGCTAATATATGTAACTCGGTTTAGGGGCTGCGGAACAAGCGACAACTAGCAAGGGATGAGGTCACGATGCGGGTCGGCAATGGATCAAGAGTTGATGTGATCGCCGTTGGAACGCTGCCTCTCCATATGCCGTCGGGATTAGTTACAAACCTGAATAATTGTTATTTGGTGCCTACACTGAGCATGAACATTGTATCCAGTTCATGTTTGATGCAAAGTGGTTATTCGTTTAAATCTGAAAACAATGGTTGTTCGATTTATATGAATAATATCTTTTATGGTCATGCACCTGTGTTGAATGGTTTATTTCTATTGGATCTCGATAGTAGTATTACGCATATTCATAATGTTGATGCTAAAAGGATTAAACTTGATAATGATATATCTGCATATATGTGGCACTGCCGTCTAGGTCATATTGGCGTTAAACGCATGAAGAAACTCCATTCTGATGGACTTTTGGAATCACTTGATTCTAAATCATTTGATACATGTGAGCCATGCCTTATGGGCAAGATGACTAGAACGTTGTTTTCCGGTTCAATGGAACGGGCGACAGATTTATTGGAAATCATACATACTGATGTGTGTGGACCAATGAGTGTGTCGGCGCGAGGTGGATATCGTTATTTTGTTACTTTCACGGATGATTCGAGTAGATACGGGTATATCTATTTGATGAAACACAAGTCTGAAACTTTTGAAAAGTTCAAAGAATTTCAGAATGAAGTGGAAAATCATCGTAATAGAAAGATCAAATTTCTACGGTCTGACCGTGGAGGAGAGTATCTTAGTTACGAGTTTAGCACACACATGAAAGAGTGTGGAATAGTTTCACAACTCACGCCTGCCGGAACACCACAACGTAATGGTGTGTCAGAACGTCGTAATCGTACTTTATTGGATATGGTTCGATCTATGATGTCTCTGACTGACTTGCCACTGTCATTTTGGGGTTATGCACTAGAAAGCGCTACATTCACTTTAAATAGGGCACCATCTAAATCCGTTGAAAAGAAACCGTATGAATTATGGTTTGGAAACAAACCTAAGCTGTCATTTCTTAAAGTTTGGGGATGTGATGTTTATGTGAAGAAACTTCAACCGGATAAACTCGAACCCAAAGCGGAAAAATGCGTCTTCATAGAATACCCTAAGGAAACAATTGGGTATACCTTCTATCACAGATCCGAGGGCAAGGTCTTTGTTGCCAAGAATGGATCCTTTCTTGAGAAGGAGTTTCTCGCGAAAGGTGTGAGTAGTCGGAAGATAGAACTCGAAGAGGTTATTGAACCTTCTCTTCATGAAATGGCGAGTAGCGCAGCACCGGAAGTTGTTTCGGAGTTGACTTCACCTAATGAAGAGAGAGCTAATGATATTGATCATGAAACTCCGAAAGAGGACACTACCAAACCTCGCAGGTCAAGCAGGACACGCGCAGCTCCTGAACTGTATGGCAATCCTGTTATGAATTTCATGATTGATGAAATAGATGACCCTGCGACGTATGAAGAAGCGATGATGAGCCCTGATTCCAACAAATGGCTAGAAGCCATGAAATCCGAGATGGAATCCATGTACGAAAACCAGGTTTGGACCTTGGTGGACTTACCTCACGATCAAAAGGCCGTTGAGAATAAATGGATTTTCAAAAGAAAAAATGATGTTGATGGTAATGTAACCATCTATAAGGCTCGACTTGTCGCAAAGGGGTTTCGACAAATTCAAGGAGTTGACTACGATGAGACATTCTCTCCCGTAGCGATGCTTAAGTCGGTTAGGATTATGATAGCAATTGCTGCATATTTCGATTATGAAATATGGCAGATGGATGTCAAAACTGCGTTCCTCGATGGTAATATTGAAGAAGAGTTGTATATGATACAACCAAAGAGTTTTGTCGATCCTAAGGATGCTAATAAGGTGTGCAAACGTCAGTGATCCATCTATGGACTGAAGCAAGCATCCCGGAGTTGGAATCTCCGCTTTGATGAGGTGATCAAAGAGTTTGGATTTGTCCAAACTTATGGAGAGGCTTGTATTTACAAGAAAGTGAGTGGGAGCAATGTGGCATTTCTGATATTATATGTGGATGACATATTATTGATTGGAAATGATATAGATCTTTTAAATAGTGTTAAAAGTTATCTAAACAGCAAATTTTTGATGAAGGACCTTGGTGAAGCTTCATATATATTAGGCATTAAAATCTATAGAGATAGATCAAGATGCCTAATTGGGCTATCGCAGAGTACATACCTTGATAAGATATTAAAGAAGTTTAATATGGACGAAAGTAAGAAGGGGTTCTTACCTATGTTGCAAGGCAAGACATTGAGTACCACTCAAAGTCCGGCTACGGCGGAAGAAAGAGAGATGATGGATAAGATCCCCTATGCCTCGGCCATAGGCTCTATTATGTATGCCATGCTATGTACAAGACCGGATGTAGCACATGCTATTAGTTTGACTAGTAGGTACCAATCTGATCCAGGTTCGGAACACTGGATAGCGGTAAAGAACATCCTCAAGTACTTGAGAAGAACTAAGGATATGTTTCTTATATACGGAGGTGAAGAAGAGCTAGTCGCTAAGTGTTATGTCGATGCTAGCTTTGACACCGATCCGGATGACTCTAAGTCTCAATCCGGATACGTATTTCTCTTGAACGGAGCAGCAGTTAGTTGGAGGAGTTCCAAACAGCCTGTGGTGGTTGGATCAACAACGGAGGCAGAATATGTTGCTGCTTCAGAAGCGGCGCAGGAGGCAGTTTGGATGAAAGAGTTCATTACAGAACTGGGTGTGGTTCCCAGTGCGTTGGACCCGATGGTGATCTATTGTGACAACAATGGAGCCATAGCCAACGCAAAGGAACCAAGGTCTCACAAGAATTCCAAACATATTAAGCGCCGGTTTCACTCCATCCGCGAGCATGTCAAGGATGGAGATATAAAGATTTGTAAAGTGCACACGGACCTAAATGTAGCAGATCCGTTGACTAAAGTACTCCCTAGGGCAAAACATGATCAACACCAGAACTCCATGGGTGTTAGATTTATCACTGTGTAAACTAGATTATTGTCTCTAGTGCAAGTGGGAGACTGAAGGAAATATGCCCTGAGAGGCAATAATAAAGTTGTTATTATATATTTCTTGTATATGATAGATGTTTATTTTGCATGCTATAATTGTATTTATAGGAAACATCAATACATGTGTGTTTAATAAACAAAAAGGGTTCCTAGTTATGCCTCTCTTATAGACTAGCTTGTTGATTAACAAGATGATCAAAGTTTCCCGATCATGGACATTGGATGTTGTTAATAACAAGGTCACATCATTTGTGAAATGATGTGATGAACATGCATCCGAAGTATAGCATTACGATCAAGTTATTATGTTTATATTGCTATAACATCATACAAAGTAGTCTTAGTCCTTAGACCATGAGATCATGTTAATTGCTAACACCGGAAGAGTATCTTGATAACATCAAACGTCACACCGTAACAGGGTGACTATAAAGATGGGTTCAGTACTACGAAGGTGTTATTTTGAGGCTCATGGATCAAGAGTGGAATTTGTCAATCCAGATGACGAATAGATATACTCTGGGCCCTCTCGGTGATATCACATTAAGATAGCTTTCAAGCAAGTGATGTGATCACTAGAATGTTATATCACGGGAACGAGAAAAGAGTGCATGTCGGTAACGAGATCAAACTAGGTATTTGTATACCGATGATCGAATCTCGGACATGTATTATATCATGAGACAAAGGGATTAAATTGCTGACGTTAAAGGTTCTCACGATCACAGAAGTCATCGTTGAATATGCAGGAGTCAGTATGGATCTCCAGGTCCCGCTTCTGATTATTGATCTGAGAGGAGTCTCAATCATGTCTACATTATTCGCGAACCGTAGGGTGACACACTTAAGGGTTGCCGGACACCATTTAGGAGCACATATGTTCCAGACAAAAGGTTTGCAAAGCGCAGGAAATGTTTCGATAGAAACAGGAATTGTTTCGATAGAAACCGGAATTGTTTCGGGTGAAATTGCATAAAGTGGTTCTGCATGTAATATTGAAATGTTGCAAGAGGTTTTCTGTGAATGTTTGTTAATTAAAGTAATTAACAAAATTCTGAATAAAATAAATAAAAGAGTTTTATTAAATGAGAGAGCATTAATTTTGGAGAAATTTAATGCATTTAAAGTGGAGACTTTAAAAGAGAACGTTAAGGGGCATTTTAATGTGGAGGGGTTACCACCACATGAATGGGGGAGGTGAGGGGTCACCCCCCCATGCGTCGGCCATGGAGAGAGGGGGCACCCCCCTCCTCCTATAAAAGGCCACCCATTCCCTCCTTCATCCTCACACCTCCTCGTGAAGGATCTCTCTCCCCCTCTAGATATTCTCCCATGGTCTCGGATTAGCGAGATACATGTTCCCAGTGGCCTTGCGTCTGGAAGGAGTTGTTGCTTCCGCTGATTCGCTGGAGCGAGGAGGTGGAGGTTGTCCGGTGGCTTGAACGTGTGTGCAAGGACGGATGCGCTGCTGATTTGCGGCGCTCGGACTTCCACACGATCTTGAGATCGGCATGCGTACGACTACATCAACCACGAGTTCCTACTCGTTAACAAAACTCGTTGTATTCGAGGGTAAGTTCTCCATGGATGTATGTCCACCCGTTGCTCTGTATCTAGTAGATAGATCTTGGCGTATAGTTCTCATCGTAGGAAATTTTTTGTTTTCTATGCTGCAGACCCAACAGGAATATCCAACGGATAGTTTGACCAGGATGACGGTCCGACTCCTCCATTCCACTCACTGGCAATTAGCCCTGTCCACTCGCCGAAGCAGCGACTTGGCAGCTATGACATTCGCCGGAGCAGCGACTGGGAGCCTGGGGAAAATTTCCTCGGTTTTAGTGGAGTCCACCGCCGATTTGACTAGGCGTCCAAATTGGACTCGCCTACTCCGACTGCCAAATGACCGCCTGCGTCTAATTCAACGATGGACTCGGGGACTACTGATGGTGATATGCCGAATGGGATATACCTAGCAGGATGTTCCGATTGGGCCAAAAGGTCTCACGAATGGGCCTGCAGGACGATGACTGGAATGCGACTAAGAGGAAGGCCCGGTGATTGGAGACTGGAGGCCTAGAAGCGTACCAGAAGCCTAGTCGGATTAGGTCAAAGCCTCTGAATCCATATCTTGTTCGATTGTAACTTGTAAACCCTAGCGAGGTGCCTCATATATAAACCTCCCTAGGGTATCATGAGGACTTACGTTCCATCATACACCCCCTCAAGCGACTCGCTGCTTAGACGCCGAGCTCGCCACCCCTGTAACTCGCTCTCCAATAATCTAATCTAGCAGGAGTAGGTCTTTACCCTCCGGGGGGCGAACCTGGGTAAACCTATGTGCATCCGCCCCTATCTCGCACCGCAGATGGCCGCCAGCTCTCGCCCCCGATTCAATCAATCGCTGCCTACTACAGCGACTGCCGTGGCCATTTCCACGACACAAGCCTTAGCATGTTTAACCTTTACCACTTATCTTACCTCATCAGTATACCTCGTTCTCCTGTCATACTAGATTTTCTGTATTTGGTACATCTTTTGGATGAACCATCACTGATAGCTATGCATGGCTAAGCAAGACACAGATAAAAGCTCTAGCAGTGCACAAAAGCAAAACCTAGTTATGCTAGGAGCAGTAGATCAGGTAATATAAGCTCAAGGAAGTAATGCAATAGATAGGATACTCTATCTATCGATAAAAGACCACAGTGAAATCGTATGCAACATGGCAAGAATGAAATACTTTCGAAATCTTAGGATTGTATAATGGTGGGGCTATGCTTGCCTTTGCCTGTTGATACTTAGATACATAAATTCAGGTTCATCTGCTTGGCATCATTCGTCGATAACCTTCGATGGTGTTGATCTCGATCTTCAATCTTGGACTCACTCTCGTTACTCATATCAACTCTGAGGTCTACCGAGAAGAAGCAGAAACACCGAAAAAGAAAGCAACAATCAACACATGGCATCGATGCAATTCTCAAGCAAGGATGATGATATGACATATTTAAAGGTCTTACATCGAACCCTAAAGATATATGAACCATTTTAAGTGGAGTCGGAATGCCCTAGATAGCACTTCTGATAAACTCCGGAGGCATATGAGAGGGGTTCATTAGGGTTTCACTAAGGAAATCATTTTAGTTGTTACAATGATGCATAACTTTGATGCTATGTGATAAATCTCATTTTTCTGAACATTTTGATATATTATACATATTTTTCTGATTTAAAAAGAATTAGTTATGATTTTTCCCAATTTTAATTCATTTTTATACATTTTTTGGAATTTATTAAAATTATTTCACCACTTGGACCCACATGTCATAAGTTTAATCATTTCAGAAAATATTTATGAAAATAATAAAAACCTAACAGATGGGGTCCACAAGGGTATTTATATTTCAGAAAAGAATTACAAAACATTTAAATAAAAGAAAAGGCATTATTGCGTCATGCTGACGTCAGCAATGGGGATGCCCACTGCTGGGGTTCGAATCCGGCGATTGGGGCGCGTAGGGCAGCGAGGAGGCGCGCGCTCGACGCAGCGCTTCGCGCTGAGCTGTATACTGGCGGCACCACTGGCGGGAGGTCATCGGAGAGGGCAGCACGACGACGCCCGACGGCGGAGCTTGCAGTTGAACGGCGAGGGGACGCTGCAGAGCGAGAGGGAGGAAGCGGAGGAGTAAGAGAGAACAGTGAGCTCACCCTGAGCGCGATGGAGGGTGTGGCATGGCTGGTCGAGGTCGGACGATGATGAATTGATGGCGGAGGCGACGCCCGGACTTCGGGAAGGAGCTATCAATTGGGACGGTTGGAAGCTTCTCCGGCTCGGGCGCTAGGACGAGGGGAACGAGGAGAAGTAGGCGGCTCCAACGGTGGCCTTTGAATGGCGAGGGGAGCTCAGGAACAGCGGGGCGCCGACGATGTATGGGGGCTAGGGTTCGGCCACGAGGAGGAACGAGGGAGGGAGAGGAAGAGGGAAAGTGGGCACGGCTAGGGTTACTCGCGGCGCAGAGGGAGTCTTGTAGGTGTCGATGCCGTCGGTGGCGCGCATCTCCATGCCAACGAGCGTCGTGGTGGCGCCAGCGCGCTGCTTCCATCGCAGCCAGAGGTGGACGACGACGATAGAAGGACAAAGGGGTATACTGGGCCTGGGCTTCAGCGGGGTGACGGGCTTTGGCTAGCTGCTGCGCTAGGAGGCAGAGAGGAGAGGGAAAGGTTGGGCTATGGCCCAGATTAGGTTAGGAACAAGTTTTTTTCTTCTAGAAATCTTTTTCTATTTTTATTTTTCTGTTTATATTTTCAAATCATTTTAAGTTTTGGACAGTTTGAAAATACTAGGACTTTGTAAAAGTGTGAAAATATTGTGGGGCCTATTAATCCATTTGGGCTCCAACATTTTGGTACTTTTCAAAATATGAAAGCCACCCTTTTGAATAAGTTTCAAAGAAAGAGGGAAAATATTAGGGTTTAGGGTTTGTTATTTCTCTTGATGCAATGTTTGTCAAGCCATAATATGCATGCTATGCTCATGATGCACAAAACAAATCCTAATTAAGGATTACTAAAACTAGGGGTGTTACAATGATCTGGTGAGGCAATAAAAGCATGCTTGATTCATAGGGTTTTAGAAAAGAGTGAATGAAAAAATACATTTGCATTATCACGTACGTGTTATTGAATCCATAGTATTTTGGCTTGTTTGATTGTGTCACGGGAAAACCAAAGGATTCTTTTCAAGATGCTTAAATGCATGCAAAATTTAGTGCAAATAATCCTTAAGAAGATGCTTATGTACTTGTATACTAGGATCAAACATCCCACGTTTAAAATATTTCTAAGGATCTCAATCCTCCAAAATGCCAATAAAAATCCTTTGAACCATATAGACGTTAACTAAAATTATATCTGCTCTTATGTCGACTCAGTGGTTGAACCTTGACGATTGACAATCTGGTGACTCCCCCACGGGTTCTCCCCGTAATTCAATGTTTATCTGAACTACCTCCGCATGATCTTCCTGCATCTACGCCTCTGGAGTCTAGAGTAGAAAAACTGGAACTAACACAGAACTGGGGGTCCAACACGTCTGTGGCCCACCTGTCATCTAGACTCCCACAGTGTTAGCTTAATAGGAATCCCAAGCCCGGTACGATCACCCATGTCCCTTCATTTTCGCCGGCCCCCACCCGTCACGCAAGCCACAAACCGACATAGTGGGCCCGCTTAAATCATGAGACCCACAAGGCAGCCATACCGCGCACAACTTATCCGAAGAAATCTCCTCGACTAAACCGAACCCCCCTACTGCCGCCGCCCACGCCGGCGGTCTAGCAAGCTTGTGCTCCTCTAGACTCTTCGTCTCCCCAAATCCCCACGCCCTTCCCCAAAACCCGCTAGATCTGCAAGGTTTGCTCCAGTTCCAAGCAATTCCATGGGAGCAGCACGCGTAGACCCATAGAGAGTGCATCTTTTAGCCAAAATTTCGCCTGGATTGGACAAAAACTGGCCATGGGCGGCTGGAACCGCATCTCCGGTGCCGGGTTCTTGAAGCCGCTCGCCGGCGTCTCTCTCGCCTTCTTACCCGGCGCCGGCGCTGCCTACTTCCTCGTCGGCTCCGCGCTCGGATTCTTCGCGATGCTGCACGCATCCGAGGCCGAGGTCGGCGGGCAGTGGGCCTCCGCCGCGCATTGGATCGCCCTGTCCCGCTCCGTGAGCCCCCACCACCTGTTTCTTGCAGTGTTCCTTCTGTTCTTGGCCGCCAAAGTCTGGCGCCTCGGCAAGCGCTGCGACGCGGTGGAGGGGCTCGTCGGGAGCACGGGCGGCACGGTGCAAGCACTGCGCGTCAGAGGCGTCGTCTGCACCGTGTGCGGGACGAAGGCACGGGCTCTGAAGAAAGGCAGCTTGGGCCCCACCCTGGAGCGCGTCGGCTCTAGCAGCTGCTCCAGCAAGCCGGTCTCGAGGTCACTGGCTTCTGAACTAGAGCAGGAGGCCGACACAGAGGACGAGAACAATGCGAGCGAGGTGAACGGCGCGGAAGAGGCCAACGTGGAGCGGCTGAGGCGTCGGATCGTGCGGGAGAGGCGGCTGAAGGAGGCGGCACTAGAGGAGCTGGAGAAGGAGAGGCGTGCGGCGGCCTCTGCAGCTGACGAGGCCATGGCCAAGATTGCGTGCCTGAGGAGTGAGAAGGCGCTGGTGGAGCGCGAGGCGCGGCATTTCCGGGAGATGGCTCAGCAGAAGCAGATGTATGACCGGCAGGTGATTGACTCTCTTCAGTGGATGATAAATAAGTTTGGCATGCAATGCGGGGAGCCATAGTTCTCATCGGATCGAGCCGTGTCACACACAAGCGGTTGTAGATCCTGCTTCCTGGTAGCTTGATGTAATAGCAAATGTTGGCTCAAAGCTGGAGAAGTTCTTGGCAGTTTAGGCTCTTCATTTTGTATTGGCATCCAGCAGCCATATAGGGCCCCCTGGTGCCCGAATTTTGATAGCTGGTGCTGTTGTGAGAATACTCAAGCAGACAAAACTCTGCAGTAGAAATATGTAATATTCATCTGTAAATATACCATCCTTTGCAAGCGCCTAAGAAGTGGTTAACAATGGTACTCCACTAGATGATTTCAACTGTGCAAATGCTCAATGTTATTGTCTACAGGACTCTTTAATTACTTATTATGAACTCAATAGAAGCGTGTACTAGTCTCTTGGTACATGATAGTGCAATTGAAGATGAGAAAAAACTCCAGTTTTGGGTAAGTCCCTGCCAAGGAGTACCTCTCATAAGGCATTTATGAGTTGGGACTGTGGTGATTTACAAGCTACACTGCTTCATTCTACAAAGGTTGATGCTTTATTAGTTGTTGTATAGATTATTTCTTTTCTCAACTTGTTTTCTTCATTTACTGCGGTGGATGGCATCGGGAGCAATATATGCGGGTGATCGGGTTGAACTAGAAAACAAGGAGCGCTCAGCTATTTTCAGGTTTCTTGCAAACAGTGCTGTTTTATGTTCTTGGATGGCGAAATCTTTCATAGTTTCACTTTTCGTACCATATGTCACCTAGACTATCTTTCTCTCTGTTTCCACCCTTTCCTCTATTTGTATGATCTGTCTCTTGTACCTTCGGTTTGGTGACTAAATAAGATCAGAACCAGATATTCCAACATACAGAGGAGATAACTGTGCAAGCTAGAATTGCGGGTTTGGAGTCTGTAATCCCTTCAATGCTCAGTTATATAGTAGTTAGAAGTTCTCGAGGACCTGCAGATGTGCATGACATGCCTAAACCAGAGCGAAGGTATGGGGTTTTCTGACATGTTCAATACTGTCTAGTCATACCCAAAGATTATTCACTGTTTTTAATGTATTCTGTTGAGTCTTCTTAAGAATACCACTTATTCCAGGTGTCCATTCCATGATCTACTCTTGTTGAACTGTAC
Organism: Avena eriantha; assembly: GCA_910589775.1. NCBI lineage: Eukaryota > Viridiplantae > Streptophyta > Magnoliopsida > Poales > Poaceae > Avena > Avena eriantha. The sequence goes on from OU342740.1 coordinate 465,018,306, forward strand.
CATAGTGTTAGCTGATACCTTGCTGAATCTTGATGGTTCTATATATTAAGAACCAATGGACTTAACTCTGTCCAATTCAAGCTTCTTACAACATGAATTGTGCTCAGAGAAGTTGGTTCCCTTTTAACTAATTTAATTTCCCAACAATTACGTTCAAACTCCATTAAGCTTGCCAGAAATTGTGTTGTGTGATTTGCATGAAGTACTTATACAGGATGCATGTGAACTAAGACAGTGTGTTTCAATTGGTACACCCTAACATCAAAATCAATGCTTCGATTTCACCATATTTTTCAGAGGCTTATTAGAAGAAGATTGATGGTTGGATATGTTTGCTCTTGAGAAATCATTGGACTTGATGTCACACATGGTTTACTGTCCAAGGTGTGTGAATGTGTGATCGGTTGCGTGGAGCATGAGGAATTGCAGAGAATAATGAGCAATCCCCAAGCTGTTACTTTATCTTTTTCTCACTTTGCAAGGACACATGCCATCCAGGAAAACAGTGTAACTGCGGAGCAAAATCTCTAGGCTCGGCAGGTACAATTGTAACTATATTGTTATTTTAAGCTGCATTTATAGTTAAACCGTGCAGTCAATACTCATTTCCTACTAGTGACTTGTGTTCCTCCAGAACGCATCTTGTGGTTTGTAAGTAAATTTTGAATGATACAATATGCATTTTGATGTGCTATCTGTCGAAGATGTTTGAGGGTCCTATACGATTTTGGAATCTCTTTGCCGCGAAGAATACTTCAATTGTATGAATATTTCCCATCTGTTCTCCCCAAGTTACTGTTTGTAGGCGTCAAGCAGGAGGACCACGAGGGATATGGTGGAGAAAAGGCTTAGCATAAAAATGGTGTGCAACGATGCTACATTATGGCTTCGATGTCACCATCAGTAAATCTGAAGGTGCAACAAAATGATGTGTGACAACTGTGTGAGTCACTCTGCTTTCGTTGTGGTAATGCTTTCAGTGACTTTGCATATTTCAGATATGAGTTAAACAATGTTTGCTACTCCCTCCGTCCCAAAATAAGTGACTTGAGTTTGTCTAGATTCACATGTACCTATATACTAAAACGTGTTTAGATACATCCGAATCTAGACAAACCCACGTCACTTATTTTGGGACGGAGGGAGTATATAGACAACTAGTTTGCCTAAGTCCAGCACAACATTATCCTTTCAGGAGGGCCATTCAGCTAGTATCTGTTCTTTCTTGAAAACAAGGGAAGCATTCAGGATGTGGGGTTTACTTTTCATTGTGCATGTATGATTTGGCAAACTATAGCGCAAGCCCGTCCATAGTAGGTATTGTGAGTTTTCTGTGCATAGAGAAAAATAATACAGCAGATGGGCAAAGGTGAATGGAAGAGCTAGAAATTGGAAACCATACACAAGATCAAAAACACCCAGTAGCAAGCACCATGTAATATAAAAAATGTTGTCAAAAAGATGTCAGGGTAACAATATTCCTTTTTATGCAACATGGCAGGAATGGAGCAACATTTTACCTCTCAATCCATCTATCTGGCGATGACATATTTCCATGTAGGATGATGATAAATACTGCTGGGCATGCAGAGCCACTATTGCACAGACTGAAAAAGCAGGTCGAGTTTTCAGGCTAAATATCGAGTAATGTGGGTCACCAAATTGCTCGTGGCTCGGAACTGTTTTTGCATCGGATCTGTGCTTCCGTTGCCATATTATAATGTATTAGAGCACTGTATTACTTTACTGGTTTATGTGTTAGTCCCTAGAAAATAATAATTAAGATACTACGAAGACAGTTGTCAGTTTTAAGTAGATAATTCTCATTCGTGATAAATTTCCACCATATGAAGATAATTTATGGGGACAGGTATGTTTGTCCTAGCTTTAAAAAGGTAATACGTTTATAAATCCATGCAAACTACAACTATATATAGGGTAGATGGCAGTTCCACATAATGATAGGTATTTTCCAGTCATTATTCTGCAGCCTAGATAGTATTCACTGGCATTTCTTCTTTTGAAAAGCAATGTAGTGTATGCTGATCCGAAGCCAATTGACAGGTCAGGTTAAGCAAAGCTAATTGATAGTGCAAATTTACCATCTAGCGATGTGTTTTGCATTGTGGTGTGCTACAGATTGATTACCATACACTTACATCCAGTAGTAGAGCATGGTAGGTGGTTTGTACACTAATAGACCGATAAAGTGTGTGAATCAAAGATTTTCCTTCCTGTTTAGATAGTTGAGAATACCTCTGGCTGGACCTTTCCTTAATTAGTTTTAGATGTGCGTATAGGGAGAGAGCCACTGGTTGTCTTCTAACCAAACACTTTGTTCATCAATCAGCGCTGTTGTGTTTTTATTTATTGGGAAATGGAGCATACATGTAACTTTGTAGCTTCCCTCAGTATGTTTAGCCAAAATCGATCTTTCTCTTTCTAGTTCTATTTTTTAGGGTTAATTGGTTTTATGCCACTCCCCAATTTATAGGTTGCACATATGCCATTACAAAAACACAACTTGTGAATATGCCACTCTAACTTTCCAATACCTCCTCATATGCCATTTTCTTCAATACAACAATGTATACTGTCTGTCTACCAATTTTGTACCGTATATGAAAGTTTTTGTACAAGAAAGTGTCAGTTTATCGATGCAAATCGAAATGGCTCGAATTAGAACAGTACACTCATTTTAGTGTTTTTGAATTTCTATAATTTTTTCAGATTTTCTCAGAAGTTCCAATATTTGCCAAATTTTGAAAATTTCGACTTTTTTGCGCCCCAAACAACCAAAAGGGCCACAGAGTTTTGAATACAGGATTATTAGGGTCAATACTAAAGTATATACTACAATACACCTATTTATTGAACCGTTTTCCTCTTGTATTGCCGTGGTCATGTCATGGCATATGCCATGGGTAGGCTAAAGTTGGAGCCGATGGACTCTGGAGGAATCCGGGGCGGGATGATGAAGTGAAGACCTCATACGAAAGAACTCAGAGAGACATGATATACCCAGGTTCGAGGCTCTCCTAGTGAGATAACACCTCTACTCATGTATCTAATCTCATATAACTTGGCCATGCATGTGGCTACAATGGTGCTTCTTGAACTGTATTCCTATGCCCCTAATGGAGAGAGCAGAGGAGGAAGAACCTATGCTCCTATTGAGCAGAGGGGAGAGGAGTCCTTCGGGGGCCTCTCTGGGAACGATCCCCCCGTTTCTCCTTATAAAGGGGAGCCCATGGGACAAGGTATGTCCCCACAAGTACTATCTATGAGCTGGCTAATGGGTCCCTGCTAGGTCATCTTGTCCTTTGGCTTGTCCTTTAGCGAGTCATCAGTCTTATCTCTTTGGCATATTCCTTAGCATCTTAGGAGATGCCCAGCATATTCCCTAGCATCTCCTAAGGTGTCCAGCATATTCCTTAGCATCTTGGACCAACGGTGCCAGTCTGAGCCAGGGGTGTCCCAAGACTAGCACATGACGTAGGCATGACCTGGCTTGGAGGTGAGTCGATTTAGATGTCGGGATATCGTCTGGGTTTGAATAATAGGGCATCTAGGGCGATATCACTCGGCCCAGTGAAGTGAAATTTAGCCTGGGGAGGAAATAACTCGGCCTAGGGGAGAAATGTGCACAGCCAGGCGAGTGGTAATGCCCCAACCGAATTATTCTTAGCCCAGCCGGATTATCCCTTGGCCCATCCGGGGTATGCCCTTATTCGGCCTAGGCAAGGAGGCAGTGGCCCAGCCGAGGTTGCGAGTGTTGGGGTTCCGCGTATGAAAACAATAAATTTTACCCTACGCCCCTGAACCTCTGAAGCTGCCAGGACCTATCTATTAGTAATACAATAACGGGAGGGGCTTTTCACGAACTTACCCTTGAAAACCGAAAAGCGTTGTCAACGCTCATGAGAGCGTGGTTAATATAGACGAGCCGAAGCCGACCTCAAGGTCGTGATGAAGTCCTTGCCCTCCCGTGGCTCCAACAACTTGAGTGCCTCAAGTGCGACACCTCGTGGGGAGTTACACACGTTCGGTGTCTGACGATGACTCCCGCTTCCCCGATCCAGCAGCTGTTGCGGAAGTAGAGCTCCCGGATCCGGATCCCGTAGCACGACGGCGCTCCGCGGTGAAGATGTCTCCCGTTCGTGCAGTCCATACTTGGGACCATGGTCACGTGAGAGAGAGGGGGAGAGAGAAAATATCAATTAGAGGTCCTCCCAAAAGTTAGAAGACCTTTATTGATTATTGGTGTATTTTATTTAGCCAAATACCCCCACTATATATAGGGGGAGGGGAGGTACTACCTCCCTCAAAGTCCCGGGGTGGGACTAAAGGAGAGGAGGGGGAGGGGAGGCCACCGGCCACTAGTGGGTCCTGAGCGGGGGGGCTAGGCCCAGCCGGCCACCCCCTTGCCCCTTCTTCCTCTCTCCTTTCCCTAATGGGCTCTCTCCCCTCTGGGAATTGGCCCATTAAGCCTTTGACCATTTAAATTGATTTTCTCTTTATTAAATAATTATGAATAAATGATTAAATCAATATTTAACATTCATTCACATATTATTCAACCTCCGTGGTTATGGAACACTTCCACCTCCACTCCGGACATCCTCCGGACTTACCGAAACCCTTCCAGTTTTCTCTCTACTATTCTTCGGCGATTCTACCAATCCTATAAACACTCTCTAAGCATCATCAAGCCATTAAGCGTGATACCCCACGGTTCGGAAACACTCCAGACATGGTCGGGACACTCCCGCACCAATGATCGACAGAAGGAGCTAGATGGCCATGTGACCCCTGTGTGTTCCACGAAGATCTTTCATCGTTTGAACCGGGACTGTCGTGTCTTATTCCCTTTGTCTCTTGATACTTCCATTTTCCAAGATCTGATCAATGACATCACCATGTCGTGTTAAATCTCGTTACCGAACAATGCTACTTGACTCGTTCCGACAAGTGATATCCCTGTGATCAAATCACACGCTGCGCAGCTATTGGATATAACTTCCCCGAGTGGGCCATTTGAGTATCTTCCCGTCACATGGACGGACAAATCCCGCTCTTGACATATATTGCCTCTACGGTTTCCTCCGAGTACCTGAACACACCTTTATAACCATTGTATTACCAAGTGGCGCTTGATGTTATCTAAGCACTCTCGGGAGACTATGATTGATATTTTAGGGTTACGGGTAGGCTACACTAGCGTAAAATCAAAAATTTCTACCGCGTCAACCAGGAATACTATTGTCATAGATCACGGGATTACCGCTAGACGCGCAGGTGCGGAACTCGATGAAGCACGTTGCGGCAGTGTTGATGTTCTACGTCTCCTCCTCGTCCTCGTCCCACGAGCAGCTCCCCTTTGCACGGCTCGTCCAAGTGCTACAGATGCAACACCTCCGAGGTATCCACACGTCCGGAGTGGAAACCGTCACACGCCAGACTGCTAGGTCTGCGCGTGCAACACAGGCGGAAGAGGAGTGGCGGCTGGGTGGAATGCTCTGTCCTTTTCAGCTCGCCTCACTCCCTCTTATATAGGCATCCCTGGTGGGCTTCTACATTAGCAGCCCATTAGCAGCCTAAGCCTGGTCTAATTCGGATCCAATCCTCATTAGGCTTCCAGCCCCTAAAGTGTGTGACCCTATAGGTTCATACACGTATAGACATGACGCGAGTACACTTACTCCGTCAATAGTTGGTAGCGGCCTCTAGCAAGACGTGCCAACTCCTAAACGCATATAAAGATCATTCGGACGAACCATCACAAGGTTGAGTACATGTCTTTCCCTTTGCCTCACGATATTTGGTCTAGCTCTAAGCTGACCTCTCTTTCTCGATACTGTGATTCAGAATCCCTTTACTAGGTTAACTCTTAACCATATGTAGCACGGCCATGCATTTCTGGATCCGATCACTCGAGGGGCCCAGAGATATCTCTCTCAAGTAGAGAGGGGAAAATCCCATCTTGATTGACCGATGCCTTGCAGCATGTATCAGGACAAACCCGAAAGCTACCTTTATAACTACCCAGTTACGGAGTAGTGTTTGATAGCCCCAAAGTAGGTCGATCCACATCTCAAGTACATGCGACAATCTCAGGTCTAAGGACAAAACGTACACGATGTGTAGAGAGAGCTGCAAGTATTATTGCTAGTCTCATGTTGAGTCAGTCCAACCCCATGTTCATAACATGTGTCCACATCATTGGTTTGACATCTCTATGTCAATGACTTGCGAAACATAGTCATTAACCAATCGATGTGCTAGTCTAATATTCACGTGTGTCCTCGCATGAACTCCGACTAGGGACAATTATTAGATAACCATACAAGTAAAGAGTTTCACAAACAATTCACATAATTGTCAATCAATACAAGTTGCCTGGTATATGGATATTCAAGGAACATTATAATAACTCATGGATACACATGAAATACAATCATCTCTATGATTGCCTCTAGGGCATATTTCCTTCAGATATAGCCTCACGGTCTAAGGAATAGTCTACAAGGATCCATTTCTAATCATCGTAACTTGAACTTCGTGACATGATCGGGTCACAATGTTTAGGTTGGGTATTGGTTCATCATCTTATTCTCGGAATGAGATGACTCCATTTCCATCTGGCATAAATGCCACATGATCAGGAAACATGATCATTTGTTGACCAATGAACCAGTGACTAGAGTTTCACTGGGAACCCCTTGTTGTTTGTATATCACATGTGTATTAATGTTTCCACTCAATACAGTTATGACATGATATAAAACTTAATCATAAACTATATGAAATATGATAATAGTCCTTACTACTATTTTTCTCTAGGGCATATTTCCAACAGTCTCCCACTTACACTAGAGTACAAATACACTAGCTGCATTTGTTCTCAATCATTGGCACTATATCCGGTACCCTGAACATGCTTGCTCATGGAAGAGGTTGAGTCTTGGGTCTGTACTTTACAGTCCCAAATCCTTTGCAACTTACTAATGTAACCTTGATTGACATTAATACTTAATCATCACATGATAACATCTGTGTGTATGCATTGTCGCTATGGCAGCAGAACGAGGCCTGATTCCAGGAGCCTACAGTGACTTTAGATCAACCTCGAGGGCTTTCTCATGGGCACTGTGCCCTGGGACACATCATTCTATGTTAAAAGAGAACTAGCCCCGCCATAACATTATACAACACTTTAGATGGTACCCTTATCTATTATTATAAATGTAACCATCGAAATACTAGTACACTCTGTGCAACTTTTGATGTTTTGTTCACCTCACTTCCTACTTGACTTTAATCGGTATTTACAGGAGTTTCCAACATATTCCCTTATAACATAACCCTTTATGTTTTAAGATATGTCATCCTTTATCGATTTGGAAAACATGTCTACAGTTCTCTATCAAACACCGCGGACAAACTTATCTCAATGTTCTGTGATTCAAACTTAATCACTTTCAAACATTCCTTATTGGATTACATATTATGTTAAGTTATCATCTTGGTTTTCTAAGATAGAACCTATGTCTCAACATAGTGGATGATGATCATCCTTTTCTTTCTTTCAAACATTGATGTTCAACTTATTACTATTCCTAATTTGAGTCATTAAGGACCAGTTCCTTAATTAACTTCTATTCTGAAACCCTTTTTCAGAATCCCTTAAGGAATACTTCATAATATCATAATACACCTATTATCAACTTCTACATCTTATAAATCATTATTTATAAATATATGCGCTTTTATTCTTAACACACTTAAGAATCACTGTATAAGCTCCCACTCAAAAATATGTCATTTACATATTGTTTTAGGAAGACTTTCGTAGCTCCCACTCAATTTTATGCAAATTGCACAGCTACTCACTGTTTTGAACAATTTTAAAATCCTTTGATCAAATATCAAACTTGAAGTTTTACTATGAGATACTAGTAGTTTTACTAGTTTTAAATCCACTAGACATTCAGCACACTTGAATCAAATTCATTTGAATTCGTCCAATACTTGACAAATTGTGCGTTTGTCATTCAACCCTTTTTCCACTATGGCTTTGCAGCCATTTGGGAAAATTCCAAGTAACCCCTTTTACTTGTGAGATTCAGCAACAAGTTGCTTTCTAATCTCAAGGGAATTTTGCTTCTAGGATTTCTCATAATTTTAGTTTACCATTATTTTCTTAGTAGTTCGTAGGTATGTCATATTCCAAGAATCATGACAAATGATTCACAAATGACTCCATACAAGATATGGGTTACATTTTGAATCCTACTTTATGTAGTGAAAACACCAGTGGGGAAAACACAATGATCATTATCATTGATTCTTTCCTTTTGTGAAGAGAATCGTTCAGGAACGTTGTTCGTTGCGCTTCTCAACACTCTGATGCAGGGGTTTGAATCCTCATCGTGTTTCTCACTATCTTTCATTTGCTCCATAATTGAGAAGTATCACTGAATGTGAACTTCCTCAAGAATGCACCAAAATCCAAGCAATACCAGTTTTGCTTCTCTTTTGGTTTTAGCTATAGATTTCGTATTCAAAGTTTCCAATGAATACTCTACAAAGACTTATTCGCTATTGTTTTGGTTATATCGAATAACCCCAAAACTTTCACGAATTTAGACGGTTCACTACATTCTAATTGAGTGTTAACTATCTCTTAACTAATGGTCTCTACATATATACTACAATGATTTATTTGGTGCCATCTATCAACCCACTTTGATATCTAATATCACATTGTGATGCTTTGCATTTTGATGTTTCAAAACGCTTTGCATTCCACAACTTCATTTATGCCATTCTTTATAAAGTCAAATTTCATTACTATTGATCAAATCATAGTAATTAGATTCTCTTTTATATTTATACCCTTTGTTGATGAAACACTTTGATCAAACCAAATAGTTTCATATTCATGTTTCCTTTGGTAAACTTCTTTACCCATTTAAACAATCATATAATGATAATTACCATTTTGTTAAAAGACAATACATCGAATATGTATTTACTTTTAACAATTCATTAAACACTTTGTATTCAAGTAATACACGGTGTTCAAGTTATTTTGCCGAATTTAGGCATGATTTATGTGTGATAAGAAATCGAATGACTTTCACATATTATCACATAACTTTGAATTCAAACAATGGTTTCATTCATTAATGAATATCATTTAAGTTGGGTAATTCTAAAGCATTTCAATATTTTACAAATGTTCATGCATTATCAAATAGTTTCAAACAACAAGGATAATTCACATATAATCAAACAAGATATGAACACGAATAGAAATCATTCATAAAAGTAGAATAACTGTTTGGTACAAACTCATATGAATAACCGTCTCACAAAATGTGAGACACACTAAAGAAGTTCACAATATTTTGATTACAATAACTATCCAAAGTATAAACTAAATGATAAATGTCGAGGGGGAGTTTCGTCGGCCATCATCATCATGCTCGCCATCAACACGCAACGTCACCTCCTCTCTTGCAAGCACCTCTCATGCAGTAGGACTTGTTTCAGCTAAATAGAACAAGTATCAAATATACTTAACACTACAAATGTTTTTGCAAGATTATAACATTTATAAAATTGTATATCAAATATATAACTTTGTCATTGATGACCCCAGCGACACCGGGTTCAACCACCACACCTCTGAAATGTGATATGAACTCGTGGAAATCCAGTGTTTCCGTGTCGCCTCTCATAATGCAAATCCTGACTTGTGCTTGGAAGCTTGGTGGTATTGACCGCAGCATAACTCTCATTGCAAAAGAGCTTGCGAACCAGTTTTCCAGGTAGTATGCCAGACTCATGTATGCATCGTACATGCTCAATAAGTGCTCGTCCAGTGAGGAGCCCTCCTCCATCTTTATGGAGAGGAAGTCCCCCATCAGCTCATACTCCCACATGTGCACTTGTTCCACGAAATGCGATCCCAGATCTGCCATGACCATTCGGGGATTAAGACTTCCCACCATTGGCCATAGCCCATCCTCCATCCCGAGACGCATCGTTACTGATATGAATGTGTCCATCACACAACGACGGCAGCGGAGATCCCGCTGCTCCTAGGTCTCATGAGAATAGGATGGCTCCAAGTACATCTCGTAGATCATGTAGTCAGCCACTTTGTTCTCACCAAGGAGATAGAAAAGGCGCACGATCCATGCAGAGAAGTTCGATCCATCTAATTTTGAGGTTTTCTCCTTTTAGCCAATCGTCAATATGAAGGTAATCTCGGGGAGAACCATTTTCTACATTTATAATTGCAAAAAGGAATTTAGACTAAGTTTATAATTAAATGAGTTAATAATAACTCCACTCAGAAACACCTATCCCCCAAAAGGGTTCCTAGTGATAACACGACCCCTATCAGCCACATCTCCCCCGATCATCACTGCCATCAATGTGGGTTCAAGGGTGGATGCTAAATGTCGGTCACATCATTCATGCGACTCGTGCTCGATCTTTTGACCATCTGTGTTCCGAGGCCATGTCTGTACATGGTAGGCTCGCCAACTCAACCTTAGTGTATTCGCTGTGCAACATGGCTTACACCCACTATATGCGAACGTAGATATGTCTGACACCCGATCATCACGGCATGCCTCATACCAAAGAACTTTCTTGGTGGTGCACACTAAGGGGGAGCACAATCGTTGATAATTTTAACAGGGATCATCTTGTTAGGCTACCATTGAGTATCTAATACTATCACACAATAAGATATACAAACAATAACATTGAATGTAAATGGGATGTGATATGGTCCTTCACGTCGAGATCTCCATCCGTCATCACCGGGTTCCGGCACCAGGGTTCCGGCGCTGTAGACACTAGGGTACCAGTGGCATTCCGGCGTGGTAGTTCGTCACCTTCGTGACTATCTACTACTACGTAACAAAAGATAATCACTTTACCTTTGCCACAACCATATCACAAAGCAACGCTCCCTGCAAAACAAAGTTAGACGCCTCTACTTTATCTTTGCATGTTTTACGTGGTTGAATGGGCTTTCGCACAAGAACCGTTCTTACCTACGAACTTTTAGCACAACGCTGATTAAATAGTTGTCTCTACTACACCCCTTTTAGGGCCCTCCGTTGTAAATGGCATACCAACTAATGCGAGAGAGATAGACATCCCCCTAATCCACTTTATACGGTATAAGCCGTATGTCAAGCGTGGACCAGTCTCCCGAATGAATTTACCCTTGAAGACCGAAAAGCGTTGTCAACGCTCAGGAGAGCATGGTTGATGTAGACGAGCCGAAGCCGACCTCAAGGTCGTGATGAAGTCCTTGCGCTCCCGTGGCTCCAACGACTTGAATGCCTCAAGTGCGACACCTCGCGGGGAGTTACACACGTCCGGTGCCTGACGATGACACCCGCTTCCCCAATCCAGCAATAGTTGTGGAAGTTGAGCTCCCGGATTTGAATCCCGCTGCACGACGGCGCTCCGTGGTGAAGATGTCTCACGTTCGCGCAGTCCAGACTTGGGACCACGGTCACGTGAGAGAGAGAGGGGGAGAGATAAAATATCAATTAGAGGTCCTCCCAAAAGTGAGAAGACCTTTATTGATTATTGGTGTATTATTTGGCCAAATACCCCCACTATATATAGGGGGAGGGGAGGTACTACCTCCCTCAAAGTCCCGGGGTGGGACTAAAGGAGAGGAGGGGGAGGGGAGGCCGCCGGCCACCTAGTGGGCCCTGCACGGGGGTGGGGGGTGGGGGGGCTAGGCCCAGCCGGCCACCCCCTTGCCCCTTCTCCCTCTCTCCTTTCCCTAATGAGCCCTCTCCCCTCCAGGAATTGGCCCATTAAGCCTTTGACCATTTAAATTGATTTTCTCTTTATTAAATAATTATGAATAAATGATTAAATCAATATTTAACATTCATTCATGTATTATTCAACCTCCGTGGTTATGGAACACTTCCACCTCCACTCCGGACATCCTCCGAACTTACCGAAACCCTTCGGGTTTTCTCTCTACTATTTTTCGGTGATTCTACCGATCCTATAAACACTCTCTAAGCATCATCAAGCCCTTAAGCGTGATACCCCATGGTTCGGAAACACTCCAGACATGGTCGGGACACTCCCGCACAAATGATCGACAGAGGGACCTAGATGGCCATGTGACCCCTGTGCGTTCCACGAAGATCTTTCGTCGTTTGAACCGAGACAGTCGTGTCTTATTCCCTTTGTCTCTCGATACTTGCATTTCCTGAGATCTGATCAATGACATCACCGTGTCGTGTTCAATCTCGTTACCAAACAACGCTACTTGACTCGTTCTGACAAGTGATATCCCTGTGATCAAATCACACGCTGCGCGGCTATTGGATATAACTTCCCTGGGTGGGCCCTTTGAGTATCTTCTAGTCACATGGACGGACAAATCCCGCTCTTGACATATATTGCCTCTACGGTTTCCTCTGAGTACCTGAACGCACCTTTATAACCACTGTATTACCAAGTGGCGCTTGATGCTATCTAAGCACTCTCGGGGGATAGTGATTGATATAGCCTCACGGTCTAAGGAATAGTCTACGAGGATCCATTTCTAATCATCGTAACTTGAACTTCGTGACATGATCGGGTCACAATGTTTAGGTTGGGTATTGGTTCATCATCTTATTCTCGGAATGATATGACTCCATTTCCAACTGGCATAAATGCCACATGATCAGGAAACATGATCATCTGTTGGCCAATGAACCAGTGACTAGAGTTTCACTGGGAACCCCTGGTTGTTTGATATCACACGTGTATTGATGTTTCTACTCAATACAGTTATAGCATGATATAAAACTTAATCATAAACTATATGAAATATGTTAATAGTCCTTACTACTATTTGTCTCTAGGGCATATTTCCAACAACGAGTTGGCGGCCCGTCCGAGGTCTCCGGTCAATCCGGTCTGGTCTCCCTAGTGGCGACATTGAAGAGAGCCCGCGGCGGGCCGGGATTACCCGAAGCCGGCCCACCTGAGGGAAGTTGGGGATGCGAGGTGGAGCCAGGTCTTGGCGATGAAGTGTCGGGGTAGCGCGGTCCCGCGGTGGGCCGAGTGAGATGTTTCCCGGCCCACCCAGGTGAAGTGGTGACCCGGCCAGGTGACATGGGAAGGTCGACCCGCAGTGGGCCGGGGTTTCTGTCGTCAGCCCACCCGGGGAGGAGGTAGCGACAAGGTGGGAGCTAGCGTTGGGAGGATCTAGCGAGGTTGGAGCGTGGCGGGAGTTGGTGCCTGGGAGGCGGTGCTGTCCGTGGTGGGCCGACTGAGGCTAAATCGGCCCAGCCAGGCTGTTGCTTCTCTCTGGCTTGATTCGGCCAAGGTACTGCAAGATTGGGCCGATCTTGGTGTAACTCGGCCCAGCCAGGGTATTCAGCCTCTGTTGCTTTTTCACTTTACCTTGATATTTTGGACTGGGCCGAGTCTGTGATATGTCGGCCCAGATCCATTTTTTCCTTCCTTTTCTTTATTCTATTTATGTTTCACATCTTCAATTGAATCATTCAATGCTCTAACGTTCACTTGATACACCAACTCCGGGGGTACCCGGGGTTATACCCCCGACATTCGTCCCCGCGGCTATGTGGGATTCGTAGAGTCACGCATAGGCTTCATGAAAAGTATATCCAGAGTTGTTACCGACATATAGTCCTTTTTTCTCTATTTTAATATATCATTGGCATGAGTTGCTCTAGTATTAATCATTCACCTGAATTGGCTCAAATTGACACATAGCCTTCACGGGCATTTGTCATATAACCCTTTTAGGTAAGTTTTGAGATCTGACCTTCATGGGCACTGGTCATATAACCCTTTTGGGTAAGTTTAGACTTCTAGCCTTTATTGGTTGTGGTCATATAACCCTTTTTGGTAAGTTTAGACTTCTGGCATTCATGGGCTCTGGTCATATAACCCTTTTGGGTAAGGTTAGACTTCTAGCCTTCATGGGCATTGGTCATTTAACCTCTTTTGGGTAAGTTTAGACTTCTGGCATTCATTGGCTCTGGTCATATAACCCTTTTGGGTAAGTTTAGACTTCTGGCCTTCATGGGCACTAGTCATTTAACCTCTTTTGGGTAAGTTTAGACTTCTGGCCTTCATTGGCTCTGGTCATATAACTCTTTTGGGTAAGTTTAGACTTCTGGCCTTCATTGGCTCTGGTCATATAACCCTTTTGGTTAAGTTTAGACTTCCAACCTTCATTGGCTCTGGTCATATAACCCTTTTGGGTAAGTTTAGACTTCTGGCCTTCATGGGCACTAATGATTTAACATCTTTTGGGTAAGTTTAGACTTCTGGTCTTTATTGGCTCTGGTCATATAACCCTTTTGGGTAAGTTTTGACTTCTGGCCTTCATTGGCTCTGGTCATATAACCCTTTTGGGTAAGTCGTGACTTCTCGCCTTCATGGGCTCTGGTCATATAAGTTATGGTCCGAGTCATTCCATCTGAGTTTCATGACCCAAATCTGACATATCACTCAAATCTGAGTTACTTGACTCAAAATCCGAGTTATATGACTCAACAGCTGACATATAACTTAAATCCGAGTTACTTGACTATAAATCCGAGTTACATGATACAAATCCGAGTTACTTGACTCAAAATCCGAGTTACATGACTCATCAACTGACATATGACTCAAATCCGAGTTACTCGACTCAAAATCTGAGTTACATGACCCAAATACGAGTTATAATTGTTGAGATATAATATGACCTTATGATATGTTGGATAACTGCCATAGATATGGATCGAGATATAGATCCGAGATATAATTTTGAGATATGATATGACTTTATGATATGGTGGAAAACTGTCATAGATATGGATCCGAGATATAGATCCGAGATTGAGTGTGATGAGTTTAAGATATGCTGGCAAATTGCCATATGAGATATGTAATAACCTAGCAAACTATTTCAAATAGTAATATGAGGTGTAAGGTAACCTGGCAAGCTAAGGTAAAGAGTAATCCGAGGTATAAGATAACCTGGCAAGCTGAAGTAAAGAGTAATCCGAGGTATAGATAATCTGGCAAGTTGAAATAAAGAGTAATCCGAGGTATAGATAACCTCGCAAGCTGAATCAAATACCAATCCGAGTTAAAGATAACTTGACAAGTTGAAGTAAATACCAATCCAAGTTAAAGATTACCTGGCAAGCTGAATTAAATACCAATCTGAGTTAAGATAACCAAAAAAGCTAAAGTAAATACAAATCTGAGTTAAAGATAACCTGGCAAGCTGAGTTAAATACCAATCCGAGTTAAGGATAACCAGGAAAGCTGAGTTAAAGAGTAATCCAAGTTACAAGGTAACCAGGCAAGCTGAGTTAAGGAGTAATCCGAGTTACAAGGTAACTCGACAAGCTTAGTTAAGTAGTAATCCGAGTTACAAGGTAACTAGGAAAGTTGCGTTAAATAGTAATCCGAGTTATAATGAGTTGTGATGACTTGGTAAGTTTTCTTGTCAATATACATCTCAAAGTGACATAGCTAGTCAATAGGTACACATAATAGAAGATGTTGTGTAGT
The DNA here is from genome assembly GCA_910589775.1 of Avena eriantha. Taxonomy (NCBI): domain Eukaryota; kingdom Viridiplantae; phylum Streptophyta; class Magnoliopsida; order Poales; family Poaceae; genus Avena; species Avena eriantha. The sequence continues at coordinate 465,033,900 of OU342740.1, forward strand.
AAAAGAATACATAGATAAAAGACATATAGAGGTTGACATATGTGAGATCATGTCATATCTTATGTCTACTCTTAGTTACATTTCTAGGCACGGGGATGCTGAATCAAATAATGACCAAGTCCCCGAGATACTTTTTCCATCTATAGGTGGCTCTATCGATAGGTTGGCTAGTCCCCGGGTTGAGTCATCTCGCTCCCGGGGTGAATGACTAAGTGATCGAGGGTGACAGTCCCTGAGTGACATTCGGGGTTGTCTCATGTGCGTGTTGGTTGAGTCAGTTGATATTCACCGTATGCTTGGTGAGTAGGTTGAGTTATGCTGGTTGAGTCACACTTGCTGAGTCAACTGATACTTATAGTACCCTTGGTGAAGAGGTTGGGGTTGAGTCATGATGCTGAGTCAACCAAGAAAGCTTTTATGCTAATTTCCCTGCTCTCTATATGTTGGGGAAGAGGATGTAGAAGCTTTTGATCAATGATGAAGCAGAGGTTGATGAAGACGTTCCTGTCTGGATGGAAATCCAACCAGCGCCTCTGATCAGCCCCACGGTGGGCGCCAAATATCATGGTGGTGTCACGACATATGCCATGGGTAGGCTAAAGTTGGGGCCGATGGACTCTGGAGGAATCCAGGGAGGGATGATAAAGTGAAGACCTCATACGAAAGAACCCAGAGAGACACGATATACCCAGGTTCGAGGTTCTCCTAGTGAGATAACACCTCTACTCCTACATCTAATCTCATATAACTCGGCCATGCATGTGGCTACAATCGTGCTCCTTAGGCTGTATTCCTATGCCTCTAATAGAGAGAGCAGAAGAGGAAGAACCTATGCTCCTATGGAGCAGAGGGGAGAGGAGTCCTTCGGGGGCCTCTCTGGGAATGATCCCCCTGGTGCTCCTTATAAAGGGGAGGCCAGGGGACAAGATATGTCCCCACAAGTACTCTCTATGAGCTGGTTAATGGGTCCATGCCTGGTCATCTTGTCATTTGGCTTGTCCTTTAGCGAGTCATTAGTCTTATCTATTCGGCATATTCCTTAGCATATTAGGAGATGCCTAGCATATTCCCTAGCATCTCCTAAGGTGCCCAACATATTCCTTACCATCTTGGACCAATGGTGCTAGTCTGAGCCAGGGGCATCCCAAGACTAGCACCTGATGTAGGCATGACCTGGCTTGGAGGTGAGTCGATGTAGAGGTCAGGATATCATCTGGGGTTGAATAATAGGGCATTTGGGGCGATATCACTCGGCCCGGTGAAATGAAATTCGGCTTAGGGAGGAAATAACTCGGCCTACGGGAGAAATAGGCCTAGCCAGGCGAGTGGTAATGCCCCAGTCGAATTATACTTAGCCCAGTCGGGTTATCCCTTGGCCCATCTAGGGTATGCCCTTATTCGGCCCAGGAAAGAAGGCAGTAGCCTAGCCGACGTTGCGAGTTGGTGGCCCGTCCGAGGTCTCCTATCGATCCGGCCTGGTCTCCCCTGGTGGCGACGTTGAAGAGAGCCCGCGGTGGGCCAAGATTACCGAAGCTGGCCCACCCGGGGGAAGCTAGGGAGGCGAGGTGGAGCTAGGTCTTGGCGATGAAGCGTCGGGGTAGCGCGGTCCCACGGTGGGCCGAGTGAGATGTTTCTCAGCCCACCCAGGTGAAGTGGTGACCCGACCAGGTGATGAGGGAAGGTCGACCCGCGGTGGGCCGGGGTTGCTGTCGTCGGCCCACCTGGGGAGGAGGCAACGACAAGGTGGGAGCTGACATCGGGAGGAGCTGGCGAGGTTGGAGCATGGCGGGAGTTAGCGCTTGGGAGGCTCCACTGTTCGTGGTGGGCTGGCTGAGGCTAAATCGGCCCAGCCGGGCTGTTGCTTCTCTCTGGCTTGACTCGACCAAGGTACTGTAGGATTGGGCCGAGTTTGGGGTAACTCGGCCCAGCCGGGGTATTCAGCCTCTGTTGCTTTTTCTCTTTAACTTGGTATTTTGTACTGGGCCGAGTCTGCCATATGTCGGCATGATGTCTACGCTCGCTTCTATTCTTGTAGACAGTGTTGGGCCTCCAAGTGCAGAGGTTTGTAGAACAGAGGCAAGTTTCCCTTAAGTGTATCACCAAGGTTTATCGAACTCAGAGAGGAAGTGGTCAAAGGTATCCCTCTCAAGCAACCCTGCAATCAAGATACAAGAAGTCTCTTGTGTCCACAACACACCTAATACACTTGTCAGATGTATAGGTGCACTAGTTCGGCAAAGAGATAGTGAAATACAAGTAATATTGATGATTATAAGTGGTAATTGCAATCTGAAATAAGAGTGGAAGCAAGCAAACATGTAACAGAACTGATTGTAAACGGTGTTTCAATGCTTAGAAACAAGGCCTAGGGATCATACTTTCACTAGTGGACACTCTCATGTAAATATCTTCTCTTCATGATACTACCCTGAACGACTCTTCGGTTGGATGATGTAGGGCTATAACAGCACACCTTAAAGTTCGCATTCCCCATCTAGATAACCCCTCACTATCACCTTGAGCGCTAGATGGTTCCAACAAATACCACACTCTCATAGAGACATCCAACTCAAATTATACTCATGATAAGTATTTATGTAATCTTAGCCAAACTACCACACGGTGTGCACACTGTCAACTTCACACACGTGGGGATAAGCAGAGATTCATTAAAGCACTTGAGTAGCAGAATATATCTATAGATTACAAAGCTCATGATCTCATAAGATCACGCATAGAGAGAGAGAGATGAACACATAACTACCGGTAGAGCCCTTATCCTCGAGAGAGAACTACTCCCTCCTCATCATGGGAGTCAGCAACGACGATGGAGATGGCGGTGGAGTCAATGGAGATGGCTCCGGGGGCACTTCCTCGTCCCGGTAGGGTGTCAGAACAGAGACTTCTGTCCCCCGAATCTCCTCTTCGGTGGCGGTGGCGCTGCGGAACTTTTCATGGAAATATGATCTGGTCCCTAGGGTTTTCATCCCGGAAGGCTTTTATAGGCGAAAGGGCAAGGTCGGTGGAGGCCTGAGAGGCCCACACCACCTGGTGGCGTGGCCAGGGGGACCCGTGCCACCCTATGGTGTGGTCAGCCCCTGGCCCTCCTCCGTCTCTGCTTTGGACTCCATCTCGTGTCGGAAAAAATAGGAACTTTAGGCTTTGTTTCGTCCAATTCTGAGAATATTTCTTTTCTGGCTTTTCTGGAACCAAAAACAGCAGAAAACAGGCAACTGGCACTACGGCATTTTGTTAATAGGTTAGTTCCAGAAAACGTATAAAAATATCTCAAAATGTAGACAAAACATAAGATAGTTGACATAAAACAAGCATGGAACATCAAAAATTATAGATACGTTTACAATGTATCACGGCCCAGATCCATTTTTCCTTCCTTTTCTTTATTTATTTATTTATGTTTCACATCTTCAATTGAATCATTCAATGCTCTAACGAATCACTTGATACACCAACTCTGTACCCGGGGTTACACCTCCGACATGTATTGAAGAAAATGGCATATGAGGAGGTATTGGAAAGTTAAAGTGCCATATTCACAAGTTGTGTTTTTGTAATGGCATATGTGCAACTTGTGAATTGGAGAGTGGCATAAAACCAATTAACCCATTTTTTAAGTCAGTTGATCATGAGTCATGACATTCCCAGGCTCCATCAGTTCTATGGCTATACAAGGGAATAAAACCGACACGATGCTCTAAACTGAGATATGATATTCTTCTTATGTCCTCTGCATGTTCATCATTTTACTACTGTATTTGATATGTCCAAAGCTTATGTGTTGATTGGGCATGAACTTGCGAACTTTGATGCACATTTGAGATCCTCTGACTCTGTTGTATGGGTGGAAGAGTTTCCTCAGTTCATTTCTGTAGACATGCGGTGAACTTCAGTTACGATGACAGTCTTGAGCTCCCTCAAATGATCACCACTGCAAGATGCAACTTTAGAAGAGCTTTCTTTAAGCCTAGAATATTTGAAGCATAGGAATGCTCTAGTTTTTTATAATGTACTAGGGACTTTGATTAGAGCTTGCTCTTTTCCTTTTAAAAGGGCTCTCTACCTTCTTTCTTATAGGAGGAAGGACCATATGAAATTTCCCCTCACCACCTCGCTAGACGTTCTGTAGTTATTTTTGGCTCCGCTCTGGGCTAAGCCTTTTTGTGCATTCCCTTCTTACATCTATATATTGTTCTCTTCTACTCCCTCCAATCCATAATAAGTGTCGCTCCTTTTGTACTAGATGAACGACACTTATTATGGATCCGAGGGAGTAGTAATAAAATGTACTGTCAGGTCTCCCTACAGTTTTTAGCTCAATAAAAAACTGACTTCTTTCATTGGCACATGTAGTTGTTTATTGCACTGAGTAGAGTTTTTAAGGTAGTGGCATAAGACTAGTCCCAGTGGGGGTATCATAGGTAGTATCATGCACCACATGCATGCAAAATGTTGTGTCACTATAATTAATGATGAAAGAGATTGTGTTGGTATCATAGGTAGATACGGTATCATAGCACATAGAACTAGAAAAACTAATCCTAAATAAATCTTGTACATAAATTTACATTGAAATTCTACAAAACAATAAATACATTAAGACTATGATAGTACTACATGATACTATGCATTGTGGAGAGGATATCATATGCTAGTATCATATGCATGATACTACTATATGATACTTTCTATTGTGACTAGTATAATGGAGTGTATCTTAACAAGTTATCATAGGAGTTATAAATACTAAAGAGACAACCTCTCCAATTTTTTGTACTCCCTTCATAATAGATTGTTGGACTAAATTACTCCCTCTATCCAGGTTTATTGGGCTTAATCGGAGCAGCGCTGCGACCAAGGTGAGATTCTATTGGTGGAGAAAAATCGCATAGGGGTTGTAATTGCTGATTTCCTCTCATTGAACTATGAGAATTAATTACTAGAGAAGATTTTCCGTTACATGTAATGTCATGTATAGGGTAGTCTCATGAAGTTATGCACAAAAGGTTGCCACGAAGCTGGTTTCCAGGAATCGAGGCAATTAAACCACAAATTAAATATCAAATCTAGCCTAATATTTTGGATTTTTTTCTAATTCTACTAGTTAGCCCAATAAACCTGGATGGAGGGAGTAGCAAAATGCTTGAACCTAGGTGGTTTTTCATTGGCTGAATAAAAAGGAGAGAGAAGTAATGAGAGTTAATTGGAGGCGCATGCACCTGTCAGTTCACTCAAGAAAACTAAATTGAGAGAATCATGGGTAGTTTGGGCCATTTTTTAGGAGAAAATAAGTCATGCATGAGAGTTAATTAGGACATTTAATACACAATTTAGAAGGACATGTACAATGGTAGAGAAGGCATGTCTTTTCTTAGCCCTTCACATAGTCTAGAGAAGACAATAACAATAAGTCGTACAATAGATCGTCTCTTATTGTCATCTCTAAAAAGTAATGTGAATTGTCTAATTATAGTAAAAAATTTTGTTGATAAGAGAAGACACAAGATACAATGGTAAAAATAGCCTTCTCTTATTTTTTTAAGAGATAATCTCCTAGCTAAGGGAAGACAACCTTCTCTTTCTTAATTCTCTCTTCCAACTAAATGAAAATTGTGGCAACTCTAAGAAAAGGCTGATATCACCGCATTGTACATGCCCTAATTCGGTATATCTCCAAAATTACTATTAGCCTAGTAAACCGTATGGAGGGTGTATCTTAAATATTGTATCTTAATTTAATGATTTCCCCCTGATGCATGCATTTGATTAGGCTATCAAATCTTTAGGGGTTATCTTAGCTACTCTGCCTGTCCCGGTTTAATCGGCATATATTGAAAATCATGCAATTCTAAAATACCCCACCTACTAGGCACATAAGAATTTAATATCAGGGAAATCACCAATCAGATAATTAGTAAGAGTCAAATTAGCCCCAATCAAAAGAAGCATATGGCCAAGAGATTTGCTATATGTGTCTTTTAAACCGGGATAGAGAGAGTAGCAAGATACAACAACTCTCTCTTCTTTAATTCGCATGCCACATCAGCAATCTGCCTAGGATGCCGCGCTAAAAGAATCCCATTGTAAAAATCCTTATATTTAAGACTAGACTCAATGGGAGTATCATGGCTAGTATCATGCATGCCATGCTGGCAAAATTCTAACGTGACATGTTAATTAATAATGAAAATGGTTGTATTGCTATCATAGCATGTAGAACTAAAAAAACTAATCTCAAATAAATCTTATATACAATTTTATATTGAGATTCTACAAAACAATAAATATACTCAGACTATCATAGTACTATATGATACTATGCATTATGTAGATGATATCATATACTAGTATCATATAGATAATACTATAATATAATATTCCCCACCGTGACTAGTCTAAATATTGACAAATTTCTCGCTTCATTGTAATTTGTGCTCGACGGTTTAGTGGTAAACTGTGGTGTGCGAGCAAAGATCATTATACACGAACCTCTAATGCAAGCAAAGTTAGGCATATCATTGTAGGCTGCTGTGGACACCCTTGTTGGTAAGAGCATCTCTACCGGACATGCTATACTAGCCCCGCGCTAGAAAAATATCGAAATAGCGTGCACGCGCTCGTGCTCCCCCAACAGGCACGAGAAAACTTGGTGCGCACCCTTCTGCACTATTTTGAACGCTAAATATGCATCGCGCACCATAAAGCCAAGCGCACACGTGTGTCCAACCACCTGAAAGTTTCGGTGCGTGCCCACACTCCACCTACACCCCGTGCGTGCCGCCGCCGCCCCTTTTCCTCCTTCTCCTTCCCTTCCGTCCCCACACCATAGTCCGCCGTCGGCATGCCGCCTCGCCACCGCGGTTCGTCGGGGTTCCGGGGCGTGCACATGGGGGAGAACAACACATTCTACGCTGGGCTGCGCGCCATCGGGTTTCGCCTTACGCTCGGCACATACGAGACCGCGCACGAGGCCGCGCGCGTCTACGACGCCGCAGCGTGGCGCCTCGGTCGCCCGCGGGCCTCGATGAACTACGGCGACATTAACTCTCCCGAGGAGGCGGAGTTCATCGCTCCTACGCCACGCCTCGTGAATGAGGAGGATCGTCGCCGTCACCACCAAGCGCAGCGGCAGCTCGCCGTCGCTGAGCATGACGAGCGTGACATGGCCGTGTGGAGGCGCGGGTTCCCGCAGGACGTCCAAGCGGAGTTCGAGTTCTACGCCGCGAAGAGGACCGATAGGCCTTCATCACCGCCCAACTGGAGGGCCCGACGATGATCTCCGACTATGATCCGAGGTAGGATGACCTCTGAACCGATTCCGATGACACCACCTCGGAGGATGATGAGGAGTAGATAGGTTTCAATTTTAGCTTGCAATATGTTTTAATTTTTGTACTAGAATCTCTATGTTTAATTTTTGTTTTATGTAGTATATTTCTAGCTATTTTCTAGATCCTATTTAAGTGTATGTTTTTTAAAAATCTTATTTCTGGCGTTGCAAAATGGTGCGCCTGCGGGGGCACATTTTTTGCTCGGCGGCGCGTGCTACAAAATAGCGCCTCCGGTGGAGGTTGTGTCGTTGCCGGAGGTTGTTACTTTGTGGCCCAAAATTTGGTGTGTGAGTGCATCGCGGGGTCCGAATTGCTTGTAATCTCACGGAGGGCTGTAGTAGCTTTGCCAATTGCCGAGAGGGGACAAATGGGGGAATACAAATCTAACAGGCAAACGGTCGTTTGAATCAGACGAAAAAGGTTGAACTCAAATACCACCGTTAGGTCAACTCTTCTTGCCAAGCCCTGTCAGTATTTCCCGTTATCCTTTGCGCTCGTGGACTAGTTTACCCCTGTGTGGACTAGATATTCTTCTCTGCTTTGCTCTTCCATGTTCATCTTCCCATAACCTTTGCTCATCTCCGGCTGCCCATCTCAGATCGGAGCTCGCACTTGCTCTCTTTGCGTCCCCGCTATGTCCAGTCAACCTCCCACGTCCCTAATCAAAGCTCACAGCTATCGTCATCGCATCGTCATTCCTAGTCGCCTTATTGGAGCTTCGCGTCCCCGGCCTAGTCTCTCGCCTCTAGCTAGCACTTCTCGCACGGTGGAGCGTGTGTCGTCGGGCGATCCTGGCCGGCGACCGCCTCGGGAGGTTGCGTGTTGTCGCGCACCCCAAGCATGGTGGCCCTGACACAGCAGTTCGACGACCACACTCTCATGGCTATTATGTTGGGCAGCCGTCCCATCGTGTCGTCGGCAGACTTGTTGTCGACTTTCAGGTCTCGTTTTGGGATCAGGGGTCATGACTGAGTTATGCGCGCGATCATTCGATTTTTTCATCCGGTTCGAGCACAGCTCAGACACCGAGCGTGTTTTGCATTCTTTCCGTTCTTTCGAGTGTTGCGGGGAGAAATGAGCTTCATGGGCTTCTTCTCCAAACTCGGCTTTGACGGCCTTCCACTGAATGCGTGGGAGCCGGAGGCTCTAAACAGGTCGTTAGTAGCTTTGGCGACGAGTTGAAGATTGTGCTACCGAGCGACAATGGATCATCGAGGTAAAGACGTGGCTGAAAGATCTAGACACCGTTTTTAAGATGGACGAGGTGAAAGATTCCAAGCTAGACTGGACGGCAGTTTAGCTGGAAACGCCCATGCTCCAACGGCTATGTTTTCGAAGGAATCGAGCTCGCGGTGGCGAAAACGCCTTTGAGTCGGCGGTAGAAGCGAAAAGGTTTCTAAAAAAATTGCTAATCTAATGCGAGTTCGACTAGATACGATTTAGATGACTAAACGAAAATGTTTTACTCGTTTTAAGGCTTTTGCGAGTTCGGCGTAGAGATGCTCTGACAAACAAACTGGCTGTCGGCAAAAATGACCATCATGGAATGGAACCAATTCCCGTGGACAGGCAGTGTTGACCAGGACCATCTGTCAAACCGAGCTTGTTCCATCGTTAAACTTGGCGCGCCAGGACTCAGGAGGTTCACTGTGTCCGATCCCCACCTCCACACCGCCCGGAAATATGCGGAGAGCCCTCCGCCAACGCCCGCGCCTCCCGCCGCCTGCTCAAACCCCGCCGTCCTCCCCACTCCCATGGTACGCCGCACCGCCTTCGCCGTCGCACTCGCCGTCCACGGCCGAGGCCGACCCCCTCATCGTCGCCGCCTCCGAAGTCGCGCTCACTCTGCCCGTCCACCCCGCCCCGCTCCCGGCCACGGCGCCCGCGCCGCTCCTGCGCCTCCTCCCTGCTTTCACCTCCGAACACTTCCTCTCCCTCCTCCACAGCAACCCGCTCTCCCTCTCACCGCTCCCGCTCCTCTCCCTCTTCCACCTCCTCCTCACCGCCTCCCCTCCCGGCCTCTTCCGCCACACGCCCTCCTCCTTCCTCTCCATGTCCCACCACCTCCTCCTCCATCGGCTTCCACACCTCGCCCGCTCGCTTCTCCGCCTCCTTGCCTCCCGGCTCGGTCGCTCCTCCTCGCCGCGCCTCCTCCCGCTACTCCTCCCCGCCGCCTCCCCCAGCGACCCCGCCCCTCTGGTCACCGAACTCGCCGCGGCCTACGCCGACGAGGGCCTCCTCTCCGACGCGTGCTCACTCGTCGTCCTCGCCCTCCGCCAGGGCACCCGCCTACCGGCACCCATGTGCTCCGGCCTCATGAGCCGGCTCCCCACTACTCCGGAAGCATACACTTTCTACCTGGAGCTGCTTGACGCGGGCATGCCCCCGGAGGTCAGGCAGTTCAACGTGCTGATGCGAGATTTCGTCAGGTTGGGGGAGCTTTCAAGTGCACTCAAGGTGTTCGACGAAATGCGAAGGAGGAGCGTGCAGCCCACCGTGGTCAGCTTTAACACCTTAATTTCAGGCATGTCGAGAGCCCGCGACCTGGACGGTGTCGACAGGCTGTACAAAGGAATGGCACAGCTGGGCGTCACGCCAGATGTCTATACTTACGCTACTCTGATAAAAGGTTTGTGCGGGACAGGGCGGCTGGAGGATGCAACGAAGATGTTTGACGAAATGCGCAAGATAGGCGTGAAACCCAATGCCGTTGTGTTCACAACATTGCTAGACGCACATTGCAAGGAGGGGAATGTGAAGGTTGGAATGGACTTGTACCAGGATATGAGGGCTAGGGGTGTCATGCCAGATTTGGTGGCATACAATGCACTGGTGAACGGGCTGTGTCGGGCGAGAGATTTTAAGTCTGCCGAGTGCATTGTGGAGGAGATGAGGAACACAGGTATCAAGCCGGATAAGGTCACTAACACCACCCTCATTGATGGCTGTTGCAAGGATGGCAAGTTAGACATGGCCATGAACATTAAACAGAAAATGGCAGATGAAGAGGTTGCGCTGGATGAGGTGACATATACAGCTCTCATCTCAGGGTTGAGCAAGGCAGGACGGCCAGTAGATGCCGAGAGAGTCCTTATAGAGATGATGCAAGCTGCTTTGGAGCCTGACAACACGACCTACACAATGGTGATTGACGCCTTCTGTAGAAAAGGGGACGTGAAGACAGGCTTTAAACTACTGAAGGAGATGCAGAATAAGGGCCGAAAACCAGGAGTTGTGACATATAATGTGATTATGAGTGGCCTCTGCAGGCTGGGACAGATGAAGAATGCCGACATGCTTCTTCATGCAATGCTTAATATAGGTGTATCCCCAGATGATATCACATATAACATTCTCTTGGATGGGCAGTGCAAGCATGGAAAAGTTACTGATTCTGAAGAACTGAAAAGTGCAAAAGGAATGGTGCCAGATTTTGGTGTTTATACATCACTAATCAATGAAATTGTCAAGAAGAAGCCAGCTAAGAGCTACCATGATAGATAATGTTTCTGGTAAAGATTTTGTAGGTACTTCTTTGCCAGTCACCAAAAAACAACCAGTGATTTGGAGACAAAAAAAAAGCAGTGTGAATGGGCTCTGCATGTTTAGGCAGACGAATAACGCTACTCTGCTACCTGCTACTATACTTATGGAGATCTCTCACGAAGCTCAAGGTTCTGAAATATTGACAACACCAGAATGCCAGATATGTTTCTTGCGTCTGTACTTTTACTTCTCCAGGCAGTCAATTTATCAAGATGGTGACATATGTCTACTTGTAAATTGTAATTTGAGATGCCTTGATCAAGTCGGTCTACCCGACATACCAATATTGTGTTTGTCTCCCATAGGTTCGACATGATTTTCCGCACTGCATAACTGGATAACTAAGTTACCCCATTTATTTGGCAGATTCACAGGCAACTCTAGCAGGTTGGACCAAGATTTGCAAGCATCGATTCATCACCAGGCATTTTCTTATTATTCTGTTCTAGCTAAGTTTTCTACTAGTTAGACCTAGTTGTGGCAGCGCTAGTCTTCTGTCATGGGATATCAGTAGCTTTGGCAAGTTTCCTGCCAAAATCATGGCCTGCAGCTAAACTTATGCTTGATATGATCATTTTATGGCTTGCGCACTAATTTCGCTTTACTTAGATCTTGACAAACATGCGATGAAAATGGCAAAGGTAGACTGTACTTTCAACTTGCATAAAGAGACTAAAAACTAGTATGTTTATTCATGACTTGATAAAAGGTAAAATAGACTAGCTTCATCTGCAATTGATAATGGAATGCATTGTTCAGAGTAGCAAAATTACATATTTTCTCGATTCATTGCTGAAGTGAAAACTGTGGGTACGAATGCATAAAGCCCCCAAAGCTATCTAGCTTGCACAGCCTTCGCCATCCCGTATGCTGCAGCAGAAGCAACAGCACCAATAATAGTAGTCTGGACAGCACTAAGGAACGGACGGTTCCCAGTAAAACGACCCTTGATGTAGCCAAAGAAAAGAAGCGCGAGCAGCGTGACTCCAACAGATGTGAACATGGCGTCCTGGACCGTGGAGATGAACATGTAGGGCAAGAGAGGGACCAATCCACCAATGACATAAGATATCGCTATTGTTAAAGCACTCTGCAAGGCTCTTCTAGGGTCCGGCTTCTCCAGTCCGAGCTCAAACCTGAACAAATTGCTCAAGTTAGTAAAGCAATGATCTTCATAGCTCTGTGGCAATATGTACACTCAGATGGCAATACTAGTGTCAGCAGCCGCTGGTCATACCTCATCATGAACTCGAGCCAAGCTTGCGGGTTCCTTCGGAGGCCCTCTACAACAGGGCCATACTCATGCGGCTCGAGCCCGTACTCTGCCATAATATCTCCAATCTCAGCAGCCTCTGAATGATCAGTAAAGAAACCAAAGTACCAATGATTAGGCTGCAAGTCATACACTGAACAATATGGGAACTTTTTTGCTAATTATATGCACAAGTACCAGTGTCTGGGACGGCAATGATCTCCTCCTGCTCCCTCTTCATCTCCCGGTTGTAGTGATCTGCCTCGCTCTGGGCAGCCAGGTACCTACCACATGGCACAGTGGCAGATCAGAAATTCACAATCATGCATTGCTGGGAACTTTTTGAATCGAAAACAATGTGATCCTGTCTTGTTCTACTGTTTGAAGGTGGGAAAGTATTATTCTCCACTAACATTTGTGGGTGCTTTTTGAATTGACAGGTCGTGATATACTAACATAAAGTGTGTTGGAATAGGAAGTGGAAGAGGGCCACACACTTGCCTATCACGGTTTAACTTTCCACCGATAATGTGTTTAGATGAGGTAATTTACAAGTTTAAGTAGAGGCACGGATGGGCATGTGCAATTTGTCGAAGAATGTGCACTATGAGGTAATTTACAAGTTACATGAGGTAAACAAAGCAAGATTAAGCAAGTACACTGTACAGTTGTTGTCTGTTGAGTGCCCATGGCATGGCTAACTTGATCTAGCTTCAGAGCATGCAAATGCTAGGATATGCTGAAGTACAACTGTAGATTCACTATAAGATGTATATATGCAAGGTAATAAAGTTGGACACAATTGTAACAACAGGAGCATGGCAAACGGCTAAGTTCCACGCTCGACAGCTAGCTTAATCCGCCATTGTGTGATATCAATGGCTATACCCATACAGAGAGGCAGATTAATGCATCCCTAATCTCTCGCACCATAAGCATGTCTGCAAACGCTGACACGCGATCTGTGACAAAGTCTAACAATCTGAACCCCTGAAGAAACGCGTGCAGTTCAAGATTTTTTTGGGTTTAAGAAAGAAAAAAACGCTGCAGTTCAGAAAATTACGGACAAAGCGATCTGTATTCTAACATTGATAGCGTCGCGAGCGGTGCACGATGGAACGAGAGGGATCAGAGGTTACTTACCCTCCGAGGCCCATGGAGATCGCCCCGGCGGCGACCTCGGCGAGACCGGCGGTGAGGACGAGCGACGACGGAGCGCTGGCGCCGGAGAGGCCCGCGGCGAGGGCGAAGGGCACGGTGAGGCCGTCGGAGACGCCCATGATGACGTCGCGCACCACCTCCCCCGCCGTGAAGTGCCGCTCCCGGTGGCTGGGCGGACCCTTCTGCAGCATCGGCTGCTGGCCTTCGGCGTCCATCGCCGCCGCTAGCGAGGGCAAGAGGCAGAGGCGAGCCGACGAGCGGCGCAGTCAGACAGGTGGAAGGGGACGGGTGCTGCACGTCAGTTCGAGCTTCCCCGTCTCGTCGTATCCGAATCTCAATTTATAGAGGTGGGTTTGGTCTCCTTGGTTTTTGAGATAAGGAGGTGGTTTTGGTCAGGATACCGCGGAGAAAGCTTATCTGTAATGGACTGTGTTTGTTACTACACGGTGCATACGTAAAGGCTTAGTAATGGGCTGAGTTACAAGGTCGGTCCACTATCGGTGAGGTCTATTGTCGAGTCGTAGCTCCATAAGAGCAGGTCTCCTAAAAAAAACTCTATAAGAGCATGTAAGATAGGGTATAGTATACTATATATATGCTGAGTTAGAGAAGATAGAAGCAGAGTGAGCTCTCATGCAAGAGCTAGCTCTAGCACCTGCTCCTGGACACTTTGTGATAGTGAACGGTGGACCAACTATATTTCTATAGCTTGTTATGGCACATGTTGGCTACTGACTATAGATGACATGGCACTAACTTATAGCCAGCAGTTGGCTATACTATCGTTCTTGCTCTAATAGCCACCCTTCCCTCCCTCCATCGGTTTTGGTTGTCGGCGTCCTCTAGGTGTCGATTCATGAGGTCAGTTGGTGAGCTGGTGGGGCTAAGATCGGTACAGGAGAAATCCTTGGTCGCTCTGACCACAATGGCGACGACATCTTTTGGACGCGTTTTGCCTTCATGGAGGCAATGCCGAGGTCCCATCTCCCCACCTCCTTGTCAAGGCTAAAAGCCCAAAATCTGCTTCAGATTGGATGGTGGTGCCGCTATGGGTGTCGTTTCCTTCTTGGAGGCGTCGTCTGGGGTTTGGTGGTATAGCCAATGAGTGGGGCCATGGTTGGTGGGAGTCTGATGGCAGTGTGGCTGAGGTGATGGTGGCAACAAAAAGGTTGGCAAGGATAATTCGACCTTGTCTATCTGATTGGGGTTTCTACTGCTGGTGCTTGTGTGTCGGCAGGTTGACGTCCTCGCCCTGTCGAGGAGGGGATAGGGTTCCCCTTTCCAGGGATAACACCATTGAAGCAGGGATGGCTCCCTTAGCTCATGCGTGTGGTCATTTTTGTATTATCACCTCATTGTTGTCTCTACTCGGCTTCTCTGCATCTTCATGTTCCGCGGATGCTCCCAAGTTTACCCTTTTCATCTTGGTCATCCTTGGGCACTGAAGGTGCAAGCTATGTTTGTGTGCTCATCATAGCGAGGAGAACTACGTGGTCTGACCATCTTTAGTGGTCTCTTGGACCGCACCTCTCCTTTTTCTAGGGTAAATGTCTCCTTCTTCTGACGGTGCAACACCCTTCGAACCAGGTCCAGGGGTTAGGGTCACTCTTCGATGAGGGAGCAGGATGAGGCGTTTCCTTACTCACCTGAAGTTGATCACACGGTGTTGCCCTCAAGTTGGCTAATTGACATGCTGCTAGTTGGCTTGTTCTTTGGTGTTCGAGCGAGGAGGACATCATCTTCTTCAAGACGTGTTTAGTTTCCTTATTTTCGGTGTTCTTGTGTTGTGTGTTGTGTTGAAGCTGTCCACATCATCCTTATAATGTTCAGTCATTTAGGCTTTATTTATTTATAGTTTTAAAAAGCTAACTATAGTATATGAAACTACGTAGGATAGAAAATACACCGCCTTTATCTTTGATTAGTCTAGAAGCTTAGTCAGTAGTTCATATCTTCCGTTAGGTTTGCATGGTGCTTGATTAGTCTTTTGCTAGCGTGACACCCTTTGAATGATGTCGAGGGGTTAGGGTCCCTCTTCGGCGATCGCGAAGGATGGTGCATTTTCTTACCCACTTGAAGTTGATCACAGTCTTGCACTCAAGTCGGCTAGTTGATCTGCTTCTACTGCATTGGTTGTGATTTGGTGTTCGAGCAAGGATGACATCGTCTCCTTCAAGTTGCGCTCCTTGTTTTTCTGTGTGCTTGGATTGTGTGATGTGTTGTAAGCTGTTTACAACATTCGTATATCTTTCGTCCGTTTAGGCTTTATTAATTTAAAACCAGGAATTTGTACCTTCGGTTTAGGAAGATGTGCATTATAGCAAATATACCACCTTTATCTTTGATTAGTGTATAAGCTTAGTCAACATTTTATACTTTTGTTAAGTTTTCACAGTGCTTTATTAGCCTTTTGCTAGGGCACATTATATCCGTCATTTTCTTTCACACCCGCATATTATGAGCATGACAATGAGCAAAACAATATTTTAACACAAAAATACATTTGAATGTACCACACCGCATTCTAATAAAATGACCAACTCACACTCAAAGTGTTCTATGGGATGGAAATAGCATGCCAAACTCTAGCCAATGGTTGGTGTAGTACATATACCATATAATTGTGTGGAGCAGGGAGGTGTCTTGATGTTATGCCACTAATTTATCATACTCAAATCTGTTCACTATGAGATATTGGAGACAACCAAATTCTGTCGATCTTATAACTAGGTGGCGTTCTTATCTGTGGCATTTACAGTTAGGACCTTCTTCACCCAGCCAGAGCTGGTGCATCAATCACCATCTCCGCGTTGATTGCGTTGGCATCACCCTGGGCTATCGGTAGCAGGTTCATGATGTTCTCGTATGTGGTGGTGCAACAAGTGATGTTAGTGTTCGATAACCGTTTGTGCAAGGTCTTCGCCTACTCGTGACCTCGTTCGTCGCTGCTACAGCCAACAACACCACCTCCATCGTCGAGCATATAGTGCGTACCCTTATCAATCTCATCAATTGCCTCAAATAGGGTACGCGTCTATACATGGACATGAACGCACGGGTCGCCAGGGCGATCAATGACCTCCAATCCAGCCGCCTCGACAATCTATAGCCTGGTCTAAAGGACCTCGCATTGGCCTAGTTGCAACTAGGCATTGATACAGAGAAACTCTAGTTGCAAAGGAGAACAATGATCTGATTGTATGGCATCCGACCTCACAAAGGCGCTGCCGCATGCACACATCACCGCCAAGATGAAGATTTAATGCCTACTTGTTTCCTCTTTTTGTGCAGCAAACGATTAATGATTACGATAATTTTTCTTTCAGTAAATAACCTGTGTGATCGTTTTGTTTACATCATAATTTTTATGTCATGCTTTGTACGTGTGTGTGTGTTGGGAAGGCATGCACGAACAACAGTTAAACAGCCGAAAAGCTCCGGTGTTGGTGTTTGTAATGCATTCTGAGTGACATGGCACGGCACAAGGCGCATACATGAACGAAGTCGGTGTTCCACTCCATATCACATGTGAAGTAGCTGTGACAAGATGTAGTCCCTCGGTCCCAAACTAAGTGACTTGTTTTTGTAGAAATATAATTGTATCACAATAATTGATATTGTTTGAGAGATTACAAATGGTATATATAGGTGGCCGGTCGGGCAAACCCTAACTTATGTTACAAGCAAATCAAACCAACTTATAATCTAACATCCCCGCAGTATCAACGTGTGGTTCACCAACATTGAGACTGGATCGAATGTCGGTAAATGATGCTATTGGAAGACCCTTTGTGAAGATATCTACAAATTGAGCAGTGGTCGGAACATGAAGAACGCGACGTGTCCCAAAGCCACCTTTTCATGAATAAAATGGATGTCGGTCTCGGTATGCTTTGTCCGATGATGCTGCATTGGATTGCTAGACATGTAAACAGCTGAAATGTTATCACAATAAACTATAGTAGCCTGCTGGACATGACGACAAAGATCCGAGAGAAGCTGACGCAACTAGACCGTTTCGGCGATAGCATGTGCCACTGCATGGTACTCAACTTCTGCAGACGAACGTGAAACTGTAACCTGCCGTTTCGAAGACCATGAAATCAAGTTGTTACCAAGAAAAACACAGTATCCGGATATGGACCGACGAGTATCCGGGCTACCAGTCTAGTCTGCATCGGAATATGTTGTCAAAGTGTTTGAAGATGATGAGTATATGTGGAGACCATGATCAATAGTACCTTTGAGATATCGAAGGACACGTTTAACATGATTATAATGTGAAATGTGAGGATCATGCATGTAGAGACAGGCTTGTTGAACGGCAAAAGAAATTTTTGGACGAGTGAGAGTGAGATATTGAAGAGCACCGGTTATACTACGATAGAGAGTGGCATCGGGAAAAACATCAACTGAGGAGGAAAGTTTGGTAGTTGTATCTACAAGGGTTTTAGATGGCAGGTAGTCAAGCATGCCTGATTTAGTTAGTAGATCAAGAATATATTGTCACTGAGATAGAAAAATACCATGGGTATCACGAGTGATAGAAATTCCTAAGAAGTGATGAAGTATACCAAGATCAGTCATGGAAAATTCAGAGCGAAGGAAATGATGTGATCGAGAAAATATTGAGCAGAGGTTGTTAAGAAAATGTCATCTACGTATAAGAGTAAATAGGTTGTGTGAGAGGTAGTGTGATAGACAAAAAGAGAAGAATCTAAGGCAGAAGGTTGAAAACCGATAATGAGAATAAAGGTAGAGAATCGTTGAAACCATGCACGAGGAGTTTGTTTTAGACCATATAGTGATTTTTTAGAAGACAGACGTGACTGGGATTAGTTGTATCTTCAAAACCAAGAGGTTGCTGATAGTAAACAGTTTCATTTAGAGATCCATGAAGAAAAGCATTTTTAACGTCAAGCTGATGAATGGACCAAGACAAAGAAACTACAAGACTAAGAACTGTTTGAATTGTACTAGGTTTAACAACAGGACAGAAAGTTTCATTGTAATCAAGACCATGTTGTTGAGAAAAATCACAACATACCCAACAAGCTTTATAATGAGAGAGAGAGTACCATCATAATGAATTTTTTTGACGAAAAACCCATTTTCCAGAAACTATATTTGAACCAGAAGGACAAGGAACGAGTTGCCAAGTATTGTTATCTATGAGAGATTGGAATTCTTCAGGCATAGCAGAAGTCCAATGAGGATCAAAAAGAGCCAATTTGTAAGTTTTAGGGATGGGAGAGATAGATGGAGTAACATTGAGATTAAGTTTGTGAGTGGGGTAAGCGAAATCCTGATTTAGCACGAGTACGCATACCATGATCATTGGTAGGTTTAGCAGTAGGCACGACATGGGCTGGAGGATTGAGTGGAGGGGATCAAGAGGCAGAGCCCGGCGCAGCAGATGACTCAGGAAAAGGGGAGGGAGGCTTGGGTTGCGTGGCAGAGAAGTCTACCATGGCAAAGTTTTAGCCGTTTCGGCTGCCGCGACAAAGCGCACTGTCGCGGGGCTAGTGTTATCGGATGCTGTCGCGGCAGGAAAAGGGGGGTGAATTTTTGCCGCGGCAGGGGTAGGGTTTTGGGTAGGGTAGTGGGTTGGTTGGGCTGAGGCAGGAATGACGTGGATAGGGTGTAGGACGACACGTCGGGTAGGGGGCGGTGATGTAGAGGACTCGGGTTTCGGAGATGGTGTGCGTTGTAAAAACAACAGGACATTCGTGCTCCAACCCATGATGCCAAGCCAAGTTATTGCATCCAACATGACATCCACGCACAAGATAAAGCAAGCTAAGGACCCTTGTGAGATGAGTGGTGAGAGAGTGAACCACCATCACGAGAGTGAGTGCCACAAGCCCCAAATGAGTGGAAATGTCATGAATGCCACGACGCAAGACACCAAATGTGAGAAGAGACACTTGAGTGTCACTCATACTAACAATCCATCATACCGTTCTCTCTCTTTGTTGTCAGTTTTGCAAGGTACCCAAGATAGACCAACACCTTCAAGGATCATGCTACAAGATCTCCAACCACAACATGATGGCAAGAAGTATCATAAGCTCTTCAACATGTGAGAATGGCTTCGACACCGGTGAACCGTTCGTGTACAAGAACAAGGCCAAGGGCACACCTCCTTCCTTGCATAATGGAAGAACATCGTCGAGGTCGACTCGTTTTCAAATGGGGGGGAGATGATGCAACCCAGCACATGGCAATCACCATTGGTCCACATCATGCTACACCAACCTTTCCTACAAAGGTGAATTCCTTCCATTCCTTACCTTCCGTTGGCTATCATGTGAATGGGATGCTACTTAAGACAAATGTTGATTGTATGACTAGGTCCCTGACTATGATGCCAAGAGGAGACAACAATGATGAACCAGGAGCCAAGACCCCCAAGCAAGTGTGGAAAAGAAGACGGAAGAAGGATTCTGGCGCTAGGCCCGGCGCCACCGGAATCCATGCTGGAACTTCTGGTGCTAGGACCGGTCGACTAGAAAACCCGTCGACATTTTCGGTCGCCGCCGAACCAAACCGGCGCCCACCGAAAACCGATACAGAAGTCCAAACCGGCGCCCGCTGGAATTTCCGGCTGCGAGTCCGGCACGACCGAACTTATCGCCGAAACAACAGTATGCGCACTGTGAAGGGTTTGATGCCCGGAATATTCCCTCCTACCTACCCCCTTCGCCCCTAGTACTATAAATACCCCTTTGTGGCTCAGATCTAGGTAGAGTTGATGATGAATTGAGGCACGTGCCAAATCCTGGATGGGATCCCCTCTCTATAATAGATATATGAGTTGTACAAGGCCTTGGAGTCGGTTCCCTTCTCCAAGTCATCAAGACCCTCCTCAAGTGTTTGATCTCTCCCTATCAAGGATTCTAGTAGTGCTTGGTCTCTCCCCTTTGGAATTCTACTTGGTTGCTACTGTCTCCTTGGTTTGGATTCTATCATCCGCTTGCCGATCTCTCCTTTGGTGATTCTACCGCAAGATCTCTCGTCGAGGATTCTATTGGATTGGTTGTTCGAGCCAATGGGATCAAATCAAATCGGGTGTGATTTCACGCGTGTTTGTATCTTTACCTTGTATTAGAGTTGCATTCATCGTGTTTCCTCTCACCCCTCCTCCCCCGCATCAAATCTGTGAAGATCGGGCCACCCCAAGGGTCAATCCGTAAGAAGTTCTTAACAAAATCTTATTACAACATGGTGATGGACAGGGTATATTGCACTTACTGGTATGCATACCTTATAGTGTATGTTGTATGTGTACTTGCATAAGTGGGTGCATGTGTCGTATACTCTTTTTCGTATCACTAGAGTTAATTGAAGTGTGTAAAGTAACAAGCCTTTCTCGAGTATGTGGTGTTATTTGCACAAGCTATCTCAGATTTGTTCTTATTATATCTTTATAATCATATTTGGATGCATTTGGTAGTTTCTTGGTCAGGACAGATGTCGACAAATGTATAATACATCTTGTGATTGATTGTACACTGCTATCCTTTCATACATTTAGCTACCGCGGTTCATTTAGATACCTGTTCTTTCACTAAGAATGGACTTCATTTACCCAACCCTTGTTCACTAAGAATGAACTTCATTTACCCAACCATTATTTCTCCTGTACTTTTTTCTTAGTTCTTGCAGTGCAGGCATATAGTTGTGGTTTTTAATAATTTTATTGAATGACTAATACAAGTGGCATTAATATTTAAATGGTGGTTGAATATTGTGGCATTATCTAGCAAGAAAAACCCTACTGCAGGGCCTGCTGTTATAACTTCTCAGTTTGAGTATGAAGAATAAATCCTATGCCATTGTAGAGTGAGTAACTAGGGCCTTCAGAACTGAATTAATCAGACCATTGCACAGTAATTCTACCAATAGTCTCATCTAAATCCCTCATATTATGATCAACACCGTCACGATCCTCCGGAACACCGTCACGATCAACACCGAGAACCTAAAGGCCCATGAGAACAAGCGTTACCGCCATCATCTCTTCACGAACCTGCATGCAAGGTACGTGTTCCCAGGTGATGTGGACAACAAATACAACAATAACAATCTCAAAGGGAATCCCGTAAACAAGTTCGCCCTCAAGACGATGACCAAGGCCTTATCGAATTGGAAGGCGCGGGTGAAGAGGCTCATTTACAAGAAAAATCTAACTTACTAGAAGGTCATCAAGAAGGAGCCTCTGGTCATGGAAGAAGACTTCAAGGTGTTCAAGGTCATATGTGACTCCGTCGCGGGCAAGGCCAAGAGTCTGTACTTCAAGGAGTTGTACGAGACAAATATTGGTACCCACCATCTCGGCTCCAGCGGATATAGAGCTGTGATTCCCAAATGGGAGAAGGAGGACATCGTAGCTTGTGAGAAGGGGGAGACACCTCCATTTGCCAATATTGTCGAAGCTCAGGCAAAGAACTTTGTCAGGACCCGATTTCGCAAGCCGAAAGGGAGTTCTGAATATTCCTCGGAACCCTGCGGCCCCTTCGCTCTGAAGGTGAAGGACTTCATCAACATATATGTATGTAATTTGCGTGCAAATCGATTAATTGCATTCACAATTAATCAATGAAGTCCAATTTCTCAAACGTTTCACGTTCCTTATGTGCAGGATGAGGAATGTAGGAGCTCCTCATCCCAGGGGTCGGCGCCGGTTGCCAAGTGGGCCACCACTTTTAACACAGCGCTGAACTGGGTCAAGAATGCCGAGCCCCAGGCGCCACCTAAGTCGGATGCCCGTGTGCTCGGCTTTGGTGGTATTCCATGGTCTGAATACTATGGCACCTCGCCGCGGAAAGGTAAGAAGGCCGAGAGGGCCGAGGTAAAACACCTAAGGGAACAAGTGGAGAAGTTTCCGCAGCTGCTCCAAGATACAGTGAAGGAGGTTGTGACGGCAGTCCAGCCACAATTCCAATCACAAGTCCAAACACAAGTCCAGACACAAGTGACTAAGAAGCTCAACACCATCCTTCCCGCCTACTTCGAACAATACGCCAAGTGGAAGAAGAGTGGTAAACGGGGGCCACGTCTAGTTCCCAACATCGCCAGCGCACAATCGGACAACACGGCATCAGATATGTTGGTGACTCCTCCGGTGGGGCCCGAAGGTCCAGAGATTACCTTGTCTGCTACGGCAAAGGCATCGGCCCGCACCTTGCTAGCAAGCAGCCACTCCGCCACTTGCGCACTCGACGTCAGCGGTGGTGCCTCAACATTAGCCGAGCTTGACGCCCTCAAGGTAACTAATTAAAGCGAGAGTTGGGAGTCTCAACCCATGACTTCATCTCCCTTCTCCCATTTTTACTGATGACTGTCCTATACATGTATTTTGCAGGAAGACACTCCTTGCACTCTACAGCACTGGGTGAACGATGAGTTGAAGGATGTTGCCAAGGGTTCTATCGTTCAATCGACGAACCGCATCTTCCACAGCAAACCAATGGCACCCGACATGCTTAGGGTCAAATACAGTATGGTGCTTTCGGGCTACGAGGGCTTGGAACCTCCCTCTCAACCTCATGGATGGGATAGTGACGAGCCGACAGTCCTCAGTACCGGCTTCGGCTACATGTTCCTATGGCCGAAGAGCCATATCCATTTGGGGACAGAGGGTCGGGGCACCACCCAGAGGGAGCATAGCTAGCACATGAAGACATCGAGATGGCACAGAATCCCGCTATCGACGATGATGAAATTGATGAAAACTTTGGTGACCGGTTCTTAAACACAAGGTTTGGTGATGACCATGAGCAACGGGGAGGCCAGCTGTGCACGCAGACATTTGTCAATCCCAAACCAGCACCTGGACCCTCGGCGAAACCCACTTTCCATGTGTGTCTCTTCCCATCTAGTCAGGAGACGCCGTCACCCGCCGCCTTCACTGAGCCTCAGATGCCAGCTCGCCCTATGATCAGCCCCAGCACCCTCCATAGGGCGGCCGGTGAGGTGATAGCGGCGGCCGATAATGAAGCCGTAAAGGGCAAGAAGGGTCACAAAAGGAAGCCTAAGGGTGCCAGCCAGAATCCAAAGCCTGCTATCCGGGCTCGGGAAGGCTCTGTAGAAAATCCTAGGAAGCGGGTGCACGTGGCAGGTACACCAATGCTCAATGAATCGATTCTCGTGGTCGCAAGCTTGCATATGCATAGTATTCATCATGGTTGTCTGTTTATTGAGGAGTGCCACATTCGAGAGGGCGATCAGTCGTACCTGGTTTACAAGGCTAAGGTGCCAAATGTGCCGGGCTTCTTCATAGTAGCCCCCGAGGATATTTTCTACGTGCGACATACCGACCTCTTCGACATGTTGCAAGGATTCCGGCTGCACGATACCCTGTTCCGGCTATTCTCGCTCAATATGGCCATGCAGATCATTAGAGACGAGACCCCGGGCATCGCGATTGTAGATCCCTACTTCATGCATGACGCTGTCTTGAGAACAGATGATGGCGTCCTAATGGCGACCGACTACCTCTTATGCTTCCTGGAAACAAACTCAGCCAAGGATGTGATTCTCATTCCCTACCATCCAGAGTCGAAGAGTGGTCGCCAAGGCTGCGTGATCATATCCTTGAATGTGCAACACTCAAACGCCTTGTATCTCAACTTGGGTAGTGCGACGAGGAAAGACTACTCTACTATCAAGAGAGTTCTTGACGATGCTCTCAACGGCTACATCGCAGTGGGAGGCGCCATCCCTAGTAGGACAGTTAAGAGGCACAATATGCACGTGTTCAGCCACCCAACGGAGTTCCGTTGCATCAAGCAGGCGCCAGCCAGCGGGAAGGATGCCTTCTACGCCCTACACCACATGAAGGCGTTCGTACGGGACCAGCATAACAGCGCGCTGCCATCTGAGCTCTGAAGGTGGGTTGAAGATCTTGAACGTATAGAGTGTCGCAACCTCAGGATGGATTTCTTCAATATCCAGGAGGAGATCTCGACAATCGTGCACCAACAAGCCATAAAATCTGGGGGCCTCTTCTACGGTGGCACTCCACCGTACAACAAGGACATAGATGAACACTTAGCGAAGCAGGGTGACGGCAGGACGTTCATGACGTTATCGAAAGGAGCTAAACAGGGCTTCATGAATATCCCCGAGCCGACTCATCAGCCGAAGAAGTCTTGATGTTTGCCTAGCTAGCTATTAGTTCCGAACTTGTGTTGTAAACTTTATCCCTATGTTAACTTGCCTAGCAACCACTAGAGTATGTTTTGTAAACCGTTGAATTTGATTGTGAGCGATGCTAGTTATTTGTGTTATGAACTATTTTAGTGGTTGGTCATATGTATGTTTCTTCCTCTACTTCCTCTAAATGTCGATGATTAAAACGTGTTGTGGCACTATATATGTGTGTGACTATACCGCTGCTGGATCTGGTGTGCCAAGTAGACTTGTAATTTGAGCTTCCTCTACTTGCCACACCGGATCCATCAGCGGCATTGTTATTCCCGTGCCAACCTAAGTATGAGGCACTAATCCAACTCATTTTTGGTTTGCTTTTTTTTTGTCTTTCTTCGAAATGCCGATGATTAAAACGTGTTGTGGCAATATATATGTGTGTGACTATACCGCTAGCTGCTGGATCTGGTGTGCCAAGTAGACTTGTAATTTGAGCTTCCTCTACTTGCCACACCCGATCCATCAGCGACATTGCTATTTTTGTGCCCAACCTAAGTATGAGACACTAATCCAAGTCGTTCTTGGTTTGCTTTTTCATCTCGTAGCCCCAAAGTCAAAATATAACAAATATTTTTGAGATTCATATACATAGACATAATATGTCCAGTGGTAACCCATGGAAAGGATTCTGGATCACGACAACGACTCCTTTCGACATACCAAACTCGAAATGAGTCATTATCGTCGAGACCGATCCTTTCTTTGGCTTACCACTAGACATATCATGCCCATGCTATATGAATCGTGGAAGTATTTCTCTTCTTTCGTCTTTGGCGATATGAAGATATTAGATAGCGTGAATTAAATGGAATGGTGAATTATGTAGTTTCAAATATCTCATTGTAGCCCCAAAGTCGAAAGGAAAGACATTACTTCACTATTCACATAGCATTTGCGACATTGTTATATGAATCGTGGAATAATTTATTTCCTTTTGTCTTTCGCGATACAATGAAATGATAAACTATGTAGCCCTAAAGTTGAGAGAGGACAAATAAGTTCGTGATTTGTATAATATGGCGACATTCGTATAGCATGGCACCCATATATATGCATGATCTTATCTTGTCAATTGCTATTGCTTTCCACTGACATATATAGCTAATATCATCTATCTTGTGTACAGGACATGGCGAAGAAGTGCTATGTCGTGTATGTCGGTAGGGTTCCAGGTGTGTACGAGGAATGGGAAGACTACCAGAAGCAAGTGAACAACTTCTCGGACAACAACTGCAAAGGCTATAAGAGTAGAGAAGTGGAGGAAGCCCGAGAGGAAGAAGTGGAGGAACTTCGTCGTGATCACCACCTTGCTCTTCACGGTAGGTTGTGTTCTCTACTTCACCTAGAGAGCTCCGTCGTGTAGTTGTAATGTGACTGTGAACTTGTACTCGGTCTCCGAGAGATGTGAACTTGTACTCGGTCCCCTAGAGGCGTGGGCGGTGTCTAGGTCTAGGTCTAAGAGAGGCGGCGACACGGAAGATATCAGTTAACTCAAAGGTAAAACTACACAATTCTAAAAAAAAGGTAAAACTACACCCGGTGTGGTTAGAGATGGAATTAGAGTAGCGTGGAACCCTAGCCCGCTGCCACCATCTGTCCCTCGCCTTCGCCGTCTACGATCGAAAATCGACGGGTCCCCATCTTCTCTCTTTGCCACTCCAACGACAGAAGGGTGGGGACCTCGGACCTACGCTCGGCACTGTAGAAGGGTTCCTAAAGTTAGAGTTTGGTCAACCGGTATTGATGCTATGGTGGCTATGGCGGCGTTGTGTGGGATAAGAATAAGGTATACCCGCCTCCTCGTCCACCTTGTTGGCGACGATCTCGTCGGTGCCGAGGATGGTGGAGATTCGTCTGGTTGTTTCTTCCATGAAATTATCGATCTCGTCCAGTCTATGTGTGTTACAGGTTTGGTGTTTGAAGCTTCAGATCAATTCAAGGGTTCAATATCGATGATTTCAGCTCTGGGACTCTGGTCCTTGGGAGAACATGTATGAAGGCCGGTAAGGGAGCGGCGACAGTGACGCATCAACGACTCGCTCTGGTGGCAGTAGTTGTGGTTAGGTGGTCCAAGGACCTTTATGTAATTTTTATTATTTTTAGTGTGTTTTGTACTTCTTGTGAACTTGTGGAGTAGATTCAAATCTTTCTCGATAGAAAACGCTAGAATTAGAGTATTAAGGTAGCTACGTCAACTAGAAACAGCACATGCGGAAATATGTGATTTTGGAGGGGGTGGCGTGGCCGCATGCCATGGACCCTATTGGATATGGTCTTAGTGTTTGAGATTTCACTTTATGTTTTTTCTCCTCTCCGTTGCTTTCATTAAAATTGTGTCTTGTCTCCTCGCCGCTGCTTTGGCTGGAGACGCCGAGACGGGACAAGGCGAGGAGTCCTCGCCTAGTTGTTGTCGTTTGTTGAGCATGGTCGTGTTTTTTTTCTTTTTCTTTTTCTCACCTCGCTGTTGACGGATGCATTGAGCTTATTGCAAATCCTAGTAAGCTTGGTTGTTTGCTCCTTCTTCACAATACAAAGATGTACTTATAGGCACGTTAGAGGAAATAAGAACTATTCGATCTTAAAGGGTTAATATAATGTATTAAACTTAAAGTTCAACCTTTGGGATTTTGCGGTACAACAACCTCACCATTCAATCATCGCCTCATCAATACATTTATATTTGGCCGGTATCCAAGCCTTGCCAATTTCCGATATATCTCGTTTAGTTTGCATGATACTTGATTAAGCTCTTGCTGGTCCACACGATTAATTTCTTGTTATTCACACCAGCATACAATGAGCATGACAGTGAGCAAAACACTACTTTAACACAAAAATACACTTGAATGTACCATTACATCCTAATGTAATGACGAATTCACTCTTAAACTCACACTCAAAGTGTTCCACACATGGAAATGACATTCCAAACTCTAGCTAGTGGCTAGGGTACTATATATACCATGGCACTATATGAAGGTGTGTTTGAAGTTGTGCCATTGATCTATCATACTCAAATCTTATCACCATGAGATATTGGAGACAACCAAGTTCGATCAATCCATTAGCTTAGTTTTAATCTTATCTATGAGATTAAAAATCACCACCTTCTTCGACACCATGCAACTAGTGAAGTGTTCACCTTCCTTGCCCTGATTGTGTTGGTGTAGTTCTCGGTAGTTACCACGTTCTTTAGTTTCTTGCGCGTGGTGATGCAGTAAGTGGTGTTGGTGTATGACTATTAGGTGCACAATCTCTCCAACAACCAGGGGCGAAGCCATAAATAAATGGCATTGGTGTTACTCTTGTAATTTTAGTGGTGTCATTTCATACTTGTTAGGGTATTCCGCTAGTTTTTAGAAAAATCATTGGCGTCATTTCACACCAACGGCTACATGTTGACTCTTCCCTGCCGCCAACATGGGCCTTGTCCGCGATCACCCTCAATGTTGCCAATGTCAAGTTGACAGTGCACCCGCACCAACCTTGCCGACGCCTTGATCTATACAAGGACATGAAACGACAGGTCGTCAACATGTCGGTGGCTTCTTCTTTGGTGGCGCCGACGCTTGGTGACGTAAGCCCAAGCACCTGGTTGATGGAAGCGAGAAACTCTACCTCCAAGGACCTGGTTGAAATAAAGCACAATGTAACAAGTGTCTGGGCTCCGACATCACGGAGGCATAGCCGTACTGCACCGCCAAGAACCAAGAGAAAGTTTAGTGCCTACTCCACTTGTACTCTTCTGTTTGCAATGAATGATTAATGATTACGTCAATCTTTTGTTTTAGTAATTAACCAAGGATTATTTACATGCAGCTCAGTTTTGAGGTCACGTTTTATACGTGGGTATGATAGCCGGACACGAGTAACACGTCGCTGCTTCTTAAACAGACGAAAACTCCGATTCGTGCACAGACGTGCAGGCGCAGCAGGCCGCGTTGGTTCCTCCTTTAGAGCTCTTGGCTACTGCGTCTTGCTCTTCAGCAGCAAGACCGTATTTAATTTCATATATCAACTAGTATTTACTTCCTCTGTTTCAAATTACTCCGCGCGCACGTTTATCTTGGTGGGTTAGTACTTTCTCATTTTTCATCCAAAAAATCCTGAGATTTTTGGTATACGTAGTACACATTTCATACTACCTATTTCGAAAATCGCATGATTTTTTTGAATAAAAATGAGGAAATACTAGCTCACCTACGTAAGCGCGCCGGCGGAGTAATATGAAACAGAGGAAGTACCTAGAAAAGATAAGTACGATAAGTGATGATTTTGTCACATCCATAGTCTGTTAGTATTTGAGATTTGACATTATGACGTTCCGGCCTCTCTTTTTTCTTTCTTTTGGACATTTTGATGATTCCTTGTGTTGATCTGAAAGTTGGAGTCAGCTAGGAGACTGTACATGTGTGCCATTCAAGCAAAACATGCATGTGTTTTGAACCAACACACCTATATCGTGGCGTTTGAGTAGTTGCGTGCTGAAACTTGTACAGATTCGAGTTTTGGGTGTCAACGCATGAACCGCAGCAGCCACGGGACTGTGGGTGCACACAGTGAAGCTGATTCCTAACAACAAATAGCAAACGCTGAAGTCATACACGGTCTGCTACTTGCTCAAAGTTAGCACCAGGCCGGAAAACCTGAAGAAACAAGTAAAAAAATGTTAAGCGGACTCAGTTTTTTCACACATATTTATTCTACTCCCTCCGATCCATATTATTATTATCAACTTTGTCTACGTTCGGATGCATGTAGTCTAAATACTTAACTAGATACATCCGAATCTAGATAAAACTGAGAACAATAATATGGACCGGAGGGAGTAGTAATTAGCATCGGTATGCACAATTTTTCTTTTTTTTGATTCGACCTGTTCGCTCTGTCCGCTCATGGCATATTTATTCTAGTAATTAGCATCGATATGCACAATTTTTCTTTTTTTTTATTCGACCATCGATAGGCAAACCCTAGCCCCCCCGCCGCCAGCCCTTTTCCACCCTCCCCATCCTCCTCGCCGCCGCCAGAGGGCGTCTCCGGGCAAAGCCCCGGGGCGTCGGCGGCGGCGACGGGGCCTCCTCTCCCTCCTATCCGGCGGTGGCTGCCCGGGCGGTTTCGGGCGGCGGGAGCACGGCGCTGGTCACGGACATGGCGGACCTTCGGCGGCGTGGCGGCTTGGCGTCCTCGGCGTGCTTGCATCCTCGGCGGTTTTCGTCGGTGGTGGCTGCGAGCGGCGCGAGCTGGAGCTAGCTCGGGCGGAGGAGCTCGGGCGCGTTCTGGTGCGGGGCGCTCCCGCCCCGTCTCTGGCAGTGGCATGCGGCCGCGTGTTGGTGCCTAGAGGGGATTGGGCAGCCCGGCCGTCTGGCCCTTCGATCTAGACGGAGCAGGGGCTCCAGGGCCCCTTTGAGCCCATTTCCCTTCCCCGGATCCAATGGCGGGGGTGGCCATGGGGGCCACTGGCCGCCGATCTGGAGTTTGGCCCTTCTTCAGCGGCTCTCCGGTCTCCGGAGACCTCGTAGCGGTGCCCCCGGCTCCCTCCTCTGCTCTTCGGTGTGCTCAGCTTGGGTTCCGGGGCGGCAGCCCTAGATGGTTGGGAGCCCTGTGGTTGGCGGGCGTGCTAGGGGCTCTGGTGCTGGCCGGATTCCATGGTCGTGGGCACGACGTGGTGTCGGCGAGCTGCGTGGCATGGGGTATGGACCATGGAGTGTCATTGCCGGGGGAAACCCTTGCCCTCTGGGCCTCGACGGCGGCGTATGTGGACGTCATTCCCTGCATGCAGGCGTCGGTGTGGCGGTGCTCGGTGTGTCTATGTTGGAGGCAGAAGGCTTTGATGAGGGGAAACCCTACCCTTTGGGCCACGACGGCGGCGTCTACGGACGTCGTTCCCTTGGTGAAGGTGTCGCTGCGGTGCTTTCGGTCTCCCTCATGCTCCGGGTGAAAACCGTGATCCTCAGATCGGGCGGTAGCGACGCTCTGGCGTCGTGTTCTTCTTGAAGACGCCGCCTTGGAGCCCTCGACGTGTGGATCTCTGACGGAGGTTTGGTGAAGCTGCAGTGTCTTTGGACGATTGGAGTTGCGGCGTGTCTCCCTCGGCAAGGCTTGTTGTGGAGTTGCACCCCCGCTTCTTGGGGCTCCCTCAACGCTGACTAGGGCCTGAGGGTAGCCTAGTTTGGTTCCTAGAGATGGTCGGCTTCTGGTGGCGTTGCTACAGCGGTGGCGGGATCTCGACGGCGCGTGAAAATGGCTCGTCCTCTGGAGGAACTCTGGCCCGACACTGTAGACGTCTTGCACTCGTCTTCCGCTTTTGCAGTAACTATAATGGCCTCTCATGTTGCTTGCGCTTCCGGTTGTAGCTTCGTGGTTAGCCTTCTTGTGTGGGTGGGTTGTTCTTTCGTGTAAGATGGGTGCAGTACCATGTATCTTTCGCTGTTTGGCGTTATTAATTTAACATCGGGTCTTTGGCCTGTTTTTTTTTTTGCGAAATATCGATCGGACGAAGTTTATTCTGCAATGTGCCTGGTTACAACATGTGAACTTTCTTGTTCTTTCACACTCGCACATGATGAGCATGACAATGAGCAAAAAAAATCCAGCACAAAATACATCTAAATGTACCATTGCATCCTAATATAATGACCAGTTTACTCTTAACCTCACACCTAAAGTGTTCAACACATGGAAATGGCATGCCAAACTCTAGCTAGTGGCTAGGGTACTATATATATACTATGGCATTATGTGAAGCTGCCAAGTGTGTTTGAAGTTGTGCCATTAACCTATCATACACAAATATGTTCAGCATGAGATATTGGAGGCAACCAAATTCGGTCGATCCTATAACTTAGTGGTATTCTTGTCTATGAGGTTAAAAGTCACCACCTTCTTTGACTAGACGGATCTCCCGCATTGTTCTCCTTACTCTCGCTGATTGTGTTGGTGTAGTTCTGGGCGGATATCATATTTTTGATGCTCATGTTTGCGGTGGTGTTCCAAGTGATGTTGATGTAGTACTACCGCGCTTCAAAGATAAGTGAATGCTCATGAATGTGTTTGCCGCTGTCGTAACCACCCTGATCGCCACTGGTGTGAAGTCATGTGCTCGTCTTCACCATTCTCATTGTCTGCCTCCGGCAGTGCCTCAATCTGTATAAGTGTGTCCAATAACCTCTTCACTCTCCGTATCGATGCGGCATGGCCCAAGCTCAAGAACCTCATACTAGCCTATTTACTGTGAATTGGTGCAAATGGAGGGGAACTCTTAACAAGGATCTAGTGGCAAATAAGAAGAATGATGATATAAGAATATCACGGAGGTGCTTCCGCACTGCATCGCAAAGTTGAATATTTAGTGCTTGTTTTCTTATGTGTGTAGCAAACAATTAAATTTTATATTAATATCTAGAATTATGTATATATAACTTACTTTTGATGTTCACACTTTGTAAGTGGGTATGATAGGCAGGCACGAATAACATGTTGTTGCCAAAACATATTTGTTGTTGCCTCTAATGCATTTTGAGTATCGTGGTCTCTTTGACAGGGCCATGGCCGGCACATAGATACATGGACGGAATTAGTGATCTACTTAGGGTGTGTTCGATTGGTGTCACCAAGTGGAATGGAATGGAATAGTTCCACACCTGAGAGCTGTTCTAGTGTTTAGTTGAGAAATGGAATGGAACGAGGTGGTTCCTCGAAAGAGAATATTTCCTCCAGATCCAGAATGCACTCATTCCACCAAATTGGTGGAATCTCCCCGTTCCTATATGCTAAAGCCACTTAAACGTTCTCACACTCTATTTTCTTGCCATCTTTTTTGCAAAATACTCCTAAACATGAAACGGAACCATTACATTCCACTTTTTTGGTCCAACCGAACATAGGATGAAACCATTCCGTTACATTTTTTTGTCCTAACCAAACACAAGAACGGAACCAACTCATTCTAGTGGAATAGAACCATGATATTCCATTTCACTTCGTTCCGAACTAAACGCACCCCTAGGGAATGCAAGTGAGATCTTACTTGACACCTTAGATCCAATACATATCACCTGCAAAGTATGCAGCAAGCTGTACAGACCAAGTTCACGGCCCACGCGGTGAGGTGTTTTTTCTTGGAGAATTCCACGAATGCCACGTCAAGAAGCATCGGTACAAGAGGATGTATTCCCAACGCAAAACAAACTAAAAAAGCTGCACATGTGTTTTATTCAAGCGAAATCTCTGTTGTGAACTCACACAACTATCTCGTGGGCGTTGTAGCTGCATTCCAAAAACTCGTTACACATAAACTTGTGCGAGATGACAAAAGGCGTGAACCGAAGCAGAGTGGGAGCACACTGTGAAGCTGACTCTGGAACAACAACTACCGAACTCTGAAGTCATTCACAACTTACTATTCGCTCGACGTGAGCACTATTAAGGCCTGAAACCAGTACTGTAAATAAAATGTTAAAAGCAGCTTCAGTTTCTAATGAATTTTTTTTCGACAAAAGATCGATCCCTGCCTGATAAACAATAGCCTCTTTGCCCTCTAGCTACCTTAGGTGCTCTGGATCAGGCTTGAGTTTTTGTACAATCAAAGGAAAATTGTACGTGAACAATATCTAGTCTACTTCATTCGTGCTAAAAAGAATTTTGCAAATTTATCTAAATTTCAATATATCTATATGCTAAATAGTGTCTAGGTACATTTAAATTTAAATAAATCTGCGACATCCTTTGCAGACGGAGGAAGTAGTATTTTAATAGTTTAATGTAAAGCGTTAAACCTAAACTTCAATCCCTTATTTATTTGAGGCAAGTACAACGGTACTCCCCTGTTCGGGATTACAGGTCCGGAGAGCTTTTTTATATTGTTTGAGATTATAAGGGTTGTCTCATTTATTAGTCTCTCATTCAATGCATGTTCTTCTTTTTCTCTCATGCATGTAAGACTGTTGGTACATGCATAGATTAATGAGTGTTATGTAATGTCTTGGTATTAGCAACTTGGCCCTTATGACTAATAATCCCAAACAGATGGAGTACAAGCGTATCAGTACCATACAATCATTGGCACCTTTATATTTGGCCAGTATTGAAGCCTGGTCAATATCCGATATATCTCGTTAAGTCCGCATGCCCTCCGTTCAGAAATATAAGACGTTTTATCTTTCTAAACTGAATGTATCTAACGTCTTTTCGTGTACAGGTTCATAGAGGTTCGGAGTGAACCTATACACTAAAAAGCGTCTAGATACATTCGTTTCACAAAGCTAGAATGTCTTATATTTCTGAACGGAGGGAGTACCTGATTACAACATGATAACTTTCTAGTTCTTTCACACCGGTGTATGATGAGCATGACAAGAACGAAACAACACTCCAACACAAAATATATCTGAATGTACCATTGCATCCTAATATAATGACCAGTTTGCTCTTAACCTCGCACCCAAAGTGTTCAACACATGGAAATGGCATGCCAAACTCTAACTAGTGGCTAGGGTTACTATATATACTATGGCATTATGTGAAGCTGTCAATTGTGTTTCAAGTTGTGCCATTCACCTGTAATACTCAAATCTGTTCAACATGAGATATTGGAGACAACCAAATTCGGCCGATCCTATAACTTAGTGGTATTCTTGTGTATGAGGTTAAAATTCACCACCTTCTTTGACTAGCTGGAGCTAGCGCATTGGTCGCCTTCCTCTAAGTGATTGTGTTGGTGTAGTTCTGGGCGGATATCATGTTCTTGTCGCTAGTGTCTACAGTGGTGTACCAAGTGATGTTGATGTAGTACTATTGTGCGTCCAAGATCAGCGAGTGCTCATGAATGCTTTTGCCACCGCAGCGACCTAGCTGATCGCCGCTGGTGTGAAGTCATGTGGTCTTCACAATTCTCATTATCTGCATCCGGCAGTGCCCCAATTTTTATAAGCGTGTCCAATGATAACCCGGACTTTTGGCTCATGCGTGCTACACACACCTATACATCTGCCGTTAAAAATTGCATCGCGATGGAGCTAAAGTAACGAACTTTATTCCGGCCAGTTTTCCGTCCATTTGGAATACAGGCTATACAGGCACGCGTACCTGACACGGCAGTGTCAGCTCGTCCTCCAGGCCCCACAGAATTAAATAGCGAACATGTCAGTACAGAATCATGAGCTCGAATGATAAATCGAATCCTATGTGTTGCTCTCACATTCCACCGCTTCATCATTCTTCTCCGGACGAACTCAGGCTCGCAATACCCCATGCCGGCGTAATTGGAAAAGAAAATATGGATCTTCCTCTGCTCGCATAAGATTTTACTTCTAGAGGCAGCAATCTTGAACAGAATGTAGCCCAGAACCCCATGTTTCCTAGAGCCGCATGTGGGCATGAGCCGCCTCAGAACGCCATGCTCGGGATGCACAGCTCCCATGCCGCGCCCAGCACGAAGCTCTTCAGCGTCGTTGCCACCACATTCAGCTGAGTCGATGAGCCCATAGTCCTACGCGGCGTGGTCAGTAGTTAGCCTCGTCCAAGCCATTCGGGATTGACTCAAAGCGCACGGCGTCGGCACCTGCTTTCTGGTGGTTCGTGGTTGGGTTCGGTGTTGATGAATGTGACGTAGACACCTCGGTTCTCTCAGCCACTCCTAGAGAACAACGTAGATGGAAGAACAGAACATAGAACTGAATAAGCTCCCGTGAAGAACAGGACAGGAAGAACTACAACTGTCAGAACGAGAATCTGTTTCTTGTCCCATACAACTCCGATGAGAGATTAAATCGACGAGGCCCTACACGGAGGACCAGCGCGGCAGCGCGCCTCACACGCTCACGAGGTCCACCGGAGAAGAAGTCGTCGAGGGGGGTTTCCAGGAAGCGGAGGCAGGGGATCCCTGTCGATCCAGGCGCGTTGGACCTGGGTGACGGCGCCAGACGGGAAGCAGTTGAGAGGAGCACGGGAGCGGGAGGACATGGCGCGGTGGTGGGGAGCTTTCCAGGAAGCGGAGCACAGGAGGTGGAGCCCATGGCGCAGCGGCGGGGAGCCGTGTTGATTTGGGCGGCAGCGCCGGATGGGAAGCCGTCGAGGAGATTTACCAGGGTGGGGGAGACCAGGGAGCGGATGAAGGGAACTAGCTGGATCCCTACGTCATGGGACTCCGGCGGCGACGGGGAACCACTTTGGTCCTGGCGGTGTGGGCGGCGGCAGGAACCATGGTTCCCGGCGAAATGAAGCCCAGGCAGCGTGGTAGGTGGGAATGAATGCGGATGTGGGACTCGACGTGGGAAATACAAGCAGGGCAAAAAAAGCAATACGCCAAAAAATACGTCTGGAATTTGTTGTCCCAGGACAGGTGTTAACCATGGACGTGGGGCAGGGTGGCACCCGGGAGCTGCATCTAGAAAATATAGAATCCCTAATATTTTCGTTGTGTATTGATTTGATCGAGTATATATATAGACGTATAAACTTGGAGGACAAGATGATCTTAGAGTCCTAGTCTATCTCTAGTTGTGTACGTATCCTAACATCTCCCCTCAGTCGTAGCGGGAGTGAAGCAGACGCTTGCGACTGGCTTTGAAGTATTGCGCTTAGGTCGTCTTCACCTCCTTATCATTATCACCTCTGTGGACATGATTATGGCTGGCACCTAGGGGCGGTGACTACGTCCCCTTCTGGTGCCTCTCTTCCCTCCCGCAGTCACAGCGGGAGTGGCGTGAACGCAAGTGACGACGCGGACGCTGTTGACTGGAGTTTTTAAGTTGTTGTAGACGTTCTTGATATCGATGTCGAGGTAGCCGATCGTGATGTAGCCGTGGTCGAGGTGGGTGTGGTCGATGTCGTAGTCGTCGTATGTTGTGTGGCCGCCATTGCCGGAGGCGCAAAAAATTGCGCATTTTTTGTTGTTGTTGTTGACGGAGCTGCGGTTGTGGACGTTTTGCACCTTATGGAGGTACCGTCGGGGCGTCTCTTGGACGCGGTCATAAGTGAGATCACCGGTTTTGCCAGGACCGGAGGAACCCACCAAGTACACAGGGTTTTGCCAGAACCATATGCGCGGTCGTAGGGGCGTCACTATTGTGATGCCGGTTTGTTGAAAGTCGTCGTGGTCGTGGACGCGGCGATGCCGTCGTCGTGCCTTGCAGTACGTGTACTGTCAGAGGGCGTCGTGTATCGGCGGCGGCGTGTTGACGAAGATGTTGATGAATACCACGTTGATATAGACCTTGGCGATAATTTGTCGGCGATGTTGTAGCAGGCATGACGTGCGTCGCTTCAAGGCGTCCCTTGCGGCGATGTGTGTCGTTGCCATGTTGTCATAGTTTAGCAGTATCGTACAGACTGCTATAGTTGTTCGGCTCGATGTAGTTATAGATCTAGACGGACGATGGCGTGTCCTGGTCGTCGGCGGACATGTAGCACCTGAAAAGGATTTATCGGACAACCATGAAAGATTATGAACGGAGGCTGATAGCCCATGTGTGTCGTAGCCCTGACTTGGCCCCCATGCACGCATCTGATGGAAGCATAGGGAAGTAATCCTAAATCCCCTCGTGCGTGCATAGGGAAGCGATGCATGTTGATGGAGCCGTTGTTGGAGACGTGCAGATGCGTCGATTTATAGCTCCTGATGCATGCATGTATAGGAGCCGGCGTGAGCGTCGTGCGCCTCTGCCCTTCGCTAGCACGTCTAGACGCGCGCAACGCTGTCTCCGAGAGCCGGGTCGCTAGCGCTTCATCTGACAGGATCGCCTGATGTTGTGCACCGTCAACAGAACAGATCTTGAACTTTCACCGGAGGAAGGCCGTAGATTTGTAGGAATTTATTTTGTGGCTAAATCGAATCTATCTATATTGGGAAACTTGAAATGGATCTAATCTAGAAAATTGGGAATTAATCTACGATCTAATCTAAAGAACTAAAGAACCGGCCAGATCTTTGCTCGAGACCGGGTGTCGCGCCCGAGGAGTAATCTCCCCGGGGACGGCGCGTCGCGGAAGTGGTGGAAGAACCTAAGATCGGCGCCGTAAGGCTAACCGCACTGATACCATGTAGAAAATATAGAATCCCTAATATTTTTGTTGTGTATTGATTTGATCCTCATGGGAAGTATATATAGACGTACAAACTTGGAGGAGGCAAGTAAGAATATCACAGAGGTGTTGCGGCACCGCACTACCAATTGTAATATTTAATGATTGTTTTCTTCTGTTTGTCGCAAATAACTATTTTTTATATTAATACCTAGAATTATGTATATACATCTTAATTTTGACGCCACACTTTGTAAGTGGCCGTGGTATAGAAAGGCCATGAGGATGGGAAAAGAAAAATCAAATCTTTTTAATTAGTTCTCCTTTTTGGCAGTTATCAATTCCTTTTTTTACAATTTTTTTTTTGCAAACTCAAAAATACAATAGTCAATATTCCTTATAATAGATATCCTTAATTGTATCGTAAGAATCTTATACCGCTTCGTTATTGGTCTGTTATATACTAAACAGATACAGATAAAAAGGATATCCTCTGGTATTAGAGAATATTCATCTTGACAAGAAATTATCTATGGATTTTCCACGCAGCTCAAATTGTGTCCTTTTTATTCTCCTTGGACAAGAGGAGATATGAAATACTTGACTGATCTGAGAAATAATTACAGCTCTGTCCTTGGATGGACCATAGGCCTGATGCTAGGAGAGTGTAGTTCGAGCATTCTATTGTGTGCTCGATCCGTGATACACAAAGCAATCTCCTGTTGACTATTGATCTAATGACAGTTGATTGAGACTTGCCACTGTCGTATTTCGAAAGCGAACTCTTATCTGGTTCGAATCCAATTCGTCCACGCCACAAAACTCGAATCGAAAAACAAAGATCATGACTATTTTGAGAAACTCGAATGAAGATACCAACGGCCCATGCTTACCTAAGTCACATTCTTAAAGATCGGTGGTACGAAAACCGCTACAGAAAGTCAAACTAGAAAGCATATGTTTGACGCATCTTATGACCAGTAAAGTAACCCTATAAAATCTAGAAAAAGAATCAAATAAGGGTAAAGAAATCCACTATAGCTATACTCGGATTGCGTTCGCAACACAACAGTTCAATCTAAAGACCTCCCTCGTCACAAACAACGGATCTATGCTGAGAAGGAAAATAGATTGACAGCTCAATAAGAAGCAGACATATATCCTAGTCGAATGCCAATGGCAAGTGGTTGTACCTGCTTGCCCGGAAGAAAGAAGAAGATGAAGAAAGCCTGAACAATATTGCAAACTCTTGAGCTGTGAACGTGTATCACTGGATGGATGCGGTTATCCTACGGCAGAAGCGGAGCTCTAAGGCAAGAAGCAAACATTACGAAAGCAGTGTTATCCTTTATTAGGTCGCGTTTACATTCTATTTAGGATTAGGATCAGTTCCAGAGGAATCATTACCGCAAGGCATGACCCGCTCCCTAACACGATTGCCTCTTTATATAGATAGATTCGATGGGGTTATTACTTATAAGTCTATTTTGTACAAGAGCCCCTCCTATCTGATAGAAAAAGGTCCCAAGCCTTCCGCGGGTTCTTACGCATTCCATTCAGGATTTCACTAACCCGATGCTTCGGAGAGTCTAGAGCAGAAGGAAGATACTACACAGGTTTGAATTGGCAATTTGAATAGAAAAGTTCCCGCGTCAACATCAAATTCAGTCTTTCGGCGTCCCCATTTCATCTTTGCATTCTTATGCTTCTCCCCTTGAAAAAAGGTTTAGAGCCCTTGGGATTTAGGAATCTTTAATAAAAATATCAAATAAGACGTATGTAGATATCATGTACTGCGCCCAACATAAAGCTTGTGACGGGTAGTAAAACATCTATTTTTATTTTGAGATAGAGTTTGATTCTCAACTATTTCTCGCGATATCTTCTTATGAAGTTTTGTTAGGGTATCTATAACTGCTTACGGTTTAGGTGGGCAGGCAGGCATCAAATAACATGTCATCGTTGCTTAAACAGCCAAAATATCTGCTGTTGTTGCCTCTAATGCATTCTGAGTACAGTGGTCTCTTTGACAGGGCCAAGGCCGGCACATAGATACATGGACGAAATCAGTGATCCACTCAGGGGATGCAAGTGGGATCACTTGTAGTTCATTTTAAAATTTCTACTAGTTCAAATTTTAGAAGTGGGATTCCACTTGACACCCTATATCCAATACATATCACTTGTGAATGTAGCATGTTGTACATACC
This sequence comes from Avena eriantha, assembly GCA_910589775.1. Taxonomy (NCBI): domain Eukaryota; kingdom Viridiplantae; phylum Streptophyta; class Magnoliopsida; order Poales; family Poaceae; genus Avena; species Avena eriantha. The sequence goes on from OU342740.1 coordinate 465,073,655, forward strand.
AAGTTTGAGGCGCACGGCGGTGAGGTGTTCTGCTTGAGGAATTCACACGTTAGACGGGATGTCCATCAGCGGACGTCAAGACTAATGTGCTTGGCGGCCAGCACGTGCTCACGCAATAGGCCGTCACGGACCTGCAGAAGTGGATGTGACTGCTCGTTAATCGTTACGGCGGCTTCAGAGCTATGGTCTAGGTCGTCTTGCTTGTCGATCGGCACTTCGGCAGCAATAACAAACCTAGATGAATCGAGTATTTAATTTTTATTTTAGCTTTTAACCTAGAGAACGTAAGTATGCAACATAATGAATATTGTCAGTCCATATAATATATAGTCTATGTGTCCAATTGGTGTTTGAGATTTGACATTATGTTTTTTTTTTTGCATTTCTTTCGACCTGTTTTGAGGCTTCGGGGTGTTGATCTCAAAGTTAGTCAGATAGGAGTAAGAGACTGAACATGTATGTCATCCAAGCCAAACGTGTGATGCGAATTCGCACACAACTATCTCGTGGGCTGTGGCGTTGCAGTTGCGTTGTGAAACTCGCTACAGCTTCAAGTTCTGGGGTGGCAAGGCATGAACTGTGGGAGCACACAGTGAAGCTGATCCATAACAACAAACAGCCAACGCTGAAGTCATACACGGTCTGCTACTAGCTCAAAGTTAGAAACAGGCCGGAAGGCCTGAAGAAACAAGCCAAAAAAATGTTAGCAGCCTTAGTTTTTTTTCCACAGATTTATTGTTCGATAAAGGAGCACCAGTATGCACAATGTTGATCGGACGAAGTTTATTCCATTATATCTCGATACACAATGATATACTACAATGAACCAAACAAATGGCAACAGACAGCTCTTTTCCCTTATCCCTCTTTCCTGAATCTGCTCTGCTTAAGCCCCTCTTCCTGCCTGCCTGATCTGTCAACAATAGCCTCTAGCTATCCAAGGTGCCCTGCTTCTTAGATCCTCTAGTTCTGCTTCTCAAACTCTTCAACGGATCTCGCGAAGTTGAGGATGATTCTCTTGCCTTCGGGTGTGATGATGCTCTCCGGGTGGAACTGGACTCCCTGAAAGAGTTGGCACATATCAGTTAGCACTCATGAGAATGGGAGACCAGCTCGTGTATTGCTTGTGCCTAAGCAACAAATGATGTGCTGCGAAGCACGGAGTTGAGTAAATACCTGGATGTGCTTGTACTTCTTGTGACGAGCAGCCATGACAAGCCCATCTTCAGTCCATGCTGTGACTTCCAGGGCGTCGTGTGGGAAGCTTTCCTTCTCAATGACCAAGCTATGGTATCTTGCAGCGGTGAAGGGGCTGTTCATGGAAGTGAAGATCATGTCAAATCAGAACCTCACTTCGGATAAGTGCAACAGACTGCAAGGAAACACGCAAAACAATTTTCCAGGGCATCATGTTTGAATAAATTTCCATAGCAAACCTTACTTCTCAATGACCAAGCTATGGCAAATTTTAAAGATTTTTCTCAAGACAAACATAAATGCTCTAAAGGGGTGAATAGAGTCCAAAATACTTCTAACTAATATAAAAATAGAATCAACCAAATATGTGTGCAGTTTAATGTTTCAACAGCAGTATCAGTTGACTGTCAGCCTTCAAATAAGGATTTTTCAACAGCAGAATCAAACAATCCATGGTCAACTACATGTTTGAGAAATCATACTTTGCCAAGCCTTCAAATAAGGATTTTCCTAGAACTTCATCATAATAAACTGGAGAGCTTTTTCCATGCATCACACCAGAAGGAACGCGGATAATCTTCCCTGTATATCCATATACCAGAAAAAAATCAGGAAGACCGTAGCACAGATCATGTAAAACTTTGTGTCCATTCAGATAAATCTAACCTCCAAAAGCCTCCCCAATGCACTGCAGACCCATGCAAACTCCGAATATTGGGATGGTTGGCCCGAGTTCGAGAACACTCTGCAGTGATATACCTGAATCTTGTGGTTCACCTAAAAAGAAATATGAATGCAATTGTTATTCTCAGAAACTTAAACTGCGATGAGACTCAATAAGAGAAACTTACCAGGCCCTGGAGAAATAAGTATTCCCCGTGGGTTCAACCTACAGGAGATTAAAGAAAGGAAAATTCATCAGCAGAGATATAATTTGGTATAATCATTTTAGTTGGAACAGAAAGGAACTAAATCACAATGGAACATGTGCTTAGAGAACTATACTTCTTTACTTCCTCTATGGTAAGTTCATCATTACGGTACACCTCAAAATTTAGTCCAAGCTCTCCCATATACTGCATGAAACAATCACTATGAGCAAGCAGTAATGTGCATTAAAATAAAGGTGCAAAAATAGCTTTAACCATCTCCTTAGCATGTCCTTTGGAAAGACCCCAGTGACATTTCCACATAAAAACTAATTCTTTCCTAATAGAATGCAGTATCGCTGCCTCTACGTATTGTGTTTGCCGATTAAAACTAGGAGACAAGATGCTCAAGATATGCAAAAGCATTATTTGCAGGAACACCTTTTCCAACAAAATGGGAAAACGTATCCTATTCACTGATAAATGTATATAAGTCATCTAAACTTGGGTAATCTAATCAAGATATACAGATACAATATGTCCCACAAATATACTTTTGTGATTCTGCTACATATTGACATAGCTTTAACAAGTTTTTGTCTAATTTTCCAATCTGGTTTAAATGATAGATGTTAAATCGTTGTGTACATTTATTTCCATAGAAGATTTTCTGTACAATATTATACAACAAATATTTCAAAATACGGCAACAAACGCTTGAATACATTCCCTAGAAACAGACACAGAATCTGACAGGACAATAAGTGCTGACTAAATCATTCAATCGTGATTGCAATTTGGATTTTCCATCCAAGGATACATAAAAAAGGTAAAATCCGAAACTGAAAATCATTGTCTTAGAATAGATTTTTGAAGATCCCATTCTGTACTTCTAATAAAAAAATCGCTTGTGACTTTGGTTGTCAAGAGGTTACCATTCGTTGTTAAAGGTTTTAGCACACCTAGACATTAACAGCATGTTTCACATATTCGTGTTACATCTCGAATGTAGAAAACTATTTAGCAGATTCATGTTACTTCTCAATTGTAGAATTACATTCATGTAAGCCCTCCAAGGGCGGGTATCTATTACATGATTTGATCTTAGCACAAACCGAGATGGACGGGTCAATCATCAAGTGTTGTCAAGATTTATAGTACTTATTATACCATCACGAAAGCAGTTCATTTCCAAAAGATGACCATCATCGAACATCGGAAGGTTAATAAATCAAGATAAATTCTCGCACGCACCATGCAGTAAAAAATAAGATAAATTATTGTACTCCTAATCTGAATTAGTCAACAACTAATCTGAATTCCTAGAAAAACACTGGATGCTAGTATGCCAGGAATAGTCAGTTTACTTGAAGGCAATTGCCAATAGAAGTACAACAAGCAGAATGAATGCCAAAAAGGCCACGGACAACATGTGAAACCACATACCTGGCACAGGTTGTAGGTAAAGCTATCGTAGTTGTCGATGACGATGATGGGCTGCTTCACCGCGGCCGGGCGTCCGTCCAGGTCGGCCGCCGGCGCCGCCGCGGCCGGACCGGCGGCGAAGACCACCGGCGTCACAGCCCTCCTACCCGTGAGGGCCAACCCACCGTTCTCAGAACCTGCAGGGGAAAAGTCCAATCAGCCTAGGGGAGGGGAGGAGGGCGGAGAGGAAGGCATGGAACCAGATGGGGAGATTCGTACGGAGGGTCGCCGGGAGGCGCGCGAAAGCGGCGGCGGGGGATGTCGCCCTGGAACGCAACGCGGTGGCGGTGGCGGTGGCCGCCGATGAAGAGGCGGCGGCGAGGTGGGAGCAGGCCATACCGGGCAGGTGTGCGGCTTGCGGGGGGGTTGTCTTTGGGAGGGAAGGAAGGAGTCGGGAACTGGGGCGAAGAAGAGTGAGGTGCGTGCGTGTGGTTATATAGAAGGGTAGTTGATGATTCTGCTCGGCCCGTCATCGATCGGATCGGCCGGGCGCGTGATGCACGCGCATCTCGTCCATCTCCTCTATTTTTCCTGCGGAAATAATAAAATTCAATTTACCTTTTCATTTTTATATATGTACTACTTCTTCTGGTTTATATTAATGGATTCAATTTTATCTAGATTCACATGTTTCTAGTAAGTAATCTAGCCTAGATGTATTCGTATCTAAACAAAGTTAAGACCATTAATATCAATTAGAGAGAGTATATGAATCTTATGGGTTAATTTTGACTTTAAATGTTTGTCCTGTTCAGTTTGGATGAACATGACATGATAAGAGCTTGACGAGCTCCTTCTTTTGCAAAACGAAATGGACAATGTCTTGGGTGCTATTTTTCAGGCCAATCGGTAGTATATAAAACATTATTAGAGCATCTCCGCTCGCCGTCCCTCTCTCCCTCCCCATATGGTGCCCGGTGAAACCTTTTCTTTGCCTGCATGGGGTGCATCGGCGTGGATGTGATTTTAGAGAGACACAGACGTCCACCCGTTCACCACATACGCACACCCTATACACATAATTCAATTAAAAGTTGAACTAAAAACTACAACTACGACAAATTTACATAGAAATGACAAAGGACTAAACCTATGGCCCGCGGCGGCGGGAGGTGCTACTCTCGCTGGGAAGGCATGGTCGTGGCCCTCTATCGACACCCCACAACACAGATAGGGGGTTATAGATGGCCAGCTGCGTGTCGACCTTCTCCTTAGCTCGGTTGCGGCGGGCACGCAAGTTCGCATCGCGGGTATCTGCGCGACGCAAGGAGGAGACGCATTTGGACGTCATCGAGATGTTATAGTCGGAGGTGCTCGGGCAGGAAAACGTGGTTGAGGACGTCCCACCCGTAAGGCTCGTCGGTGGTCCGTTTAACTGGCCCTCAGGGTGGTGGCGGCCACAGATGCTCTCGTTGGCGCTCATCTCAAATGCGTCGGTTGATCATCTGATGTTCGAGAGGAACCCATGACGGCTCCTCTGACTCCTCGGAGTCGGCACGGAGGTGCCCCCGTCCAACTCCTCGGAGATAGCTGCGCCAGGGTCGTCCGAGGCATGGCTGTAAGCGGCGGCTAGGTATCGGTGTGCGCTGCTCCTCCTAGCAAAAGCAGCAGCACCGGCCGCCGCCCTAGTTATAACAGGAAATGGCGTGAAAGGGAGGTGGGGCCATGGTGTGTGTGTGAGAGAGGTGTGGATATGTTGATAGTAATGGCAAACGCCCTATATATAGCGGGAAAGAGCGGGGAGCTGTGGAAAAGGGGAAACGAAAGGGCTTGACATCGCGTGGGCAGTCGACGAGACGTGCCGCCTGACCGGCAGGGCTCTGGGAACGAAGCGCCTCTCTCTCACTATCAGGGATGACTTGCAGTGTTTTCGCCCATCCGGCGTCCCTGCTAGCTCCTAATGGGTTGTGTTCGGGCTAGGGCGTCCACGATCGACGACAAAAAGAATTAGGAGGACGGACTGAGCGTAATTTTGAACGCCGACACTCCTAATAGCCGTTTACACGTCTTTAGGGCCCGAGCGGAGATGCTCTTGGCGGCAGATTTAGTTTCGATACCTGATAGACATGCGTATTTTTTAAATGCATTTGGAGGAGTAGAGGTGACACGAACAGTAAGATCGTGACCATGTGACGTTTCTATGTTTAGCTCGTCCTGCGTCCTCCGCCGTGCCCGCTCAGAGGCCCACTAGGAGGAAGCCGTCGCTTCTGCCGTGCCGTTCTTGTAAAAGGTCTGACCGGCTGACTGAACGCACGCGCGCGATCTCCCACTAGGAAAGCGTCGTCGCCGCGCGTCTCGATCGGTGTGGGGCTCCACCCGCCGGTGTGGGGGCTCCACCGCGCGAGGGCGGGTGGGGGGTTGGTGGAGACTGGAGAGGCGGCTCCCGCAGACTCCGTCGAGTCCAATGTTGGAATTCAGAATTTCAGAGAAATTTCGCGTCAAAAGTGTTGTGCCTCTACCTACCGGGAAGATGACACGGTATAATAGGCGGAGCGACGACTGTGGGGAATCTATGTCGCCCAGCTGATTGCCTCGGGGATCCCTGCCCTCCTTGCTGAATCCTGACTACACGCCAAGGGGGATCCCTCGAACTCGTGGCCAAAGAAATCGCTGGTCTCTACTACTCGCACAAATACAGTACTACATTTATTTCAGCCGGTGGGAATTACATCTTGGACTAACGAGTACGACGAGCCACCAACTCCAGCACTTTAGACCGGGAGCAAGCGCAAGGAACACTGGTGATTTGACTTGGATAGCCGTTGACTACGGGGATATGGACGAAAATTCCCCACATGCCACATTCGTTCCAAGCCTCGTGAGGGGTTTGTCCTTTCACATTTCTTATTCAGAATATTGGCAAAATATTTGAATTAGAACTAACAAAATAAACTATAAGTGAGACTTCGGTGGGGTCCCACTTGATACCTTAATCATAGGCAACACCACGCGTTCAGCGAGGAACATAATGGGATGGTTCCATTCCAGTGGGATGGAACGGTTCCATCCTCATGTTCGGTTTGGACAAAAAGCGAGAACGGAATGGTTGTCATGGGGATGAACCCGGGGTGTCTCAAGTCTGCAGAAATCCGGCTGGACCTTGCCTGCCAAATCTGGTTGGAGCACTGCTTGGCAAAACCGGATGGAAGCCTGCCTGGCGAATCCGCCTGGAGCCTGCCTGCCTGGCGAATCCGGCTAGAGTCTGTCAGATGGTTCAATCTGGCTAGAGCCTGCCATATGGTTCAATCCGGCTGGCTCTTGCTAGCCTGCTCGAGCTGAACAAGATATTTCCATAAGACCAACACGGATACAATAAGACACGTACCAACCAACATGGCTACAGTGCCCAACCGTACAAGATGACATAGGCCACCAGGCAGCACTGTTCATCAATGGTGCAACATTGTTCATACACCCAAATAGTAATAGTTAGGCCAAGTGGGCCATCCTTTGTCTCTTGGGCACTTTCCTTTATAAGATGCACCAAGGAGCTCTCTCTCTCTCATTTAGACTCTCATACGCTCACTCCCAGGAAGCTCTATCCCTCGCGAGCTCTCTCCCAATTCATCCTCAACACAGCTCAAGGAGCACCATTGTAGCTCTCATATACCCACATATACATTAGATATGCACGAGTAGGGGTTTTTCCTCCACACGAGGGCCCCAAACCCAGGTACACCGTTCTGTTTGCGTGTGACCAATCCTGTTCTAGACACCGTCGTGGACCATGTGTTCCCACCTCAGTTTTGTTGTCCCACTATGGCTATGTCGTCGACAAGGCGATGACATTTGGCGCCCACCGTGGGGCATATTGCGGCGACCGTTGTCCCGTTCCTGCAGGAGCTGTCCTCATCACCATCGTCGTCGTCGTCTTCTTCACCAACCTTGCCCGAAAAGCCCTAGGGCTCGGCATCGTCAGCGGCCGCCCGTTGTCGCCCGCATCAGCCGATCGGGCCGCTGCGAGGCGTACCCGCGCGTGCGTGGTCGCCTCACGCCTACGCGCCAGCTCGCCCATGCCTCCTCCATCCTCCTCCGTGCCGGTTGTTCACATTCTCTACGCCATGCTCGCACATGCCATGTGCCCCCCTCCGCGTCGTCCTTTGTCGAGCCCGCTGCTGATTCGCTCCCGGCCTCCGAGACCTGGTCGCCTGAAAGAACATTTCATGCTTCCCTATGTTTTGTGTGTTAGATAATAATACCGTGGAGTTTCTAATGTGCACTAAGTGTTGTAGGAAAGTTTTGGGGTGTTTGAGGGCTGGATTATCCGCCCCTATCATGAGCCGGATAATCCGGCCTGACCATCTTAGCCAGGGCTGGCCGCGCGCGAGCTTCTGTCTGGGGGCGGATTTTCCCCCCGGACAGTCCGGCTCTGGGGCGGATTGTCTCCCAGGACCGGATAATCCGACCTTCCTCTAGGGACAGATAATCTGGCCCCAGGGAAATTGCCCAAGGGAGTGTCTGCACGTGCTTCTGTCTGGGGGCGGATTTCCCCCGGACAATCCGTAGCTGGGGCAGATTTTTCCCCCAGTCGGATAATCCGGCCCTCCTCTAGGGCCGGATAATCCGGTCCCCAGGAGAAGATGCCAAGGACCGCCCTGCGCGAGCTTCTGTTCGAGGGCGGATTATTTGCCGGATAATCCGAGTCTAGGGCGGATATTCCTCAGGCCGGATAATCCGGCCCTCACTTGGGCCGGATAATCCGGCCCCAAATGGCTCCAACGGCTCTGGTTGGACAGGGGGTATAAAATCCCCTTCAACCCCTCCGGTCAGAACCCTTGATTCATTCAAAAAAGATCAGATCTGTTGCAAGAGCTCTCTCCTGAGTTCTCCCACTTCATCCACCCAAAGGCTTCGATCTTTGGGGGAATTGAAGGAGGAGACATTACGCATTGTCATCACGAATCAAGCGCTTCAACTCCTCTCCATTCACTTGGAGAATCCCCGATCTAGTATTCTCATTGATATCTAGATCTTGTGCTTTATTATTGATAACTATTATTCTTGTGGCATCTTGTTGTCATTACGGGAGCCTCTAATTCGGTTGTGGAGTTGTGCCCCGCTAGTTGTGTAAAGGCACCGGTTCCCGCCTCGAAGGGTTCCTATAGTGGAAAGGTGGATCAGGCCTTTGGTGGTGGGATCCATCGGAGAACAGGGTGAGGCCTATTGTGGTGTGGTGGTCTTAGTACCGCCCACCCCTCCAACGCAGATGTACTTCTCTTAACAAGGAAGGAACTACGGTAAAACAAATCATGTGTCTCCGCGTGCTTCATCACGGTTTCCTCGTTCCTCACTTTACTCGCCTTTACTCGCTAGTAGTTAGGTTTGCATATAGGGAAATTCTACATAGTAGTATATCTAGAGAATTTACCTTTTGTGTCAAGCCTAAAATTGAAAAAGCATTAAAATTTGAAGTAGCACCTATTCACCCCCCCATCTAGGTGCCCATACGATCCATTTCAATTGGTATCAGAGCCGCGGTTCTTTATTCGGGCTTAACCGCCTAAGAGAAGTATGGGTACTAAGGAAAATGGGAATGAGGCTGTGGACAAGGTCACAATGGATGATCTCAAGACGTTGGAAACAACCTTGTTGAAATCCTTTGAGACCAAGATGGAGGAGATGCAGCAAATGATTGCTTGCCTCACATCATCTACAGCCCCATCTCCATCTTCCTCTGAGGCCACCACTCCTCTATCTAAGGATAAGGCTCACGCCGGATCTAAGGAAGATGAAGTGGTAGGTGAAAAACATAATGGTTCCGCCTCCAAGAAGGGAAGTGGTAAGGAGGACTATAGTGAGGTTCCTCATCTATATTCTCCCGACCCACCTATCCATCATCCTCATATAAACAATAGGGGTGATCCACCCAAGCTTACTTCATCTTCATTTAATCAATGGAAATTCTTAATGAAATCTCATGTATGCAGTTCGTCTATTGAGCTTTGGAGGATTATCGAAGATGGTCTTCATATTGGAGACCCCACCAACTAGACTGGGAGAGAAGTTGTGGATAGTCAACTGAATGCAACGGCTCTTCACATGATTCAACTCGGAGTGGGTCACAAGGACATGCCCCACATTGAGCACTTCAACACTGCCAAAGAAGCTTGGGATGCACTCACCGACCTATTTATTGGAAATGAAAGCATGAGAAGAAATAGGTATGATGCCCTTAGCAATGAAGCTGAAGGATTTTACATGTTGGATGGTGAAGACCATGAAGATATGTATAGAAGGCTCAAGGGCATTACAACAACATTTAGAAAGCATGGAGCCACTCACATTGATGATGCTTGGATAAAAAGGAAATATGTGAGTGCTCTAATGCCATTTGAGCCAATGGACTTGAAGAGTTTGCAAGGTAGACACAACTACCATCAAATGACTTCCAATGAAGTAATGCAAGAAATGGCATCATTCAAGGCTGTAGATAAGAACGCTGAAGATACCCGTGCCCGGGCTACTGGAATGTAAAAGGGGGTCAATGTTGCTCTAAAGGCAAATGTTGTTAAACAAGATGAGGATGAAAGAGGATACGAGGGTGTCTCCATGGACTGTCCCGAGGAAGTCAAGCGTGCTCATGGTGAGTACATGGCTTTCTATGCAAGGAATTTTTGGAAGGATCCAGCCAAGGCCAAGTCGGAACTCGAGCGCAAGAATGGGTCAAGTGGAAGAAGAGAGAATGGCCCAAAACTGACAACATGCTACAATTGTGGAGATAGGTTACACTTTGTGGCTTAATGTCCTTATCAAAGTAGAGAAGACAATGGTGGCAGGCTCATCATTAAAGAAAAGTCCAAGGCACCTCGAAAGAAGCCATTTATCAAAAAGAATGGTCCTTACAAGAAGCAACCCAAGATTGTCTTGGTGGCACAAGAAGAATATTCATCTGCAAGTGAAGACGAAGAGGATGAAGATAGTTCTCGTGAGGTGGCTGCTATAGCCACCACATCTACTTCGTCATCACTCTTCGACTCTCCAAATGAAAACGTCATCAACAACAACGTCACTTGCCTTATGGCAAGAGGGTCCGAGGTATCATCTTCTATTTCTTCATTTCCTAAGACTAACATAAATATGGATATGGATGATCATACTAGTCTTAAGATAAAAGAAGAATTTATCGCTTTGGACAATTTTTTCACTAACTTGCAAGGTGAGCACAAACTTCACTTTGATGCTCTTATGAGTCAACTTGCTCATTCTAAATCTCTTCACGAAGAAAAGGGTAGAATTGAAAGAGAAGACGCCTTGGAGATAGCCTCCTTGAAGAATGCCTTAGAAGAAGAAGAGGAAGCTCATGTATCCTTGGAGGAGAAACTCGAGTCAATTGAGGAATCCCATGAAGAGGTTGTTGCCCAGCTCATGAAAGAACATGAAAATTATCTTGCTGAGGTAAAGAAACTAAAGAAAGAAAAGGTTGAATTTGGGGCTGCTCATGCTAGACTCTCAGAGAAGTTTGAGAAACTTTACATTGCTCACAAGGCATTGGAGAGTGAACATTCTACTCTAAATGAGTCTCGTGATCAGCTCCAAACTCAATTGGACAAGTATGATATGCCCAGCACCTCCACTCTATCTTGTGGACATGAAGACATTGTTGAGGAAAATGCAAGGCTAAAAGAAGAACTTGTAAAGGGATTTCAACATAAAGGTAAAGAAGTCCTAGATGAGGTGCTTATCAAGCAAAGGACAAACAATGGGAAAGAAGGTCTTGGTTATGTCCCCAAGACAAAGAAGAAGAAGAAGAGCAAAACTGCTCAACCAAAGACAAGCACCACCTCTAATGACAAGACTAACTATGATGGTTTTGTAGGGGCTAATAATCCTAATTATGAGTTATTTTGTGATTATTATGGTGATGTATATGCTAGCTATGTAGGTTTGTATGATAGTTACATTTCTTGGTCTATTTGGGTTCCCAAGACCATTGTCACTAACATGAGAGGACCCATTGAAAAATGGGTACCAAAAACCAAGAAGTAACTTTCTTGCAGGGCTATGCTTCCGGTGGAAATGGGTACTCGATAGCGGGTGCACTAGTCATATGACGGGAAGCAAGGAGATCATCTCGGATATGTGACCAAACCATGATCACATAACCGTCTCCTATGGTGACAAGTCACAATCTGAGGTATTGGGTCTTGGCAAAGTTGTGGTTGCTCACGATATCTCTCTCGTGGACGTCATGCTTGTTGAGACCCTCGGTTACAATTTAATTTCAGTTCATGCCCTTGGTAAGATGGGCTTTGCAGTTTTTATTGATGCTGATTTGGTGGTACTCTTGTGGAGCAAGTCTCTAAAGGTCGCTTTCGTGGGATATGTCGAAAATGACCTGTACGTGGTGGACTTTTCGAGGAAAACCACTACAGGCCCGATGTGTCTTTTCGGAAAGGCCGACGCGGGTGGGCTATGGCATCGCCGACTAGCCCATGTCAATATGAGAACTTTGCAAAGTCTCCACAAGGGTGGCCACATCCTTGGACTAAAATAAAATGTTTCCTTTGCCAAAGATCGTGTTTGCAGGGCTTGTATTGAAGTAAAAATGCATGATTTTCCCCATCGAAGGAAGACCATTATTTCATCAAAGAGGATTTTGGAGCTCCTCCATGTGGATCTCTTTGGTCCTCCATCTCATGCAAGTCTCGGTGGGAAGAAATATTGCCTCGTAATTGTTGATGATTACTCAAGATAGACATGGGTCTACTTCTTCAAGTTGAAGAGCGAGACTCAACAAACGGCCATCGACTTTGCCAATGAGGTCCAACGTCAACACAATGTCCCTATTTTGGCAATTAGAAGTGATAATGGCTCCAAGTTCAAGAACTACACCTTAAATGAATTTCTAAGTGAAGAGGGGATAAGACATCAATATTTTGTTGTGTACACCCCTCAACAAAATGGTGTTGCCGAGAGGAAGAACCGGACCTTAATGGATATGGCCAGATCTATGCTAGCTGAATTTAAGTCTCCTTATAACTTCTGGGCTGAAGCAATCTCTACCGCATGCCATTCATCCAACCGGCTATATCTCCGTAAAATCTTGGACAAGACTCCATATGAAATACTTACTGGTAACAAGCCAAACATCTCCTACTTCCGGGTATTTGGTTGTAAGTGTTTCTTTATCATTAAAGGAGTTCATTTATCTAAATTTGAGTCTAAGGCGTTAGAAGGCATTTTTGTTGGCTATGGTGCCGAATCCCACACTTATAGAGTCTACAATAAGCTCTCCGGAACTATTGTAGAATCTTGTAGTGTGGTGTTCGAGGAAAATTATGGCTCCCGTGCGAGGCAAGTTAATGTTTGTGATGCAGATGTTGAAATACCCCAAAGATGCCATAAGAAGAGTGGGCGTGGGATTTTTCTGCCCCATTGAGGAACCCCTTGTGGCAGATCGGGAAGGACAATGCTCTACTCATGTAGAGCCCTCATCAACACAAGCACAGCATGCTCCAACCATTGGAGAAACTTCTACACCATTTCCACAAACTGCTGAAGATCATCAAGAAAATGTTCTAGAAAGCTCCAGGCTAGATTATTTGGTGGACACCGGATTATCCGGCCAACCCTCCTCAACTGGTAGAAATGGTCAACATGTTAAAGAATCTGCTCCAAGTCCCAGGCCGGATTTTTCGGCTGACCCCGGATTATCTGGCCACTCCCTAGTTTGACCAAGTTCTAGTAAAGTTTGTGAAGATGCTTCAGGTTCTCCCAGGCCGGATTATCCGGCCCCACCCTCGGTCGGATTATCCGGCCCTGAAAATCCTGAACAACAGCAGCCCCCTGTCATGGCCGTGGATCTACATCAAGGGCAAGATTCTTCATGTCCTATTCCTGCTAATCAAGCTGAAGATCAAGGCCAAGCCAATGAGTCCCACGATAACTCAAATGATGAAGTTATTCCCCAAAGAGACAACAAGCTAATTGAACTTCGTTGCAAAGCTCGTGCAGATAGGAACCTTGAATTAAGGGGTCACACTCTTGACAAAGTTGTAGGTGATCTCCGACGAAGGGTGTCCACGAGAAGGGAGTTAGAAAGTTTTAGTGAGCACCAAGCTCACATATCCATGGTGGAACCTAAGAAAGTGTTTGAAGCTCTTGAAGAACCGGACTGGGTTGTTGCTATGCATGAAGAGTTGAATAACTTTGAGCGCAACAAGGTCTGGAAATTAGTAGAGAAGCCCAAGGATTGCCGCAATGTTATCGGAACAAAGTGGATCTTTAAGAATAAGCAAGATGAAAATGTCATTGTGATGATCGGTCAACATGTCGATCTCGTTAGGGAACCCCAAGAGGAAGGTATGATGAGCACAGCAGCAAGTTTTCCCTCAGTTATCAAACCAAGGTTATCGAACCAGTAGGAGCAAGGAAACACCTCCAAGGTGTTGTTTCCAACTTGGAATCCTGCACAACACAACCACCGAACTTTGCCCCCAACTTACAGTGAGGTTGTCAATCTCACCGATTTTGCTGAAAACAAAGGATTAATCATATTGTGTGGAAGATAGTAATTGCTTGCAGAAAGTAAACAGAAAATAGTAAATAACTTGTAGATTGATGGTAAAAGAATGGACCGGGGTCCATAGTTCACTAGAGGTGATTCTCCTTAAGATAGTTGACATGTTGGGTGAACACATTACATCGGGGCAATTGACAGACACCGAGAAAGCATACATGCATATACTAATCATCTTGACTCCTATGAGATTTGATTGGGCATTACAACGTTATACATAGACCATAATCCAACTCCATCTATGACTAATAATCCACCTTCAGGTTATCACCCGACCCCCCTCCAGTATTAAGTTGCAAGCAACAGATAATTGCATTAAGCAAAGTGTGTAAAGTAAACAATACGATTATTCTATGAACAAAGGATTGTTGTTTTCTCCCTAGTAGAAACATCACATCTAGTACCTTAGAGATTTCTGTCACTTCCCCAGATTCCTAGAGGCATGAACCCACTATCGAGCATACATACTTCCTCTTGGAGTTGCTAGCATCTACTCGGCCAAGATAGCTACTAACAACGGAAAGCATGCAAGATCACAAATAACATAGACATGATAGAATCAATAATCAATCTGAAATAGCATCTCAATATCCATCGGATCCCCGCAAACACAACATGTAAGATTACAAATAGATGATCTTGATCATGAACGGAGCTCACAAGATCTAGACATGGCAGCACAAAGGAGAAGAACCAACCATCTAGCTACTACATGGACCTGTAGTCTAGGGATGAACTAATCACGCATCACACCGGAGGCATGCGTGGTGATGAAGAAGGCCTCCAGAGTGATCTTTCCCCTCTGACAGGGTGCTGGGAAGAGCTTAAGATCCCTCCCGATCTAGGGATGGAGATGGCGGCGGCTATAGACTCTTTCGTGGAATTTTGATCGGGTCCTTAGGGTTTTCATCCCGGAGGCAATATATAGGCGAAGGGGCAAGGTCGGTGGAGTGCCAGGGGGCCCACACCCCCTGGTGGCGCGGCTAGGGCAGCCCGCGCCACCACCAGGTGTGGCCGCCCTGGTTCCCCTCTCCGTCTCCCCTCCGGACTACGTATTCCTTCTTGTGAAATATTCACTTGGGCTTTTGTCTGGTCCAATTCCGAGAATAATTCCTTACTAGCTTTTCTGAAACCAAAACCGCAGAAAATAGGCAATTGGCACTGTGGCATCTTGTTAATAGGTTAGTTCCAGAAAATGTGTAAAAATACTCCAAAGTGTGGACAAAACATAAGAAAGTAGATATAAACCAAGGATGGAACATCAAAAACTATATATATATATGTTTCCCATGTATCAACATCCCAAGCTTAACTCCTGCTCGTCCTCGAGTAGGTAAGTGATAAAAAAGAATAATTTTTGAGGTGACATGCACCATCATAATCTTGATCAAAGTATTTGTAAAACATTGATAGATGGGATCATAGTACTTTAACATAGCATGAAAGATATAGTTCTAATAATAAGACATAGCAACTATGTTGTAACATGAAAAGGTACAAACAAAAGATTCATGAATAACAATTCTTTGAAAGATGTTTGTTTGTTTCACATATAGAAAACATAATGGGAATGGTATTGAGCTTGTGCCTCATAGTGTAGCAAAACATAAATGCATATGACACCTTCAAAGTTCATAAGGGTGGATAGATACAAATAGTTTAAGAACAAGTAATATCAAAGTCATGAATCAATCAACAAGTCTTGGGACAATGCACATTAAACTAAGAATGACCACTATGCTCTCTCAATAGGTGCATAAAGATAGAAGATGGAGACTCAACATAAAAGGTAAAAGAAAGGCCCTTCATAGAAGGAAGCAGGGATTCAAGTCTCATAAAGAGCTTCCAAATCAAAATTACAAGGCAAGCAGACAATGAGCATCGCAGCGATCTTTTTATTTGCTATTTGCATAGGTTTTTATTAAGGATGCTTCATAGAATGCTCATTATGGTTACGCTGCAAGTTTCCACCATGATTAGGCATGGCTTAGGCTAGTGGCCCAGGCATTTATCTAACACATATACAAACTCCATGAGCTTACAAGCTCCCCTTTTATTTCACACCGCCGGGATCCATAAGCAAAAGAACATGATATCAACCAAATAAAGTGCAATATTGAAAGCGTTCCCCATGGTAACATGGTTCTGCTAATTCACAACTTATAAAGCGCAAGCACATATGCAACATAGATGGGCACAATGGTTCAAGTTTATTAAGTGCAAGAAAAGTAAAGTGTGCCATCAAGTTTGTGAGAGCTTTAATCACTAATTTTCACATTACAAGTTTAATTCGGAAGGTAGATAAAAACATGAATATACTTGGAATAGCAAATGCTAATAGGTAGGTATGGTGGACTCTTGGAATAACTTGGTTTTATTTGGAGTTGGTTACATGAGTGGAACTCATACTTGGTATGGAGGATAGCAAAAGACTGGGAGTGACAAACTAAGAGAGCAATAATGGCCATAATCATGCAAAGCGACAAAACATCATTAATTGAAGCATAAAGTGATATTACAAGTCGAAAAATAAATGATCATGGAGGCTATGGTGACTTGGTATAGTCTTAACATGGTGTGAGCATGCGCCAAGTCAACCCAAATAAAGCGTCAAAGGAGAATACCACAATATTATGCTTTTATATGTTAAAACAACGCATGATTCTTTCAAGGCACATTAAGCAATCTCAATTGTTTATAACAAGTCATTCTACAGCAATAATCACTAAGCATAAAGCCAAATCAATATCAAGCATGACATGATAAGGTCTAAGTCACAGTCAAAAACAAGCTTATTTTATACCACTTAAGCATGAACTTTCGTACTCATTTCCAATCCAAATCAACTTATTTGAAAAATGTATGAATGTGGGGGTCCAACCAATTTATTCAAGCAAATGAAAACTAAAAACAAAACGAAGACGCTCCAAGAACAACACAATTGTACATGAAACAATAAAAATGAAGTGTTTCGAAGAAACCTGAGATTTTTATTGATGAAGAAGGGGATGCCTTGGGCATACCCAAGCTTTGACGCTTGTACTTATTGAATATTTCTTGGGGTGACATGGGTGGCATCCCCAAGCTTGAGCTTTTGTCCACACTTCATCTTATCACATTACTCTTCCCTACACTTTAAAATCTCCTTCATACAAAACTTCACACAATCTTCATTAGCAACATTAGTGCACTCAAGATAATAAGTCTTTTGGTTCAGTTCCAACATAAATAAAACTTCCATTAAAACAAAAGATACTGTAGCACTTCCTTTAAAAAGTTCAAATGATCAAATAGAACTCAAAGAGAAAGAGATTAAGAGGCAAATGCAAATAATGGCAGAAATCTATCAAAACAGACCGGCAAGTAAAAACCAATTTTTTCAAAGACCTTCTGTTGCTCAAATAGAAAAGTGTTAAACTAGCGAAAGTTGGATAACAACCTGGGGCAGAAGCAGAAAAAACTACAGCTCAAACCGACGTACAGAGATTTTTCACAAATTTTTACAGCAAAGCACAAAAATCTGTTTCGGGACAACAACTTTCCCAAGCATTACTTCTCTCTCATTAGAGGTTACTCTTGGCACAAAAACCACATAAAAATTATAAGGAGAGGTTATTAGTGAAGCAATAACTTCCAAGACTCAACAAAAGATTCCTAACGAAATTTGGGTTATCTCCGAATAAGTGTTTTTCTTTAACGCCTTTGAGCTAGGCATAAGAAGCAAGAAAAGAATCAAGTATTCTCAAATGAAGAAGCATTAAGAGAAAATTTTATTTTAATAGGAGAGACAAAAGGAATCTTCTCTTTCTTCTCAGGGAAGTGTTCTATACCTTTCTTGAGTTGAAATTGATATTTAATGGTGCCTTCTTTCATATCAATAATGGCACTAACAGTTCTAAGAAAAGGTCTTCCCAAAGTAATAGGACAAGAAGCATTGCATTCAACATCCAAAACATAGAAATCAACGGGGACATAGGCATTGTTAACCATAATAAGAACATCATTAATACTCCTCATGAGTTTCTTTTTAGCATTATCATCAAGTGGGATATTTAAATAACAATCTTCAAGTGGAGGCAAATCAAGCATTTCATAAATCTTTCTAGGCATAACAGAAACACTACTATGAAGATCACATAAAGCTTTGAGATCAAAATCATTCACTTTCATATTAATGATGGGTTACCAACCATATTCTTGTTTTATAGGAACAGAAAGCAAACTAGTGCAACTATTTTGTGTGTGTTTTTGATAAAGAAACAAGCAAACAAAGCAGAAATAAACTAAGTAAAACAAATAAAACAAAGTAAAGAGATTGGTTATGAGGGACTATCCTTGTGAAGATATCCTTGACTCCCCGGTAACGGCGTCAGAAAAGAGCTTGATGATCGGCTCAACACGTCAATCTCGTTGGGGAACCCCAAGAGGAAGGTGTGATGAGCACAACAACAAGTTTTCCCTCAGTTATGAAACCAAGGTTATTGAACCAGTAGGAGCAAGGAAACACATCCAAGGTGTTGTTTCCAACTTGGAATCCTGCACAACACAACCACAGAACTTTGCCTCCAACTTACAGTGAAGTTATCGATCTCACCGGTTTTGCTGAAGACAAAGGATTAAACGTATTGTGTGGAACATAGTAATTGCTTACAGAAAGTAAACAGAAAACAGTAAATAGGTTGTAGATTGATGGTAAAATAATGGACCAGGGTCCATAGTTCACTAGAGGTGATTCTCCTTAAGATAGTTGACATGTTGGGTGAACAAATTACAGCGGGGCAATTGACAGACACCGAGAAAGCATACATGCATATACTAATCATCTTGACTCCTATGAGATTTGATAGGGAATTACAACATTATACATAGACCATAATCCAACTGCATCTATGACTAATAATCCACCTCTAGGTTATCATCCGAACCCCCTCCAGTATTAAGTTGCAAGCAACATATAATTGCATTAAGCAAAGTGTGTAGAGTAAACAATATGATTGTCCCATGGACAAAGGATTGTTGTTTTCTCCCTAGTAGCAACAACACATCTAGTACCTTAGAGATTCCTGTCACTTACCAGATTACTAGAGGCATGAACCCACTATCGAGCATAAATACTCGCTCTTGGAGTTGCTAGCATCTACTCGGCCAAGATAGCTACTAACAATGGAAAGCATGCAAGACCACAAATAACATAGACATGATAGAATCAATAATCAATCTGAAATAGCATCTCAATATCCATCGGATCCCCGCAAACACAACATGTAAGATTACAAATAGATGATCTTGATCATGAACGGAGCTCACAAGATCTAGACATGGTAGCACAAAGGAGAAGAGCCAACCATCTAGCTACTACATGGACCCGTAGTCCAGGGATGAACTACTCACGCATCACACCGGAGGCATGCATGGTGATGAAGAAGGCCTCCAGGGTGATCTTTCCCCTCCGACAGGGTGTCGAGAAGAGCTTCAGATCCCTCCCGATCTAGGGATGGAGATGGCGGCGGCTACAGACTCTTTCGTGGAATTTTGATTGGGTAGGGTTTTCGTCCCGGAGGCAATATATAGGCGAAAGGGCAATGTCGGTGGAGTGCCAGGGGCCCACACCCCCTGGTGGCGTGGCTAGGGCAGCCCATGCCACCACCAGGTGTGGCCGCCCTGGTTCCCCTCTTCGTCTCCCCTCCGGACTCCGTATTCCTTCTGGTGAAATATTGACTTGGGCTTTTGTCCGGTCCAATTCTGAGAATATTTCCTTACTAGATCTTTTGAAACCAAAAACAGCAGAAATAGGCAACTGGCACTGTGGCATCTTGTTAATAGTTTAGTTCCAGAAAATGTGTAAAAATACTCCAATGTGTGGACAAAACATAAGAAAGTAGATATAAAACAAGCATGGAACATCAAAAATTATAGATACGTTTCCCACGTATCACATTGTTGTAAGGACCAAGGCAAGACTCGTGGCACAAGGCTATTCCCAAGTGGAGGGCATCGACTTCGGTGAGACTTATGCTCATGTGGCTTGCCTTGAGTTCATTCGTATCCTTCTTGCTTATGCTGCTCATAACAATCTTTAATTATAGCAAATTGATGTTAAGAGTGCTTTTCTTAATGGTCCTCTACATGAGTTGGTATATGTAAAGCAACCCCCGGGATTTGAGGATCCTAACTTTCTGGACCATGTCTACAAACTCGATAAGGCACTCTATGGCCTTAAACAAGCCCCACGTGTGTGGTATGAGCACCTTAAAGAGCTTTTGTTAGACCGTGGCTTCGAAGTTGGGCAAATCGATCCGACTCTTTTTTACTAAGAAGGTTAAGGGGGAGCTCTTTGTATGCAACTATATGTAGACGACATTATCTTTGGCTCTACTAATAAGGCTTTTAATGATGAATTTTCAAAGCTTATGACTGACAGGTTTGAGATGTCTATGATGGGGGAATTACAGTTCTTTCTTGGATTTGAGATCAAACAACTTAGAGAAGGAACCTTCATAAATCAAGCAAAATACATCCAAGACATGCTCAAGAGATTCAATATGATGGATCTTAATGGCGTCGCCACTCCGATGCAAACAAAATGTCACCTTGAACTTAATCCCCATGGTAAAGATGTGGACCAAAAGGTATATCGGTCCATGATCGGCTCTCTCCTTTACCTCTGCGCATCTAGACCCGATATTGTGTTGAGTGGAGGTGTGTGTGCAAGGTATCAAGTAGCTCCTAAAGAAAGCCACTTAGTGGCGGTCAAGAGGATCTTCCGATATTTGGTTCATTCCCCTAATTTCGGTCTATGGTATCCCAAGGGCTCCAATTTCTACTGATTCAAATTGGGCTGGTGATAAGGATGATCAGAAATCAACTTCTGGAGCTTGTCAATTCTTGGGAAGGTCTCTAGTATATTGGTCTTCTAAAAAGCAGAATTGTATATCTCTCTCCAACGCTGAAGCTGAATATGTTGCTGCTGCTAGTGCATGTACTCAATTATTATGGATGAGGCAAACTTTAAAGGAATACGGTGTCAATTGTGACAAAGTGCCTCTTTTATGCGATAATGAAAGTGCAATCAAAATTGCGTACTATCCGGTACAGCACACAAGGACGAAGCATATTGAGATTCGAAATCATTTTATTTGGGACCATGTTGCTCGAGGCGATATTGATCTATCTTTTGTGAGCATGAAGAACCAACTTGCTGACATTTTCATGAAGCCACTTGATGAAGCAAGGTTTTGTTACTTGAGGAATGAGGTAAATATCGTTGATTCAAGGAGCTTGTCTTGATTACCCATGCACTCATCCTTACATCTCAACCTTATTTGGTATAGGTGTGGGCATGGATATAGGGGGAGTGTGGTCCTAATTGATTGGGCTAACCCTCCCCCCATAATGCCGAAATCAAGTCAAATCATTTCTCTTAATATCATTTTGTGATATGTGAGCTTATTGATGAGTATTGGTCATGAACCCAAGATATATCTCCGCGGTGTCATACCGTGCACTCCAACAAGGTGGCCTCGACCACCACCCTCTTCCATGAGAAGAGTTGGATTTATGTGGATCTTTTGGGTTGTTTTTGATCATCTCATGTTCTTATGGGAATCACACTCAATTTTGGCCTTTAGTTGATTTAATTCTTGCAATTTTGAGTGTGTAGTACCATCTAAGTTTGATCCTCTTAATTCCAAGCCTCTCCCTACCCCTAAGCCATCTCTTCTTGTACACAAGTCCTTTGTTCACCTTATGGGGGTTTTGTTTGGGGATGCGTGGGCCTGAATCTGTGTATAACAGAATTAGTTCTATTAGGGCGTTAGCATCGCTCTTTTTCCTTGTGGCGTTAGCATCGCTCTTCTTCCTTTTTGGCGTCTCGATGCCAAAGGGGGAGAAGTAGTTCTATTAGGTCTCCGAGGATTTGCATGGGCCAGGCGCAAGCTTTTGCACTTTATCTATTCGTCGTTTTCTCGCTTGTGCCCATTTAGCGTTGAACCTTCTTTTGTGATTTGCTTTGTATGAGACTATGTGTTTGTGTGGCTCTAGATTTATCTCTTGGATTACTCCTATGGATTCATCTATCATATTCTATCATATTGGATATCTATCTTGAGGAAGGTGTTTATAATGGTTATCACATTGGTTATACTCGCTACCTTGAGGACGCATCTCTCTCTCTTGGTGGTATAATTATGTTGTTTACATTCCAATGAAATAGACTCGTACCTATTTGTGTGCATTTGTATTAAAATGCAAATATTTAGTATGCACACATTGAGGGGGAGTCTCTGAAAGGATCGTATGGGCACCTAGAGGGGGGGGTGAATAGGTGCTACTTCAAATTTTTTCAATTTAGGGTTTGACATGAAAGGTAAATTCTCTAGATTATGCAACTATGGTGAATTTACCTATATGTCAATCTAGCACAAAATACTAAGCAAGAACTAGATAGGTAAAGTGCGGTAAAGGATAGAAGTAACCAAAGTGGAGCACGAGGAGACACAAGGATTTGTTTCTCGTAGTTCCCTCCTTTTGAGGGAAAGTACGTCTACGTTTGGAGAGGGGGTGGTATCAAACCACCAACGCCACGAGAGGCCTCCCTTGTTCTCCGATGAACCTCACCCCAACGGGTTCGATTCACCTCTTCCACCATACGGCAACCTTTGAGGTGGAAGTTGGCACCTTTACAACGAGTTCAGGGCACACATCCACAACTTAATTGGAGGCTCCCAAGTACAAGCTAGTTGTCAAACAATCAAAGACAAGATAGTAAGAACCATATCACAAGCTAGGATTTCCAATGAAACACTAAAGCAAGGGGCTCTCAAGTGAATGAGGGGGAAATGAAGATCTCTCTTGGTGAAGATGTAGATCAAAGTCTCCTCCTTCGATTCTCCAAAGATCAATGACTTTGGATGGTTGATAGAGGAGATCTTGTGGATTTGGTGGTTCAAATGGTGCTGGAGTTCTTGAGGTGGACGAGCAAATTCCAAGGTAGAAGAAGGGGCCTTTATATAGGACCCCTAGAATTAGAGCCGTTGGGAGCCACTTACCCCGGACAGTCCGGCCAACACCAGCCGGACAGTCCGACCCAACCGGATACTCCGGGTGTGATCAGCCGGACACTTTGGCCTGGCCAAGCTTCCGTCCAGTATCCGGATAGTGTCCGGGTAGAGTCCGAATAGGGAAACATAATGTCCATCGAAGTTGCCCACTTCCTAGGGGCGGACAGTCCGGACGGATCCAAACGGACAGTCCGGCCGGTGGTGGACAGTCCGGCTGAGTTCAGCCAGACAGTCCGGCTGGGACCTGTTTCCTGCACAGACAAAATCCCGGGGAGCTCTTTTCCTTTATTGCAACATACACGAGAGCAGCAAGAATCTCCTGAAACATTTAACAGACAATTAAACTTATCCAAGTGTTGTCACCAAACATCAAAATAATAGGAAGGACATAAATGCCCTTTCAATCTCCCCCTTTTTGGTGTTTGATGACAACCCAAGGATTTGCAAATAGGATAGATATAAATTTTCATAAGAGGAGATATACAAAATATAGTGAGGCTCCCCCTAGATGTGTGACCACTTTTAGCTTTGCATTTGAATACAAGATCACACATCATAGGATTACATCCTCTCTAGATTTTGTAGCTAACAAGTTATGACATGATATATAATGACAACTAGATCAATAAGCTAGGCATAACATAGTCATTAACACAACCGGGTAAGCATGTCACAACACACAACACAGAGTTCAACACAACATAGTACTCAACAAGTAGGATAAAGACATGAAGCTTCAAAGAGGCAAATCAAAATAACGTGAAGCCTCGTGTACCCATGCAAATCCCCGGTAGCAACCTAATAAAGGGGCTACTTCTCCCCCTTTGGCATCGAGATGCCAAAAGGGAAAAGAGCACAACTAAAGCGTCCCAAGGCCAACTCTAGCCACTATAGTCGTCATCATCCTCCTCCTCCTCATCCTCGTCCTCATCCTCATCATCCTGATCCTCCTAAGTAGAGCTTTGGCCATGAGGGCGAGAAGAAGAAGACACGTCCTCAAACATGGACCAGTCCACATGTCCCTGACTCTAGTGGCCATAGGAAAGTGTGCCATCAGACGCCTGCTGCTGAGAAGGATCAACATCCATGGGTTGGTTGATCCGCTTGAGCTCCATCATCACATTCATGTTTGCCTTGTATGCATCGTACTGGCCATGGCGAATGTCAATGTTCTCGCAAAGAAGAAGCTTCTTCCACCAGGAGGCCTTTTTCACCTTCTTGTACACTTCCTCCTTGGAGGTGGTGAAGCGATATGCATTGCTGGCATGCTTCATGCGAGGGCCACGGGTCACGGCCTCCGGAACCTCCTCAGACTCATCATCACTATCAGAGGCATCCGCATCATTCTCATCATCCTCAAATATGTCCTAAGCAGGGGGTAGCCACGAGGTGCCTTACAGGTGGGGGCACCCTTCCTCTGTAGCTTGGCAGGAAGGTGTGTAACAAGGTCAGTGTAGAGCAGTGGAGTGACTGGAGCCTGAGCAACAATGAGCTTCATCACATATGGAGCAAATAGAGGACACTTCTTGCTAGTGATGCACTCGTACATATCCTGATAGATGAAGTCCATGACATCTATGGCACCACCTGGGTGAGCTAGACCGCAAACATACACGGAGTGGGCATGGGCCATAAGATTGATCTCAGCACCCCTCATCTCATTCTTGTTGCCCGCCTTGGGAGTGAGAGTGTGGTGAAACATGCAGAGCAAGATGTTGTAGATGAGCTTGATGTTGGTGGTTTGGCCAACCACACCATTCTGAGAGTAGATTGGGACCAACAACTGCTTGTCATACGCCTGACCATGCACATGCATCCGGTGACCACTATGAGCATTGAGGTTGAAAGGCACACCAAGGAGATGGGCAAACTGAGCCATGCTAGAACGACACCTAGTAGTGCCAGAGATCCACTCAAGGGGAATATCAGGAGTGTCCCCAAAAACCACCGTGACATAGAACTGGTGGACTAACTCAATATTGTAGTCTTCTCTTGTTTGAAAGATGGTGTGCAGCCCCATGTTCTCAGTCATCCAGAGAGCATCCTCAAAGTACCTGTGGGCCTGGAGCTTCAGAATATCCAGCCACTACATGGGGCACATAGGAGTCCTGAAAGCAAAAAACACCTCAGAGAAGAGTAGGGCCTGTTCTTTCCTCAAGAATCGTTCATCCTCAGAAGTGCACTGTAGAGAATAGAATTGCTAGACACGCATATCCACAAACTCTTCGGTGCCCAAATTTGCCAAAGTGGTTAATGACTCAAACTTCATGCACTTGGCTTCATCCCTTTTTAGTTTTTTGACCTTCTCCCGCTTCGCTGCAACACGGTCACGAGTAGCCTGCCTGACCATGGATGGATCCATATGAACCTCATTCTCTTCATCACGGTACCTGCGAGGACGAGCTTTCTGAGTGGCCCTAGAGCGATGAGGACAGGAGCCACCTGTGAATTCATAGTATAAAGGTAGCAACTGGGTAAGCACATTTGTCTAGGAGGTGTATGCACATAGCAGTAGTGAAAGAATGCCAGATCAAAATTGGTTGAGGAAACCCGGACTGTCCGGCAAAATCGAGCCGGAGACTCCGCCAGGCCCGGACAGTCTGGCGCATACAGGCCGGACATTCTAGCTGGGCCGGAGTGTCCTCCATGTACACACCGGACAGTCTGGTGGGAGACTTGGTGATTTTTCGGGCAGTGTGAATGTACTCAACCGGAGCAGATTGGGATTGCTAGGACTAATACAATGACACCATATGCACGCAGTATGATGAATCCATGGATCAAGATAGGTCATTGCCTCCAAAAAATGCATCTAGAGGAACCCCTAGAGATGTAGAAGAGGGGGAGGCAAAATACCAGCATCCATGGAGCCTTCACCGAAGGGGAAAGGTCCCAGCAGCAAAGGAGCGGTAATGGCCGGCGACAACAGTCGGATCCGGGGTGGAGAGGCCCTCCCGGTGGAGATCCTGGTCAGGGGCAGCGGGCGGTGGAGAGGAGAGAGTTGGGGGGAAGAAGGAGGACTGAACCGTCCACTTCTCCCCGCCCCCCTTTACAGGATTGAAACCGCTGGGGCCGGACTGTCCGGGCAAAATTCGTAGAAGTGTCCAGCCCGGCCGGAGTGTCCGGGTTGTATCAAGCGGAGTGTACGGCCAGGCCGGACTCTTCGGTCAGTACAGTGCGGACATTCCGGCCCCCACGACCAGAAAATTCCAGGTACAAAATTTGGACAAATGTGTGGCAAGAGGAGCATGTTTAGGGATGAGTATAGGCCTGGGATTCAGAAGATGTACTGTGAAGAACCAAGAAACCGTACATATTCAAAAGATGACAAATTAAGATCCAAACCAAACAAGTCAAGAACCGACTCTTCAAATATCAAGA